>CM041789.1:60791235-61991235 GCA_023375725.1 Nephotettix cincticeps
AAAGGTTTTTGTAACATATCTCCATGAAAAGGAAGTCCTAAAATATTGGAAATTCATACTTATTTTGTACGTTATTCTTATGGTGTATACGTAATGTTATTATTTAATGACATTTCGTACATGGCTTAACTCATGATTAAGCTCAGTTTGTATGATCTCAAGTTATTCATAAATTTATTACTTATGGGATTCGCTGAATACGCATGTCTACTGTTGCGAGGTACTTTTATTTTATTTCTGGCCTTACCAAATTTCTAAGTTAGGATTTGTAACTAGTTACATGTACATCCGTCAACGTATTAATATTCAAACTTATTTGTTTAGAGTGACGTGATCTGATACCAGCAGGACAGGTCCGAGACAGCAGATGTCCGCCACATATGAAGTTCATCCATCACTTCGCCGATTAGGCCTACTATTTACCTCACGTTATCTCCTTTCATTTGTTCCTATTTTCCAATTCTAGTTTTCCCAAAAATGTTGTTTTTTCGTATTGCTGAATATTAGTCTAAGTCCCACATTCCCTAAAACTATTTTAATCCAGATTTTAAAATAGTACAAGTACAGAGCTTACCCAAGAACATTACTTGTTCAACTTAGGGTACATTACATTTACATATCGTATCCCATTCACAAACAATTTTAGTCCATCATACGACCCTAAAGTTGTTTTCAAAATTCACTCATATAGGGCATGTACTTAGATGTTAGTGGTAAAATATTGGCTACCTCTATAATTACAATAAGAAAAAGTGTAAATGTAGAGGTATCTTGGTAAAGATCGCAAAACGTAAAACGTACTCTAAGATTAATTTAATTTTTTTTGTTTACACTTATGAATACTTACTGGACTTATTAATCCAAACAGGGTCCATTCTTAATTAGTTCAGATTACCGGGACTCTGGTTGTAATTATTATTTTACAAAAATATATTAATGATTATTAACGACCTATTATGAGTGAATCTCTTGAGTTCGATACTATATTTGACAAGTAGTTTTCGTATTTCCCATATTGCAGGTTTTCAAGTGAGAAAAGAATGTTTCATAGCAGGCTAGAGATGTGTTGGGTTGGAATGCAATGTTTCAGTTGGTGACATTTCCATACAATATGCATGTGTCAGTCTGCCGTGAAAGAGATATCATGGTTTGGTTTATCTCCGTTTAACCACACCTTGCTTATCAAAACGAGAAGACTAGATATGATACGTCCGCATCAGATCGGTCTCCGAATGGCCTATTTTGATAACAATTTCACGAGATTAATAATAGATTTAATTGTTTGTGAAACTTCAATTATAACACTTGTAACACATGGAAGAATATAAGTCATTATTTTTAACTGGTTACTTTTATTTCAATACTTAATGAAAACTATGGTACTTACACAATTTTATCATATTTGCCTTTCATAAAACTTTCAAAAATCATTATCATAAAAAAACTATTTATCGTGGTTAAAACGTAGACACATTAATATTAATAAAAGATAAAAAGTAGGTGTTCAGATCAACAAATATTCTCCTCTTGCTTACCAAACGACATCGTTAAACGATGTCGTTTGTGTTGTTGATGTGTTTAACGATGTAATTGTTTATTTTTATTACTGAAAGTAATAAGTTACAGAATGTGTTCCAGAGTGTTTTTTATTTCATCCAGTAATGGAGAGATGAAAAAGGAAAAAAATAGAAGAATTTCCTTTATTATTCGCAAAAATAACTTTTACAAACATTTATTTATACAAACATCTTTAAAAATGCTCAAAGATAACCAATTCAGTTGGCTCTAAACCATTTAATAATCACTTTTACCCATATAAACTTTTACCTTATACTTTTATCATTACTTACATAATTTTCCTGACAAGTTGAACCTAAAAAAACTTATAATATTTTTTCATAATCTTAAAAATAAATAAAAGAAAATATGGCTAAACAAAGTAGGTACACTTAAAAAACAAAAATAAAAAGTTAATGACCTTATTTCATTACAAATAACCAAACAAAAATTACAATAAAAGTAATAATACGACATTTAGCAAGACTAAAGTGTAATTACAGTAAAATTTTAAGTCCTTAAATTTTCGGCTAAAAACACCTTTGTAATTTTAATTTTCATACTTGTATAACAAACTAAATAAAACTGAAAAAAATAAAAAAATAAACTGAGAAAATAACTGTAATATAACTATCATATTCTTCAAAGTTTATCTAAATCTTATTTTAACAAATTATTGTTTCAAAAATAATCATCCAATTTGTGACAATAACAAGAGAAAAAAGTTAAATTAATTGTTAGAATTTTATGTGAGGAACCTCCCCTCGGTAATACAAACCTTTTTAATAGGGTTTTATTGGTTGATTTTACCTTACGCTTCATTCCAAGTTTCATGGGAAATGGTTGGAAAATAAGGAAGGAATTGATTCCTCAATATTCTCTATGAGAATAGCATTGGGCACTCTCAGACAACGTACTGCGTTTATAATGTACAGTAAATTGAACTTTTCTCTGGAATTTTTAGTCTTAGACAAATAATTTAAATTATTAATTTATTTATTGTTTTAAGCTGGTTTCAATGGTGATAGCCAAATTATATTTTACCTTAATTGTTTTCGCTGAAAAAACATGGGGGGACATTTAAAAACCCATAACTTTTGAACCGTATTTTTACAGACATGCGGGTAGTGTCATATTAGTTCGTACTCTTTGCAAATTCAAATTCAACTATCAAATTTCAATCAAAAACGTTAGAGCCATTTTGATTTTTTTATGTTTTTAGGGGTTTAAAGGGTGAACCTTAGAAATCAAAAATGTAAAAAAATTTAAAATACGCATCATCACGTCGAAACCCACTTTTTTGGATTCAGGAAACCCCAAAATTGAGTAAACACTCTGAACTCAAATTTGAAAATTTTGACAAAAACAATACTTTATCCATATAATGTTTTTCTGATAATGAACCATTTCATATTTGCTCAAATTTCGTGTGTAAACTGTGAGAATTTTGCCTTGTTAAAAGTATCAAGGTTACGAACAAAAATATATAGAGTGGAGATGCTGGGATTTGAACCCAGGACTTTCAGCATGCGAAGCAGACACTCTACCACTGAGTTACATCCCCACACGATATAATGTGTTATAATTGACACTTATTATTGTAAAGAATGGCTCTTAAATAAGGAAATTGCTTAAATTCTTATCTTCTCATTTATATTTTTACAAAATAATTGGTTTGGTAAAACCATCTAAAACCCATAGATTACTACACCTAAACTTTTATTTGTAAATTAGTTTCAAATTAGCGCAAGGTTTATTATAATCCATGTCCGTATATTGCAAATGGATTCTAAATCACATTGCTTATTATAATACTGAGTTACATAGCCAATAATACGTAGGTTTTATTGGCTTAACACATTTTATGTATAAATCACTATAAAGTCTTTCTTTTTAAATATTTTGACTTCTCAAAAAACAAAACATATTTCTATAGTAAGGAGTTTACTAATAAATTAAAAATGTATGTAGCTTTTAAAAATTGTTTACTTGGAATATAAATCAGGTCCTTTGTTGGAGTTCGTTTTTGGTATTGTTAGGTTTATGTTATGTAGTTTTTTATTATGAGTATTTTCCATCTCTAGTAGTAAAACTAGGTTTCTCGATGTTTCATAAAGTTTCACATGCAGTTTCATACCGACTTAGTCCAGGCTATGACTAATCTGGTCATGTTCTGCGTTCTAGCTCACCTTAGTACGAGATCAGATTCCCAATTTTAAAACGTTGTGAAATTGTTTTATTGGTTATAATGCAAAATATCCATAACATCAACCAAAGTAACTAAAGGGGTTTCATTAAAAATTCAACTGTAATAAAATTTAAATTGTTAAAAACTGTGTTATAAATTTATATCGTTTACTAAAGATTTTACCTTATATATAGTAAATTTTACACTGTAACAGACAGTATGACAAGCTAAAGAAATTATTTATTTTAATTCCAATCAGTAACACTAGTTTGATACGGACGAAAGATTAGTTATACGTTTAAATAGTGTTGTACATAAGACAAAATAACAGGACCCATCTACTAATCATTAGTAAAAATCTTTTAATAAACAAATCATTAAAATGTATATTTTAATTTAATTTTTAACAATGCAAGACTCAACAGTAGGATTATTAATATTGAATTCCTAAAACAACGTAATACTTATGTCAAATTTTCCAAATAATCTTGGCTGCTTGAAATTTATAATTGATTGCTATAAATGTCCAACATTAAAAAAGTTAAGTAATAGTGACTGTAAAAATAAATTGACAAAATATGTTGTGAAAACAATTAGTGCTTGTCAGGTCTGTGAACATGCAGATTTCTTTAGCAAAATTAGAAGTTCAAAAATAAACGCATTACAAATGTGATGTCAACAAGAACAGTAGCATTTATTCGGATCATAAAGTGGCCAACTCTGCTGTTACAACACTGGGCCAGTGCCAGGAACGGTTCCATTTGACGATTAGGTTATCTTTGTAACCGTTCTATAAAAGAGCAAGTCGCTAATAAATCTAATTGCTAAAAGTAGTAAAGATGAAGTGTTATTAAGAACTTTTAAAATTTCTTACTCCAGAATTGATAGTTGACTAAAATAGTACCGCACCCTTGACTTCAATTCCTCATTTGGTCAGTAAGCGACGAGTTTCGGAGCGTTATAGTTCGATTTTCAAGCCTTTGTCAGTTACTTCATACAAGTTATCATTAAATTTTAAAATACACAAAAAATTACACTACACATTAACCATTACCGGGCGTTTGACGTATAAATACGCCAACAATGCTAATCACTTGCGAGCGTTTGCCGTATATATACGTAAACTCATCTGGAGTTCGTAACGTTTTACATCGGCTTACATCAAAAAATTAAATCATTTAGTTGTTTTAGCCAGTGTTTGTTTACGACTAGTGAGTTAAAGGTTAGTGCAATATATTCGGCGGATTAGACTGTGATGTGTTAATTAGTAAAAATGACCTTTAGAATAAATTATCCGAATTTTGAAAAAAACATAATAAAATTGCTACGTATACACTTAAACAAATATGTAAAACATAAAACATGAAAACAATTATTTTTATGAAAGAAATGTGTATAAAGAACAACAACCATCAAATGGGAAAATATAAAAAAAATTTTTTTACCCCAACCAAAATATTTTTCACCTCTCAATTTGTCAAGATTGGCACGTTCTCTTAAAATCTATGGAGCTCCTGCGTGACTGAGACGTCCCACCCAATCCTTACCCTACAACACTTTTTAGTAGGGAGGGTGGCGTCGACCCCCTATAATATACAATATATATACACATATTTACAAATAATGAAAAACCTTTTTTCATTATTTGTAAATATGTGTGTGATTGTGCAAAAAATAATTTTGAAATGTTTCATCTTATCGAACACCAACGATAAAAAAATATTGTGTTATGTGTTACCTGTTTCGTCGGCTGATGATGGTCTGTTAAGAGACCGAAACCGGTTCCTGTAAGGAATTTTAATAAATTGACACCTGAAGGGCAGATGCCATTCAATTGGTAAGTGGTTATTTATTATTTATTGAAAAAAGCCTAGAATATGACAAATTAAAAAGCAGTTGTCAATTTCATCACAAGGAATTATGACAGTAATAATAATATAAATAAGTACGAAAAAACATTCTTATACGCTGATGTCAAAATTCTAAAAATTAAACTTAATATTCATTTAGTTTGAAGATATACTTGAGTGATTTTCCTTAGTACATTTTATTCTTGATAAAGATATATAGTACACGTTTTATTGTCTGGAGTAAAAAGGTTAAAGTTAACCCAAGGAATATGTATACATTGAGACATTCGTACAAGATGCATATGTTTTACGATGAAGCTGTTTAAGCAGCCGACGCACGTGGCTCCGCATTGCACCGCCTTGCTCCTCGGGTTGGCTAAATGGCACTACTCACCACATATACTTGGGCTAACCTCAGTAATCTTCACATATAATTGGGCTAACCTCGCTAATAGCCACATATACTTGTATAACGTCACTTATTGACCAAAATACTTGGAATAACGTCACTAATCGGCACATATACTTAGGATAACGTCATCAATTGACACCTATACTTTGGATAACGTCAGTAATCGCCATATAGTCTTAGGCTACCGTCACTAATCGGGAAAAATACTTGGGATGAAGTCACTAATCGTCACATATACTTGGCCTAACCTCATTAATCGTCACGAAACACTAGAATAAATATACACGGAATATACACGCCAGAACTAGAACCTTTGGTCTGAACTAAAAAGTGTCCTCGTTATAAACCTCCTTCATTATTATGTCTGCACCGTAAGGTTATAATTAAATGGTATCATAAACACGTATTCATCCAAATTGATCTATTTTGCCTAGAAATTAAATGTTTCCTTTTCTCTTTCCAACACCTCTATTGGCATCACATTTTGTTTAAGGCAGATCGATTTAAAAGGAGGGTATCTTTTTCGTTCTAGGTCAATTAGGATAATTAGGATTTTGTCTTTATCTCCCAAATTGATCTATTTAGAAATAGTTTTACGTTGTATTATATTAAATGTATTTTTTACTTACACAGTTCAAACGTTTCAAAACCATTCACTTAAAATAAAAACTCGAGGATAAATATAATGTTGTAACGAACAGTCCAACTAACCATAGTCGTCCAATCAATTGAGATTGTTTACATTAAGGATGGATGCAAACAAAATCCTACCTCCGGTCCTTAATGAACGACTTTTCACGCGCAAAATATTTATCTTTAGGCAGTCAGAAGAAGATAGAATAATGTATATAATTTAAAACTGAATTCTTAAATTAATGTCATATGAGTGTATAGAACGCTACTTTGTTATGTTTAGGTGGGTTTGTGACACAAACCACTGAATGATAATTAAATTGTTCAGAACTATGTGTGCTTGTGGATAACGCTCAAATAGACAACCACCTCATGCGTACATTCATGCTAAAACTCATCCAACCGAATAGTGATTTTATTTAATATGCAACACACCGGTAGGAATAATTAACGCATAATTAAGAAAATTGTGTTTTCACAGATACTCTAAGTTAATTTTTTCAACAGTTTTCACTAGGAGGAAAAACATTGTATTTACTTCCATGTGGGAAAATTGCTCAAATCATGGATATGTCTGAAGGAATCATTTTTAGTTCCTCTGAACAGTTGGTTTCATTTCTGTATGACTTTTTTCCGTTACAGTTTTCGTTTCTCGTAAATCTCTAACACTTTAACCTCCACACCTTAGATGTATCCATGTCTAAAATGTGTCGTAAGAAACTGTTTAAGGTTTATGAGTTAGCAGAGTAATGTACTATTACTATTATCGTATGAAATGTCGACCTTTCTAGGAAGGTATTTTAAATCACGTATGTGATTTAAAGTTTAAAGTGGGGTTCCATACTACTTTTACCTCTGAATTACGAACTAGTCTAATTATATGGATAGTTTTTACAAATAAACGTATCATTCTGTATTTAATTAAATTAAAAGGTACAAAACAATATTTGAGATTCGCTAACATATTTAATACTACGTCTATCAGTTTGCACTACTGATGGGATCAAAGCATAAAGAATCTTTATATTTCTTTTGGTTGTTCTTTCAAAAGAAGTTTCTAGTAAATATATCTTTTCTGTCATAATACAATAAATGGGAGCAAAAACCTCGAAATGTAGTGGAACACAATATCGCCATGAACAGAAAGGAACTCCGTCATTTATCTGTCGAGACCGCTGCACTGCCTGGAGGGGTGCCAAGGAAAACTCCATTTAGTGATGAACTCCTAAAAGCAGGGAATAAATATTTGACAAAATTTTACAAACGAAATGATGATTTATGAAAAATCTATATGCTGAGTAATGTTTTAATCCAATTATAACTTTTGTTTCAAGAACCATGCTCGTTTAAATCTTAGGTCATTAAATGACTATTGAAGTACATAAAAGACATCTCACTAAAAACACCAGAAAAAACATTTTTCATGTAAAAAATTATTAAATTAATTATTTTAATTAAAACAATTTAACTAGTTAAATTGAATTGAACTGCTAGAACGTTGAATTGAACGACACCATAATGTGTTGGATAAAATGAATTAATATAAAACAAAATCATTAAGAAATACATGGTTTAGAAACCCATAAGAAACCCTGTTTTCGTAATACATCGTCGCAGCAGACCTACATCTTGAGTGAATTTCAATATTATATCAAAAATATTTTACTCAAAGTTTTTGTTTACTTTAAGCTGACTACATCTGCACTATTGAATACTACGTTATCCGCAAATACCATCCTCATAATAAGACCAGTTCGTAATTCAGAAGGCGTGATTCGGATTCCACGTTAAACTGGAAGTCTCTTAGTTGACATCAGCTGTTGGGCTATTAATTAACAGTTCTGTCTAAGGAACATGTCAGCCTTTGTTGGTAACAAGACCTCAAGATCGCGCCACAATCATCTTACACTCAACCCTCATTCATACTTTGCTTAAATACCTACATTGTAGTATGGTTGTCATTTCAATGATCTAATCTACAATCCATTAAAATAAATTAATGTCTCAAAATCAAAGTCTGTTCGAAACTTTTTATTCCTTACTAAACATGTAATGTTATAAAGTGATTTAACAAAAATAAGTATCTAGCTGTTTTATTAAAATCAATATTAGTTTGTTTATATTGATCATTAAATTTAAAACTATTTTAAATTTATACTTTAATAAAATTTTCGACCAACGTAAACAAAATTTGAGTAGCTTTACACATTTACTAATTTAATATAATTTATCAAACTTCAAATTAATACCAAATAATTGAGCTGAGAACTTATTCTGTTTCTTTTTATTAATTTGTTTTGTTATTTTTACTAATTAGTTTTGTTGTTAGGTTAATATGTAGTCATAATTATAATTATATTTTTCTTCTTATCACTGGTTAGTATAACTTATAAAAAGGACGGGCTAACTATAATATATTTTAAAAGTATATATTTATTGTTGTTCAACCTTTTTACTGTGAGGTAAAGGTATATTTCAGATACAAGAGTGATGTTTCAAATCGTTGACATTTCCATACAATATGCACGCACCAGGCTCTCTTTGAAAGAGATATCACAAATAAATGTTATCCCTCTCCTTGTATCATATTTTTTAAACAAAAAAATACGCATTCTTATTGATTAATAATATGCAATCACTGTAGTTTAGTAGAACTATCTAGTAAAAAAATCACAAACATTTAAAAAAATGGATACTAAATTTTATTTTACCAACTATATTTTAACTAATTATAGTTTTTAAACTCATTTTATTTATGTTGTGAAAATGTATTTTCACAATTAATAAAATATAGTTAAGGCAGAATTTCTTATATTTAAAGGATGTTACGAGTATTTAGTTATAATTCTTTTCATAATAGTACATAGGAAATGTTACCTTTGACATACTTTGTACGGGTTGTACGATTCTATGATAAGGGAAAAAGATACTAATTAAATAACAAAATTAGTTAGATAATTTTTTAGATTATAAGTTTTGTTTTAACGAAGTGAAAAATCAAGAAATAAATATCCTTGTGTCTGATAATGGCCTTATGTAGGCCGAAACTATAGTTGCGCAATTACTTCAACTACTAGGATTGCTACAGATAGAGGTAATTAAATTATTTAATTTAATTAGATTAGACAATATGCTAATGATTATAATTTGTTATACGTCAAGATAACATTTTAATATATTTTTAATATTCTTGCCTCCAGAATTGATAATTAACTAGACATAGGCGACTAGTTTCGGGACTCAAGGTTATGGGATTCACTTACACTCACTGTTAATAGACACTTATGGGATCTCCCATAGAGTCTCGAAACTACATAGTCGCCTGCTGACTACAATATAGAATTGAAGGATGAAGTTACTGTAACCTATGTTTAGATCTTAATATAGTATGATTTCAACGTGGGTTTGAAATCAATGATCAATGTAAACAAACTAATATTGATTTTAATTTGACACCTGTTTGTATTTCTTTCTATTAAATCACTTATACATCACATATTCTCACAAACGATGACCAATGCTTAAAAAATTTAGAGCTTAAAACTACAAAGATACCTCATTATAACTGAACGCAAAATGTGACTAATATAAAAAGTGGATTTTTTAAAGCTCGTTATTTACTTTTCAAGGGGCGGTAGACAATTTCAAGTATTGAAAAATCTTCTCTGGAATGTAGGGAATGCAAGAAATAAGTTTCATTGTTATCAGTTCTCCAGTTTTTTCGGAGAAGACGGTGTAAAATGCCTCCAGGAGCGTCACAGACAGACAGATGGCAGACACAAATTATTGAGATAAGACTAGTTTCCACTTCTCTAACGCACGAACCGCAAAAATAACTAAAAAATCAATAACTCTGAGCAATGTACAGACAAAACTCTAATTTTATTTTTATACATAGATATCATTGAGTGTAATATTTTTAACAACATTTTCAGTTTTTTTCACTTGTAATGTAATTTAACTTCTATAAAAGTCATTGGCAATTCAAATTATTGGATGAATGGGTAGGCAATCAGTGCAATTGCTATTACTCACTCACCTGTCCGTAGATTGGATGTTTTACAAATCAATAATCTATACTTAATGAATATGTGGAAACCCAAAATTAATTTACTTTAATTAGCTTATTGTAAAAACAAAATTGAAATGTTCATATTTTCTTGTATGCATACATTTTATGAAATAAATAAAGATATAACCTTGTTCACTGTATTATACGAGAAGCGGTTTTGAGCCTACTTTCAGTACTCCTCACAACAGGAAACCTGCCTCATCTTTCCCATGTTAATCTTATAATCTTAAGAAAATGCAAACTCTCCTATCAATCACGCATTTGATAGATAGTCATATATTATTACTGTCTTATAATTGATTTGGAAATTCGCTGAGTACGCAGGTCAGCTTACTCAGGGGTTTACAAATTTAAAGCAGAAACACTACTCTTCCATCAAATCTTTAAATTTAAGACGTAAAATGATAGTCTCAGTTTTTAGTTTGTAATAATATTTTTTTTGATACTTCTGTTGGGCTGTTTGGACTCACTCAAAGTATATTTCCACCCTGCAACTTTAGGAAAGTGATTTTCCTTATTAACAACAAGAGAACAGTAATAACAATTTTTTTCTATTAAGTTTTTATTTACAATCTGTTACAATAAGAACAATATGTAAGTTTTATGAACAAATTAACAAATAAATAATAACCATCCTGAAATTATTTTTATAATAGAAAAGTTGATTTTTCATCATGACCACAGTGTCATAAATTTTTTTATTTTAATTATCTATATAAAACTAATTATACACAGATTTTTAGAGAACATTTGTTTATACAACGGACTCCACTGACAAGTTATGCTTAAGTATATGGGACGAAGAACATGTCAAATTTGCTTGATAAATAGATGAAAATTCAATTTATACTTCCATTCTATCTGATTTTGATGAATTGATTATCTATAAGGTTCATTGGATTCAATAACCAAACATGTTGACGGTTGACATTCAGTGTAAATATAGCTGAGGGCTGCAAGTTTAATTGGCAATGACTACTCAACATAACATCAACACGCCCACGTTACGTCGGTTTTGCAGTTATTGGCAAACAACGAACGTCAATACGACGCACCGGGATGTATTAACGATAATCACCAGCTGATATCTCTGTCCGGATCTAGTGATTGTTGATGTCGTAGCGTGACCTGTTCACCTGGATCAGACCGACTGTCAAACTGCGTTACACTACCTTTAAAGCAGTCTAAAAACGTTTATAATTTGTTGGAGTGCCGCTGTTAAGCATTGCAGAGAAAAACTTCGGGTATCTCAAAATCATATTAGGTTAATCCTCGACTGCCCCTCGAGAGAGTTTGTTTCCTCTATTTGATGTTATCTTAACGTAATAATGATAAAATTTATAATTTATTATAGCTTATCTAATTGTAAATTTATGCCAAATAATTGAGTTACAATTTTGGTCATTCATTGTGTGTGTTTGTTTAAGATTTCAGCTTTATGTTCTTCGTATATTAATAGAATAATAGAATATATTAAATAGCTATCAATGGTGAAACTATGATAGATTTTTTTGTACTTTGGTCATTGATTAAAAACTTATTTAAAAATTATACCATATAAATATGTTGCTTTAACGTCTCGTATAACACATTTTAATTTTCATACAAATTTTTAAATTTTTCTAATTAATGATCCGAGTAGGTCTATTTATTTTTTAGTTGTATTTAGTCGTTAAGGATTTCAGTTTTATAATTTGTGTATTTTGAATTTTGTAATGGTTATCTTCCTTCGTTAAACTAAATCCTCAAACCTGTTTAAAGGACAGATTTACCGCAAGTTACAAATGAAACCTAGGTTCCCACCACCATACTTTGATGAGCCTCAGTGTAGGCCTATATCTCAGCTGTGTTGACTCGGCTTTGGCAAACTTAGTTCGTAGGAGTTTCAAGACAGCTGATCGTTAATATAGTAGAGTCTCGACTCTGCTCTATTACTTTCTCCCGAGATCTGTCGCTCCACTCTTACTATTGATATAACTAAGTAAAATAATTGTTAATACAGACTATTATTTAGAAAAGGTGTATCTGAGATACACCGAAAACACTGGAATATTGTTTCTGAGATAAAAACAAACTAAAAATGTTCTGTTAATATATGGCCTATCTCACTCTGTTTTCCGTCTACGTGTTTTTTCATAGCTTGCAATGACTTTAGAACCACTTGAGACACCAACATTAAACTTGTTACGTGTATGAGTACTAATAGAACCTTTTGACATGGATATGTCTTAGCTCTGGGGGGGTGTTGGCGATTTTTAAGATGGAAAACATGTAACAGGTTTCCATAGAAACTACTAGGCTGTATATTGTTAATATAAATGAATAAGAACAGCTGTTTAGATGAACTAAAACCATTCCCTTTAGACATATCCATGATCTAACCTATTTCCCGCAGGGAAGTAAATAGAAACATTATTTTTTATTAAAATTTTTAATTTGTTCTATCTCAAAATGTCAGCCATTTCAACTTTTCTAAGTTCAATAAAAAAAATCATCGGATTTACACAATGAAAACGAAAGGTAAAAACGTTTTACTTTTAATTTCCTTTAATATAATGAAAATTTAATAGAGTTATAATACAAATAACAAAAAAATCAATTTTAGTAAAGTTACTACTTACCCAAATCGCCCATTAAAGCCCGATTTGACAGTTGTAGCTTTAGAAAAACGTAGTTTACTCCTATATTAGTGTTATTATTTGTGCATTTGTACACTATTCTCCGGTGTATGTTGTTAAAATCCATATATTTTATACATTGATGTGTAACAATCCACATATTGGAGGATTTTTTATTACTTTATTTTAATTTTAGATTTTTAAGGGTATTTTACCCCAAAAACTGAAAATTTTCCAAAAATGGCTCTAATGATTTTTTTGGCTCTGGACAAACAAAATCACTCCGCTGCATTTCTCAAAACATCGGAGTTTAAAAGCTATATGGCTTTAAAAGGTCAAAATTTAAGTTTTTTATTTACTTAAGAAAGATAGTATGTACCACTACTGATACGGTTTACTAAAATTTAGCTTTGTAAATGTTTTGTGTGTGAAAACGTTACAAAATAGATTTTTTTAGAAATTTTTTAGAGCTTTAAAGTGGAATACATGTGGAAAAAATTACAAATACTAAAGGTATAATGGTTCTAATAACGGCAGGTTTCTCTACCAAAGCCTGTATAACCACTGTGGACATATAAATGTATTAGTGGAGGATATTTATTTCTGTTAATTTAGTATTTATCGCCACCGAACACGTTCCAGGCCGGCTCAATGGGAAAATCCAGTAGCGGTCGTTGAAGCTGTCACCGCTTAATCCTAACCTGCCATTCGCAACGACACAAACTGGTTTTAACTACTTTGGAGCTTTCAGAAACTGCCTTCCTACTGGTTTATACTTCATTCGATGGAAACATTTGATACAAATATGTAGGGTGAATAACAAAGAAACGGAAAGCATTGAAGTATGTGTTCTACTAGTGAAAATAATGAAAAATAAAATAATGTTTATAAATACATGGGTTTGGAAATATTTAATTACCAAGTTACGGACCATGAAAGGTTTCTTCCGGATCTCAGTACCCTAGATTAGATTAGCTTAGATTAGATTATTGAAATGACGACCATACTACAAGGGGGGTATTTTAAGCCAAGTATGAATAAGGTTTGAGTGTAAGATGATTGTGGCGCGATCTTGTAGACTTGTTACTGACTAAGGCTGACATGTTCCTTAGACAGAACTGTTAATAAATAGCCCAACAGCCGATGACAATTAAAGGACCTACAGTTTAACGTGGAATCCCAACCACAACCTCTGAATTACGAATTGGTCTAATTATGAGAATAGTATTTGCGGATAAACGCAGTATTAGATGGTGCAGACGTTGATGCACACAAGAGAACACCTCACCTACCGACCATCGGTCACAACCATCCACAATTTATGACATCCAAATAGCTGGATTACAGGACGTTGTCACCGTTCCAGTCTAATTACTGTAACCTATCTATCTAGTAATATCTCGTGTATTTTGTTTGAAATGATCTGAAATATTTTATAAAACCGGTTTCGGAACTGTAAGTCAAGTGTTTTTTTAGAAAACTGGCATAAACCGCAAAAATCGTAGAAAAAATAACACATTTTTTACATACGGTCTGCAATAACTCTGGTATCTTAGCAAAACATCTTAACAAATAAATCTTAAAAATAAAACCTGTAAATAATTTAATTCTGAGAAAAATCATACAAAGTCAATATTTATAAAAAGATTTGGAGAGAAATGAATTTTTATTAACAGTAACATTATTAAAAAGGATCAACTACCTTAATTTGCAAAAGGAAAAAGTTACACTTTTTACTTAATTTTTGGTTTTCTGAAAAACAACTTGACTTACAGTTCTGGGACCAGTTTTATTTTTCAGTTCATTAGATTTTTAGGCCGGAACTTATTTTTAAGCGTCGTGCAGATTTCGTCTAAGACTAATATAATTGATCGCGTTTAGCGAAACAGCGAGATGAATGAACCTGTTCGTTTAAACAACACACAATCTCTTGCATATCTCAGTCTTGCTTTATGACGAAATCCATCTCTGTCATAAGCCACAATACTCGCACTGTATGTGGATAGCCTTAACGTTTTAATTCAAGTATTTTCCGTCACAGTAACCTTTCTTTTCCTACTTTTTCAATTCTATTCCTACTATTATTTCTATTATTTTGTTACTACTAACATTTCTTACTCTTTTAAAATTACATTTTTCTTGACTTTCATTGTTTTTACTGTAAACAATGATGTATAGTGAAGCTCACAAAGTGATGTTTTATTATATTTTAAAGACGATAACTTATTGTTTTACAGTTTTGACGTTGTATTCATGACACAATGTGGATGCTTTTTAAAACCACAATTTTGTATTATTTTATACAGTACGTACCACAATAATCACCTTCCTTCTTTATATCAGTCTGAAAATGAATGCATAAAAATATAGACTATATGTAAAATGAGTGTACATTAACTATGAAATGTAGAGAAATACTTTTTAATACTAGTTGTTGCGTAGTAATGGGATAAAGTTGGCTTGAAGTATGTCGTTATTTTCAGCTGCCTCTGGCCAGCGTTGTAAAATTATAATGAACACGAGGTCTTTTAATTTGTTGATGAAATAAAAATGTACCCTCTTTTAACTGGTTAAAAAAATCACTTCTTTCTTGCACATACTTTACACTTTAACTGACTTATCATATTTAAAACAGAGAATAATAACTTCAATTTGGAGGATAACGTATAGACGGCAGTTGTAATTGTGCTAATCAAGAAGGAGAGAGATAAATAAAAAAGAGAATGAAAAGTGTAATGAGTTTGAAGTTTATTCGAGTGAACTTGAAGTGACATAATGAGTGACCGAGACCATACTGAGTTTTCTACAGTGCACAGACTCAGTGGTAAGCAGGTGGTGAAGAACTGTGCCATCAGGTACTTGCCAGTTTGGATCCTTCCAATAAAGAATAACACTTTAATTTTTTGAACAGTTTGTTGTAAATAACATTTAAATTACTGTTCAAAAAGTTATACTGAATTTTTAACAGCATATTTATATAATTATTAAACGTAGACATTTTATTGACTATTTATCTTATCGAATAAACAAATGTATTTTAATTTAAAAGACCAGACTACTTTCATAGAGATTTGGGCTTTATGATTAGAAGTGGATTTTGTATGATACTGATAGCATCAGGCAGAGATTAAGTGTGGAAGACATTAATTTTGTTCTCAGAGGTTTATTTTCTCCCATTCTAATCAAATATAGTTCAAACTAAAGTTACGTATACAAATTAATGACAAATATTAACCAAGCAAATAGGACCAATTTTATTCTTTTCGACATAAACACAAACCTAGACGACTGTGGTCTAAGCTATTTCGTTGATCCAACGTTTTCTCGGTATATTTTATAGACTGACGCGTTAACTTTAAGCATTGTGCCTTAGTTGGTCTTATCGTTTTGTAGCTATAAAACATCTAATGATTTTATTACCTCATCACTGCTTTTAAATATTAAAAATAATAATAACAAATTAAAAATCACTGTCAAGACTTCTGTTGAGGCTCTACTTTAATAACCTTCACTATGCCCTTAGTTACAAGTCTCTTATACAGTACCAACTAAAGAAAACCTAGACTTTAGCTATATTTTTTTTTGTTTTTAAACTTCAACAGGCTATCACCAAGACAGCGAAGTACTGTAGTGGTGTCAGTCACATATTGGCTAGAGGAGAACGTTCATGATCTGATAGGAGTCACTGGTTTGACCCAGTAACCTTTGACATGCTGAGCCAGAGAGCTCATTTCACATCACACATTTTACAGCACACTTTAAGCATTTCAGAGCCAGCGACCACGGCTTGAGCTGTCAGTGACAGATTGTGACGTACCGTGACAGCACTGTCACTCAGGCTAGCCTAAGGCCATCAGCTGACATTTATTTACCCTTGAAGTTTTCTCCACCATCCTAGGAGACGGGGTAATCGCCATCATCATTTTTTGTGTTTGCGTGCGTGTGTGCGTGTGTATGTGTGTGTTAGGTATATTGAACCATAGTTATCTATGCTACTGCTCTTTCAGAAATTCACTTAGTTAATAATATGGTCGCTTCATGAGGTACTGTTTGAGTTTTCTTTTGGAAGTTTTAGTATATCTTATTTATTCTAGTTCACTAGGACCAGATAATATGTTATGCATCTTTACACCCATGTCGTTTGGTTAGTTTTTGTTGGTCTGTGATGGTTCAAATCAAAATGTCTTTTAACTCTAAGGTTAACTCTAAGGTTTAACTCTAAGGAAACTATGGTGAGGATGTTGTTGTTTTGGAATAAGAAAAGGCAATAGACACTTATAGATCAGGAAAAAAGCGAACTTCATGTATAAATTAAAACAAAATTAGAGCAATAAATATTTTTATTTTACAAACAAATATAAAACAATTAAAATTCGTAAAACTTAATAACAAATATTTGATTGCATAAACTGACGTCTTAAATCTAAAACATTGCATTTGATAAACACCAAACGTTAATCTAAACCTATTCGTGTTTAAACTAACGTTAAATCCGATGACGGTGTAAAGTAAAGATCAGTTAGTCTTTCACTAGCTTAATCAGCTTGAGTACAGATCCATACATCAAGTTTCACTCACGGTAACAAAATTAAAATAACTGAAATAATTCTAAAATTAATCACAGTCTAAGGAACGACAATATTATTACGACTTGAGACAGCTAGAACGTCGCACTGAATCTTTTAACTGTTTATTTTAAATTTCAATGTTGTACAAATCAATCGGATAAATTTATATCGCAGTATTGTTGTTGTATAAATAAATAGTATTAAAGTAACACAATCGATAGGTTAGGTATCGGTACTTATAATTTACTCTGAAGTGACTAATAAGTACTTCAATAAATTCTAACTATTTTAAAGTTAGTTTAAATGGTATGAATTTACATTAAGTTGAAATTAGTTTTAGATAACATAGAATAATGTATTCACCCTGAGGAGAGTGCTAATTAAATGTTACTCTTGAATTTTAAACAGTCCTAGGGCTTTAAATTTAAGGGTTTTAATCATTAAAAGATATGAAACCGTATGCCTATGAAAACATTTTCTTATTAGATTATCTAAACATATTATTTTTCCCATATTGAAACATTTATTTTATCCCTAGTACCGATATTTTACTAATATTAGTGTAGTTATTTTTTAACCTTAATTTAAAAGTTTTAAAGTAGTTTTTTTAGATATATTTGACATATTTCCTATAATAACAGGTGGTAGAATTTCAACAAATAACAGAATATTGACATTTTAAATAAAAACATATCATCCATCATCAGATTTCTTCATGTACACAAATATTTGGACACAATAAAATGTAATTGACTCAATGTGCACTCACAGAGTACAAATATTAATCAAACATACGGTAACACATCATACATGTAACGTAAACTGACTAACCTAAGCTAAGGTTGGCATCGTATTGCTCTATGTGTTCTAACCCCTAATTCGTGGAGTCTCCTGTTCTCAACATTACTGCTATACATTGATACACCCACATAGTATAGGTACGGAGTGAAGGTCTGTTTCAAACGTGTTAGCATGTGACATAGACACCCATGAAAATCGTAAGCAATATTCATGTTACTAACTTATGAGAGACGTAAAAAACCAAACTTATTGTACCTATTATTAATGATTTGGGGTTTGTTTATCACAGTCACAGTCAAACATTTTAATTCGCAAATACACTATAACTTCACTAGAAACTTTATTAGAAACCCATCTGAAAACTTTGAATGGTTTAATCACAATTATATAATCTCAAAACTTTTCTAAAATCACAATACTTCATACCTATGTCTAAATATTTTACAAATTAAATTTTATATTGACCCATTCATTCCTGAGTTTCAAGAATACAACTCGTTTTTTTTCTACAATTATTATCGTAACCCATCAGACATTGGAATCTACCAAGAACTAAGTAAACTACTTTCCGTGCTGACCCCTATGATCTAATCTGGGAACTATCTCACAGAGTTCGCCGTTTTACCGCTAGAGTATGTTTTATAGCCATCTAAGCGCTAAGTTAGGCTATGCACGGGTGGCCGAGAGCGTTAAGACGTGTGACTTTCGTCAGACTTTCGAAAGTTCGATGGTTCGAATCTCGGCCATGAGCAATCTTATAAACGGTGACCGGCTTGGGTGGAAGTTGATGGAATTTGTAGCTTAATTGATTGGTCTTTAAGAGGTCAAAGAATGTACAAATTATGTATTGTATCTGGGGCATACTATGTTACTATACAAATCTTATGGTGTGCTGATAAACATAATTTTTCTGAACCGTCACAAAATAAATTTATATTAAATAACATCCTTTGTATTTAAATTCACAGTTTATAGTAATAGTTTTACTATAAAAACATAGACTTCGTATGAATTATTTTCTTCAACGTTTGATCTAAAATAAATACAATTTATATCGGTGTCCATGTCACATAGCCATTAGGGTCACTACAAAACGACCACTAAACAATTCTAGGTTGACAGCGAACAGTTAACAGCAAATCACAACAAAGTTGATTTACACATGCTTATTGTAATTCGACTAAGTACGCTGGCCCGGTGTGGTTTGTGATAGAAATATAACAGTCCGCAGGATACAGATAAACGGAATGATATTGAATAAATAATTGACATTTTATCGAATAAGAACAAATATTACAAATATATAAACACGAAATTAAGTACGTAACGAGCCTGTATATTTTGGTTCAACATCATATTCAGAAATCGTCATCAACATTTAAAAACGTGATCATTTTACAATATTACCTATGTTCGTACATATCACAGTAAAGGGGTACAAATATTTGTATTAACAATCATATACCAGTTTTTACAGAAAATACATTGATCATATTTTTTAAACTTTATACGGTACACGAAAAAAGGAATATTTACCCACATTTGAAATGTCCGTGACGTTTAACAATGATAATCTCAAAGTACATATAGATTCAGTTTTCCTCCGATGAAAATAGTCTTTTGGAACCATACTTAAATATATTTGCTCAATAAGCTATAGAGTTTATATTTGTGACGTTAGAAAAATATATTCTTATTTTGGAAAACTATGGCTATGGAAGTAACTGATTGTCGGTCTGGCTGAGAGCATCTTCTGGTCTGAGGCGTCCTGTGAACAAGAGGTAGTTGTAAGTCACTAGAAACTGGAAAAAACTCACAGGCTCATACTTGCAAGTGTGGAGGTTGCTATTAGGAGAAGAATATTAAATTGATGTAACATAATAAGCGGCGAGTATGGAACCATAATGTAGCAATGTAATATGTGGCAAGTTTTTCTATAGCCCACTATGGCAAGCCCCACAACTTCGGTAAAATGTCAACCGCAGGACTATTACCCCAATTTTGGGACCGGTTTGGGTGATAAAATTAGGTGATGATGACACACCAACTTGTTATCAAAATATACATGTTAGGACAACCACCACATTCGGATTGAGCAAACAGCTGACCCGTGATATTACTTCTCGTTCGTATTCAAGTGTTTATGAATTTATCTTGACAGGCATCTTACCTAGAAAACACCATATTTTGTACAAACAGCAACATCTAAATTTGAAACTTTCTCAAATTTTTGGGATCTGGAATCAAATCCCACCTTCAGGTAAACTAGAACCTAAAACATAACAATGTTATCACGTAATGCGGACTAAGCCGGTATTAAACTGAAATAAAAAGTTTAAAGTAGTAAAAAAACTTACAAACAATAGCACGTACGTAATAGTCATGCTCGCAAGAGGCTAGCAGACGAAACACGTTTGCTAGTCACAAGGCGAATACTAACAGGATATTCAACATCAAAATACTCATGATGATACTAATCTCACGGTAGTAAGGCTCGTAAGAGGCATAGGATATCAATAAGTATAAAACAGTTAGACGCACATCGCCTGAATTTCAGGTTTTTGCCGCGTCCATTTTGTTTCCTGCGTTAGTGTCGATTGTCGAGGACGGCAATGTTCAATGCCAGTAGTTCTTCTCAAGTCCCTTTGACGAGTGGACGTGTCTCGTTTCTTATGTGTGTAACTACAGGTGGTTGGTATTGTGTTTTAAGGTTTTTTTAATGCTTTAAAAATTTTTGTTTTCAGTTTTATACCAGCTAATTCTGCATTACGTTATTATATTGTTATGTTTTAAGTTCTAGTTCACGGGTTCAGATTCCAGATCCCGAATTGTCGTGAATCTTCGTTTTACTTATCATGATGAAACATGTCTGTAATAAAATCTAAATTACATAAACCTACCATCACCAATAATCTTCAAACAAAGAAGAGATAAACAGTTGATATCTTACTTTTCGATAGTTCAGATAACAGCCTCAGACTGAGCTCGAGAGTCTGACTCCGAGACGGGTTTCGAGGGCAAGGAGCGAGTAAGATCGTCCGGGGTGTTGAGGCGCCCCAGCGAGGAGTTGTTGAGGAAGTGGATCTCCGCCGAGGAGGAGACGTTGCTGTTCATGATGGGGCGACTCCCCCGCGTCACGCTGGACTGCGGCTGGAACCTCTGTCGCGACCGTCTCCTGTAACACCGGACAGACAGATACAAAATGTAGTCAAATACAACACTTTCTACATTATACTATGTACAAGGGGAGGAAGGAAAATCATAAACATCCTTAGACCTAATGGAACAAACCAAAACCCACCGTGCATGTTAAGACAAAGCAAAACGCTAAAACCAAGAAGAGACTGTTAACATATTCGAGGCTTTTTAAAATCAGTACTCACTAAGTTAGGTCATAGATTTTTTATGGTTATAAATGACGACCGATGGAAACGATCGTCCACATTATTGAATGTTACTACGTTCATCCGCTAAGATCATCCACATACTAAGACCACTTCGTTATTTTGAGGCTCTGATCCCACGTTAAACTGTAGTAGGTCCCTTAAATGGCACTGACTGTTGGGCTTATTTGTTTGTCTGTAAAAAGACCATTCTCTTCCTAAATGCATTTCTCATTCATACTTGGCTTTAAAAATCTGGATAGGCAACTATTTCAGAACCTTAGGTGCTACTGCACTGTGTTTTCCGGGTCAAATTTATACTTATCCTTTTAATGCCAAAAAACAATAAAACACCATTCCTAAACTATAGAACCACTGTCCCTTTAATAGTCCCTTAGTTGTCAATGACTGGGACGGTGGCGTGTCCTGTAATCCAGTTACTTGGGGGTCATGAATCGTGGATAGTTGTGAGCGATAGTCGGTGGATGTAGTGTTCTATTGTGAGGATTAACATCTGAACTATTTACATTCATCCCCACAGACCATCCTCATAAATTAGACCAGTAATTCTGAGGAAGTGGTTCGGACTCAACCTTAAACTCTAGGTCTAAGAAAACTGTCTAAGGAACGTGTCAGCCTTAGTCAGTAACAAAATATAAGATATACCTTGTGGTATGGTCGTTATTTCAATAACCTAATGGCTGTTAGGCTATTAATTAACAATCATGCCAAAGAAACATATTAATCTTAGCCAGTAACAATACTAAAACATCGCGCCACAGTCATGTTACACTAATTTCTCATTCAAACTCGGCTGAAAATACCTATAGGCCATGGGAAGGTCACAATTTGCGAAACATTAATAAAATTAATAGCAAGTAATTTATACAAGATACCTGGAGGGAAAGACTAGCAGGATATGGTAACAGCAAGACTGCAGAGTCTTCTTGAATGCGACGCGAAACTCGCGGTTGAAGTAAGCGTAGATAAGCGGATTGAGGGCGGAGTTGAAGTATCCGACCCAGAACACCGCGGCGACCACGGCGTGAGGGCAGTAGCAGGGCGGGCCGCACAGGGTGGTTATCAGGTACCTGCAGGCATCAACACGTTAACACTGCAATGGTTGAATACTTAAGTCTAACGGAAAACGAGATCGAGGCGTGAGTAGAGCGTTTTTCACAGAACTTATATTTTCCACATCATAGTAGTCGAATAGGACTGAGTATACAGGTTTGCTGTATAAGGGTGGGTAATTTTACATGGTAATGTGCTTATATTAAGAGTCTTCTTCGCCTTTTTTGTATAAAGCTAGTAGAACAGTAGCCGCCCGCCAGCTGGCCGGTTTTTAAGACGAAACATGTTATTTTTGTCCCTCGCTTCGGACGCCGTTTTTCATCAGATTCTCTTTAAACTTGGTAACAAAATGTATTAGAATAGTTATATTTTGTTTCTACAAATGTTAGAGAGCTGAAATTTTCCAAGAATATTTTTAGAACCTACTTTGTAAACTGTGTAAAGTTTAAAAATGTTCGGTACACGAATAAAATTAAACTTCTTCGTGGGACACTGTGTATGTGTTTATATTGGTATGATGGACAAAATAATTCGGTACTGCGTGAAAGGTGCTGCTATAACCTAGAGACGAGTCGTCGCTATATATCCCTTACCAGCTTTGATGACGTGAATATCAAATCATTTGGTTACCCTATCCTATAAATGTATTACAATCGAACAGCTAAATTACATTTTATGAGAGTGGAGAATGTTGTAAGATGCACATTGACTTTTAAGAAGTTCAGGTGGTAAGACTGTTTCTACCTGTAATTTATATGTGCTAATTTGTCTCGTTAAAACCCCTGGTTACCCTATTGTTCCCAAGATTTCCCCATTAACTACAACTAAGTTACCGCATGTTGGATGGTGGTGAAGCTACACAGAAAATTCATCAGCAGGTCACAGCTAAAATGGATGTCACCCCTCGGTTCACCACAGCCAAAATGGGCAGTTTTCTGCGCTCGTCTCCGGAATTTTTGGTGAGAGAACTAGTTGTGCACTATTTAAAGTGGCACTAACCTCCACAGTTGAGTTCCAGTCTGATTTAGTCTAAGTTTCAGGTAGTGAAGGAACCCTCCTTTCCGAGAGTGCCTTGAAAATTTTCCTAATTTCACAATCATGAAAATCAAAGTGAACACAACCTACAAAGCAATATGAAAAAATGAAGACGAAAGCGAATTGGGTTTACATCCTTTGTAGCTGTAAAATACCTTGTAGTGACGTTAATTTAAATATCCAATTTTGATCCAACCAAAATGTAAAATATTAGTTAGTTTAGTTATGTTAGTATAAATAGGTGAATAATTTACAGGGAATTACAAACGCTTTAATTTTTACTATAAACCACTGAAGGGAAGGAAAATTAAAATAATTGTTCAAAAATAGTAACACTCAAATTTAACATTTATATGTGTAATTGCTCAATAATAAAAACCGTCAATGTTTCAAAATATTAAGTATATTATACATCCCTGCAATGTAAAAACTATACGAAAAATATAACTTTGGTATTCGGAAAAGTTATATGCATAAAGTGGAAAGAAAGTTGATTGTTTGGGTTACTATTAGATTTGCAAGTTTGCGAGAGGGTCGAAAGCTTTCAGACTATAACGTTGTAGTAACGTGTGTAAGTGGTGCAGTGCAGCTGTTGTGTGCGGTGACTACAGATGTGTGCCCTGACCACGTCTCCTCGGTCAATCACAGTTATTTCAAGCTTTTGTTCTCACATATTTGCATTACAACTATTTTTTGTTATTTGTTTGAAATTCATTATTGGTGATGGTGGATTGGTATTATTTAGATTCTTATTGCGGACATTTTCCATCACGATATTATGTAAAACAAAGTTTCACGACGTTTCAGGATCTGGAATCTGATCCCGTCTTCAGGTGAACTAATATCTAAAACATAGCACAATTAATTAACATATAATCCGGACCAAACCGGTATAAAGCTGAAAACATAAAAGTTTAAAGCAGTAATAAAAAACTTACAAACGAACTATACCCCAACCATTACACACAAAAGAAACCAAACACGTCCGCTCGTCACGGAGACTCAAAGACAACTGAAAGGAATGGGCGTGTCGGACACGCCCATTGGCACGCGGTTCCGGTGGGACACGGCGTGTCCCAAAAACAAAATGGCTGCCACCAAAACCCTAAATCCAGGCGAATCACGTCCAACAGGATTTATTATTATTATTTTATATTCAAATGCAAATCCTTTCTAATCTACATGAAAAAAATTGTGGTACAAAGAACCACAACTCAGAACTCAGAATACACTTAGACAATGTCTCGTTAAAACCAAACCAAAAAATGGCACTCAGGAATCAAAAAACTGTATTTACAGAATAAATTGCAATAATTGTTGTAGGCCGTACTATGGCGAAACAAAAAGACCATTAAACGTTCGAATAAATGAACATAGGGAAAATACGAGAAAGGGCTTAGTTGAAAAGTCAAAAATTGCCCACCATTGCTGGTCTGAAAATTACCAAATGAATTTCAAAGAAGCTAAGATAATACACCGGGAACCTCATATTTTCAAAAGAAAATTAATTGAAGCCTCCTACATGAAACTAGCAGACCAACCAATTAGTCAATCTTCAGTTGAGATCCGGCCATTGTGGCTGCCAATTCTTAGTAAATAACCTAAGGATAGGGAAAATAAAGTATCTGTAAATGATATTCATATAAATCCGAAACAAAATTCTCATGGTATGCTAACTCGTAGTAAAGCTCGTAAGGGACGTTAGCTTTTTGTTTTAAGCATACAATTGTAAAAATAATGGTTTTTTCCTTTGTAAAGTTAACTTTGTACCACGATTTTTTCATGTACATTAGAAAGGATTTGCATTTGAATATAAAATAATAATAATAAATCCTGTTGGACGTGTTTCGCCTGGATTTAGGGTTTTGGCGTCGGCCATTTTGTTTCCGGTTCCGGTGGAACACGCCCATTCCTTTCAGTTGTCTTTGAGTCTCCATGACGAGCGGACGTGTTTGGTTTCTTTTGTGTGTAATGGTTAGTGTATGGTTCGTTTGTAAGTTTTTTTTACTGCTTTAAACTTTTATGTTTTCAGCTTTATACCGGTTTGGTCCGGATTATATGTTAATTAATTGTGCTATGTTTTAGATATTAGTTCACCTGAGGACGGGATCAGATTCCAGATCCCGAAACGTCGTGAAACTTTGTTTTACATAATATCGTGATGTAAAATGTCCGCAATAAGAATCTAAATAATATTTTTTGTTGATAATAAATCGTGGAAATGGTTCTATTAGAATCAAATTGGTTAAAAATATGAAATAATATAATGTATGCTATGTACTTTTATGACTTTTATTTGTCTTAGCCCTAGAGGTTGTTGGCAATTTGCGAGATTAAAATTTGAAACAGTGACGTCATTTGGTTGGAAAAAACAAATGCTTTAGATGTATCCATGATCACTTCCTTTGATTTACTTCCCAAAGGGAAGTAAATACAATATTTTTATAAAATAAAGAGGAAATATAAATACAAACAAATGTATTTATTTCCTTTAGCGAAATAGCTTAGGTCATGGTTACGTCTACAGGCAATGTTTTCGGTTCCTCTAAACACGTGTCCTTACAACCATAATGTCACTTCTGTTCCAAATTTTGACCTGCTGGTTTGTCACCACCTCCCCCTAGTGCTAAATATACCCATAAAAGTTAAATATTGCAATTTACCTGTATGTTTATTCACATGCAACAAACTTATGTTCTTCAAATTACTGTTTCAAACAACCATACTATATAGTCATTATATGGAGCTGAAACTTGGAAATTGAATGGAAAGGTAGAGAGGAAGTTAATAACTTTAGACATTTGACCCAATGCATTATAAAAAAGGAGGATGGTGAAGACACAACAGGGATTCAAGAGAACTTTAAAGGGATCTAGAAGTGGTTTGTGAACTTAAATTTCGAAGAAGCAGGTGAATTTGACAAGTTTTTGAGAAGAATACAGTAATCTGAAAAATGAGAAACGACCGGGAGGAGAGCTAATGCAAAAATGGTGGAGCCAATTGTAGAGAGTCCTGGAGCGGTTATGAGCAAGAATATGGAGGCACGTTGAAGGTGTGGACAAAATGCGTGGCCATCGCAGTAAGAGAGTATATTCTTTCAATCTTAAGCAGAATCAACATTTTATTTGTAACTAATGAACATACAATCTGAACTCAAATATATGAAAAACCTAAGATCCCAGTACAAAAAATTGTGACCTCATTTAAACAAAATGTTTTACATCAACTTCCCATCACAATGGCTCCTAAAACTACTATGGTCTGTGTAATACCGCAGTGGCGTTTTTCACATAGGCTAGCCAGAAGTAGCCACTCATATTCTGGTCACAGGTAAATGAAAAAGTGGGTTTAAATGGGTATCAAAGTGTTCCTTACTTGCGAATAGGATCCGAAATGTTGAAATAGTGTTTGTGACGAGCATAATGACATAACTATAGCGCCAAATTTTAAGGAAAGTATTCATAAATCTAATAGTTTGCTATTTATTCCTCGAAGTGATGGAGCTTTTGAATTTAATTGATATATTTTTTTACTTTAATTTATTCAAATTAAAATTAATTGTGGATAGTTATGAGCGATGGTCAATAGGTGTAGTGTTCTCTAGTGTGAATTAACGTCCACACTATTCAACACTACGTTAATCCGCAAAGACCATCCTCATAATTGGACCAGTTCGTATTTCAGAGCCAGTGGTTCGGACTTCACATTAAACTGTACGTCCCGTAGATATACCATCGACAAGAAAACAGGTGTTCACTGCAATGCCAATTAACTCTACAATTGCCGTCAACTTTCACTCAAGCCGGTCACCGTTTATTTAAGACGGGCCCTCCCACCACTGTACCACACATTTGCAAGCGAAATCGGGGTTTCTCATGGTCGGGATTTGAACCCGCGTACTTGAGACTGGCTTCAACCTTTACACTCCTAAGTACAATGGTTATTCCACAGACTAAAGTAACAGCGTCTGAGAAAACACTTTAAAAAGCTATAAAAAGCATACTCTAGCGGCAAAATAGCGAACTCTACGAGTTAGTTCAGCCGCCTTTAAATGGTTATCAGAATTAATTATCCTATCTTATGACTATGATTTGAATTGTGAAATATGATTTCAAAGGTTTGTGTTGGGCTTAATGTCATCACTTTTAGCACTAAGTATTCATTAACAAACACAACAAAAATAATACAGCACTTTGTTATTTAAACAACTAAAGCGTAAGATTTTACAAATTTCATACATAATAATTTATGTTATTAATCTATTAGATGGTTAGGATTATATAAGGAGTACGTATTGCTTGATATATTGCCTTTCTTTATTATTTTTTGTAGTATAGTAGGATACATTTTATTTCAAGAGACGATTGAGAACGAGGTCAAATTTATTGCTGAGACGTAAGTCGAGGTAGTAAAAAGAGCTTTGAAAACAAAGTTAATGCCCGTGTAACAGTTTCTCAGAATACTAACCAGGTAAATTAACTTCAGTAGCTACTTCACAATACAAAGAGCTAACAAATTAATGTATACCTTTAAAGATGTATGAATAATATGATGTAAAGTATCAATTGACAAAATAACCGATTTATGAATTACAGTTAATGTTTTAACATTGACTTTTACAAATTTTCATTATAACATTTTAAGAACGACAGCTTACATTCAACTGATTGTTTTACACCTGGATTGAAAATAACTATATTTTTTAACTTTTAACTATATTTTAAAGCAGTTTTAACGTTGATTTAATGATGAAAAAGGCCACTGAATTTTAATATAACTCGTTTTAATTTAGTGGTCTTTTCTTATCGTTGATGTTTTTAAATGCCATGGGTATTTTTAAATCGTTAGGACCTTAAATAAAGTTGCGTGTAATTTTAAAAACATTTATTATTATTAAGTTGAAATTTGTGTTGATGTAATTAAGTACTTACCGTTTATCATTTATTACATATTTTAAATTCGAAACAAGTTGCCGTTCTTTACAACAAATTTTTTAGTAATTTTTAACAAACTTTAAAATTGTAATAACTTTTTGATTTTTAATGTATTGTTAGATTTGTATTGGCATTTATTATAAATTTTTTGTCTTAAACATTTTCCCATAAACCTACTAGTCTTAGTGTATTTTTTTGTTTTAAAGGTGTTATGTGAACACCATTTAAAACAAAAATCGAAATAAATTCTGGCCTCTGGAGCGAATTTTTGGACCGCATACTCAAATAAATTAATTAAAAATTATTATGTTTACTTCCCTGCGGGAAATACGTTATACGATGGATAGGAAGTCGTTTCGGTTCCTGGACAGGACAGGGTGTGAGGTTTCAGTGGGCTGAAGGCCCAGTACGGCTGTTATAGGACTATGTCCTCTTCAGCCAAGGATTTCGGTTCCTCTAAACAGTAGACATTATAACCATATGAAGTTCCTAAGCGTATGACGTCACCGTTTCAAATTTTGGTCCCACAGACTGGCAATACCCCCCAAAATCTAAGACATATCCATGTCAAAATGTGTACATTACAGTATTTTTCACAGTAACTGGCAATCAACATTGTAAGGATGGAGGTCAGTTTATTTCAGTTTTACTCGGCCGGTAGAAACTTAATATCATAAACTTTTAAATCTCACTATAATTTATTTCCGATAATACGGAACTCCAAATTAGATTATGTTTGTTAACGATACAACATGACTGATAGCTAAGTGGAGATACAAAACTCTGTCTTCATTCCGTACAATAGCGTGAGAAATACATTTACTTCATGAATTGAACAAGCCTGAAGCCAACGAGGGAACGTAATTTTTAGGTAGTTTTAAGAAATAGTATTTACTATTATTTACCGGCACGGTAGCTTAAAAGGAGCACACTTGCCTAGTAGGTCAAAGGTCGCTGGATCGAAACCAGTTACCAGCGACTCTTGTCAGATCCTGTCAGATCGTGAGCGGTCACCTCTGGCTAGCCTATGTGACATACGTCGCAACGGTACCTCGCTGTCATTACTTCACCACACAGGTCTTAGCCCATAGTGATTTGTAGATTAGGTTAGAAAAAGTGGAGTGGACTGACCAGAGGAAGAAGGGCAGCCAGCAGGCGAGGAAGGCGCTCATGATGATGCCGAGTGTGCGCGCTGCCTTGCGCTCTCTCTTCATCTTGCTGCTGCTGGCGCTGCCCTGTGACGACGGCTCTGCCGGCAGCCCGCTGGTGCTGATGCCGTTGATCTGCAGATGCTTGTTTAGCAGTGCTGTCGCAACCTTGCTCCTGAATAAAAAATTATTTTTGAAGTTAACTGGTTGTTGTCATTGAGGAATGAAGATAAACCATTTATAATATGGACAGTGCACACGCTTTCACCGTATCACAGCTTAAATAAATGCATTTAGGGCCTACAGAAATACACACAATAAATTTAAAAAGGATAATTAATATCACTTCATAATATTCAAAATTAAATCCGAAAATCAAACTATTGAAATTATTACTATGGTATTACAGTATTAGTATGGTATTTTTCCCTCTTCACCGCTGAAAATATTTTTGATTTTTTATTCGCTGATAGTAATTTGATATTACCTGTGGTATACGCACAGGTGGGTAGACCGTTCCGTTTTGCAATTATTTGTTTCTATTTTCTCTTTAATGTCAATGCTTTCCTGTAAGTTTAACGATGGGTATAAACTAATATTTCATTTCGTTTTAAAAATGCTCGGTCACAGTTCACTACTAAAAACATACAAGTACACCCAAGACCCAGTAATCTAACAGCGTCTTTATGCCTATCTTTTACGTGATCGCTGTCATTGCTGGAGATGAACTTAAATGTTCGAAAAGTAGTTTGCCGAAAAGTGATGATGAAAAGTTTGACCAGGAGAATTGAATATATTTTTATGTACTGTAGCAAGACATCACCCTACACTATCTCAAGTAAAAGTGTACTGCTAGATCCAAATATTTGATGTTTATGAGACGATGACGCAACTTTTCATTGGCTAACAGGATTTCTTTGTTACGTCAAAAGACGATAACTGAATTCTTATGTTCTAAGAAGTAAGTTATGGTATTGAACTAACATTAGGTAGAAATTTATAACCAGTGATTCTTTGCTATAGATTAAATGTCATAATATAGATTAAATTGCTTCGTTTTAAACTTGGTAATCTTTTCCCCCACTAGATAGTACGGATTAGCCGGACTTTCGGATTAACCGGATGTTCGGATTACCGGGACTCTGCTGTATTACAAAACTATAATACGATCTTCATCTATCATAGAACATGAAAGATAAAACTAAGCCTATATTTTATTTAAAAAGATCAATTACATAATTTTTTTATATAAATATAAACAAAACCTCTCTGATCTTGATCCTCTTCCTCTCTACATGTATATGGAAAATTCAATCTAATTCAATTCACCCCCTCCCAAAGAAAATGAGAATATTTACATTCCTTTGGATAATAACTTAGATCATGGATGTGTCTAAAGGGAATATTTTCTGTTCCTCTAAACAGCTGTCCTTATAACCACATGAAGTTAATTCCATTTTAAATTTGGGTATGACAGATCTCCCACCCCCCACCCAAAGCTAAAACGTATTTTTGAAAAATATCAGCAACTGACGTGGCTAGGTAGTCATCTACCTCAAACTATTGTCGTAGCACTGTATACGCCACCAATCGGTTTTAATTCTTGTAAGTGAATGGCTAATTAAAAATATTTGTATTTACCTCCCTGTGGGAAATAGGTTAGATCATGGATATGTCTAAAGGTAATTTTTCAGTTAATTTAAACAGCTTTTCTTATAACCAAACTATGACGCCTTTATTATACATGCAAATACTGAAGCTAAAACAGATGAGCCCTCAATCTGTAAATTTCATTTCTGGTGTTGGCTGTACTAGTACTTCTCTAGACATATTCAGCAACAAAACACAGCTGAGTAGATAAGAATATGCATTGGAAAATTGGAATACGATTTGTTGCTACGTGAAATTAAACCGTGTAAGTTAGCCTACAGCAATTAACGAATTAATCAATTATAGGTCTAAAAAACAGATTTACAGTAAGAAAAATACAGAATTTTCTATATGCAAAGCACCAAATTCTGGGTTCAAAATATAAGAAAATCAAGAATAACATTTTTTAACGCTTCGTTTACCAGATGTCCGCCATTTTGTATTTTTTACAAAATAATTTTAAAAGTTTTACCTATTGAGTTCATACTTGGTATGGTTCTTACTTTGGTCAAGACCTAATATTAAAAAATAACCAGCATAGTTTGATGATACATTTCAAAACGGTGGCCATTTTAAATAAAAATTACTGGAAAACTGTAACTTTCATCTAAAAATATCAACAATGCTTTATTGTAAATATTTTTATGACGAATCGAATGGTGTAACTTTTAAAGCAATTGGACGACGGATAACACCACAGCATCAATCGGTAGCTTGAAAAACTGGGAATTTGTCGTAATTAATTAAGGTAGAAGAGATCTATTTTAGAAAACAAAATGATGCTGTGGCGATATCCGTCCGCAGTCCGATTGATCTGTCAGTTACACCATTCGATTAGAACGAAACGAGCTAGAAAAAACACACTTGACATTTTTTGATGACAGTTACAATTTCCTACTAGTTTTTATTAAAAATTTTAAAATGGCCGCAATTTTGAAATGTATTACAAAACTAAGCTGGTTATTTTTTTAATATTAGATCTAACCAAAAAGTAAGAACTATACCAAGTATAAACTCAATCAGTCATACTGTTAGATATAAATTATTTTGTTAAAAATACAAACTTGCATATATTTGTTAAACAACGAGTACAAACGAAAATAAATGAAAATACAGTGATTTATAGATTGAAATGTTTTGACTGTACTAAATTTTACAAAAAAAAACAAGCCGCTAGTTCAGGAAATGATTTTCTGAAAACCAAACCAACGAAAAATTAAACTTTTAAATTAAAATAAAAATAAAAATTAATAATTATAGTATAAATGTTGATGAAAACCTAGAAGTATTCAACAAATGCTAAAAAGTGTCAAAATTTTAACTGTAACGTTTTATTTAATCGTATTAAAGACATGTAGACTATGAATAGACAGAAGAAAACAGTAAGAGTAGAGTAGTAAGTCCTCTATTAAAATCTATCGCCGGCCAACACATGTTTATAATATTGTAAAGTAATGAAGTGTACGTGTATATGTGTGTTAATGTTTAATTTATGTTTGACGATTCAGTAAGATGAATAATTAAATGTATCCAAGGACTTATGGAGCTAAAGCTCCGAAATGAGCATCGGCCATAATAGATGAGCAGAACTGTTAAGACGGTATAAGGTTTGTTAACCTAGATAATAAAGTGAAGAACAGTTCAGGAGGCTTATTAATACCCTGTCTACCCTGGGGTAGACATTTTCCTCGTCTGGGGACTTGTGAGGGAGTGTGAATTGTCTTTGAGTGTTTCACAGCTCAGCCCAGATCTGGATTGGTTAAATAATTAATTGGATGTTAAATAGCTGAGGTTTTGGGATGTCTTGATTCTTCCATCCTTATGAATCTTATCTTTCCGAACTCTGTGCAATATTCCTAATCAGAAAGATGTGTCTAGATGAACTTTCTGAGGCCACATCATCCTCCCAACATATGACATCTACTGATTCAATAATTTTACTTCTACCTATATCTTCTAAAGTTTAAATAAATGTGCTGAAAACAAACTTAGTACCTGAGAAAACCCGGAATGTATTTTTAACAGTTCTTCGAACACTTTTTTTTAGATTCAACTGACTTCGGTTGGCTAACCTGTAAAGCATCCTCTCCTGACGATCCGCCTCTATGTATATCCGGTAGTACATGAAGATCATGATGACGCCGGGCACCCAGAAGCTGACAGATGACGAGATGAGTGCATAAGCTCTGTTCACTTCAAACGTGCACATGTCCGGATGGCTGGCACGAAACCTAACAAACACAAACAAAAGCAACGATGAGAAATAAACATTACGTTCCTATTTAGTTATTAAATTATTGCAATAACTTTTCATTTCAAACAATACTTCCATATCCATTAAATCTTGACGTGAAGTTTTATATTGCCAGTGTTCATCAGAATTTGCCTTGTATTAAACATAAAATAGGTTTTAAGGTTGAAGCCATAAAATATTTATGTGCTGCATCTGTTTCAGTGATATAACATCGTGATTCTCCATCTTAGGGGAGATTTTATCCAGCGCTATACGTTTTAGGATCGTGTTTAAAAAAACATACAACGAAAAATAAAAAAAAGTTTGAACCGATGTAATTTAAAGGCTTTTGATCAAACATTATACACTTTCTGTTCCAAAAATTATTTATTTACAAATCTATCCTCAAACATATTAGAGCATACGGTATTTCTTTACGAGAAACAGCCTCTAAATCAGATGCTGATATTTTTAAGAGATTTCAGTCGAAATTTAAAGATTTTTCCTGTAAGTACGATGGTAAAATTCCACTAGTTATTAAAGAGGTAACAATATTTAGTGAAGCATATCTTTCGAAACTATAAGATCATTCTAACCACCTAACACTAACCCTCCTAGACAACAGCCAACCTGTTTTCACAATTCACAACGGTATAGACCTGCCAACCCGTTTTACTCAATCGTGTTTTTATTAGCACTATTAAGGTTCGGCTACTCATGTTCGTGTTTCGTTGATAATTTGTTGTAACATTTACTTATTGTTTGAAACTGTTTACAAATAAAGTTTTCAAAACGTGCCTAAGATGCTCTTCCGTGGTGTACCAGCCCATGAAGATGGGCAGGAAGCTGAGGAGTGCCGGGGAGCACCAGACTACGGCCAGCATGACGACCAGGCGACCCTGGGTCATGATCAGAGGGTAGTCCAGGGGCTGCACGATGGCGTAGTACCGGTCCACGCTGCAACAATAACTCTTTTCAACTTTGCTTTTTACGGCCAGCTTTTGGAAATAAAATATATTTTTTACAATAGATCGTTCCTCCAAGACTTCCCATTTGTGCTTCATCACTACTAAATTTTACTATTGTGGTTACTTGACGTAGGAGGTGTCCTAAAATATTATAAACTTTCTGTTGAAAATGAATCATAATTCTACAAAGCTGCCCTAAAATCTATTAGGGCATACGACATTTTCTTTAAGAGGATATATCAAATATTGATATATTTCAGATTTCAGCGAAAAAGCTTTCGGACTTATCCTGGAAGTACCATGGTGTGGAAGTATCCACTGTATTTTCATTAGCGGTAGATGTATCGCTTATGAAAATACAGTAGATAAATTAAGATGATTGTTCGGTTTGAAGGTCTGACATGAGTACAAGCCCTTCCCATTCGACCTCGTCCTCTTCCAAGAGGTAAGAAGAGATTAACCAATACTATTTTTTGTTAAAACCACTTAACTGTCCATCACATTGGGCCTAATGTTTGGGCCGTGATTTAAAGACAGTTAGGCATTCTAATGACGTGAGTCACATAAGCTAGAAGAGGTGAACGTCCATAGCTGTAAGTTTCAATCCAATCAAGCAAACGTAATATATAAATAAAAATATTGTTTGTGGCTATCAACACTAGATAAATATTTAGTGGGGAACGGTCAAAAGCCTGGTCTCGTCACTACTAAAAGTAGACAAGTTGTTTGAACAACCCAATTACTAAGGGCAGTTAGGCCCAGAATCGGAGCAGGAACCTTTGAATTAAGAGACGCACGCTTCCTCCAAGCTACCCAGTAATATCTTACTGGACCAGTGTGTTACCTATGAGCTATCATGACGTTATATTCTACCCCACAATGAACATCCATAATTAGGCACTGGATAGACCTACTCAATAAGTCGAGATCGAAAGCAGCACGCTGGTGTGAACAGATATATACTTATATTATTTTCATCATAATAATCGAATGGTATTAAGTATGTAGGTTATCTACATTAAGGTTTGTTTTAAATGGTAATTTAAGTAAAAGCGCATAGAACAATTTATAAAATTATGTCAATAGGTAAGTTAATTATACCAATTTATATATTCTCAGTAAGAGTTACATGAGTAATGAATTTGTACGTCTTCTGCCATATTAAACGTTAAATGTGTGGTTCTTACGGATGTATTGATAAAACATTACTAGATGGACCTGCATACCAAATTTGGGAAGAATATTTAATTAAATAAGTGAGTTATTGATTTTTAGCTATTCTCCATTAGATGAACATTAGACAATGTACTGAGTTGTACCACTTTGAATATCTCAGTAACCAATCGACCTAAAGTCATGATTTAAAGTACTAAATTGTGTGTTTTTAAGCTAAATCCAATGGTAAATAAAAAAATTTTATTTTTTCAAATATTCTCTATAATATTATAAAGAAGAGTTGGTTTCTGTATTTTTGTGGGTTTGTGAATTTGTGGGTTTGTTGTGGCAAGTAAACGCGAAAATGCTGAATCAACCAATTTGAAATTTTACACAAAGGTAGATTTTAAACTCATGCAACACATAGGTGTATTCATGTCCTTAAAATCCTCTCGGGCTACGCCCTGTGAAAGTCTTAAGTTTCAATGTTCACATTTACAGAGAATGAAAACATAAATTTACTTTAATGTTAACAGCTGTGAACACTGAAATTTGACAGTTCGCGAAGAAGAAGAAAGATTAGAAGGCGTGACTGTCCTAGGTTTCAATGTTTGCATCTTCTAATGTCAACATCCGTTTACACTACATTTTGACAGTTCGAGAAGAAGAAGAAATAAAGAATTCGGCTTTGGCCAGCAGGAGCTCATACATTAGCAGTGTGAAGATATGACAAATTACCAAAATACAAGATACTAGTGGGACAGTATCAAGTCTCAAGTAAGCTCATTTTTACATAAAAGCCGCTGGATCAGAATTAGTGATAGAATTATTAGTTCGAAATAGTGGAATGGTAAATTTAAGTTTTATCCCGATGCGTGCTTCTTTTACGTAACTCGTTATCCTTTCCCAATATTTGACTAGACAGATGTTACTTTGTCATGTTGTAGATATTCGTGTTTTTTTATTTTGTAAACAACAAAGAAATAATTAACAGTAACAATAATTTAAATGTATTAGTACACCTCACAGCCTTTTTTATCCATGTGAAGAACGGATACTTTGGCTAGTACATAAATAAATTGAAACACCCGTTTTTTGTACAAAACCTCCTAAAAACGTGTAGTTCATGAAGTCTGATTGTTTTGCAAAACAAAATTGTCCAAGATATTACAGAAACGATCAATACCATCGAATTTTATTATTAATTAGACAATAATTGCGTCAGGGGTTGAGTTATTGTGTGGGTCATGTGAACCACTCACTTTTCCATAGTAAAGACGTACACAGGGCTTACCTAATGCAGCAAAGATGTAGTATGGAGACGGTGGAGAAGTAGACATCAAGGGAGTTCCAGACGTCGCACATGAAGTATCCGAACAGCCAGCGGCCGCCGGTGAGCTCGACACTGGCGTTGAAGCACATGGCCCAGATGGCGACCAGCATGTCGGCCAGCGCTAGAGAGACCACGAAGTAGTTGGTGATGACCCTGAGCTTGCGGTGGCGCATCACACTGACCATGACCAGCAGGTTGCCGAGAAGCGCCGCCAGGATGATGAACCCCATGACCATGGACTTGAGCACGATCACGGCGACGAACCCCCATGAGGACCCGTGCTCCACCCACCCCGCGTCACCCTCGTACTGGTACAGCGTCTCGTTCACACTCGTGTTCTGGTAGTAGAAGCTCCCGTTGTACTCCATGGCTGTCGACTAAGATCACTACTGTGTGCCAAGCGTAATGTTTCCCATCACTATGAACTAATACATTAGCTGGATACGGGTTTGATTCTTTTACGTGTCATTTTATAAATTGTACAAACTCCAGTGACTATAGCTGAGTTTCTGAAACAGAAAAAAATGTATGGTTAGATTTTTTAAACTTATATGTATAAAAAACTTTTTTAATAGTAAGTCCGGAAAAGAGCCATTTTCAGTTCTCTAAGTCGTTCGCTATAAATAACGCTATAAGGTTGATAAGGTTTGTTTTGAAATTAGGTTAACTTTAATAATATGGTTTAATTCAATTTTACTTTCTCCTCTTATACATTGTATATGAAGAAAGTATTGTTTTCGTCAAAATGTTCGAATTTGGGTTGAGAGTGGATATATCCGTTTTGGGGTCCCCTGATTCCAAACAAGTGGGTTACGACGTGATGTCTATCCGTCCGTGTGGATGTCTGTGTGTGTGTGTGTGTGTGTGTGTGTGTGTGTGTGTGTGTGTGTGTGTGTGTGTCTGGATGTGTACTGAGCCACAGCCTACCCCGTTGGTCCGATTTAGATGCAATTTGGCATACATACATGCCAAATTGCATCATATATTTTCATGCATATATTCACCGTATCTCCAAGATTTTTCCATTTTTTTAGAATTTTTTATTTTTAAGGGTAGTTCACCCCTAAAATCCATTAAAAAACGTGAAAAATCAAAATTTCCCAAAAACGGCTCTAATGATTTTGATTAAAATTTCATAGTTTATAGTACACAGAGTACTAAATAATTTGACATCCCCCGCATGTCTGTAAATATAACGGTTCAAACGTTATGTAGAATATTAAAAAAATCAATTTCTTCCTTATTTTACAACCGTTTTCCATGAAACTTGGTATGAAGCGTAAGGTCAGCTCACCCAACAAAACCAATTCAAAAAGCTTGGTATTACCGCGGGGGCGGGGGGTTCCCGCCCATAAAATTCTAACAATTTAACTTGTTGTTGCAATGTCTCTTGTTTTTATTTTCAGAAATTGAATTACTATTTTTGAAACAATAAATTATTGAATAATATTTAGATACACTTTGAAGAATATGTTATTTTTATTACGGACTGCCTTTTTTAAATTTACCTACGGGAGAAAGAGAAGTATGTGTCAGTCCATTGATAGCGTTTATTTTTAATTTTGTTCAGTCTTCGTAAAAGGATTTTAAATCATATTACATTTTTAAAATTCTATTTATTTGAATTCTCATAGTGGCCATCTTAATGTACTTGGTAAACGCAATTCGTTGTTTGGGAGCGTCAAATATTATTCTTATGGATAAAAATAAAATATCAATTTCTTCTTTATTTCTCAATAGTTTTCAATGAAACTTGGTATGCTGTGTAAAGTCATATCACCCAACAAAACCTTCTCAAAACAGTTTTGTACCAAATACGGAGTAGGGGAGTAATACCCGAAACAAGTTCTAACAATTGATTTGATTTATTGTTTGACGTTGTAAGAAATCGGATGATTATTTCTGAAACAATAAATTTAAAATTATATTTAGACAAACTTAAAAGAATATTATACTTTCATTTAAGATTGTGGTTTTTAACTTAACCAAGGGAGAAATGTCAGTTGACTTATATTGTTTATTTCATACTACTTTCAAAATAAATTCTACTTATTTTCTAAAGCTTATGAATACGAACCAAACACACACACACACACACACACACACACACACAAAATAAATTACACACTGAGAATACTCTGTTAAATAAATGTGCTTATTGATCACGTCCGAATTTCTGAAACTGCAAGTTTAGTGACGTCTTCTGAGCCGAGATAGGATTGCAATATCCGCAAAGGATGGGCAGGACCCAGGACCTCATCAATATTGATGGCTAATAACATTCTGATAGTGTCTCCTCAGATAGCTTAGTGCAGTGATATATAAATCTTTACTAATAGAAACATCTTTTACTAGCAGATAATTATTATATTTTATTAAGTGCATACATTTCATTAACGGGGATTAAAATTTATTTTTATATCAATACTTAGGTAACCACTTAAAAAAGGGGAAAGCTCCACTACCACCAGAAACGTTTGTAGTTAAAACACAGACACATTGGAAACCAAACGATAATACATAATAATTATTATTTTGCATTTCTGTCTTGTTTTCTGTCTACAAAAGTGTGTGTAAGGAAAAATTAAATTAGAGGATCTTTATCTCAAGGAACTTTAAGTTCAATCCATGAGCTAATTATTAACTATAAGTTAAGTATTTCCTAAATACTCTCTTAAGTATAAAAACGAAGCTAATTTTTGTCCCTTTCTAAGCCTAACTAATTTAAAAAAGTTAGCATACATGATGAAATGAAAATCATTAATTTTAACTGAGTGATATTTCTGAAAGAAGTCACGAGTAACAGATAAAATTATTTCCCTTGAAGATAAATTCATGATGTTAAGTAAGCGTAGACGATGGAGACAAACTTCTTAGGTAAATGGAAGATGGTATATCACCGAGGTAAGCTTATGAGGCTGGAGTTGGCCTAGGGGGGGAATGTGGGGTGTGGGAGGGATAGAGTTAGCCTGGGGGAGGGGAGGGAGTGTGTAAGGGAAGCAAGCAAGAAGGGTAATGCTATTATCTCCATGCTGGAATACATCCTTGGAGTTAACATGAGTGTAACTGATGCTTTACACAGTCATCCCTTCAAAACATAATGTAAAAACACACAGTTTAATGAAAAAATTGTATCCATGAATGACTCATACTTTGAAACTCATAATAGGGGAAGATTTATTTAATTATTTGGACTCTTCCATTCGATTCAAATGTTTATTTAAACCACGTTTCGGGAGGTAAGGAAACTCCCCCCGTTATCAAGTGATACTAATTAAAATCTACATCACTCTACTTAACCTACATTTTTGGGCGTTTTTATTATTTTTTGGTAAACATTCACACTGTTACATATACTAATTACTGTACAAATCAAATAGGTTAAATCATAGATATGGCTAAAGGGAATGTTTCCAGTTCCTCTAAACATCTGTTCTTATAACCAAACTGTGACGTCACTAACCAAATGACGTCACTGTTTTTTTCTTTTACATTAATAATTCAATACAATAGCTCTGGGAGTTTCTATGGAATCCTGTTACATATTTTCCATCATAAAAATCACCAACAACCCCCTCCCCCAGAGCTAAGACATATCCATGTCAAAACAACATGGTAATAAATCACTTAAGATAAGTATTCAAAGATAATGCAAGTTAAAAAAAATACCTGCAGATTTACAAACATACATTCTGAAACCCTTTTTTGGATTCAGAGAGCCTCAAAATGGATATATCAACTCACAACTCGAATTTAAAAAAATCTTGACCAAAACAATACTTTCTCCATCTACTATTAATACGAAGAGAAAGTAAAAAAACTGTAAGTTTTTATATTATTCAAACAAAATAAAATAAAATTTAAAGTAAAAAATTTAAAGTAATAAAGTAGATTTAAAGTAATAAATATGATCTATAACTTTTATCATTTTCATGGAGAAGTAAGTGATTAAAGTGATAAAAATGTAAGTTTTTACATTACTATGTAGATTACTTATCCTTATTTTAGGGAATCTAAAAAAGTTTTAACACAGTTTAGTTTTGATTATACGAGTCAGAATGAAGAATAAATACTTAAAGTTAACGCTTTTAATTCATTCAAGTGCTCGTTTGTTAATAATTTATATATTATATTAAAACTCGTTTTAGCTCAACACAAAAAATTTATAGTTTTCTTCAACCAAGTTTCAATAAATTTATAATTAAATGTAAATAAGTAAATCCTTACCGTTTTGTGTTGACGTGAGGTAAACTGCAACATGGCAACGGTATCCTAGAAAAACGTAATGAGATTAATTCACATTATTCAAAATATTATAAAACCAGATAAAAGTATAATAATTTCTAAAAGTATGTGGACATTTCTATAAAGGCTCTTTATTGACAGATAATACACATTGGAAACTACAAAACTGCTGTGTGAGGTGGAATAAATTTCAACTCAGCTCGGTTATCCATCTTCTAACCCCTGAAACCCGTTACACTTTTGTCGCTTTGACAGATTTACTCCTTCTTTATACATCTCTAGTAGTTAGTTCGTCCTTTCGAAGGTGTATAGAACTCAATGAGACGAATAAACGTACATATTATTGCGACAAAATAATCAAACCAAAACAAATCAATAAAACAATAAAATATATCAGCTCAACTATTTAGTAATTATTTCAATTTAGATATAATTCTGTAATGTGTATGTAACAGACGGTTATTTCTTTCTGTTAAAGTAGTTTAATTGATCACATTTTCTGTAAAATATGAAATGTTTTGCTAATATTGTTCAAAACTTGATTTTTAGAGGTCTTTACTTTATCATAAGTCTCATCATAGTGGTGAAACCACTTCCACAAGAAGCGGTACAAAAATTCAGATAAGACCTAATAAGACCTACGTATTTTCAGTGGCAAAAACTAAATATATCATAAGTCCAAGCAATAAACGGGAAGACCCCTAATCTAATACAATATTGTTTGGCACACCATTGGGAAAAATTAACATAAAAATAAATTACGTTAACAATAGCTTATCCAATTTAAAGGGTTGTTAACTAAACGATATACATACGATATTTTTAGTAATATTCATGACTGAAAATATTTCAATAAAAGTCTTTTGTATCTTACAGATGAGTACAAAGAAATTTCGGGTGTTCATAAATGATAAATCCAATTTTGGTAATAGTAGTTTTTCATTGAACATTGAGCACATTGAATGTTAAAACTAAAAGTACAATTATAAAGTTTATAAAAGTGTCCACCACAAGTGGTACGGACTACATCAAGGCGATGATCAAGTTACATCCATGTGTTATTAAGTATTTCGATGGAAAACTGTTGAAATGCAGCCACAATTCTCCTTCTTAGCTCATATACTGTAATGTACAGTTAGATGAACAAACAACAACAATGTTAATATTACCAACAATGCTAGAACATAATATGTTGAAAAGAAACAATATGGCAAATGTTTCAAATTTATAATATGCTTTGCGTCGTCATATTACTAACAACGTGACGTCCTAAGGTCAACAGTCACATTGTTACATACTTATACAAAGCTTTAGTGTTGGTTGTTTGTATCTCTTCCCTTAAGGAAGAGTTAAACAACCTTACATTAATATTAACACTACCTAACTAATATTCAAAACATAGAACTAGTAATATGTATAGATTAGAGTAGATTATATTGTATTACCCTTTTTTTGAAATGGTGACTTACACAGGTAAGCATTTTAAGCCAAGTATGAATGAGAAATGAATGTAAGATGATTGTAGCACGATCTTGTAGTCTTGTTACTGACTAAGGCTGACATGTTTCGTAGACAAGACTGTTAATTAATTGCCCAACATCCAATGGCATCTAAGGGACCTACAGTTTAACATGGAATCTGAACCTAATTTGCCTCTAAATTACCAAAGGTCTAATTATGAGAAAGGTCTTTGCAGATGAATGTAGCATTCAATTCACTGACCATCGCTCATAACTATCTGAAATTCGTAACTTTCTAAGTGTAGCTGCATCACAGGGCACGTCTCCGTTCGAGTGTGTAATATAATTATAAAGTATTGATCAGATTTTTTTCTTTAATATTTTACACTAGTTTTATTTTAAATATATTTCTTTAATAAAAATTTACAAAAATTTATAAATTAGAAGGATGAAAAATAAATCACTATACAGTATTAATATTAGATATGTAAGAACTTTTAATTTCAATACTGTTTAAATGAAGAATCAATACAAAATTCAAATAAGGTATTGTTATTATAGTACACCTTAATAATTACAATGTAAATAATTTAGTAGAGTAACTTAAGAAATGATAAACGTCACCCTAGGGAACTACTTTGCACTCATTCCTTTTATTAAAAAATAAATAAATAACCTTTCATCTTTAAAAATATGAAGCCAGTTTAAGGCTGGTATTATTAAAGTAGGCCATTGATTTTATTAAAAAACACTTACTATTGTAGCTCAATTGAAGATAGTGAAGTAATTAAATACTAGTTATCCTCTTTAGCATGTACTTACAAAAAAAAGAATTTTCTAATTTGTAACCAGTAAATGGCTAATGGTATAGTGATAAATTTTCTAAATGGATAACGGTCTCTGTACACATACACTTACACACACCGACATAGTACCTACCTATTTATAATTTTTGTCGCCAAATCTTTCGGTCAAATAGTAATTTCTTTATTTTTGTACTTAATTCTAAAAGATTTTAGAGTGACCTTATTTGACATACCTATCATATTTGGTATCTGAAAGCAAACTGCTATAAAAACACTAAAATAAGAATTTATAAGACTATAGTGCAACCTGTACTTCTGTATGGGTCAGAAACGTGATCTTTTGCCAGAAAATCCCAAAAGAACCTACAAACAAAAAAATCTAAAACAAAATTGTATGGAGGATTTTTGATCCAATAAAAGAAGAGAATAATGGAGCATTAGAAGAAATAGGGAGTTAAAAGAGATAAATAGTGAAGCAGATATTGTGGAATAATAAAGAGTAGGAGGTTAAGATGGCTGGGCCATATTAACCGGAGAAGTAAGAGGGAGATGGTAAAGATGCTAAGGGGTACATCAGGGGGCAGGAGACTATTAGGAAGGCCAAGAAAGTGATAGGTGGATGAGGTGATGAAGAACCCAAGGAGAATTGGAGCGGACTTAGAACTGGCAGAAGACAGAAGAGTGTGGAGGCATGTGGTTGGTGCAAAAACCAACAAGGTTTCCGAAGGCCACAGGAGATAGAGTAAGTAAATAAGTATCTGATTAGCATAATTTATTTGTATACATGAAAGTATCCGTTTGTAATTGGTATTTCGATTTATTAGTTAACTAAGAAAAGCAATAAAATAATGTCTATGCTAGTAATAAGTTAGGCTGGTCCATTCCCTATCAAAACGTTAAAAAAGGTCTTTGGTCTAGAAAATACACAAACAATAATAAAATCTTGGTGCATGATTGTAAGAATATACAGAAAACTTTGAACTATTTAAAGAAATGTTTCAAAGTACGCTTTCTTTCTATAGAGATTACAAGATGCAATTATATACTAGAATTATTTCACACTAAACAAACTAATAAAAATGTTTGTGTTTACCTCCCTGTGGGAAATAGGTTAGATCATGGATATGTCTAAAGGTAATGCTTTTAGTTCATCTAAACAGTTGTTCTTGTTCTTTTATATTTAAAATTCAATACAACAGTAGTTTCTATGTAAACCTGTTACATGTTTTCCATCTTAAAAATCACCAACAACCCCAGAGCTAAGACATATCCATGTCAAAATTATAACTGAAATAGTCAAAACAGTACAATTTCAACTAGCTGTTCGAATAAAAAAATAAACAAAACTAAAAACGAATTGGTTGCCATGGTGACAACTGAATAGTGAATTGAACAGCTGATGTGTCCCTTACAAACTCATTAGTTTTTTTTTTATAATTGTTAATTCAAAATTATTGATTTGACCAAGGTTAAAAGAAGATTAAATTTGTATTTCGTAAATTATATCTTAGCACTTTTATTGAAAGGTGATAACGTGGACCAATCTCATCCCCAACGTCAAACACTCATATCCAATCACTTTGTATAAACACTATCTTACTCAGGCGCTCTTTTTTATTTATTTATTTTATTTTATTTCACAAAATAGATTAAATAATCTTGAATCCTTCTTTTCAATTATTTTACTAGATAACGCATCGTACTAGATTGTGTACCGTAATTATCTTGGGTCCTACATTTATATAATGATATTTTCTTCTATACAAGTAATATTTACAATATTTATCTAATTTGCATTTTTTTAAGAGTAAAAAGAAACAAAATTACATTTCAAAAACATAACTTTATAAACGTAAACATAATATTATTTTGTTTTATATTCACGTATAAAACTATAGGCTTTGGTAAGATAGAGGTTAAGTTATATTTTAAAGATTGTTTGAAATAATTTTCGTCTAGATATTGGAAAAATAGTTATTTCACAAACTTTAGTACATGATATTGTTTTATAATACAACAGCAAAAGGCATTTAAATTACATTTCATATTGAAAAGGCAACAAACGGTCTACAGTATTCATTACAGCACTACTTTTATCTTGAATAATTTATGCAAACAAATAACTCTCTTTTAAAAATAATCTTGAAAACATTTTGTTTATTTTTCAATTTATTAGTTATAGTAGAATACAGCCACCAATTTTTCTTAAATATTATTGTTTTTCTTTTACCATAGGTCTAATGGCAAGACTTAAGCCTGGGACCAAGTTTTTCTTTTGTTGTCATTCTTTTTTATACACATCATTGTATTTTTGATTACTACTCTAGGTAGAAGCATTTATTAATAACCATTTTCAATTTACAACTGGGTAAGAATAACCGAATTTTGTTATATTAATGTCGGATACAATAATATGTCTGCATCATTTAAATAATTAGAGTACACACAAAGAAAAGCTATTAAAACTGACAAGCGTAGGAATACATTAATGTTTCAACTGTACGAATATGAACTATCGAAACCTTAACTAATCTCGTAGGATAAAAAACTTGATATAATCGTCATTATTTAAACAGAGGGCTCAATCATCATGATTACAAGACATATACGATATTTTTATTGATTTTTAGAGAGTAATTATCAAAATTAGTTATCAAAATGATGAATAATAATCATCGATTAATAAAATGCACAGCATTTTTATAGCTTCTAGGGCTTTATTACCTAATCAAGGATAAATTTTTATGTATAAATAAATTAATTAACATAATACTTTTAAATTTAAGAAACGATAACTTATTCATAGTGCCCCTTCACTACCATTAGCTAGATTACTCATATTTCATTCGTTAATAAATTCACGGATAGCAGAAATTGTGTGATTGTTTCAAACATAATCTCAGTAATATATTAAAAAGAAAGGATCAAAATTGATATTGTCAGATATAACATGTGCTATGTTTAATTATCCTTTCAATCTTCAGTTCTGTCAATATATAATATTAATTTGAGCCTTCAAGCTTAAAATATAACAAAAGAACATAATCAATAAAATTAAATAATAGCTGTCTGAAGTTAAGTTTTTTATAAAAATACTCATTCTCCTTATCTTAAAGTATAGATGAGATAGATATAGTCATTTTTGTAGAAAATAAAATAAGATTTAGACTATTATATACAAATTTTACTTCAAAAAAGGTTTTAACTTTGAACTATTACACTCTTTTCCTTAATCTTTCGAACCATTTACAAAAATACAAATCCAATATGGTATATGGAGGATACATAGAAATTTGAAATGTTATATCCATATTTGATTCACAGGAAAAATGGGATAAAGTATAAGTGCCTTTTGCAATAAAAACTAGCTTGGTGACCGAAACACAATGCATTATTTTCTTTGCTAAATCAGACACAGATTAAACTGGTTCCCTTCACTAAATATATCTATGTTCTTTAGAAATCACGCCGCCATTACGGAAGAGGTAACGACACTCTTTCATCTCGAAGATTATGTGTGAATTCGTGTCATTCTAACCGTCGCCTTCAAGATTCTGTTTCAGCCGATTGCACCCAGCTCTAAAATGTCCTGTTTTTCAGGTTTATCTTGAAGAAATTACTAATATTTCAAAAAAAATAAAGTTAAGATTTGGTTGAAAGTACAAGACAATCATCACCTGAAAAACAAGGTAAATCGATGTTCTAATGAGGAAGCCACCCATGGAATAGCCCAAAGGCTTACCAACACTGTACAATTACGCTGCCTTAATGGTGGGTAGAAGCTGGTGTTCACCTCGTTAAGCCAAAGTTAATTGACCAACTAACGAGACTACTATCTCTATTAAGTATACTTTAAACTTTTACTTTTTTATCATAATCAAACCATCTTACATTGAATCGTTGACATTCATTATGGCGTTGGTTATTGATTATGGTGATGGTTATTGATGATTGGTTGATTCTAGTATTCTTTTGTTGACATTTTCAAACTGCGCAACGTTTTTGGAGGGTTTCGACTATACGTTATTCTGACTCCTACAGTTTTCACGAGATTGTCAAACAATTTGCGTTTAGTGACAGAATAAATCCAGTACCTGTTATTTAGATTTATGTTGTTATTTCAAATCTCTTGAAAACAGTAGAGTTTTTCTACCTCATAACCATTGTGTATTTAAAAATAGGTCCGTTGGAAATGTCCAGTAAAAATGTCTATATTTTCTTTCCTGTGAGAAATATGTTAGACGATGGCTATGCCTAAAGAGAATGTTTTCAGTTCCTGTAATCAAACAGCTGTTCTTGTAATCATATGAATGCACTTACATTACAAATTTTGATTTATGGATTACCCCCCAGAGCTAAGATACGACCACTCTTACAGTTACACGCACTTACACTTGATGTAGCCTACATATTCGTGTGCACGCTGTCTTGCCCGCCCCCCATCCACCGCCATTAACTCGATGGCGGGGTGCTGTAATTAATTGCTTTGTGTATTTATTTGTTGTGTATTGTGTGTGGTGGATAGGTAAATTTTTTACAATATCAATGGAATATCTATAGCTAAAACATTTTAATTTAAATATAATTATTAGGTAGGCACTTGAAAACGGTCGGATATTCTTCACCTCCAGAAACGTAGTGTAGTTGAAACATAGACCGTTGGGAAAGTTCAAAAGGATAGTTTTAGTTATGCTACAAATGTTATTACGGTATTGTAGTTCAATAACAAGTATCGCTGTTTGACGAGACGTTTGAGAAACGAGAGTGGAAAGATTTTCAAATCAATTCTAGATCAGAATTATTAGGTAGTCACTTGAAAACGGAAGGAGTTTCTTTACCTCCAGAAATGTTGTGTAGTTAAAAAACACAGACTCGTTGGAGTCTGTGTTTTTAACTACGAGTCCAAAAAGATAATAAAGACAATGCAACAAATGCTTATGAACAGTGTTGCAGTTTTGTATAAAATCTCGTTATTTGTCAAGAACGTTTGAGAAATGAGAGTGGAAAAGTTTGCCAAACCAATGCTCGATCGGGAAACCGACGGCAACGGATCTCATACATTATGTACCACCTCATTACGATGACGTCACGCGATGACATTTACATTAAACATCCTGTTTACTCAACTTCTTCATAAACCCGTTGTTTCTTAAAGGTCGCGTATGCATAATTAAAAATGGAAGTATTTGTTTAAACGATATGTGAAATTTATATAAATATTCTTCTGTATAAAGTAAATATCAACTTATCTTGTTGTTTTTATGATGGAAGATAAAAAAAGATACATTGTTGTTTAAAAATAAATATAAAATTTTGACAAATTCAATAAAGTAAAATTCATATTTAACGAAAAAATATAAAAAATAGGAAGAGGAGACATTTAAACGTTTTCTTAGTAAGCTGAAGACATGGCAGACATTTGTTCGATAGTCAAATTCTGTCAAGACTTTTGGACCTCATCAACATGTTCTTTTACTCGCTAGTGGTGAACTTTCTATTTGTACATAAAATTGTGCCAATGACAGAGTTTCTATTTGGAGGGGTTTTTCAAGAGTGCTTCCTTAATTTTTGATGTTGAATAGTAGGTTTCATCTAATTCAAGTACAAAAAGTGTCTTTTCAACATTGTTATTATTACACACGACCTATTTAGATCACTCCGAACTGACACACCGGACCGATTGTTAATGAGGCACACGGCCAGCTCGGTGTGTCACATCGATGTGCTCATTTTTAAGTCACACCGAAATGATGAATTCTATCTTCCATCTATTCAATTTTCTTTGGTGTCAGCTCCCTTTGATTTTGCGTACACATGGTCAGTTTGGCGTGCTAGGCTGGAGTGTTCCCCACGACCTGACCATGTGTATGGAAAATCAATGTGAGTTCACACCAAAAAGAGTGAACAGATGAAATAACGAATTCATCATTTCGGTGTGACTTAAAATTGAACACATCAATTTAATACACCGAACCGACTGTGTTTAGGATTAATATAGCAACAATAATCCAAAAATCGAATGATATAGTAAAACTTTACCTCATTACCTCCCAATTAATATTATGGGTTTAAATTATTCTGTATAGTTTAAAATAACACTAAAAATGTTCAATAATATTCCAACTTCATCATTTCATATAATTTACCTGATCCTTTTAATGTATTTTAAAATATCAACAGATATGTTCAATCAAATATTCTTGTCACAGGGAAACATGATTTATTAGATATTATTGTTCTACTATATTCTAAATTAAAGCTATCCCATTAAAATAAAGTTATTTAAAATTGGACGATCATGTAATAGGATTGACGTAAACTCCTTTATGCATTAGTAAATTTATTTAACACAATAATCTTTCCATAGCATGTTCCCACAATTATTAACGACAGCACTACTGTGATCCAAAGGTGTAAAATGCAAAGCATTCAAGGGTGCTAGAGAAAGTTTTTTGGTTGCTAATTATTTGAAAATTTTTTCTTATGAGAATAAGGAAAAACATTTGGTCGATTTACCCAACCCTTGTCAATTTAGGAAATTAGGATAGCAGATTATTTTGTAACCTTAAAGTCAAACTATGATCAAGATATAAAACATTCAGTAAGTATTTAGTTGATTTAATGTATAAACCAATTACACGAATATGTTAAACAAAAGTCAAATTTACGACCTAACTCTGCTTTTAGATAATATTTTAACTAGTCATATCAATGACTAAAGTCACTGTTTTGCTAATGGTAAAGTGGAGTTACAAAAGTTTATATTGCCAAAGTTCGATAAAGTTTTCTTAGAGAAAAGTAGGTAACTTGACCTGTCGTATATTGTCAAAGTTTCTCTCTTTGGCGTTATGGAGGTTTTTCATGACAAGCAGTACAATGGATGATGGAGCTTTCTTGTCTCTGCATATTTAACTATTAAACTCGCCAAACTTAAGACACTTTACTTTTTATGTATCAAAATATCAGCCCTCTATAAACACTTTCAAAGAATGGATCCCCAAAACATTCATTTTCATGAGCAATGGAATGTCTTTAAACTTAACTTTAGTAGAGTTATTTGTATACTGGGGTTAGAGGACACATTATATTTTTTTAAATTTAATTTTAATAATGTTATAGTATATTTCATAACAAGGGTCAATAGTAATACCATTTGTACAAGCTCAACATATTTCATCCAGTACTGAAAAAACACTTTAAACTCGCATTATGAAATATATTTTCGTCAGTATGCATTGAATATTGAGCTGACAAATGAAGACTTAAACAGACGAAATAGTTATTTTTTGAACAAGGGATTAAAGTGGAACTGTTAGTTGTTAGTATCTAAGTTGGCTAACATAATCTTAAAGAAATCAATGCAAACTATCAGCTGACCGTTCAAGAATTAATTAATACAGTTAGACGAAATGGTTATTTTTGGAACAAGGGATTAAAGTGGAACTGTTGGTTGTTAGTATCTAAGTTGGCTAACATAATCTCAAAGAAATCAATGCAAACTATCAGCTGACCGTTCAAGAATTAATTAATGCAGTTAGCCGCTATTATTTCTGATGGTTCATTATAGGGGGTTCCTGGGTTTTCTATCTGGCTATTCTTATGGGATAGTTTTTCTCCCTTGGGACTAAAAACTACGTACTTGTCCTCCCTTGAGACTAAAAGTGTTATTTTAGTACTATATTCCAGAGAGTTAAGTAGTACATTACACAGTAAGAATAGGAAAAAGTTATTGCCATTTTTTTCTTGCAAATGTAAGCTGATTTTGTTAGTACTAATAACCGATAATTACTTTCGATACTATCGATAACTTCTCAACATCCTCCTCCCTAGGGTAAAAAAGGATTATTTTTGACTTTAACCCTCCAAGTGCTATGACTATTTAAATTTTGTTATTTTTATGCAACTCTTCATAAAATACCAAAAATACACAAAAAAACACAAAACATGCCCCCCCCCTTATAACCAGTAACCATAAAAGCAAAATAGGTGTCCACTGCAATCCCAATTAAGCCTACAAATGCCGTCAACTTCCACCCAAGCCGGTCACCGTTTATTTAAGGTGGGCCCTCCACTCCACTATACCACACATTTGCAAGCCAAATTGGGATTGCTCATGGTCGGGATTCGAACCCTCGTCCCTCCGAATGGCTTCAACTGTTGTACTCGTCAGCACTAAAAGAGACTAAAAGTGTTATTTTAGTACTATATTCCAGAGAGTTAAGTAGTACATTACACAGTAAGAATAGGAAAAAGTTATTGCCATTTTTTTCTTGCAAATGTAAGCTGATTTTGTTAGTACTAATAACCGATAATTACTTTCGATACTATCGATAACTTAACTCAACATCAGCTGACTGCTCTCCTCCCTAGGGTAAAAAAGGATTATTTTTGACTTTAAGAGCATACTCGCAGCCTTATTAAACCGTTTTTACAGTCGTTTTCTCAGCAGTGTGATGAAATACTCAATTGTTTAATATGTGCAAGAAAATAATAATAATTACTTATTTTTAAATTACAATACTAAACGACCACTTAAAAATTACTTATATAATGGTAGTATAGTACGTATTATATTTAATGCTTAGTATTTATGAAACGCTATTTAAATTTTAAATTAATAAAAGAGTAGTAATCAAAAATTATGAACGGCTTTAAGTGGAAAACAATATTATCAAATCCTAGAAAAATGTTTTCTCAAACATGCTATGGAGCTAATTATATTTCTAAATAAATTTTAATTAAAGTAGTTTTCAAATCAAAATCCAAACAATGCTTTGAAGAGCTTCAAGTTCGTGAAGAGCTCGTCAGTTCAACCGCAGTATACAAAATAACATTTATCAGGTTATAGTAGTGCAGGGGTACAATTAACACGTTTCTTAAACTAAATATCAATTAAATACAATTTCATTTCAATAGGTGTACTAAAGAAAACGTGACGAATTTATAAAACAAACTGATGACCCTAAATTTACAGCTGCATTCCTGTGTAAATTTTAAATAATGTAAACTGGAAACGAGGTAATTTTATTGATTAAAGCAAATAATTGAGAGGAAAGAATCGAAGAATATATGTCTTCCAATAATATGACGCAAACACAGATTTTCCATTTCACAGCTACACGGATATCAACATTTATTTGTTAAATCCCTTTCCATTTGAACCAAATAACAATCAGCGAATCCATTGACATCATAGTTTGTTTGTAATTGACAACAGTGATTGAAGCTATTACCTTTACTCTAAAATTTTCAATTACTGTAAAATGGAATATATTGCCGTATATCTTTTTATTGAATTGTTTCAGATTCAAAGTTTAAAACAGAATAATTCAACCTAATTTCTTATTTAACTTTATACGATTGTATTATGTTTATTGTTTTACAAATGTGAATAACTTTACACTTAACACATAAAGTGTCTTTAAGCAGAAAGAAGCAAGTAACATCGATTTAACAGAAAGAAATAACCATTTGTGAAATTAAACCCTATGTTGGTTTTTTTACATTATTATGTCTTAGCTCTGGGGAGAAGTATTGGCAATCCGTCAGACCAAAATTTGTAACGGTTACGTCATATGCTTAATGATAATTTCCACATATAATAATTTTCAATATAAATCGATAATTTAGTATGACAGAGTTAAAAGTATATTTTTACTTCCTATTTGTTTGGTATTTTTTCTTACTTTTATTTCAGATAAATATTTGAGTCAAGAAACCCGTACAAGGAGTGGTCTATCTGCTTGTGGTTAAATTAAAGTTGTGCCATATTATGGGATGTTGTTGGTTTGTAAGTAAATTGATCACTCAAAGGACCAACACTCGTGGTTCTGTATAAGCTGACTTCTCAGGAGGAAACAAGAGCTCCCTCTCCCGACTAACCAGTCACCTAAGACCATATGTGTTCATTAGCTGTGAACGTTACCTGATGTCTCAGGGCAGATATTTAACCCCAGTCTTCTTTGAGGAAATTGAACTTTTTTAGACTGTCATTAAAAATTGCCCTATATATTGTATTAAGCATTCATTTGCTGATATAATACTAGTCTGACAATCAAAACTTCAAGAACTACTAACTATAATAAATTAAACTTACTAAAATATTCAAAAAAATTGTATTGGTTTTTTCCAATGATTCCGTGTTTTACTAAACAACGTTTTGTTTCTGGAAATGGAGAAACTCCTCACGATTTCAAGTGGTTACCTAATAATTTACATTAAAGATTGTCCGACAAAAATATTAATTATTTAATAATCAACGCGACTATGAGTTTAAAACATCCTAGTTAAATAAACTCTAAATACGATCTCACCTTGAGTACGGTTGTGAAAATATCCAGTTAGAATGAAGTTTTAATTGGATTTTCAAGTATTTAATGGAGATTGCAATAGTTAATTTGCTAATTTTTAAAATTTAACACTTACACAATACAATTATAACACATTTATAAATTACAATATACTTATCTTAAAAAATAAAATTAAAAATTATATGTTTGTTTTATTAAAAAATAAATCAACAACAAATAACAAACAAAAACGCAAAAACACCCCCCCCCCCCCCCCCCCCAAAAAAAAAATAAAAACAACACTTCAAACAAAACCCCAAACTCACCCCCCCACCCCCCCCTACACATACCACAATAAAATAAAAAAAAAACCCACCCCACCCGATAATTGTGACTATGATAACCAGTTTTATCTATTTTTACAGTTTTTTTACAAAGTTCGGTAAGTATTAAAAAAAATTATTGAGCTGAAATAAAAAAAGATATAAGTTTTCTCATAAAAATATTTCTTAACATGCAATGTAGTCAGTAATTGAGTCATATAAAATGAATTTTATTTTATTTAAACATTTTATTATTATAATGCAAAGAATGAATTTAGGAGTAAGAAAGCCTTAAACTGATGAGTCTAAACAATGTAGTTCCCTGAACATAAAACAAAATACCACGTTGGTCGAGCTCTTTAACATTCACAAGATACTTCAGTTTCTAGAACACTTTAAGAGTATGACCCCTAAAACTCTGAGCTTTTAACAAGGCAATTTACCTTTCACTAACTTTTTGAGAAACGTTCTTTGCGTTTTAAAGCCGTATCTAGTTTGTACAATACTGTTGAAAATGCTTTAACACCTATGAATTTACTTCAACCACACCTTAGGTCCAATTAATATGTATTGCGCAAAATAGATTTTATTATATCTCTCACAGAGAATACTTGATTCCGGATTAATTTTGTATTATTTCAAAGTAAAACAAATAAAACTATACATTTTAATAATGTATATAGCGTATGTATATGACGTACCTTTTAAGCCTAATACAAGCAAATCTCACTAGTTCAAAATTCCAGTGAAATGCGATTTACTTCGGATTAAAGGCTTATAGGTTATTATTATAGCTTATTATAGGTTAGCGTTATTAAAATTTTAATTGTATATGTTTTACGTGGAAATTTGATTTAGTGAGGATAAAATTCGGAATATACTTGTACTTTTTCTCAAAACTGTTCTGAGAAAACAGGCTAGAGAGTAAAATAAGTACGGTAGCACATTAAAAACAAGACTGTTTAAAACACGATCACAGTAACCATTGATATTTATATTATTACTAGCGTTACTGTACCTTTCTATACCCTCTGGAGCGGAACCCTTTGGGCGGATTTACACAGATAGTGAATCTAAACCATTCCCAAACCCCCTGGAATACACACAAACAATTTTAACAGAATTTGTCCAGCCGTTTAGAAGGAGTTCACTTACAAACCTACGTACAGAGTATTTTTATTACAAGCTTCGCTCGCAAAGGGTTCCACCCCCAGGTCTCCGTGGTTGTTGTCGGCAGTCCTTAGTAATTAGAATACAGATAATGGCGATATAGAGATTGTGCTTGTGGAATTTCATACCATTATAAACTAAAATAACGCAACACAGTAGTAAAATGTGCAATAAGAAGTCAAAGTTAAAAAATGTAAACTGTTTAGTCACTTTACAAAAAAATAACAAAATAAATAACGTAAACAAATGCTTCAATCTGTCGAGTATTTTTTTAACTGACAGATATAGTATATCAATCAGCAGTTGAAAAAAAATAGTTATAATGTAAACAAAGTTCTGGTTCCGTAGTATGGGATTCTTTTTGGGCTTCTAGGTATAAACTCTAATGAGCTATAATAACATTGATGATGCATAAACCTTTTCCATAAAATTTTACCCAAGTGTACCACTTTTCATGGCAAAACGGTGTCCGAGTGCATAAGCTTCAAACATACAAACATTATATATATTTATACAAACATCCCCTTTTATAGATATAAGATAGATAGAAGATTAAAAACGAAGCAAAGTAAATAATGACACAGATGATCCAGATCTGGAGGAGTTGTGGAAACTTGCTGGTTCGCGTTTCAACTGAATGGTTTTTTTACTATTACTACAAATTTCAGATGCTTATGAGACCCGAATTAGAATTGCAGAGGTTAACTTCAAACTTCGGTGATTAGGTTCCAAATTAAAGAAAGGTAATTTAAATTATAGAAGCTCAAGTACTAAAATAGTCAAACTTTAGAGACTAAATTATGTTAAAAAATACTTCGAACTATCGTAATAAACTTTTTCGAATTATAAGTTTTCTCATCGGAACAGACAAAATCTATGAGATGTAAAGTTTTTTAAGTAATCGCAGTTAGAATTAGAGAGGATCTACGGTAGTAATTAAGTTAGAATTAGTTCCTACTCATATAAAATTCACTTTATTCTCACGAATATGATTACGTTTTATTCAAGATAATTTTCCAAACTCAACTCCTGACATATCACTGGAGGAACAGTCTATCGTTGTCAGTATAATAAATAGTCAGGACGTGAGCCGACTTGTTTTATGGTTACTGCATAATAGCCTTCAGTGAATTATAAATGGCCGTATAAAATTTCAGTCCTTTATAACTGACATGGTTTTACACCGCTTATTTATACTTGCTTGTTTTACAAGTCCAGTTTACAATAAATAATCAAGAAAATCAAAGTGTTATGAATTGTTAAATAGTGAGTGTTAATTAAGTACAGTAGAACCTCGATAGTTTGAAAACCTAAACGGATCGCTAATTTTGTCTGTTCTCTTGAGAACAACTGAAATATTTGAAAAAAATTTCAATAATTTGAAGTACTTTGGACGCATTCGGTGGCGACGTCCTGTAATCCAGCTACTTGGAGGTCACGAATTGTGGATAGTTGTGAGAGATGGTCGGTGGATGTAGTGTTCTCTTGTGTGGATTAACGTCCGCACTATTGAATACTACGTTAATCCACAAATACCATCCTCATAATTAGACCAATTCGTAATTCAAAGGCCGTGGTTCGGATTCCACGTTAAACTGTAGGTCCATTAGTTGCCATCGGCTGTTGGGATATTAATTAACAGTCCTGTCTAAGGAACATGTCAGCCTTAGTCAGTAACAAGACTACAAGATCGCGCCACAATCATCCTACATTCATTCCTCATTCATACTTGGCTTAAAATACCTACCTGGGTAGGTCGCCATTTCACTTAAAAGTAAAGTAAAGTATATCCTATTATTCGAATTGTGTTTCTTTAGTTTAAGCCCCTTCCTTTATAGTTTATAATGAAACTCTGCAATTTGAAATCAATTCTTACATTCGTAATCTCCAAGTGTCCTCTAATCCAGCTACTTGGAGGTCACGAATTGTGAATAGTTATGAGTGATGCTGTAGATGTGAAATTCCCTTGTTGATTAATAAAAAAATTTTAATGTTACATGTCCAAATTAAGTTAATAAAACAAATTAAACTATTATGGGTTGTTAAACAGTGAGTGATAGTTATGATTTTTTTAAATATTTTATTTTACACACGAGACCTTTAAATTGTATTACACTCATGGTGTTTTGAGGTATTCAATGGGTAAGTATTGGTTCTTGGTATTAAAAGTGTACTGAAGTCAATAATCACCAATAAATATTTTTTAAGCAAATCAAATTTTTTTAAATTTATCTCAAATGCAAAACTACACGTAAAATATTCTCGTTTGATAGGTTGTTGAAGTGTTCCGGGTATTATTTCGAATGACGACCGAAAGAGTGGGTTGTAAAGTGGCCCGCTGGTTTTATTCGTTAGCTCCAACGATTATATAGGTTTATTCTCTATGTTTTCAATGGTTTTTACTTCTACAAAATATGATAGTTAAATAATAATTATTAAATAATAATATAACTAATGATTATTTTACATATATCTATATTTAATTCCTTTTATTCAACTTAATATTTATCTGTTGGAAATTTTACGTTATGATTCATATTGAAAACAAAATCCAATATTTTAATTTAGTTTTTTATTCAAATATAGCAGGGATTTACGTATAGCTTATTTAAGAACAATTACTTAAAAACCGACTGCCCTGAGGAAAATAGCTTTGATCATGAATATTTCAAGGGAACTGCTTCTTGTGTCATTGCTGTTGCCTCTACAACAATTATAATAATACATTTTATTATTAACTAATGATACTTAAAACTTTTAAATCCAAAATAGCTTCCGTTTCCTAATTACTTATTGATTTTGAATACAAGACGTATTGGTAAGAGAACTAATTTTTCTAATTATTTATGTTAGCCAATGATGTCTGAAAAACGGAACGACATAGTCACGACATTGTGACTTTTTGAAAAGACATTTACTCTTCACATGGCTATTGTTATCCAATACTATAATACGAGCAAGGTTTGTATATATATATATATATATATATATATATATATATATATATATATATATATATATATATATATATTTGCACACGGATCTCGAAAACGGCATTAAGGAATTTCTTTAAATTTTGGAAATAACTAGTTTCCGAGTAGAAAATAAAAGTTCTAGATAGGTCTAATGTCCAGGAAAATTTGTGTTTTCTTGTAATATTAAGTTTAAAATCTAAATATTTAACATTACGCTTATGGAGAATAAAATGTAAACAATACAAACCAAAACAGCTGTTTATAACCGTTTGACAGTTCGGCAAAGAACAATATGTGAATAGAGGTTTTTCATAAATATTTATTATATGTATTTAATAAATGCAAAATTATCAGGTTACTAAACAATTTGTAAAAACTTAAGGGTAACATAACTGTGCGAAATAAAAGCAGGAAAGAGTATTTCCAAAATCTTCCGTGTTTTTATAGAAAACGTATTTGTTGTATTGCTTGAAGCCACTGTAACAAACCAATTAATATGTGCAAATTAAATTTCTCTTTTGCTTTTCAATCCTCATTCCATTTATATCAAAATCAGTTGGTCACAGACTAATAGTAACTGTATAGTAAATGATCGGCTAAAACAATTGAGGTTGGCAAATATACTTTAACCGGCGTCGCTCATTTGGCAGACGCCGTGGTCCAGCGGTAGTGTGTTGACCTCGTATCACGAAGGTCGCGTGTTCAAACCCCAACAGGTGCAATACTTTTTGTTCAGTGCTATATTAACTATGGTGTATTAAATCGGTTTTATTTAAACCACATAAATGTTTTCATTGAGTAATAAATGTGTTTTATTTTTTCTAATTAATTTTTATAATACATGTATTATTCTAAACGAGCAAAGCTCGGTCACCAGGTACTTTATATTATTTAAGTAATTTATTTTCGTACTCCAGTATTTACAACCCAAAAGAACGACAAAGTATAAAACAGTACACATTTTAATAGTTTAATAGCCTGTGGTGTAATTTATCATACATTTAAGTCATCTGGCTCTGTAAACAAATCTGTAAACATTAATTTACATTTATATTTTCCAATATAACTAATCTATACTCTATTTATGGAAGAATTTATGTCAACAAATCAAGTTGAAAAGGGTGCTTGTATAGCAAAAAAGGCTTCAACTGTGGAAAGTGATCTATAAATGTTGACTTTCCAACGACCTGCAAAATGGAAAACACTGTTTGCGTTTTATCGGGTGAAATATCTCTTTACACAAAATGATTCCGAAAGGGCGAATCTTCCTTTGCAACAGTATTATGCTCCAATAATTAAATGTCAGCTTGTTTTATACATTGAGTACAACAGCTTATCCTAAGGTAGCTAACTTTATTCTATTTAAAATGCAAGTGCTGCCAATTAGAGAATGGGCTGCATTCTTTGCCAGTTGATTTTCGATTACCAATATCGTATTGGTAGGTAAGCTAGTTCTAACACAAAATATCATTTTACTTATGAAATTTAGATATCATGTAAATAATAAAGTATTTCGTATGGCTAGAGTTGAAATAGTCTTTTATGATTTTTTAACAAAATCATGTTTGCTTTTGATGAAAGTTTGATTACACATGTTCCATAATTAAATAGAAAATAAGACTCATCTTGTGTTTTCTAAGCCCCTTGACAGGTTCTGAGAAAGTAGATTAAGGTTTCATTATAGGATTCTTAGAAGAGTGACCTTATCCAGGTGGCACACCAGGGAGTGGTAGAGCAGTCTTAAAGTATAAATGCGTGAAACTCACATAATAATTTTGGTTTAAAGATGTTTTAGACACTAATGAGTCAAGAAGAGGGAAAACTCAAACAATAATAAATTCAACAGTTAAGGAATCCAGTTTGATTGAACCAAAAAATGTATCCACATTAAAAAAACACTCATCCACTTATGAGGGTTTCTTTTTATATTTTTAGTAAAATTAGTAATTAGATATTAAAACACAATTTTGAGTAATATAATAAATTGAAATTTAATCATGTGTAATGTTTAAACCCAAATAGTTAACAAATGGTTAAATGACAGAGGCATTTAAAGAATACTGATAATTATATTTAATCAGCTTACTAACAACGATATATTACCGCCCTCAAATCCGGGCCTAGTTTTGGGTTTTTTATTTGTTGCCAGATGTCAAAATTTGTTTTTTCAAACAGTAGGTAAACAAAGAAACCATGAAAAATATCAAATTGCAACAACCTTATCTTAGTTTCACCATAAATAATAATTTTTACTTCATTATAGGATTTTTGAATTTTGATAACAAGGATTGAGTGAATTTTTACTGTACATTAAAAAAAAGTTCCGTGTAACCTTCTGGCCAAGGTCTAATATTAGAGTTTTCAGGTCGCACTACTGCCTCTAACGTGACCTAACGACTACTTATGTAGCCGGGACCAACGGCTTAACGTGCCTTCCGAAGCACGGTGGCAGTCTGAGAAATTAAATTTCATTTTTGGTTTTTGGTGGGTAGGCCAGTACTCTACCCACTCAGCTATGACTGCCACTTACTGTACATTTAAAAGCCCCAAAGGTTACCTACCGTTTCAATAGTGGTCATCATTTATTTTCTAAAGTAGTATAGTTATAGGTAAAGTTATAGTTAGTCTATAGGTATATAAAACCATACTAAGGGTATGATAAAACAAATGAGCAAGTATAGGGCAGGAATCTATAATATGGCACAATATTAATGAATTCACCAACAAACTGCAGCTGGCAACGATTAAAATCAGTTCTATCATTTTGAAATGATTGGATGTCTTTGTTTTTCCATTAATAATATTTCATTTTACGAATTTCCTCGCGAGTCGAAACAAAAGGCCTTTATAAACACAATATGGATACAAATAATTCGTAGTCAACGTATTTTTTACATTGTCTAAGCTATTAGGGGTGTTAGCAATTTACGAGACGCAAACTCTCTAAACGGCTGTTTAGAGGAACTGAAATCAACGCCTTCAGGCATATCCATGACCTAAGCTATTTCCCAGAGGGAAAGAAATACATTTTTTAACAAAGGACTGCTTTGGCAACTAGCTGGAACCATTTTACACATTATTTCAGGCTAGATCAAGCCAATAATTGTTTAGGTGCCTGTACAAAGCTCCTTTCATGAAGATTTTTATCAACTCGTACAAAATTAAATTAAATAAGACCATTATTCAACCAGTATTGCAATATGGTAGCGAGACGTTGGTTCTATCTACGAAAAATGAAGGACGCTTAATTGTTTTCAGTAGATGAAGGAGAATGGCGGATTAAAAAAAACAGAGAGTTACATTACTTATACCAGGTACCTAGCAATAGATGTCATAAAAGCGAAAAGACTAGGTTTGGCTGGGATATGTACTGTGAAAGGAAGAAGGTATAGGACTGAAGGAGGTTTTCACGGCTGTACCAGCTGGAAAACGTCCACTGGGGAGACCCAAAATGAGATGGTATGACCAAGTAAGAACAAATGTGGGGAGAAACATTTGAGTTGCTAGCAGAGAGAATTACATGGAAGAGGCTTATCTTTTAGGCGAAGAATCGACTGAGATTTGTACTTTCCTAGCAGTAAGTAAGTGAGGTCTAATTGGTTGTGACATTACCTCTTATCAAAAAACCATCGGCCGTCGGCAGGATTTGAACCTGGGACATCGGAGATTGAAATTCCGTACTACCGCACTCCCTAAGCATATCGTATGTGTTTATAAATGAGTTAAAACCGTAAAATATATTTTTTATCATCACAGAACATGAGTAAAAAAAGTAAATAAACAGTTTTCATGTGTTAAACAAATGTGTTTTACTACAAAAATAAAAGCTTATTTAAATACAAAAATATTTAAATAAAATCAATACAGTATCATATTTTCAAGTAGTTCATTCAGCAACTACTTGAAAATACTATGTATTATAGGCATAAAACATTTAAAGTATTAGATGCATAATATTCCAAAACATTTTTTTATCGTAAAATAATTTTATATGGAAAGTAAAACCTCCGTAATATCATCGTATTTCAAAAGCTTTCAATATAAAACTTTTGACCCAAAAATACGGCGTAGAATAATTCATTAAAGTAGTATTAAAAACCCAATAGCACTGCCAATTACGTCAAAATATCATTCAGCATGTTTCAAAAGACACAAGCTGAGCAGATTTGGTTAATGGGCATGTGCGAATTACATGGACTGTTGACTTCGGTCCACACATCTCTAACACCCTTTGAGATCGCCATCTCATCATTCTCGTCTTTCCTCTCATCAATTTTATTTATTCGTAAAACGTCTGCATAGAGTAGTTATTCATTTTAATAATTCAGTATTATATAATTTTAATCTGTTAGGTTTCAAAGTTCAAAAACGTTACATAGATCAATCTAGTTTCAATATATACAGTAGCTAGTTTCTTGTTTTTTAAGGTCGAGAACAATGCTTAGATCTAAATTTCAAACCCTGCTTGTATTGACATTAATTTTTTCATTAAATAATCTTCAAAATTATGAAGCCACATTCTATTTTTCTGTTGAATGTCCAATATTTAAAAATATTGTCAACAAAAAATATTGTGGCTTAAACATTAAACATTAAACAACACAATTTAATGAGTGTTGTGCAATTTAAGTCAAATGTTGTTTTTCAGATTGTAAAATATAAAAACTCTTTATTCAAGTACATTTAATTAATAAGAAAAATAAATTTTAATAAAATATAAGTATTGGTAATGCTAGACGGTAAACTAGTAAATGGATCAAAAATAATTACATAGAGATTTATGAATCACGACCAGTTAGGTGTCAGCCTATCTTTGATCTATGTTTGAAAGTGTTTATATAACGCTTTTATTGTTATTATTTTTCAAATATAAATTCCCCTTGCCACCATAAAATATATAGATAACTAGCTGACCCGGCAAACTTCGTAACGCTTGACAGTAAACACGTGTTAACTTTAAGATTGACCGTGTTCTGAAATCGAATAGCATTCACAGTTTTGGGGGTTTATGTACCTAATTTTTATTTCGTGTCTATCTTTTTCTTTTTACCCAAATATTTCGCCATTCCTTCTGATTGTGCTGTTCTCTCTGCATTTGGAACCACAAGTCCCAATCTCTGTTTGTTTGTGTTTTAGGACATATCGCTATTCTTTTAAATCATTCATTGTTATACATAGAGTCCTCTTGTCCTGCTTGTTTTTGTGATCCATCTATTGTTGCTCTTAATGCCTATAAATATATGTTTAATTTTGAATTACACCCAAAACCTGTTATAGGGTTCAAGTATGGAGCTTCTATCATGGTACCCGGCTTAACTGTCACCTTTTTTCTAGAGGTCTGGAGGCCTGTAGAGGTCTAGAGGCCTAGGCTCATCATCAGCCTGGATGATCCACAATAGGTGAACAGCATGACCTGCTCAGCCAAACACAATGCACAGCAATGCGTTGACTCTCCTTATTTAAGTTTATGTTTATGTTTAATGTATTTTGATTAACATCTGATATTTCACTTGCTCCGGCTCTGTTCTGATTTGAATGTTCTAGCCACTTCAAGAGGTAATCCAGCAGCTACAGCGGTAAACGCTATTGCTGTGATTCGCCCAAATGAAGTCCTTTCGCCCGTATGTAAGTTGCTCATACACTTCTGGACGGATGAGGAAAGGTGGTTTTAGTTTGGGTAAAAACCACTAACGGTGGAGTCACCACATAACCCTCGCAGGAGCGGGGGTACTCAACAAGTGTTACCACCTGCAAAAAGAATCTGTCACCATTTGGGTCATGTGAATAGCTCACTTTTCGTTAGTCGTTTTCGTTCATTCGTTCGTAAATTCGTTAAAAAATACGAGGGCCATGTAAAAAATTATGTTCTCGACGTTGAAAACATCCCAAACACTATTTTAGGTAAAATCCTTTAACATAGCATGTGTGCTGATTCCTCCCCATAAGTTCCCATCTTGTGTACGACTGACAGCTATCCATTATGACACCCTCAATCATCATTATCAGCACGTGCAAAGTGCATGCAGTTATCGGTTCTTGCACGCTCAAATGTTACACCGGTAACAGGTGATCCCGAATTTTAGTTTTATTTCCGGGGTGAAGCAGTGTCACCATGTTTCATCCAGATAGAATGAAGTCAAAGAAATCTGTATACTCTGTACATTCTCGAGGATACTCCACGATACATCTGGCTGCAAATTAGACAACAGAAAAACGATCCAGATTTTTTCGAGTCAATGATTGATATCGAAAAAGCTTGTCTATGATTTGTCGGCGTAAAGATAAATTTTATAGGAATAATAAAAGTAAAACCTATCTTGAACTGGTAACTAGTACGCTAAATAACTTGAAACAGCTTAGATATAACGCCAGCATAAAAGATTACTATCTACTCAGCCACCTGGACTGTGTTCAGCAAATTTAGGTTACTTTAACAATGCGAAAGACTTCACCAGGATATCAAAACAACGGAGGTCCATTATCAAGGAATATTGGATACCCATATGTTTGCAGATTACTTCTGGATTTTAAAAAGAGACTGTTTAAACAAATTTCACTCAAAAAAGTCGAGCGAAGGAGTGTTGATTTTCTTCTTTTCGGGTGGGGTTTCGCCCCTCAAACATTATACTTATCTAGTTTAACGGTAATGTAAGGGTTTATTTTACTTCTATATAATTTATCGTATCAAAAAATATATCAGGATTAAGTATTTTTTTACTAACAACATATTATACCCAAATCAGCAAATTAAAAAAAACAGAGCTTCTAGATAAAAGCTAATGCTATATTTGGATATACCATGCCTCGAGTTGTGTACGGTGAATTTATAGCATTGAAATGTTATTTTTCACACAGTCCTCGTAAATAAAGGTTAAAAACTAATTTAAATACTATTTTACTTTCACTTCTCAGTAACCGACTGCTAAACAAAACAAGTGCTAACAACAAACCCACTAGTTTTGTTGGCGACAAACAATAATAAACTAATCAAAAGCCAATATAACTGAAAAAATGTGGTAGGATTTATAAATAAAAGGTTCAAAGCCAAAGGTATGCCTAAAGCGAAACGGCGTGTGAAAGCACCACGTTATTGTACAAACCAACAATGTTGGGCTGGAGGCAAATCATCCGCCCCCATCGCGAATATGTAGCTATGTAACTATGTTGCTATGTATATTTCACCATAATAATATCTCCAGAGCATTCCTAGGATTATACATCCTGCATCCTACATGAAGCAATGTATGTTATTCAACTAACGTAGACACGTAAGAAGCTCATTATGAATGATTTATTAATCTTAAGTACAAAAATGAATGACAAAATGATACAACGAATGATTTTCCGCTAACTTAATCTCATAAGTAAAATTTGACTATCTATTTATTATTTTAAAACCCCAAAAACGCTATTAGCTAAATGGGAATTGAAGAGACATTCAGCAACAGCAGGATATGATAAACGCAATAACTTTCTGAATTATATTTTTTAGGTTTAATATCACTAAATATTTTACAAAGGTTTGAGTAAAAATTTGTTTTAAACAAAATTTTAACGTTTAAATAATAATTTTTTGACATGGATATGTCTTAGCTCTGGTGTGGGGGGTGTTGGCAATTTGCGAGACCAAAATTTGAACCAGTGACGTAATTTGGTTAGTGACGTCATATTTTGGTTATAATAACAGCTGTTTAGATTAACTGAAAACATTCCCTTTAGACATATCTACGATCCCACCTATTTCTGACAGGGAAGTAAATACAATGTTTTTAAAATAACTAATAAACAGCTTATGATTAAGGAACCATTTTCCACAAGTTTACACAATGCCTTTAAGGTATTAAGTGTAATACAGTTCCAAAATTACCATAATGTTCTTAACCTAGCTCTGAACTAAACCATCACTCGTACAGTGTACACTTTTTACCACCTAGGATATTTAACATGTAATCACTATTTGATTCATCTTCATACCTGATAAGGATCCAATCCAAAATCGAACATACAGTTTCCCGAAAATCTTCAATTAATGTGGATTAACCATCTTAAATCCATCTTAAATCACACAAATCTTTGATATTTATATCATTTTTACTAAACCGTGCGTAACTTAAATACCGAATTCGATATCAGTTTGATTTTATGTTCTTGTATTTTTTCTTCCACATACAAAACAAACACAATTCTGAAACTAATTTTCAGTATGGTATCATCGCTGAACCTCTACTCTAATTATTAGAAGATTAATGTGCGTTAGAAGCACATTAACCGTTAGTCAGGGATTGTTGGTGGTAAACACCGGCTGAGTGCTATTGGTTGGCAGAGGTTTGCACAAAGCGGTGGACAATTAGTGGATTATGGACGGATCAGGGTTTAGCCTATCAAAGGTGCTTTACTAACGAATGTAACACACTTCAAGTTGAACTAACCACGTACCGTAGTAAAATTCTTACTACACATTCGACAGGTTTAGCCTATCACGGTGATAAGTCTATGTATACGTCTTGTAATCCAGCTACTTAGAGGTCACGATTGTGGATAGTTGTGAGCAATGGCCGGATGTAGTGTTCTCTTGTGAGGATTAACGTCCGCACTATTGAATACTACGTTAATCCACAAAGATAATCCTCATCATTAGAGTAGTTCAGAGGCCGTGATTCGGATTCCACGTTCCCTTAGTTACCATCGGCTGTTGGGCTATTAATTAACAGTCCTGTCTAAGGAACATGTCAGGCTTAGTCAGTAACAAGACTACAAGATCGTGCCACAATCATCCTACACTCATTTCTCATTCATACTTTCATACCTACCTGGGTAGGTTGCCATTTCAATCATCTAATCGAATCTAATCATATTACTCTTAGCCTTAGTCTTAGTACGTCGAGTTGAACACTTACAAACTGTAGTAAAAAATATACTAAATATTCGTCATGTCCAAGAAAATATCACGTTGATAGGTCTGTACCACGTTAGGCTTACGTTGAACTACCCACTTACTGCAATGAAAACCCTACTTTATGTTCATGATAGGTCTTGAGAGGCTTAGCCTACCAAAGGTGCTATCTAATGTAGAGGTACGTACTTTGTAAACTACCCACTAGAGTAAACCGAACGAAAGTAGTCAGTGCGGTGTTGCCAAATCGCCCTATTGTGTTATAGTACATGGTTACGTCAGCTGATAGGCTAAATGAAAAATGGCAATACTGCTGGGCAAGAGGGGGTGAGGGGGAACCAGCTGTCCAAGACCTCAACGGACTACTTTCGTGCGGTTTACTCTAGTACCATTAATAAAAAACATATTCATCATTTTAAAGCTTCATTTTACCATGACCTTCTATTTTACCAACAAGAGAACGAGATTACATAAATTTAAACTATTTACTGTAATGCTAAACCCAATGAGCCAATGACACATCACCCAGTAAAACTCACTTCAAGGAAAACATTAGTCGGTTATCAAAATGCTTCAATTCGTAGTAATAGAGCGAGTAAAAAAAATCATTTTAGTTACTTTTTATAGTAAATTTGTTAAACTTTATTCTTATTTGTATTTAAAAATGCATAGTTTCCCACGAAGAGGTTAAACGTTTAATTTTATATTACGTGCCCATTCATGCACCGAACTTTTTTAAACTTTACACAGTTTAGAAAGTAGGTTCTAAAAGTATTCTGGGAAAATTTCAACTCCCTAACTTCCTAGAAACAAATTGAAAAACGATACTTTAAAAACATTAAAAAGTTGTTTTTGGTTATCAAATATTTGTATTGTTACATTATAGGGCTATATGACTTTCAAATAAAAAAGCCTGGTAAAAAGTCCAAAATTATTCAAACTGTGACCCATCCACAGCCTCACACTGATAACAGCGCTTAAGAAATAATTCGTAAGCTCTAACAAAGAAATTCCGCGGTATCCGGAGATACCTTTTATTTTACCTAACATTAAAAATAGTTTTTAGTTTGAGGAAAAACATTTGAAATATTTTAATAGTGCTGTAGCAGAAACTGATTTACAAGTCATTGTTGTTATTGCATGTTATTTTTGATTCAGCGCACCGGGTGGCCAGCGGCTCTTCCACCAGTTGGGATTAGTTAAACGGTTAATAGCCGTACGGATGCAATTAGACACAATTGCAGTGGTGGGTGAAGTGGAGGGCAAAGGGGGGGGTACAAAGCAAAACGTACATCCTACAAAGCACAATTCGTAAACTGCATCACCCCTTGGTTTGTGAATATTCTAGTCCTGCTGTACAAGCTTTGTCGCCACCTAAGAATACTAATGAATAAATTAATTTATTTCCCATTACAAATAGCATTATACACTCATGCAAACAATTGACTAATTAAACTGACCTCTCTGTCAATGTGGCTATAACAAACTAATAAATAACAAGTAATAAACTATAAGTCGAACATTATGATTTATATTATAAATTTAAAAACTGTCTGCTATAACAACTTATGATAATATTAAACATTATTACAATAAAATATTTGTGATAAAGCTAAGTGATTGTATCTTTACAGAAGTATTTCAGGCCTATTAGATACTATTACTATTACATTGACATAATATTTACTACTACCTATTTATAATCACTTTTGCCACTCTGTGGCACTTTAAATATAGTATAAATTTTATTTTTACCTTTACCGATAATCTAATAGGTAAAATGTTTCAATATATAAAATACTTTGTATACAGTTCCAAAACAAGTTAAAGTACATGATAAGTGTATGGGAAGAGTGACCAATAGGACGAAAGTGTTGGCTTCAGACGACTTTGATGTCTGGTGACCCGAACGTTAGGATATAAACACGCTAGCAAACCTTTCCCTGGATTGGCTTCGTCTTTGCGATACAAAACTATTAGAATATCAAAGAAGATAGGATTTATAAACAAGGTATTTTAAGCCAAGCATGAATGAGAAATGACTGTAAAATGATTGTAGCGTGATCTTGTAGTCTTGTTACTGACTAAGTAGCTGACATGTTTCTTATACAGAACTGTTAATTCATTATCCAACAGCTGATGCAAATCTTTTATATGTTCAGATAACGTATTAATATAGTATAACTAATTATGAAATGTGTTTAAAGCAATGGTAAACTAATATTGATTTCAGAAGCACAAAACCGTAACTAGGATTTGAGAACTCATTATTTTATTTTAATAGGCTGTTGGTCACTTTAAAGCAAACATAACTTCTCCAAAAGCTATAAAATAACGAAAATAAGATTCATCATTGTGTTCTCATTGTTCGTTGTAAATTAATGTTTAAATGGCCTCTACTTTTTAATTTAAAATTTGACCTAGTTGATTTTTTCTACTGTGGTTTTCTTTTATTGAAACATACTCATAAAGTTTAAGGAAGATCGGATGCTACATTTCAAAGATAAGAAGTACTCTACAAAAGTACAAAATTGCGGATACCGGGTAATTAAAACGATTTTGGAAAAAAATTGTTTTTGATTTTCTCTTTATTTTGACACATACAACCTTTTCCTAGAGTTTGGCACTTTGCTTATGGGACACTCTGTATTTATATAGATTTTAGTTATAAAAACACTAAAATGACGTGGAGGAGGAAGTTTAATTTGCCTAAGTAGCTGGTCTGCATTAAACAAGCGCGTTTCGTCAGACACTCTCGGCCGTGTTTATGTTTACTGTGGCAGACAGTGGACCAACGACGCACTCGGGCCTCCATTACACACATACCCTACGATACGATGTGCAGCTACATCAAACCGAGAGAATGGACCTTGTTTACGACCTTAGTGTAACTAATATACCCCGTCGCAGCAGACCTGCGTACTCAACAACTTTCCAAATCGTTTTATCAATATCGTTCTGTCAATAAAGAAGAAAGTTTGCCTATTCTCCATAAGATTAACACGAGAAACAGTTAGCTTGTTTGCTGCTGTGAACAATAAAAGTAGGTATTTTTACCATAAACTATTTTTATTTTGGCCATATACCAAGTTTTATCATTATCTGTCCATAAATAAAGGAGTTTGCCTATTCTCATTAAGTTTCATCAACATCTATCCATTCTTTTTTTAACCAGTATAGTTATTTACTCTCCGTTACATAAAATTATAACAATAAGTAAGTTAGATTAAATAATTTAGCATTAGTTGTTAGTCAAGTTAGTGTCGTCAAACCCTAGAGTGAACATTATTGTAATTTATACATAACTATTTAAAATGTTCACTCATGTTTGTAAAATCGTAAATACGTGTTAAAAAGCAAAAGTTATTTTTCTTCCTTGGACTAAACCTACTATTTTGATTATATTTTGAGTCCTGGGCCGTATAAGATCATTGTTGATCATACTTTTGATACAAGGTCAGCATTCGATTGTAAATTTTCGATAGCACTGCAACAATCACTATCGATTTCTTTTGTATTTGTAAAATTTGTAATCGACTGTTTAATAAAACTATCGAATGGTTGAGATCAAACTGTTGATAATAATAACTAACGCAGACTTAACCTAAACAACCAATAAGGAATCAAGAAAGAACTGCTACGACGTAAGCAACATAACATCTGATTATTCTAAAGCGAAAAAAGGGGTCGACAACCATTAATCAGGAAATGTTTTTGACATGGATATGTCTTAGCTCTGGAGGGGTGTTGGTGATTTTTAAGATGGAAAACATGTAACAGGTTTCCATAGAAACTACCAGAACTATTAAATTGAATTTTTAATATAAAATAATAAAACAGCTGTTTAGAAGAACTTAAAACATTCCCTTTAGACATATCCATGATATAACCTATTTCCCATAGGGAAGTAAATAGAAACATTTTGTGTTTAAAATGTAATTAATTTTATAGTACATCACACAGTCTAAAATAGTCTTATATATATTTTTTATTTGGCTGTTAAACTTATGCTCATATCAAAGACAATCGGTTTTGGTCCTAGTATGAAATACACTATTGCCTATTTTCTCTATTTTATTATTGAAGAAGTAATAAGTTGTAAGAAGTAACATCATCACATTTACATGGAAATATTTCTCATCCTATCCATCCTTTGGCGATCTACTCAGGTATTTTATAGACCAGAATGAATGAAACTTGGGTGTAGGATGATTGTGGTACGATCTTGTAGTATTATTGTTACTAACTAAGATATGCATGATCCTTAGACAGGACTATTCATATAAGCGATATATGCACTATGATTATGGAAATATTGTAATCATAAAGCATAAAACTTAGCTAACTTAGCTTAAACGGTACAGATTATTGAACAAAACACGGATTACTTTAAAATACAATTTCAAGTATTAAAATATTATACTCAATTAAATTTAAAACCATAGTGCTCCATATTAGTGATATGCGAGTGAATTGAAAGCCATTTAATACGAGTCACGAAGCATTGACAAAAGTTCTTAATTAATAAAGACGCGCTTTGTCTGATAAAACCTCACAATATCTCATTCAACGTTCGAAGAGTAATGCATAGGCCCGTGTATTGTGACCTTGTATAAAACAGTCTTAGAAAAATGAAGGGCCTACTTTTGAAGAGATCAAAAATGTAATCTCTATATATAAAATTGAATGTATGTCTGTCTGTCTGTCTGTCCTTCATGCGTTGCCAAACTACTTATCCGATCGCCATGAAATTTTATTATTGCTCTACATGTGTCCAAGGTTTAGTGAAAAAATATTTTCGAAAATATATTCCATTTTATTGCGTTATAAAATTTCTAATGTTAACTTAAGGAGAGTAGTTTGTTACAAATTGTCTACATGAAAACATTATTTTCTTAGCTACATGATTGGTTTACTTTCTTTAGCAATAGTATTTTTATATCCAATGCCATCTGAATCATTCATTAAGGTTACTATGAAGTAAATATGTACTGTAAATGAACAGCTTTATTCACCACGTTAATAGTTAACGGTTTTGGGAGATTATGTATTTATATTATTATTTTCTGTCTCATAAAGTCATGTTTATATGATAATTACAATGTTCATATTATTACGTTTATTATAAAATCATGTTGTATATCTTTCCATAAAATTTACTAGTTTCTTTGGGTTTGGAGTGATTGAAAATTTAATTAATCACTCAGAATGTTTTTTAATGATATAAAAAGTTTTATCGTTTCAGTATTGTTATAATGCAGCGACCCAGAATATATAACCTTTCACATAAAGCCGTGTATTGCTATGACTTAAAACAGCCAAACTTAAATAACATGTATTTTTGAACAAAAATGTAATAAAAAATAAAATACACCGTCACATCAAACCTGCGTACTCAGTGAATTTCCAAAACAATAAAGTAACATACCGTATAACATTTTTATTTGATCAATATCCATAATAAAGAAGAAATTCCTATTCTCCATTAGATTAACAAGGGAAAGAATATACAGGTTCACTATTGTGAAGAAGTAGGCATTTTTACCATAAACTGTTTTTATTTTTACTATATACAGTGTCATCATTATCTGTCTATAAATAAAGGAGTTTGCCTATTCTCCATAAGATTAACATAGGAAAGAGTGAGCAAATGTGCTGCTGTGAGGAACACTGAAAGAAGGCATTTATAGCAAAAACAATTTTTATTTTGACCAAGTATACCAAATTTCATCGATATCACTCTTTCCATAAATAATGGGAAAGAGGGATACAGGTTAGCTACCTTGACTAACATATAAACTATGATTTTTAGTATAAATGTATGAATCTCAACCACATGAAACTAAATACTAAGTTTCATCCAAAAATTTAGGTTAATAAGTAATTTTTCCCTATCCTCCATAGGATTAACATGTGAGCCCAAAAGTACAACGTCCTGTGTTTAGTATTTTTTAATATCTCGATAACCATTTGAGATAGATCAAAACGTTAATATATAAAATTGAGGAGAATTATTATAGCTGATTTTAATGGTAAAATAGAAATGTAAAATGTTTAAAAATTACACTTGATGGGCAGTAGGGTTTTTTTAAACAAATATTTCAATTGAAAGTTGCAGTTTTGAAGCCGTTACGAGACTAGATTGGTTTACGGATAGTGTGATCAGTGTTGCCAATCGTACAACACAAAGTACCCTGCTGGGATCGGGCCAACTCACTAGCCCCGTGTACTCTAACTTCGTAAACAACGTTAAAAACTAACTACGCTAGAATCCTCCCACTCCTCTACATTAAACTGTTGTTATTCCAATTTACAAACTTTAAAAATTAGCATATTGTATCTGGGAATGATTACTATTATTATTACCTACCTTTTGAAATGAGTGTAAGAGATTGTGGCACGATCTTTTAGTTTTGTTGTCCGGCCACTTTTTTAGATACTGTTTATTAGTAGCCTTCAAAAACTACAGGGATCCGAACAGCTTTTCCTCTGAATTACGATCTGGTCTAAATATGACGATGGTTTTTATGGATATAGTATTCAATAGTGCGGACATAAATCCACACCATAGAATGTTACATACACTGGACCAACACTCATAAATATCCACAATTCGTGAATGCCAAGTACATAGCTGACTTTCAGGACACGCCACATTCCCAGTTATCTGTATGTATGGATTATTGAGGCTTCATAATCTTAAGGCTGTCGATTTATTCCCGGACTAGGCCCAACTCCATTTGATCGTTAATAAATGATCATTGGTGAGGAAACGCCTCCGTTTTCAAGTGATTACCTAATAATTTACTCTAAAAAATTGAAAGTTTAAGCCAAAGATATTAGTTATTTCATTTAGTCATGATATCATTAGTAGTGAATATTATGATATCAGAACGAGAGTAGTGCTCCAACTCTCGTTCCGAGCGCTCATTATCTTGGGTCGCCCCGCTATAACTAGGTGGCGGAATATTGTGGTTATTTGATGCGTTACCAATACATTTTTTCGTATTGTGCATAATAGATAAGTATAGTATTATTGACAATATGATATTCAGATTCGGATTCACATTTTGTCAAATAGGATTTACAAAGGTAAACGACACGAAATTAAGGCTAATACATTAAGAATAATTATGAATACGATACTCTTACCTTTGATTATCCATTTTACAGAAATCCATTAAAATGGATAGTCAAAACTAATACTAACAAACTAAACATTTGAACAAAATAAACTACTAAAAATTTACGATAAACAACAACAAAAATCAAGATACAATAGATTAAAAGATACAATACGTAATAATAATTAAAACTGTGTAACAAACAATAACAAAAATGTTTGTATTTTTTCCCTATGGTAAATAGGTTAGATCATGGATATGTCTAAAGGGAATTGTCTAAGATCATCTAAACAACTGTTCTTATTATTTTATATTAAAAATTCAATACATTAGCTCTGGTAATGTCAATGGAAACCCAACGGTGTAAACATGTAACAACATGTTTTCCATCTTAAAAATTACTAACACTCCCCCCAAGAGCTAAGACATATCCATGTAAAAAAATCAACATACATTATATAATTACATAATTAAGGCTACTATCCATGACAAAATCAGATAGGGAGTAATATGACTTTTTAATTAATAGTTTTTTTAATTGCATTTAAATGTCCCATCTGATTCAAAGGTTTTCAATGAATTTGATAACTTATTTATCACTTTCATACCCATATAAAGACCCTTTTGCTAACATTGATAGTCTGTGAACTGGGTACAGCAGGAGCTCTTGATTCATCGTATTCTGTTCATGTAGCCGGCGATATTCCAGCAACAGATGTTGGTTGGATCTGAAGAACATCGCCAGCTCAAACACATACAAGGATGAGACTGTCATTAACTCAAGCCACACAAAGTCAAGTCTCTGCTTCTGGCACCTGCAAGCAGACGTATGCCTCTCTTCTGCATTTTGAGTACTCTTTGAATGGTTGAAGAAAAGCCCCAAAACACAATCCCGTATTTCAGATGGCTGTAGAAATTTGCGTAGTATATTAACCTTATTGTTTTTGAGTCTACTACAGGAAGCATTCTGTGCGTATTGAATCATATTGTTTTATATCCTGGCCATTATATTGAGTCTTAAATGGAATCAATTTTGTTTTTTTTCATTAAATTTCAGACCATTCATGGTATGCCAAAGGGACAACTGCTCTAACTGCTGCTGTTCGTCAGTCTCTCCTGTAGCTCATTTTCATTATTAGCTTGTATTGCTTGAGTAATTTTTGACTGTAACACACTTAATGTTATGTAATTTGTATATAATATATATAAAAAATTGGGCCTAGTGATGACCATTGTGAAACACCATGTTTTACTGTAGGCTAGGGAGGATTGTATAGTAAGCCTTGGTTGCTTCATATTTTCTAAAAACGACGCAATCCATCTTAATGTGGGTCCCTTTATGGTATATCTCTGCAGTTTATCAAACTATAGTTTGTGGTTTACGCAGGCCTTGGAAATGTCACAGTTCAGCACTCTCATGTGACCCGACCAGAGCCTGCAGCACGGTATTGATGGTGTCAAATATTTTTGTTGGGGTCGAGTTTTTCTCTCTGTGATATAATTAATATCTGTAGTTTAAACTTTCTATTTTTATGTAAATTTTTAGCTAATCACTTGAAAACGGGAGGAATTTCACATGTTCACATCCAGAAATGTTGTGTAGTGATAAACACAGACAACAGCAAAAGTCGAATAAAGGATATTGAATAAAGCAAGGAAAACACTTAAGTCACATTGTGTTAAGCCAAGTATTGCAAAATCATTCTTACTAAGAAGATGGTTGATGATTAGTTTCCCTTTCTAGAACCAACTGGAAAAGTTTTGGTTGATCGTATTTATCCTTTTCTGAGTTATAAAACGTAAAAATAATTAAAACTATGATTCCAAGCAACATACAGATATAACTCTACTTTAATTTATATGGATGAACTTAAAAATTATGCGTTTCAGTCATTACTATGTGAAGTCATTACCTAAAACCTTCAATTGAAATATCATTTCAGAAAGTAATCTTTACGTGGTGAAGCTATTAAAAGAGCAAACAGCTTTGTAGTACAATTATTGCAAGACACGAGGCGAGACAGATGTATGGACTCAAGTTGGCTAGCCTCCAACAGTGCATTGTCTCGACGTCGGTAAAAATATATGTAACAGGGAGAAACAGCTATTCCCTGATGTTTACCAAACACTATTGCTATATTTAAAACGTTGATTCTAATCCTAATGTTCAAAATAAAAGTATAAATTAGAGTTATATCAACTGCAACTCTTTTACTTAGTGAACTATATTTGTTCTCTTTGTTAGTTTAAAACACTGTTCTAAATTATATTTAATCACAAATTGATTGAAAACTACTGTGGCGTGCCCTGTTATAGTCCAGCTACTTAGAAATAACGAATTCTAGATAGTTATGAGCAACGGTCGGTGGATACAAGATTCCCTCGTGTGGATTAACATATTGAATACTACGTTCATCCACAAAGACCATTCTCATAATTAGACCAGTTCGTAATTCGAAGGCAAAAGCGGTTTGAATCCCACGTTAAACTGTAGGTCTCTTAGATCAGTAGTTCCCAAACTGTGGGTCGCGACATGAGCCCAAAAGTATTTATTTTTTTAACAAATGCGTAATTTACTGAACACAAGAACTGAAATTATCTACAAAAACCAAAATTACGATTTATTTTAAAGTTGATCTGTGGACATATGCGATTGAGTTAAAATATTAAAAAAATAATATTAGTTGGGAAGTAATATAACGTCACATTTAAAACGTCCGGTAACGGCACGGAGTAGCGGTGAATATGCGTTATAATGTTTGTATTTATTTCAGTACCACATACTTACGTGAGCAATCATTTCAACAATGGCGTATTTTAAAAACAAACAGAAATCAACGGATAGTGGAAAATGACTTGAGACTGAAAATGTCTTCGTTCAATTCTCTCGTTGAGGAAAACAGTGTCACATAGCATTATAAGAATAAGAATAAAGATTATTTCGAAGAGATACAAAAGTTAACATAATAATACGTGCAGTACATGCTTTCTACATACAAACATCAATTTATTAGCACTCATTATTAAACGACCTTTTTAAGATCTTACTTTGTAGCTACATGGTATCTTTTTATGTAGTCAAAACGTGGTAGACTTAATAATATTTAATTAATTTTGTATGTTCCCTGGTAAAGAATAAATATTGTTTGTTTTCAACTGCTATTTATATACCAAAATATATTTTTTAAGTTTATTTTTGAACTAAAAAATAAACTAAAATTTTATTACGGATATATTTTATTTAAATCAAAGGAAATAGTTAAAAAATTGACAAAATTTTATTTTATAAGGGGACTTCCTAGTGTTTGGAAGTATCCTAAATACTAGTGGGTCGTGAAATAATGTTTAGGTTGTAGTGAGTCGCGGGTCAAATATTTTTGGGAACCACTGCGTTAGTTGGCATCGGCTGTTGGGTTATTATTTAATAGTCCTGTCTAAGGAACATGTCAGCCTTAGTCAGTGACAAGACTACAAGATCATACCACAATCATCTTAAACTAAATTCATACTTCATACTTGGCTTAAAATACATATCTCTGTAGGTTGCCATTTCAGAAAGTATAGTAAAAATAATATTTTTAGCCAAGTATGAATGAGAAATGGGTGTAAAATTGTGGCGTTACCTTGTAGTCTTGTTACTGACTAAGGCTGACATTTTTCTTTGACAGGAATGTTAATTAATAGCCCAATAGTCAATTGCCATCTATGGGGCTTACAATTTTACTTTGGTGCGAACCACTCTTGCATCATAATTACGAGCTGGTCTAATTAGTCTTTGCAAATGAACTTAATACGCGTATTCTCAATGGTTCGAACGTTAATCCACACGAGGGAATGTCATATCTACCAACCATCGCTCTTCACTATCCACAATTCGTGACCCCCAAATAGCTGCGTTATAGGATACGCACCAGTCTCAGTCAAAATACATCATACATCGGTTTGTATACATCATACACTCGCACACACTACACACACACACTACAGGAAACAAAAAGGAAATTTTAAAAACTTTATTACGAAAAATGTTATAGAAAATTTTATAGAAAAAACACGTAACGGGATCAAAAAACAAATATGAAACCTTAATTCAGTTTAATTTATTTTTTCAATGGAATGCAGTTGAATACGTTCCTATTACAGTAATAGACTTAGGTTAAATAATACCTAGGTATAATTTTAATATAAAACAAAATATAATAAGTATGTTTTAAGGATTGCCTTTTAAATTCAGGCTCATCCGTGTTTCCGTACATTCAAATGCAGATAGTATGCAGTATAGTATATTGCAGAATTCCCCTTATCTCCGTAACCCCATTAGGGCGGTTTCCTCAATTTAGCGAGTATGTGGACCGGCTGAGTCAGGTTTAGTTGATCCAGTCCCTAAATTAACACGCCCTAACTCACCCTCCAGCAACCCTTCTGTTAAATATGACTGTTTAGTTAGACTTCTACAACACCGACTACAAGACCAGACAATATTTTATAAGCTCCAGAAAATATTAAGTGACTGAAAGTCTATGAAACCCTCGGGTAAAGAAGGCGAGCTTATTTTAAAATACACTGCATGCCTATTTGCATACCTTCCCGTATGTCTGCATCTTTATTTCTTTCATATAATTTATATAAATAAAATTAAGTGTACGTTTCATAACCCAAAACCCCCAAATAGGGCTTATCTCAAATTGTTGTTTGTCCTCATGATTTTCTTTAACGCCAAACCAGGTTTTCGTAACGCTTTACCGTGAAAACGGAAGCACCCAGTGTAATAAAACTTTTTTCTCTATTCTATACCTTTTGAAGAAGGTTTTGTTCATTTTAAAACAACTTACAACGTATTAAAAGTAATTGGCTCTCAAAAACCAAGTTTTGAGCAATACAGTATTAGCAAATTTTACCAAACATATATTACTAACTTAGGACTAGGAAAGTAGTTTTCGTTCTATAATAATAACGATTTAATATACTACCTCTTAAAAATATCAGCAAATGTATTTTATCTAGCATATACTAGTTAGTTTCAAAAATTCAGAAACAATAATGTAATTTCTATTTTGACCAGACAGTGATATAAGTTAAGTGCACTTTTAAGAATGTTTACAAAACATTGGAAAATAACAATAAACAATTTTCAGAATTCAATAATGTGTTTACATGAACCACATGACTCAATTTAAATTTGACCTTGAAGCCTCTATTGATTAGTCCTCGTATAGCATATTTCATTACAAGGATCAAAATGATACTTTTCGTATGACCCCAAGGTTTACGAGCCGCTAGGCAATGTTTTTGAGCAAGTAATGAAAATTCACTTTAGACCTGTGTTATGAACTATATTTTTACTTTCTCCCCTTATATTTTTGATTTAATAAAATGAATTTCCCTGATACCAAAAGGAACCAAATTAATAGGCAAACAAATGTATTTTTTCAACAATCACCTAAGAAACTTATCTAAGTCCGGATGGTAAAATAGGTAAAACTTAAGTGTTTTGATCACATCTTAAGTGATGTAAATGGTTGTAAAATTTACATGCCTTAGCGTCAGTATCGTGTTACATCAAAGCATGCCTTTGTAAAGCAGGATTTTTGAGAAGAGAGACTAAATGCGAAAGTATAAATATTTTAAGGAGCTAGAAAACCAGAGTTTGTAACGTCATATCGACGTATTGATTCTATCATGGCCACCTCCTGGCGTTCGTCCTTGGATATTAATATTTATACAATTATCCCTCTTCTTTCTTACGATAGTTCCTTGGTTAACACTAGTGTATTTTAACCCGTCATGTATTTATGTAAAATTTAACTAAATTATGATTTTATAATCATTATCCTCACATAATACAAACTATCACATCACATGGATAGCATACTAGAAGCTTTTCAATTAACACGATAATTTCTAATTTTAGGCACTACGCCAAGCTACACATAAACAACAACTTTACTTTATATCCTCAAATATCTTTGGCAACAATATAACAAAATAGTCCAGGGTTTGTTTTCCAATTAAGAGAAAACGGTATTTATTAATTTAACCCTAAACGTTAAACTTGCTACTACCATTACATCGATGATAATTAGACGAAGAGTAATCAGTGGGTGACATTTTAATTTTGATAGTAATATTTGTATGCAATCCTACCCAATTAGATGTAACTCCTCTAACCGCTGAGTTTCGCTAATCTAATAATTATGACGTGAAATACGTTGAGGTGGCTTATTCCATGTGAATATAAATTAAATTAGAGTTTTGCCTGTAAATTGGTCTAAATTATAATATTTTCGGTTAGTTTAGTGTTTTATGCCCCTGAATTACGAACTATTATTATTACGAGGATGACATTTGCGGATTTAATAGTGTGGCGTTAATCCACACCACAGAACATAACATTAATCCACCGTCCATCGCTCATAATTATCCACAATTCGTGACTCCAAGTAGCTGGACTTTGGTTGTGTACATGTTGAAGCATTGATCTAGTACACATGTTTATAGTGCAAATAGCTAAATTAAATGCTTGACATATCAACTGTAACCGACACATTAGCTCAAGGGCAACATGGTGGCCCAGTCAAGTCAAAGGTTGTTGGATCGAACCAGCGGTCGGTGACTTGTGTGAAATCATGAGGTCACCTCTGCCTATGTCGCGTGGCCCTCTGTCTTTAATCCACCTCACAGTCCCTAGAGACCAATGGCAATGTGCAATTGAGTGGGGTTTTGAAAATAAATAAACCAATTTTAAACTTAAAAAGCTACAATATGATTAAAGATAGTGAATTAGTACAACTTATTAAAGAAATTCTCAATTAACTCATAGACATTTATTTTAGTTCACGACTTTAAGTTGTGCTTCACTAGCTCTTTTTTAGAGTATAACCTTTTTATTTGTATGAACGAAAAATTTATCTCAAATTGATTTGACTGTAGAGTTAACCGTATATTTTAACTTGAAGTTTAAAAAATTGGGGTTAAACTCAATAAAATCTTACACTTTTATATTAGTTGTTCAACTATCTCGTATTTGGAGTATTCCTTTTTCATTTATACGAACGATACATTCATCGCAAACTCCATAAGACTGTAGGACTACGCAATGTGTTCAAATAAGACCGTATTCTTTAACGTAGAGTCTGTAAAGGATGTCCTTCTGAGGGAATTGAGGATTCATAATAAGACAGGAAAACGTCATTTCCCAGAGGATCAGGGTCTTGTATTGAAAGAGATGTCTGAAATATTACAAATGAATCCTGCCACTGAAACATTTCGTTGATTTTAACGATGTTCTACATTAAAATATAGAATTCAGGTTTTATACATTTTGGTATAATATTACAATTTTTTTAATAACAATATCTTACGTAATGCAAGTAGTACTTAAAAATAACATTCAATAAATTCCAATATTATAGATGCGCATTGATACATTGATATGTGATCACACATTAACAATTTAATGATCTGTAACGATGAATAACTTATAAACTTAACTAGACATAGACTTAACTGACGACGTTTATACCATATAAATGTTATCTAAAAAAGTAATCTCTCTTCCAATTTTTCTATTTTTGTAAATTTAAAGCTTTAGGTTTTTTTATTATAAGTAAGTGTACTGGGGCATATAAAATTGAAAAAGATATATTTCGAAATAGGAAATAGGAATGGAGAAAAGAATTTAAATTGCATTGAAAAACTGCTCAATTGTACTTTCTTTAATACTTTTAGCTGAAATGACGACCCACCCAAGTAGGTATTGGTTTATTTTTGCCAAGTATAAATGAGAAGTGAGTGTAATTTGAAAAAGGAATGAATACATCTCATTGAAAATTTATACATGAGTAAAACAAATAGTGTGAAATTAGGTAATTAGGTATATTCTGTGTGATTGATGATATTTGTAAAATTAAAAGTATTTTATAAAACTGTTATGTGTGATAACAAAAACGAATAAATTTTAACAAATGGATTTCCAGGATGTATTTAATAGCCCAACGGTTATGCAATTTTATACATAAATAAACATTCTTTAAAATAAACAATTTCCACCATTGTGATTCAGAATGTTTATAAATCTGGATTTTGGTAATAGAATGATTATGAATAATGTGCAATTAAATGACAATTCACCGGTCACTGTTTATGTGTGTGTTCATGTTATAGCGTGATTGTGGCTAGTGACTGCACTGATGCATCCCCTACTACACCTCTATTCTCCGATTCTGTATACATGTTCACTGTCGTAGCTAAAGCTCTGTTTACTGTATTCATTACACCAGTCTGAGTAAACAGCTCGGGTGTACATTGCAACATTGTATTCTCTACAACACAGTACCGGCTACTCACAGCGTTCATACAGTTCTTTAAAACTATTTGTTAACATTTTGAAAATGAACTTCTAAGGTATTTAAGATTTTTATAAAGACAAAAGAAGGCTTAGTGGCTATTTCTTTTTCTATTAGATGAAAACTAAAATCAAGTTTTTTGTTGGTTTACTGACTTGTATTTTCCGAAATGTTTTCAAACTAATCTGTCTTCAGAGTCAAGGTAATTGTCGTCATTTATATAAATTTATCATTTCATATAAGTTCATCTCTATGTAAAAACGTTTTCCATCTCTGATTTCTTTAATGTGTTCTCAATTGAGAACAATAGACTGAGACGGTGGCGTGTCCTGTAATCCAGCTACTTGGAGATCACGAACTGTGTATAGTTGTGAGCGATGGTCGGTGGGTGTAGGTTCTCTGTGGTGGATTAACGTCCGCACTATTACTAACACAATACTATGTTGATCCGCAAAGAACATCATTATTCGTCTAGTTCGTAAATTCAGAGGCCGTGATTCCACGTTAAATTGGAGGTCCCTTAGTTGCTATCGGCTGTTGGGCTACTAATTAACAGTCCTGTCTAAGGAACATGTCAGCTTTAGTTAGTAACAAGACTACAAGATGACGCCACAATCATCTTACTCTCAATCTTCATTCATACTTGGCTTAAAATGCCTACCTAGTGGTATAGTCGCCATTTCAATAATCTAATCTTAATTAAGTTATCATTAAACTTTACTGGGAAACAAAAAATATTTGTTTTAGTATTTTATGTACCGGATAACCGTTTATATTAAAAATTTGTCTTTGTTCAATTATGATGATATTTTCTAAATAGTTGGTTAAATAAGTTTATAAGTTTTATTGAAGCGATTTTAAACTGGTATTTGGGAGGTTTAGGCTCCAACAATGAACCGCCGAAATTAGAACACATAATTGCTTGGTCGAGTTCCAAATTAAAACAATGTCATTCTTTAGCGGGATTTAAGACGTTTGCCAATGATACTAAACCCAGACTCTAGCATCCAGATGTCGCTAATTGATTTGTTTAAAAACTCTCTTAAACCTTCACACAGAACCACTTCGAGAAATAATATCGTCTTGATTATAGTCTTTGATTATCCTAAATATGTAAAGCCATTGCCTTAAGTTTTTTTTATTAAATATGTTCCATTCTTAATAACAAATGGCCACTTTATTTTGGGTATAGTTTTCATGTTCCTTGTGTGTCAAGTCCATGATTTGTATTTATTTTACTCCATTCTTTAAGGTAAAGCTTTTTGCATAAAGTGAGGTTTCATACAATAACACTTCTATTATTTTGGTGTTATAAGATTTGAAGAAACAGCATTATAAGTAAATTATTATTAGACTTCAGGAAGTATGAATTATAGTAACAGAGGTTTCCCGACGTTTGTGTCGGAAAAAAGAATTTTATACCTTTACAATCACAGACTAATTAAAAAGCTGAATGTAATAATTAGGAAACAGATTGGATATACTGTTTTTTTTAATTTCTCTTCAAAAAAGTTTAAAACATAATAAATTTTGTGAGATCAAATTAAAACAAAATTCTGGAAAATGTTTAAAGAGTTCCAATTTTGTCTAATCTTAGTACAGATTTATAGGTTATATACCAACGATACCCGTCGCGCGTTGCTGCAATATACAAAACAGATTAATTAGGTTTAGGTTCGTTGGAAAATATGTAACATAATATAATTATTATTACCTTTTTAAGGAACTTTAAGATTATTTAATCACAGCTGTTAGTCTTTTAAACCCTTAATTTATAAAATCTCACGCTGCAACCTTTTATGCCCTCTGGGTCGGAGCCCTTTGCACAAAATTTGCACCAAACTTCATAGAAACTGTCCGATTTATGCCTAAAAGATTCATTGCAATCTTTCGATCAGTTCCAGTGTCTATAGGCAAAATACATGCAAATGTACATACTTCTTCTCTTATATATTAACATTAATTTAGTAAGTAGTATATATGTTATAAACTTAACACTTTTACCATATTACGTAAATATCACATAGCTACATTTTAACAGCTTTAAATCCCTCCATTTTCAACAATACGTTCGTAGAATATTGAAATATTGACATAACAAGCCCCTTTCTTACAATAACCTTCGACATTAATATTGACAAGAGGAAAATCTATTAGTGCCACTTTATGATATGAGTTAGAACCTAACATAACACCAACATTTTTTAATAATAAAATTAATTGATAAAGTTTTTTTGTCTACTACTCGTATAACAAAAATGCTTGTTATTTGCTAGTCAAGGTTTATATTTTAAATCATCAATTAACAACTGAAAATTGGGCTAAGTAATTTTTCTTAGGTTAAAAGAAATATTTTGACTCAACGATGTTTATCTTTGTAGTTTTGTATTATCTAGTCACAAAAACCAAAACAGTACAATATTTTCCCTATTAGTATTTACTACATTTTAATCAACATTTGTAATGTCCAGTTAAGGTGATAGCCTACAACGTCCATTTACGTAGACAGGGAAGATATCAAGTAAAATATTTGTGACAGGAAAGAAATAGAAATTGCCACCAATGAAACGTATTGAGGCGGCCAATTCGATATGAGGAACATGCAGATGTTCTCTTTATTTATCTAGCTGTCTCATAAAGAAACTGAATTATTATTGAAAACATCTCAGGTATTGGCGCTTGATTCTGTCTACTCTAACACTAGACCTTGCCAAGAAGGTTTTATCATTTTTCTCGTTGACTTTAGTCGACTAATAAATTGCGTGTGTCTTGAAATACTTTATTTTCATATCCAAACACTTCTAGAAATAATAAATTCATTCTGAAGAAAGCTAATAAAAATTACTTTTATCTAACCTAGAAGTTATCATATGTAGGGTTACTTACCAGCTCAGTTTAAGTGGAGTACATTCAAATTTGTGAAAATCTGCAAAAAAATATTTAAATGTACCAAAACTTCAATCTGTGTTTAAAATTTAAAATTGCAGTGATAATTTCATAATTAAATCAACTATATAAGTGGACTGACACTAACTTTCTCCCTTAAGTTGAATATAGAAACTACATAAAATATACAGCTACATAACTACAATAAAACGAGTAATGTTTCTTTTTATTAAAATACCCTTCATTATTTCAAACGTAACCATCCAATTCGTTGAGTGGTTTTTGTTGGGTGTTGTAACTCCACACTGCATTCTAAGTTTCATGGGAAAAGGCTAAGAAAATAAGGAATAAATTATTTTTTATATTCTCTACAAGAATAATATTGGATACCCTCACGTTCTGCGTTCACCATGGATAGAAAATAAAAGCTTTCTCTGGAACCGTTAGTCGTCGACTAATAATTCAAAATGATAATCTGCATAGTTTTCTAAGTTGGTTTCCAAGGTGACAGTAATACAGTTTATAAAACTATTGCTAAGCCAAATTATTGTTCTATAAAGTCATTTTTGTTATTATTAAATCAAAAATATATATTTAAAATCCTATAGCTTTGAAACCCCGATGTTTTGAGAAATGCGCGTGGTGTCAATTTGTTTATCTCATAAAAAACTATAATCATTTCTAACGATTTTGATGAAAATATCAAAATCGTTAGACCCGTTTCTGAGACCTTTTAATTTTATTTAAAAAAAGTACCCCCCTCATAAACCCCGAGTTTTTGTGGGTTTAGGAGTAAAATACCTTTAAAATTCAAAAATTCAACAAATGGAAAAAATGCTCCGAGATACCGTGGATTGTTTCCCTATATACCAAATTTCATGAAAATCAATATTCTCTTCTATATATATATATATATTTTATTTATTTATTTATTTATCTGCATATCCCCACACACGGACATACAGACAGACATCACTCTAAAAATCTGTTTTATCTATTCAGGGGGCATTATTGCATATTCCCACCAACAACTCTAAATTCCAAAATTCTGACGAAAACAATACTAGGAAAGTAAAAATCAAAAAAAATAAACACAATTACAAAAACAAAAACAAAAATTTAAATTACTAAACCTCCTAAATTATGTCCTCAAAATCAATATGTGTTTAAAATTAACCGTTAAATAGAGAATTTAAACTTAATTGTTATTTTTAATATTTTCATTATTAAATGAATTTTTTTAAAATTTTAAATCCAAAAAAAATTTTGGGTACAAAAAAAAATGAGAATGGTTTAATTATTCTAAATTAAAATAACTTCATAAATTTATTTAATCTTTTTTTAATAACGTGTTCACAACACACAAGAAAAATATATTTATATAATATATTATATAATAAACTTAGATGTTTGAGAAAAATTTAAATAAAATTTTAAAACAAAAAGAAAACATGAAATTTACAACGGGAAAGTACAAATTAATGATGCTATTAAAACGAACCATTCTTCTTAAAACATCCGAAACATGTATGCACTCTTTTATTAGTGTAATTCTCATATTATTATCATATTTTTTCATTCTTAATCTAAATGAATTTTCTATTCTAAAATTTTTAAATCCACAGAAATGTTTAAGCACAAATTTTACGCGTACGAATAAAAAAATTGAAGTAATATCGTGAAATCAAAACTAAACCACAGTATTCTTCTTTAGGCTATGAACCGTTCACTTCAGTGATTTATTTAGAATCTTTTATTAATTAAACGTGTGGTCTGGTAACTATGAAAAGTTTTTAGTTGGAATAGTTAGGAATAATAACTAGATGAATGTTTGACTAAGCTCAAAATGAAATTGGTACTGAAAAAATGTGAGAATTTCGGAAAAATACAATTTTACTTTTATGAAAAACAAATACAAAAACCTTTAACTTAATTTACTTTAAATAATCATATTAGATTATAAAACACAATGAAAAAATTCATTTTCTAAGTAGTGTCATAAAAGAATGTATTTACGGTAACATTTTTTAAAGGGAAATACATATATTTTTTGTAAAAAATATAGAATGATAAACTATTATTTATTTTAAATAATTTTTTCTTCACAATCGAAAACAAAACGTTTGCTTCAAAGTGTACAAATAACTCAAAATATTAAAGTTACCTAATACTCGTATATTTAGCAATACAGATTATAATTATACATCTAATTAGCATAAACATTTACATTACATAATTGTTTTAAAATTAGATTAGGGAAAAAAGGATTACAACAGTGAGGCAGCTTTATCCCAGGGCTCTCGGCTCAAGTTATGTGGACATTTCAATTAGAATTCGTGTCAAACACAAATCCTCCTAATGCTCATTAATAAGATAAACCTCGTTACTACGTTGACTTTGATACTGGCTCTTTTATTAAGGTGATCGTGTGTTTGAACTGTTCACTGCAGCTTTTGGTATTTAGACGTAAACACGGGTTTTAAATATACAAATAGAATCGTGTTTATTTACCAAAGAGAAAACGTGGTTAAAATTTACAGTATTTACTTCCTTGTGGGAAATAGGTTAGATCATGTCTAACAGGAATTTTTTAAGTTCCTTTAAACAGCCATATAATGTCACTAACCAAATGACGTCACTGATTCAAATTTTGGTTCGCATATTGCCCCCCTCAGGTAATACATATATCAATAAACATCAATAATTATCACAGAAAGTTATTTCTATTATTTTATCTACGTTAAGCTTTAAAAACGTTTTTAATTTTTACGAAGGCTTCTTGTAAGTACTTGGTAAAAGGCTATCGCTTTTCATAGATACTTTCTGACCTTATTAAAGCAATGTGGTATAAGTAATGTAAAAAAGGTTTTAAATTGAGTGTTACTGTTGTAGTTCAACTGAGTGATACTGTGGTAGTTAAACCAAGTAAGACTGAGGTAGTGTTATATTATGCACAGTTAAGGATCGTCGGTACCAAGCTAACTAAGGCTGACTCCAACTGACTTTACTCTACCTTTATCCTTCCACCGAAGAATATGTGCACTGTGCAGTGCATCTTCATTGTTTAAATCCTCGTACTGACATTATGGACAGTTTGATACCCTCAATCTGTAAAGTACCAAAGAAGAAGCTTGCTTATGATAAGCTAGTCATGTGACATGTCAAATAGCACTCATTAGGAATTCGGAAGTTGAGTCCTACATCCTAGACCTTAGGTACCTCCAAACATTTTAATTACTAAAAAATATAGAACATTTTGTACTTATTAGAATCCCATCATTGAAAATCACTTTAAATGTAAATTGTAACAAAAACCAAGGGATAAGGGACCGTAGGGTCATAATTTTCGAAATGCCGCCGTTTTGTACTCGGTTGAGGTAGAGATCCCAAATTTTTATCAATCGTCTTTAAATTTCAAGACCTCAAAAAAAGTACATTTTGATGGGGCCTTACATTTGAAAGTTTTGAGTTGCCCCCAAAATCCCCCATTTTTGAAGGACACTCAACATTTCCGGTAACTTCAAAAGATACTTCGGATTAAGTTTGTTTGGTTTCGGAAAAGTTATTTATTTCTTCTTACAAATAAAAATATAATAGGGGGAAGGGACTTTATAACCACCTTATGAAACACGCGAAGAGTATAGTGGGAAGATTAAGTGCAAAACTAAAAAATAAAAAAATTGGTTGATATTATTAAAAATATAAAAACTCGTTTCTCATGACATATTTATTATTTTTTATACAAAGTTTTAACAATTACATTTATATGTTGTCCTTTAACATAACGTGTAAAATCAAAGCAGGTTTATTGCATTACTCTTTCGCTTGGCAAATACATCAAACATATGTTGAAAATCTCATAAAATTAAATAAATATTACATTCATATAATATCACAAAGTAAAATAACTTTACATGTTACGTTAAAAGTTAGTATTAACATCGAAACAGCATAACTCTCCACACAAGTACCAACTCCTAAGAGCATCTATTAATGTTGAAACTGAAGAGGGTATTTTTAAGTTCCTATTTTCCTCTTCCTACGACTGGAAATGGCTCTTAAAATGTCCTTACTTTTGATTAAAATCTACTCAACAGGTTCTTTATCTATATCAAGTGAAGTTATTTTAAAACATAATATTCGTGTAACTCATTTTCGATTTCATACTACTGATTAACAGTAATTTTATCCTTTAGGTATATTAAAACTAATAAAGGTTTTATTGGGTAAGCTGCAATTAAAGGTTAATTTCTACCTAATGCTCCGTAAAATATTATTTTCAATTTACTTTTACTATTATACTGTACTTACGTTACTATATACTATTTCTATTATTTATTATTTACGATAAGATATTGAAAAATCTTTTTCAGTACATAAAAATATTGATCATAGATATTTATGTAAATAGTAGTACTAAATAAGTATTATTACATGAAGAGCTTAATATTTCTGATAATAAAAAATTATTATTTTACTATTTTAAGCTTAACAATTGTATAATAAAACAAAACGTATAATAGCTGTAACACACCAGCAAGCAAAACTTCCCAGTTGTGATTTTAGAAACCCCAAGTGTATTACACACTCAATTTGCTGAATGCTGCTAAAAATTACCCATCTCGATTCAGGTTTTCTTCTGATTCAGGTTTTTACACAGCTTACAACTTGTAGATAGTATATTTGTATATTATACTTAAGGTTTTAACGTCATTCATTATTTAACATGTTAAAAGTGTTTTATATAAATAGATTCAACTTGAGTAAATCAAACTGTAAATACTTACTGACCATGACCAAATCAAATGCGATATTTAGCCTACCAACAAATCTTCACACCACGCTATCTAGTCTGCATCTTCCTCACTGCCTATATTCTCTCAATGCCAGCTTTGATCTAACTCCACCTCTCTGCTTTGGTCATCCTCATGGTCACCACTAACATTGAATTCCAAAACTCTTCTCAAATGGCATTCTTCATGTTTACTATGTCATGCCCATCAAATTATTTAACACTTTATTTCTCCAATTACATCTAAGTTGTTTAATTGTCTTATTTTCCATATTCATTTGTTCACACGGAGGACCATAGATTTCCGTAATAATTATTTTCATACCATATTAATTGATTTTTTTATTCTATCCATGTTTCTAAACCGTATATGAGAACTGTGCATATTATTGTTTTGTACAAACAGATTTTTATGGGACAGAGATTAGGATAACAGCAATCTATTGCAAGCGTAGAAGCATTTACTTGGCACCAGTCATCAGTATTTTCATTGGACATTACAATCCCTAGGTATTTAAAACATCGACTATATCAAAAGTGTGACCCTCAATTTCTAAGCATTCTCGTCTATTACTATTGGCTCTTTTCAACACGTGTAATATGCATTATTGTAATTTATAAAACTGTAAATTCAACAGGTAAAATTGGATTCTGATTTTTTGCGAATATTAAATTCCCTAGTTCAAGCTTTAAAATTTTCAAACATTAAACTAAAGATATTAATTTCTTGCTTTGTTTTTTCGGATTGATTGCTTGATTGATTTGAGGGGACTCCAGGTCACAACACGTCAACCTTTTGACTTATTGTGTTCCCCGTGTACACTAGATAAGCAGGCCGATTCCTGTGCCTTCTACAAAACTCAGGGACTTTTCCACAATAGTAGAATACTTCACATGGTTGTTCAAGATCGAAGAGTGGCACAGTCTATCACAGTCAGTGGTCTATTAAGTGTTTGGCAGTCTCCAAGGACCCCTCAAAATCCAGATTTTAAGCCACCAACCACTGAACTTTTGATATCTGAAACAAAGATTAAAGTTCAAAATTTAAATGCTCCGAATCTATGAACTTGTCGGGGTAGAGGAGACCCATCACGGTTACAAAACCGCGAGACCCATGAATACAATTTGACTGGGACGGTGGTGACGTCATGTAATCCAGCTACTTGTAGGTCACGTATTGTGGATAGTTGTGAGCGATGATCGATGGGTGTAGTGTTCTCTTGTGTGGATTAACGTCCGCACTATTGAATACTACGTTAATCCGAATACCATCCTCTTAATTAGACAAATTCGTAATTCAGAGGACGTGGTTCGGACTCCACGTTAAACTGTAGGTCCCTTAGAGGCCATCGGCTGTTGGGCTATTTAATTAACAGTCTAAGGAACATGTCAGCCTTAGTCAGTAACAAGAGTACAAGATCGTGCCACACTCATCTTATACCCAATCCTCATTCATACTTGGCTTGAAATACCTACCTTGTGGTATGGTCCCAATTTCAATCTAATCTAAAATATTTTTGCAGTTTTCGTGAAACGGTGTTGGTTTATAAACAACACACAAATAAATGAAGCAAAAGATTGACAGCTTAATGAGGTTTACATCCAGATGACGTCAGAGATGAACCGAAATAGTACACCTATCTGTTTCTTTCCATCATGCTACAATATTGGGTTGTTATGTAATAAATTAACTTGTATGCTATAGATAGGTTATGCCAAACGTGATTAAAACCAGTTATTTTACTAAGTAAGGAACAGGGGAGCTCCTTGTGGCATATTTGAACTGGTTTAAAATATTTTTATTGAATCAACGCCAACAGATTCAAAGTTTGCTTTGGTTCCATTTTTTTGGTTTTTACTTTTTTTAGTGTGGTCAAAGTGTTGTTTAATGTACGCAATAGAATGGCTTTACGTTCAAATTTTGTTTTGTTTTCCGTGTAACCTTCTAGCAAAGGCCTGGTGTAAGTTTTCAGGTCATATTAGTGACTGGGACCGTGGAGTGTCCTGTAGTTAGATAAAACGATATTCGGTGGGTTTAGTATTTTCTTGTGAGGATTAACTTCCAAACTATTGAATAATATGTTAGTCTGCAAAGACAATTTTCATAAATACACCAGTTCTTGATTCTTGATTCATCATATTATTGATGTTTTTTTCAATCCATAATATATAATAGAAAATAGTTAATTGAATTAACACAATTGTTACAATTTATTTTTCCAAATCTGTTGAGAACAAACAATATGATTAATTTTGGCAACAATAGAAGCCACTCTACACGGCCGTCTAATTGATCACTGGCTGCAATAACATGTTTACTCTGCCAGTTTTGCCCATGTTGAGCAATCATATCACGAAGCATACAAGTATGTGTTCATGATTGAAAACTTATTTATCGGTTAGATCATCCCTGGTTACTTGTGCGGTACACATATGTATGTTAACATCTCTTTAAGCTATTTTTACACCTTTTTAAGCTATTATCACAGATTTGAACACGATAAAACTAATAATGACATTAAACGTGAAAAACTTAATTTATTGATTTCTGTTTGGTTTTGTGGGAATCTACAAAAGAATTTCTTTTCCAGGGTCTACGAATCATTAACTAAACTTCTAATGAAGTCTATAGTTCTACCGATGTTTTTATTAAACGTATTTATCTATTAAAGATAAATAGCATGTTAGAGAAACTTAATCAAATTTAATCGAACTCAACTACTTAAATAAATGAACACAAAGAGATGAGTTTTACAAAGGGAAGAACTGAATCAGACTCAATCTCTTTAAAATTTCTTACAAAGAAATATTTTGATTTCCGCTATGTAAAAGAGAAAGACACCACCTGCAGGTTTTGAAGTTTGCTTTTACTACCGGGATAAGAAAACATCATTACACCATGCATTAAATGATGTAACAGACGTTTTGTTACATCCACCCTCTTAAAAAATATTTTCTTTATCCTCTTTCTTATTTATCTTTTCTTGTATTATCTTCCTTACTCTTCTTATTCATAAACCATTATTGAATGTAAAGTTTTTTTAATGATAATAATTTGTTTAAAATAACCCAAAAAGTAAAGTTTATCAGATATGGTTCTAAAAACAATATGCAAAGACGTCGTTAAACCCCAACGGCTTCATTAATCTCAAAAATGGGATGTCCAATTATAACCGAAGAATCGCTATCCAAAAGATAATTAGTCGCACTTATTTATGACTTTCCGTGCATGAATTATGCATCTCTCTTATTAAATTTCATTTCATTTTATTCGCTTTTTTAGTAAGACAAATATTACTTCATTTATCATGTTTAATACTATGGCAAATTTACTCGAAGGCATTTCCATTTTACTCGAAGGAATTAGAAATGTATTCAACGTGAGTAATATAGAGGTAAAATAAATTACCGTGAACCAAGCAAAGTAAATTTTAAAGGCCATGATAATGAATTATAAGGTAATGATGACAAAGGTAATTAATTAATTAAGATGATAGCTGCGGCTGACGAAAGGCTAGATTTTATCTTACTTGTACATTGAACTGTTTATGAAAGTGTAGGGGTTACGTAAAACACTTTCCCTCAGTGTGCCACACAATTACATTTACATATATTCTCCCTTCACATTTACCCTGTGTGCTCTCTACCACTGTAACCCTCTTCCAATGTGCCCTCTTCCAATGAGCCATCTACCAACGTTGCACTCTACCACTGTCCCCTCTACCACTGTCCCCTCTACCAATATGTCCCCATCAATGTGACCTCTACCACTGTCCTCTCTACCAATTCGCTCTCTACCCCTGTCCCCTCTACCAATGTGCCCCTTTCACTGTGCCCTCTACCACTGTCCCCTCTACTAATATGCCCTCTATCAATGTGTCCTCTACCCCTCCCCGCAGGGGCTCACATATGTGGGACGTGGAAGGCGACCACGCTGACCTCTAGCCAAATCCCGTAACCCAGGGATGGCGGTAGCTACAGCCACCGAATGGGTAGAGACAATATCTCGGCCTAACACCGTTCCGGCTTAAAAAGGTGATGGTTCTACGGGCTGGAGGGGCTTCACTCCCTCCTGGGTTTGGATTCGTAGTGGTCGTGGTTGGTGCTGAAATGTGCTAGTCAAACCCCTGTTCCTTCTAGAGTGAGGTTTGCCGATGGTAAGGTGTCTCTCGTCTCTGGGCCGCCGAGGGCGGATAGCTGGTCTTGACCGGTGAAATCGGGGGGCAGGGGGGAGATGCATGCCGGTGGGCTATACACCGGTCGGGGTGGTATCGATAGCCACAACTGGTCGGTAGGCTGGGTAACGACTGGGCGGGTGAAACCGTGCAGGCGGACATCCGTGGTGGTAGGGGGTGTAAGCTCCCCCTCCATCGAATGAGGTGCCTTGACCAAGGGCATAGCGTAATAGGCTTCAAGCCTCTCGAAAACCTCAATGCAACAGGGTTCTGTAACAATGTCCTCTACCACTGTCCCTTCTACCAATATACCCTCTACCAGTGTACACCCTACCAATATGCCCCCATCAAAGTGACCTCTACCACTGTACTCTTTACCAATGTGTCCTCTACCAATGTACCCTCTACCACTGTACTCTTTACCAATGTGTCCTCTACCAAAATTGCCTCCTACCACTGTACTCTCTATCAATGTGCCCTCTACCAATGTTCCCCCCTCCCACTGTATCCTCTTCCATTGTCCCCTATCAATGTGCCCTCTACCACTGTCCCCTCTTCCAATATGCCCCCATCAAGGTGACCTCTACCCCTGTCCTCTCTACCAATTTGATCTCTACCCCTGTCCCCTCTACCAATATACCCTCTACCACTGTACTCTCTACCAATGTGCCCTCTACCAATGTTCACTCCTACCACTGTACTCTCTACCAATGTGTCCTCTACCATTATGCACTCTATCACTGTACCCTCTATCAATATGCCCTCTACCAATGTGTCCTCTATGAATGTGCCCACTACCAATATAGGCCCTCTATTGTACCAAATTAATGTTTTTCTACTATATCTTATCTCTTCTTATTAAGACTTATTAATAAAAGGTCGCGATACACAGTAGTACATTAGCATTGCTTGTATATTTCAAGAATGAGAGGTATATTATGTGGTTTATCAGACAAAGCACGTCTTTATTAATTAAGAGCTTTTGTCATTGCTTGGTGACCGTAACTCGAATTAAATAGATTTCCATTCACTCGCACATCACAAATTTGCAGCACTACAGTTTTCAGTTTAATTACTTTTAATATTTTAATACTCGAGAATTTATTTTACTACTTTAACTACGTAATCCGTGTTTTGTCCAATAGTTATTACCGTTTAAGCTATGTTAGCTAAGTTAAGGCTTTTTGAGTATAATATTCCTATTATTATAGTGCATACATCCCTTAGGTGTCATCGGCTGTTGGGCTATTAATGAACAGTCCTGTCTAAGGATCATATCAACCTTAGTCAGTAACAAGATTACAAGATTGTGCACAATAATTAATTATCTTACTCTCGTGTTTCTTTCATACTTTGCTTAAAACACCTACCTGAGTAGATCGAAATTACAGAAATGTTAAGGTAAAGGTAACATAAGGAAGAGGAACATTTTCCAAGGAAATGTGATGATGTTACTTCTTGTCGAAAACAACTTATTACTTCAAAAATGTATACCCAGCGGCGGCGGTTCCTGCCAACTTCCGGCGTGTAACATTCAACTTGCAGTTCACAATTAGTTGTTTGTAATTAGGCAAATAATAATTTACCTATCTGATAAAAGGTAGACGTTAGGTTGGAGCCTATAAAAACATACTAGAGTTTGGACCGGTCCTTATTCAACCGTTCATAGTTGCCAACAGCATAAAAATACACATCTATATCATATCATAATTATCTTAATGAGTTCATACTTCAAAAATTAACACAAATTTGCAAAATGATATTTATCTACGAGTTTCCCAGAATTTCCCAGAACTTATATTTTTCCCATCCTAGTAATTTAATAGTACTGAGAATGCAGGTTTGCTGCAATAACGGTTGTTTTACATAATAATGTGTTTTTTTATTTATTTTAAATTCTTGTATGTATAACATACATTCCATTTATATAGGAGCACTAGTTTACAATAAAAAAATAATACAGGAGCAATAGATAAAATAACAATAATTATACAAAAATAATCAATTACAACCAAATAGAGTGAATACAACAAATAAACAAATAGACTAAGTATAAATATTGTATACATAAAAGACAAAAATAACCAGTTAGGAGGAAAGATTGAATTTTTCATTTCATTATTTTTACTAAAAAATTGTAAATATATTTTTATGATGTAATATTTAAATTATTAATATCGATGGTTAAAGGGAAAGAGTTAAACATCTGACATATTGTATTAATTTGGAACTGAGCCCCTAAACAGGTCCGTGGAAAGTACGGCCTAAACAACACACAGGCTCTGGACGAAGGTCGGGGCACAAGGAACGTCGAAAAAGTAAGGTTACGTGTAAACTTGAAATAAATATATCAAAAATAGGCACATGCTGTACTAAGCATGTATAGGGTTTAAAGGAAGGAGTTTAAGGAAGAGATAGAGAAGGGCTTACATGTCAACAGCCTCTGGCAACTGTCGACTCTGCTCGACTGACTCACTCAAATGTTCCTTACTTTCACATCGTGTGGAATAAAGAATACAAACTGTATTTTGTGTGTAATCACTGTTGAGATTAAAGTCATTGTATGAAGTATCACATTGTATACTGTTTTAATGTTTTTGTGTAAAAAAGGAATTTTCTGGTTATGCGGTGCTTACGGTACTAATACACAGAGTGAGTTTTATATGGTGGTTTAAAGTAGCCACCATTTTCAAAATGGCAAATAACTTAAAAATGTCTTATGAAACATTATTTTTTTTATTTTTTCAATTCTACTCTCTAAAAAACATTTACCTAAGTATTTCAAGTACTAAGCTATTATTTTACATGGTAATATCTTTTAAAACTGAAATAAATTTAACTCAATAAAAGACCTCAAAATTTAATAATTTAAACTCGCGAACAATACAAAATACCTGCGTCCATACGAGGCAAGAATACTTCATGGATGAAGTGCTTCGATCAATTTTCCGATAAATAACAAGTTTCTATTTCCGTAACTTTTATTTATATTTAGGGCTTTAAAAGTTCAAGAACTTTATCGCAAAACACTCAAAGTTTAACAACTTTAATTGCTTAAGAGCGATGAAATATAGCACATCATATAAAAAATAAACTTTTTTTAATGTGACAATAAAAATGATTTTCCGCTGACAGGATGTTTCCCCCTTTTTGGCATTCAATAGATCCTGAATCCAATGAATTTCGCCACAATTATAGCATCTCATATCTTGTATAAATAAACACAGTACTTCTTCTTAAAGATGCCAAAAGATGCATTAAATGCAGAAAGAGAAGCTCTAATAAGGAAAAATTAATCAATTAGTTTATATTACTGTGAAAGCACCTGTTCAGTATATTCTCCAATGGTGAAGAGTTTGTTACTTCGCTCTGAGGAGAAATAATCAGTTTTATAAATAGTAAACGTGTTTAAACAATATATGATAAAACTGCAATGAGTCCAAGTGTATATGTCACATCGATGGAAACTCATCGACTAAATCTGCTATATTCGATTATCGCTACTACTATCGATTGATATTGCCACATACTGCACCAACCAATTGTACGCATAAATCAATAATCTATAAAAAAAGATCATGTGTCAAATAAATTGTTTTAAATAACGCAGCTGATTGCTTCGGTAGCAGAAATAAAAATTTCAAAAGGCAAACTATTCTTAACTAATTAATTGTAAAATCGTGTTTTATTTATTCTCGGTAAGGTATTTCTCGCACTATAACTGCATTTTTGCTATCACATGGACGTGACGATGTTTTCTGTACGAACTGAAATTTTTACTCAGCGCAAGCCAGGTGCGTGAATTAGCCAATCGCTTTAGGTCTAAGTGACGGAAAAATATTATTTCTATTTAAAATAAACAGTATCAGTGGACTGACACATACTTTCTCCATTAAGTAAATTAAAAACAACAATCTGCAATAAAAACATCATGTTCTTCAAAGTTTATCTAAATATCATCTGATAATTTATTGTTTAAAAAATAATCATCCCATTTCTGAAAATAAAAATAAGAGAGACTAAGTTAAATTAATTATTCTAATTGTATGAGGAAACCCCCCCCCCAGTAATACCAAGCTTTTTTGAGTTGGTTTTGTTTGGTGATTTAACCTTACGCTTCATACCAAGTTTCATGAAAAACGGTTGGAAAATAAGGATGAAATTGATTATTTAATATTCTCCATAAGGATAACATTGGGTGCTTTCACACAACGTACTGCGTTTATGGACAGTAAATTCAACTTTTCTCTGGAACCGTTAGTCGTAGACAAATAATTCAAAAGACTAATTTGTTTAGTTTTTAAGCTCGTTTCAATTCTTCCAGTCAAGTTATACTTTACTTTTATTGTTTTTGCTATAAATAAAAAAAAATTTATTTTTTTACATTTCTTTTGTCCCATAATTTTTGAACCGTCATTTTTACATACATGCAGGTAGTGTCAAATTATTTAGTACTCTATGCACTATAAGATATCAATTTTATAATCAAAATCATTAGAGCCGTTTTTGAGAAATTTTGATTTTTCACGTTTTTTAAGGGTTTTTAGGGGTGAAATACCCTTAAAAACCAAAAATGAAAAAGGGGGGAGAGTAAAAATAAAAGGGTCCAGTTATAACGGTATTAGTAGGGAATTCAATATACAAATCCACTTTTCCGGTCTTCCACAAAAACCAATTTAGTTATTAATTCCTTTAGATGGTAACTTTTTGATTAGATCGTAGAGAACCAACGCAGAGCAAACGTTTAAAAACTCACTAATTGAATTTGTTATGAGATACGATGATATAACAGCTGAACCTGTATCCTGCCAAATCAAAGTTTTCAATCGTTTCTATAAAAGCTCGCAAAATATTCATTGATCTAACTTTTCATTTCGCTCCAACAAACCTCATATGGAGGTGTTTTCTTTAAGTGCTCTGAAATTCATCGCCTTCTGCTCGTTTCCACTTTAGCTGTGAGAAACTGATAATATTATACCGCATGTCGATTCACTAACAAACTTTGATAAACTTATTAACTATTTATGTTCTTAAACATATTTAGCTCATATTTGTTTACAGTGCAGAAGGCGTAAATTCATATTAAATCCATGAGAAACATTACAATTTTATTCATTCACGATTATTCACCTTAAGGATTATTTGAAGCTAACATTGTCAGGGTTTCGTTTGTAAGAAGTTAAATGTTTCTGGAAGGTTTTCAAAAACAACCAAACAAATTGTTAAAGAGGTCAAATGATTTAGTTATGTTGCAAACTTTTAATTAGGTTTGTATAATAAACAGCACATGCAACGTGAAGTTGGATCTCACGCTACGTTTATGCTATATGTTTCAAAACCCGACCTCAAAATCGTTCAACATCATGATTTTACTTCTTTAAAAATTTAAAAGGGATTTTAATCACTAAAACTAGAGTAAACCACACGAAAATGGTCCGATGAGGTCTTGGACTGCTGGTTCCCCCCTTACCCCCTCGTGCCTAGCAGTGTTGCCATTTTTCATTTAGCCTATCAGCTGACGTAACCATATTTCATAATAGAATAGGGTGATTTGCCAACACCTCACTGACTCTCATCGGACCATTTTCGTGTGGTTTACTCTAGTTAACCTTTAATGAGAATTTGATTAACGATGGATATGATATTGTGCAGCCTACTAACTAATAAAATAAAACAAGTTTATATACCTTTCAGTCAACAGTTTTAATATAATTTACAGTATGTAGCCCTATATGTTTCGGAAATGGTACTTCATCATCAGGGCTACAATTTCACTAAAAATTAAACACAAAATATTATATTTAAGAATGTTGACTATTTATTAAATGTGTGTTACCTTATTTCATTAGGCAATAACAGTGCTGAAGACATCACAAAAAGTGGTCTATTAACTAGATAATTTTTTGGCCTGATTCAGATTCTGATTTTGGCTTTTGCCAAAAAGGATGAGCTGGATAGAGAAGAAAAGGATCACTGGTGGCTTAGGATTTCAATTCGAGATGATAGGTCGGGCTCATACTAGTAAAGGGTATTTCAATTCACCCAAAGTCATATTCTAATAAAAATCATAATATGTTTTTCAATTTTTATTTTTTTTATAAGTTGTAATGTATTATCTCTTATTATGGCTATCTGTTTTAGACCGAGTGCCTAGAATATCTGGAAATCTCCAAAAGCTGTAAATTTTTCTGGGTTGTAATGAGCTAAGTGATAAATTCCTATGACTAATAATTATTTTCTTTTGAAAACCACGTTGCCCGAAACAAACAACACGAGTTCCTCACTGAGTAACTTTGTATCGATCCCTTAAATGTGCGTGTGCTGTTTTACACACACAGATTATAGATAATTAATTACATATAATGGCTTTCCATAGTTTCGTTTTTTTCTTTTATTCACAGTATGTATGGACACACACGTATCCTCATATTCAGTTACTACATAAATACTCACTGATTTTGTGCTATTCTGTTATTTGATCTCAAAATCAACCTATACGATGTTCAACAGCACGATTTTACACTACTAATTCAAACCCAAAAACAAATAATCGTTTGACAAAATTAACTATTTGAAATTTTGATCTATCCGGGTAGGTATTTTAAGCCAAGTATGAATAAAAATTAGTGCAAAATGATTGTAGCGCGATCTTGTAGTCCTCTTACTGACTAAGGCTGACACATTCCTTAGACAGAACTGTTAATTAATAGCCCAACAGTCAATGGCATATCTAAGGGACCTACAGTTTAACGTGCAATCCGAACCACTGCCTCTGAACAACGAAATGTCTAATTATGAGGATGTTCTTTGCGGATTTACGTAGTATTTAAAAGTGCGAACGTTAATCCACACAAGAGAACACTACGCCATAGCTCACAATTCATGAATAGGATATAATTTTATGCATTTCACTCATTAAAGTTCTTTATTCCAATCACCGTTGGCTATAGAACAATATGTTTTGAATAAACAGCATCGGTGGACTGACACACTTAGTAACAACTTAATAAAGCTATCATATTCTTTAATTTTGATACAGTAAAAATTTATTACTCCAAAAATCCAATGTCTCATACCAAAAACAAGTGAAAACAAGTTAATTTAACTGTTGGAAAGTTTTACAAAAAGAGTCAATGTGTACCCGTGTACCTAATTTCATAAAAATCTGACAATCAGTATAGTCTCGGGATCTGTAAACGGACAGACAGGCATCAGGGAGCCTCAAAATGGATATATTCACACTCAAATCCAATCCGAAAATATTGACGAATTTGTATTTACTTCCCTGTGGGAAGTAGGTTAGATCATGGATATGTCTAAAGTGAATGTTTTCTAAATTCTTCTAAAGTTCTTCTAAGGAGCTATTCTTATTCTTACATATTAAAAACTCAATATAGTAGCTTTAGTAGTTTATATAGAAACCTGTTTCAAATTTTCATCTTACGAATCGCCAACACCCCCTCCAGAGCTTACACATATCCTTCAACAACAACAATCCTTTCTCCATATACTATGACGTTTGTTACACACAATTTTAACACATAACAAACGTGTTTTATTACATTTAACAGCCTCGTTAAATGTGCTAGTATATCTCAAAAATCCAAAAAATTAACAAACTCATAAAACATAAATTATTACCTGATTTAGTATCAATATTTGTCGAGCATTTTTATCGTCTGGCTAATCAGCTGTTATGTTACTTACGTTGTAGCAGTTCTTTCTTGATTCCTGATTGTTTAAATCATGCCAGTGTTATTTATTATTATCGACTGTTCGATCTCAACCATTCGATAGTTCAATGTAATAGTCGATTACCAGTTTCACAATCGAATCCAGAACGATACAAGTACACAAAAAACAATAGTGATTATTGCAGTTACTTTATCGATTATTTACAAACAAATGCTGTCCTCGAATCAAAAGTGTCGCCATCAATAATCTTTTGCAGCCAAGGATTAAAAAAACGTCAAAATAATAGGTTTAGTCCTAGGAAGAAAAGAACGACTTTTGCACTCCAACACATGTATCTAAAACAGCTGTTTTTGAAGCAGTATGACGAAAACGTGTATAAATAATCCAATAGAAAGCCTGATAGCGAAAACAATGGCCAGCCAGTTCGGCCGTCGCCGCTCGGCACGTCACCGGCAAGCCTCTTGAATTAATTTTGACGTCACGTTGATTGGCTTTACGAGTTTGCAGCCTCTATACCCTCTACACTTACCTGTAACCATATGAGTAAAGTATGAAAGTAAATTGCTTAATGAATTTTAATTTACTTATCTATAAATAAATAAACTCAAATTAATGAAATATTTGCTTAGTTACTTGGCCAGTGGAATAGCAACCAGTCCAAGGCAAGGTATTTTAAGCCAATTATGAATGAGAAATAAGTGTAAGATTATTGTGGTGCGATCTTCTAGTGTTATTACTGACTAAGACTGATATGTTCCTTAGACAGAACTGTTAATTAATAACCCAACAGTCAATGGCATATCTAAGGGACCTACAGTTTAATGAGGATTTCAAACCACTGCACCTGAATTACGAACTGCTCTAATTTTGAGGATAGAATTTGCGGATGGATAGTATTCAATCGTGCGGACGTTAATCCACACCTGAGAATTTCTCATCCACTGACCATCGCTCAAAATAATCCACGATTCTTGACTTCCAAATAGCTCTTAAGGAATCCAATACTGTAAATTTTTCCAAAACTAACTATTTCATATTGTTAGCTACAGATCCTAAGTTGTTTCAATTCAATACAAAACGTATTTGTCGAATGAAAAATGAACATTTTATCATAAAAAAGTAATTTCGATAGTAAGTAAGTTTCGTTTAACCTTCTGGCCATGATTCTGTAATCCAGCTACTTGGAGGTCACGAATTGTGGATAGTTGTGAGCTGTGGTCGGTGGATGGGATATTCCGTGGTGTGGATGAAAGACCATCCTCAAAATTACCATTTCGTAATACAGAGACAAAAGTAATTCGGATCCCACTTTACACTGTAAGTCCCCTGAATGTCATTGCCTGTTGGGCTATTAATTAACAGTTCTGCCTAAGAACATGCCAACCTTAGTTAGTAACAAGACAACAAAATCACGCCGCAATTATCTTACACTCAATTCTCAATCATACTTGGCTTAAAAACATATAGGATAGGTCACTATTTCAAAAAGTATTAGTAATAGATCTAGTGTAGAGTTATGTCGCACTAGTGCCTCTTAGGCAACCTAACAGCATTTTATATAGACGGAACGAACGGTTTGATGTCCCATCTGAAGCACGTTTGGCTGTCTGAGAAATGAAATTTCATATGAGTCATCGTTAAAGATTAAACCCGGGTCTTTTGGGTGGTAGACCAAAACTACCCACTCAGCTATGACTGCCACAATAATTTAGACATTCATTCCTTTTACGTAGACTATTTAGATGTTATGAAATGTTTGTTTTCCTCAATCACAAAAAATAAATAAAATATCTTTCGTTAAAATTTTACCATTAACGTAACAGTATGTGTACTTCCCACTTTATATTTTCATTTAGCATTAATTCCAATCAGATTACATCTTTTTTTCTACAATGAATTAAAAATCCCCTGTTTTATTTCAAATTGGCTAACGTAGGTGTTTTGAGCATAGGTTAATATGCTCAAAACACCTATATTAAATAACGGGTATCATGGAGTAAACACAAATTAAATGGGTAACTTCTGAAACAACTCATACATTTAATTAATTTTCCTTTTTTTAATTTCACATAATTATGTATGATTTTGGATCCAAATTAATACCGACTCTATTGTTTAAGTCGAGTACACAATTCAGTTAATTCATACGGCCGTAAGCGATTCGCAGATTATTTGATATCGGAAAAGCGGCGCAAATAAGCGATGCAGCATAATTCAATATTCACCGGTATAAATGGTGTTGGAGTTCAAAGCTTGAGAGGCGATGTACCATGATCTCCCCTCCTCCCTCCCCCCGCATACCCCTCGCATTGATTTCCCTTATCAGCACTCGTCCCCAACTTTGCGCCCTCCGACCTGCTGCTTTTTATTACCCGCCGAACAGGTAAACGACTGCATTCAGGCATATGGGTTGGAAATACTGTTATGTGATCCGTGCGAGATTGGTCTCTGAAAGGACTATAAACTAAAAGGATTATCTGTAGTGCTGACGAGTTAATATCGTCATCGCTATGGTTGGTAAAGTAATGCCTAATAAAATTTAGTTAAAACGTATCCATCAGCATAGAATACTATAATATTTTTTTAAATTTAAGTATACGAGTACTCAAGAAATATCTTTCTGGCCACGGGTATTTCCGGAAGTTTTTGAAGATCGGCAAGGACAGCCCACACTGCCTCTACTGTCCTGGTGTCACCGATACCGCAGAGCATACCATCTTCTCCTGTGGCAGGTCCACATCCGGGTCTCTAGTGTGCGACGTTGGACCTCTGAGCCCTGAGGCCTGGAAACAATGCTCCGTTCTGAAAATAACTGGGACTGAATAGTCGGCTTCCCTGGGTATACTTGAAGGCCAAGAATTTCGATTTGGTTTGGTTTTATTAAAGTTTAGGTGTAGAAGTAGTCCCTAAATGAGCAGCTACTATGGGGTTAGCCTTGACAATGTGTTAAACTGTTTCAGGCTATTCCTTTAGTGATGAGAGTGAGTTTTTAGTGGATGTGAGTCTTACACTTCCGGTAGAATCTAATCTAATCTAGATGCCAGCGTGCGGTACCGCTATGAAAAAAAATATGGAGAAATATTTTTCCACGAATTGTGAAATATGCAACAATTTCATGCTTAAATGCTTGTAAGGACAGTTTCTTAAAAGCCTGAGTTTGTGTATAACTTATTCTTTCAAAATACTGGTAAAAGTGGTATACCGTAGTAGGTGAAGTATGTAATTATATTTAATATTCAAACCAGAACTTATCAAGTTTAGTTATAGTGATGAGAGTCATCTTAGTAAAAGCCAGTTAGTTAGGTGATAACAAAATTCATGCTCCCCTTTAGTTAAAGTTTGGCCTGCTTCAGTTAACTCCAGTGGCTACAGCACAGTTTCAATCTCAGTAAATCTGCTAGCCGAACAGTTTCAGCGTTCTTAAAAAGTTTGGTGAACAAAACGGCTTGAGGGTTATATTCCTGTCTCAGTTTTGTACAAATGTTTATAAAGTTTATCTTAGATTTTGCATCAAGTTTAACCAATTCGGTTTAGATATTCATAAAGTTTATGAAATATTAACACTTTTCAAAAAATGAGGATGTAAAAATAATGCATTTTTTAACTCATGTTTCCTCATCGTTACCCTTAAGTAAAATATTTAACTAATGAGAAAATTTAAGTGCTTTTATTGAGCCAGTTCTTGGAGGTAATAAAAGGCCTTTGACCAGTCACTCTCAGAATGTTGTCAGAACAGTCGGTCAACATGGCCTCGCTGGCTCTAAAGGAAGGCTTGGAAAAGGGAATTCCAAGTTAGATAGCAAAAAAGTGTTAACCTAATGTACGTACATGTTATGGTTTTCAAGTCGCTTACCTACCACATCATGGTTATCTGACTAACATTTTAAGGTTTGGAATTTATAATTATTTTTAGAAATAAACACACTTTAATTACCCTCGTACTTAAAGACCGCCAAATGAGCTTATTCTAACAGTAAATTAAAGTTTTAAAATCCATTTTTGGGGTACAAAACTCCTCAAAACTACCGATTTACTGATATACCTGTAGGACGAACTCGTCCGAGTAAATATAGGAATACACATCTACCAAATTTGGTCACGATTGGACCATTTTTACGAGAGTTAGATTAGATTAGATTATTGAAATGGTGACCGTTGTCATGTTATGAGTAGTCATATATAAATACATACATTTTTAACGACTATTGTTTTTGGCCTCTTGGTACCTCAAAATGAAAAAGTAACATGTCCCCTACTTGGTTACCTACTGAGTTTTATTTCTTCTTCACGATGAAAAATTTGCTAAAAAGAATTAAGTTACAGCTAAAACTCTAAAACCATAATAATCGTTTTGTATAGAGTGGTTTAATTAATAATGGAGTGCCTAATTGATCAGGAAGAGAATGTTCAAACATCATTACTCACAAAACTCATTAATTCATTTCTTACACGAAGATAAAATCAATTTAGTCGGTGTTCACAAGGCAAATGTTTACCTTGATGTTCTCGGTAGGAAAGCATATTCTTATAATTGATAGCTATTTTTAGAGGAATAAAATACATGATCATCCCGCTAAAAGGCATTAACCAAAAGGATTCTGACGAATTTGTATTGCCAGGAAGAATTGTATGCATTTATTTTCTTGCTATTAGCTAAACACGTTGTTATTTGTTATTAATATTGTTATTGCGGACATTTCCCACCGCGATTAGTAAAAATAGGTTTCATGGGACCTGGACTCTGATCCCGTCATCAGGTAGGCTAGAAACCAAAAACATAACAAGATCAGTACATAATACCAGACTACGTCGGTGTAGAGCTGACAAAAAATGTTTAAGCAGTAAAAAAACTTTTAGATTGCCAATCAATGGCAGTCACTCACACAATCTCAGAGCGCAAAAAACAGTGTGTTGCTTGGTATTCATTGATGTGTCTATGTGTGTGTGGGGATGTGCAGAAGCCTAGAGACGAGACTCTCGGCCCGATTTACGTGAAATTCTGTATGTAGTATAATCGAAGGTATCTCGAACCCATTTTTAAAGGGCATTTCACCCCTAAAACCCCCACAAGAGAAAATAACAAAAAAACACAAGAGAAACAAGTAAAAATAAAATTTCTCTATACCAATTCTAATAATTTTTATGAACATTATATTATTTATAGTCCTTTCGAGATAAACAAAATGACACCAGTCGCATTTCTCAAAATATTGGGGCTTAATAGTTATGGGCTTTTAAAAGTAATACATTATTTTTTTCCTGCGAAAAAATAAGGGCAGAGTATAATTTGACTATCACCATTAAAACCAGCTTAAACATCTAAACTAATTAGTATTATTAATTATTAGTCTATGGATAATGGTTTCAGAGAAAAGATAACTTAAATTTAACTTAATTTAACTTTTTAATACTGAGTTTACCACAGACATTAAATTTTAATGTCTGTCGTAAACTCAGTACATGGTCTGGGAGCGCCCAATGTTATTCTTATAGATAATATTAAAAAAATCAATTTCTTCCATATTTCTCAGCCGTTTTCCGTGAAACTTTGTATGCAGCGTAAAGTCACATAACCCAAAAAACACAAAAAAACTTGGTATTACCAGGGGAGGGGGTTGTCACCCCAATGAAATTCTAACAATTAATTTAATTTTGTTTCTCTTGTTATTTTCAGAAATTTGATGCGTATGTTTGAAAATTGTCATTAATAAATGATATGTAGATTAACGTTAAAGAGTTTGATGACGTTTTTACGTTGACAAGGGACAAAGTATGAGTCAGTCCACTGATACCTTTTATTTAGTTCATCTTACATTAGATTAAAGGGATAAGTCTTATGTTACTTAAAGTAACATAGAAAAATACTAAAATACTAAAAAAGGATTACTCAAAGGAGATTAGACGAATAATAGACGGATTAAAGTAGAGTAGATTAGATAGATTAGGAAGAGTTACAGCCATTTTTATCTTAAGAGTAAAGATTAATCACCAAGCAATCAAGAGCCAACTCGAACTTCTTGATTCAGTTAAAGGATTCTTTTCCGGACTTATTCTATCAAATAATAGCACTAGATAGAAACTTTAATAAATAATTTTAAGTTTTAGATATTACGTAGACTGTATTAATGTTGAAAAATTCCTTAATTCAAGTTTTCCCAAGTAAATGAACTTCGTTTCAGTGATATTCAAAATAATCCGAATGTGTTATATCGTTGTGTTCTTTGCCTTTTACAGGTAACTCTTACTAAAGGTATGTATATACAGAATATTTCAGAACATTATTTATTTGTCCTTTTATACTATGTTGCATGTTTTTATTACTTAAATTGATTATTGTAAAATTTAAATACATACTGAATTTATTGTTGATAAAAACTGATATGCGTACAACTTCAAAAGAGTTTTTTTAATCTTTACACAAATCTAACGACACATCTTTCAAAAGCTTGAATAAAAGTTAAATTTGTATATGAAATTTTTATGGTAGGGACCATTCCCTACCATAGCCTCAAAGGGACCTTCTCCCTTGTTTTGACTCAATATCGGGGAAATGCTCGACGCACCATTCCGGGAAAGAGGAACAGTGTGAAAAAACCCCAGGAGCTCTGTTTCCAGAGGCAAAATACTAAATCCCCGGTGGTAGCACCACACCACTGCAATCGTCCCGAGCTATGAGCTCATTGCGCCATCACAGTGAGTAACTTCTATTCTGTATCAGAATATCTTACTTGTCACCTTACTCAAGGCAACCGTCCCTCTTTTTCCTTCCCAGTATGGACAACACGAAGTCGCTCACAGCCTTCCATTTTTCGTCACCCTGCAACATCTTTCCCACAATGTTCTCAGGGATCAGATCACCACCAACTGTGATTGCAAGGGCTTTCAAGTCATCTTATTGAAAATTACGGCACACAAAAAAGGTGTGGTACACATCATCTTCGCTGTCTTCACAGTATCTGAACCTAGAAGAGCCTACTTTACCCATTCGGTGCAGATACAGGCGGAAATAACCATGCCCTGTCATTGAAAATGTATAATACGTTACTTCAAAATTGTAACTTCTATGCAAGCACGATTCAATCAAGACAAAGGGTTATATCATAATTCTTATTTTTGATCTCGTAATTTTTAACGCAGGAAAAAATAATTGTTAGTAAACCCATTCAAATAAGCTAATATTGGTTTGTTTAAATAAATCATCATGGAGCACGGATCACCATAAAAGGAATTATTTCCAGTTAAAAGTGTTACAATACTCAGATAACTACATGTATTTTGAGACAGGAGAATACAAGCCCTCAAAAACACGGCACCACACTCGACGTCAATTATTGGATATGACGATCAATCCGCAATAGACTGTCAATGATGACCGCAGACGAGATGAAGTCTTCGAAATTGGCTTTATGGTCAGATAGAAGAGACAGCTGATGTTGACCAATGCTGTCAATTATTAGCTAATTTTCTAAGGGGAAAAACATGGACACCCTGTATACAGGATAAAAGAAAAAATAAAACGAGTTTTAATTACTTTTTAATAGCTTGCTAGAGAAATTCGTCACACAAAAGTGATTCTTTTCATAAAAATGTTAATCATTAATATAACGACTTTGAAACTTTGAGAAGAATGGAAATGCAATCAGGCTGTTTACTGAAACTGACAAAATGGATGGATAAAGTTTAAATAAGGGGATGGAACAACTGTCCTATGAACATTTGGTTCAAAACGACTGTCTGATTACCAAAAAGTATTCGTTGAATATAAAAAGAACGTATTATTTTTAAGTTGTTTTTCTTTTAGTGATTTCTCAAAAGCCTTTTTGTTAGTTTCACATATAAAACCTTGATAAACAACTATTCACATTGAAAATATCTATCCTGAAATTTTAATCTTTGGTCCCTTAAACAACAGCCTGGAACTAACCATTAGGCTAGGCACTGATTAATACACGTTATCTCGAGGTCTCGTTCAGTAGTGTCCTTAGTTTGCTTAAGTTTATCTATGTTATTTTGTTTAATAAATATTTCATCTAAAAAAATAAACCGTAGTTCGATATTCTGAATTGATCTCCGTTCAGGGCACACATAATGATATGTATACAAAAAGTTATAGTTTTTCCTGTACATTGCTTGAAATAATTATATTTTTCTATTTTTACGTTTTACCCTAGAAAACCCGAAATGGATTTTATCTCAATTTCTGTCTTTCTGTGACACTTCTCCGTGAACCCCCCCTTCTAAGATTAACCTTTTTTCATTATTCTATACCTTTTCTAGAATGTGATTTATTTTAAACGACCCACATAAAATTAAAATATAGCGATGACATTCCAGAAAAATCTTGTTTTAGGCAATGTAAGCCTTTCTCTAGGTTTTGCCATTTCTTGTATAAACTAAACACGAGGAGGAAATAAACAGCTGAAAAATTCAAATCAATATTATTGACAATTTTTACCAATCATACACATTACACAGTTTCCAATTTAATCTAATTTATCTAATGTAAAATCAAAACTAAATAACTGAGCTAATAGGGAAAGGTTTTTTATATTGTTTTATTTACATAAGAGTGTCTACGTAAAATTTTTAAGTGTTGAGATAATTTATGAATTCATACACGTTTCACGGTGCAATACGCAGTCCCAAAGAGAGTTAAGTTATAGTAAACGCAACTACTGTACCTCGTAAACAATAATGTGTGTAAGTGTAAGTATAGGTGTATATGTGTAATCCTCCATCGTTGGAGCTTAGGGATCGCTGGTTACATTATCAACAAGAGTATGGTAAACTGGCAGTGTCAACACCACATAGACCTGGGATTATACATTAAACCTAACCAGACCAGAGACCTGAGACTCGCCCCCACTTGCATTCATTTGCATGCCACTTAATACTACTCTATACGTTGGGAAAATCCGCGTAAAACTGTATGTCCTCTATATGCTATTAAATGTTGGACAGTTAATTAACAGTTTTGTCCTGTCTACGGAACATGTCAGCCTTGGTCAGTAACAAGACTACTGATAGAGCCACAATCATCTTACACTTACTTCTCATTCATAAAATATACACTTTTGTAGGTCGTCATTTCAAAATGGTAATTTAATCTAACTATAATAACTTATACAGATCTCAAAATGAACAAAACGAAAACGAAAGGAAACCGATATAAGAACGAAATATAATAACTTTAATAGGCTTATCTAGTAGAGTTTAGTACCACAAACCGCATTCAAAAGGGTCTACATCCAGAATGACATGACGCAAAAACCACCGTCATTCTGTTTTTGATGAAATTGGTTTCAGGCGCTGCAGGCAAACTAAACGCATAAAATTTGACTTATGCTGTACCTTAAGAATTTCATGTAGCTTCTAATAGATCGACCAAGAAAAATATCTTTTGTTATGTTCTCTTGTTATGAGTTACTAGATTCCTCCACAATTCAACATATCACAATTCAAATTTAAACATTTTGTTTTAGATCTACTTATGCTAACCTATGCTTCTATTCTCTGTCCAAGCATTTTCTATTTCTTCCTGTCTTCTTGCGGTGCGTCCCTACGATTCAACAGAAAACTGGTTCCTTAAAAACGTAGACCTTTAGGTGTAGTGCTATATGCCAAAGTTATTGGTTCATCTGTTAAATCCAGAAAATATTACATTTGAGTGGGACTTTATGGATACCCTGTATAAAATATCGTTCCTTGCGGACGTAATAGAACGTGCAACACAAGAATGTAGAGTGCTTCAAACAAATGGCACTTCGCACACAGTGGTTAATTACATTAGACGATTGCGGTTCTAAGATTAATGTGTTCAACTGATGTTGATTTATGTTGATGGGTTAGGGGGTACGAAGCTGGATATTTTGGCGATATATTGGTAACATGTATATATTTGTCTCAGAAACAATAAATATTTTCTTTAAAATTTTATATATTGGTATTTTACTTGGTATTTGAATAAAACTTCAATGACATATGAATAAATATTATAACAAGCCACAGTATTTTCGTATAGAAATTTATTTTTAAATCAGATGTAATAAATTATAATTCATCTTAATAGCCACGACTATAATTAAACTAAAAACATAATATATACCTCAGAATGCAGTTTAATGTTATATTTTTTCTTATGTTTCGGCTTACGTCATTGTTAAAATAATCAAATTTGAAACATATGTTGCTTCTTTACAAATGTTTTTAGCCATCGGCTGTTGGGCTATTAGTTAACAGTCCTGTCTAAGAAACATGTCAGCCTTAGTCAAAACAAGACTGCAAGATCTCACCAAAACCATCTTACACTCAGCCCTCATTCATACTTGGCTTAAAATACCTACCTTATGGTACGGTTGCCATTTCAAATCTAATCTAATTTAATCAACTGGTCTATTTATGAGGATGGTTTTTGTGGATAAACGTAATATTCCATAGTGATCCACAACAGAGAATATCACATCCACAGATCATCGTTCATAAATGTCCACAATTAATTCGCAACCTTTAAGTAGCTGGATTACAGGACATGCCAACCGTTTTAAATTGTCTGTACTAGTGGTAAAAAAATAAGATAAACGAATCTATTATTTTTGAAAAAAGGATTTTAAAATAATTTATCATTAATGAATACCCAAACAATACTTTGTACTTATACAATTAAATTGGAAAACTTTTATACCTAAACATTAATTAACGTACCGAATAAGAATAATACGAAATTGAACTTTTCATAAATTAAATCACTTATATAAGGAAACCAACTTTAAAATTCAAGGTTATAGATTGAACAGACTGAGAGGAAAGTTAAAAACCAATTAAAGAGTTATATTGTTATATAAATCCCGTCAGAACAAAAAGAAGTAGTTTGTATTGTCAACGGTGACGTCGACACTTTCATGTCTGCGACACATTTTCCTCAGTTGGAGCATATAAGTGTCTTCCCTTTACTCAAAATAAATTACAATTTTTAAATTATTCAAAACAAAATCATCGTATCGCTTATAAGTTTTATTCAACTATGAACTACGCGACATTATTCATTGGTCATTCGGGCCAGATCCACCCAGGCAACGACAGAGTAGTGCGTGTGGTGGATGTGCGTACCAACAATTGTGACTATAGGAGACCATGTGCCAAAGTCTTCCCTTTACCCATTTTTTAACTCTCACTTGTCGTGCTACCATGTTAACAGACCTTATAGCATAGAGACTTAAAATTTTTTGTTGAAGCCCACAGTAGAAGGCTGGGATATTAAGTATTTAAGCACTTTAAGTATTTCTCCCTCGTATTCACACAATATTCAGGCACTATTGAATACTACGTTATTCTCCAAAAACAATCCTCATGATTAGACCTCCTGATTAGAGATCCTCAGTTATTAATTCAGAGGCAGTGGTTCGAATCCCACGTTAAACTGTAGATTCCTTCATGACATCGGCTGTTGGGCTATTAGCTAACAGTCCTGTTCAAGGAACATGTCAGTAACAAGACTACAAGATCGCGCCAGAATCATCTTCCACGCATTTCACGTTCATACTTGGCTTGGTGACTACGAAGGTAGGTTACTATTTCAGTTGAAAGTATAAAGTATAGTAAGTTTAAGTTAATTTGGTTTTCGTTCAAGTCGTACTTGTGTTTTAGTAGTTTTAAAATAAAAATGTATACTTGAATACCAGCTCTGTGCTGAAATTTGCATTGATGTTAATAATACAATAATTTCAACTATTCACTAGAAAGAAATACATACTTAATTAGTTATCCAAGTGAAATTAAAAAGTAACAATACTGTTTTACGAAAAACATGATTGCAACAATGGTTAAACTACATATAACCGTCTACTATTGTTACTACGTTACAGTGAATTTAGATTTAATAGAATTTATATGGATATAGCATATAAATAGTTAAATAGGACTATAATCTAGAATCACGTACTAATTACTATCAAAGAGTTATTAAACCCTAAAATTCTAAATAAATAAATAATAAAAAATATAAAAAAATAAAAATAGCATACATTAGGGAGGAAATTATAAATTTGGACACGTAGTCAAAATTGGATTCCTTTATTGAATTCCCCACCTATACAGCCATTAGGATTTAAAATAATTTTAATGTATCCATAAATGTCTTCCATTTAAATATTCAAGGTAATTCATTTTGAAGTAAATAGGTTTCCCAAACGAGCTGCTCAACTATTCAATATTACTTTGCAAATAGTCAACAAATGTAATAGTGTTCTTTCCAGATAATACTCTAAAGGTGAAAAGGGTGTTAATTAAAACCTGTATTACAACTGTTTCAAGGATTTAATTAGAATGGTGATGTTTAATTTGCGTCAAACTATATTATAGATTTTACGAAGGGAAAATTAAATATTCAAGAAAGAATAAATTATTAACTGAAATAACAAAGGTTACAGTTTCTTTTAGTTGTGTCAATTGGAGTTAAAATCCTTCGAAGCAATCAACAATTAGCTATGTTGACATCAAAGCTTTCAACAAACAGTTTTTCTCGCATCACTGATTTCATCATGATAATTAAAAGACTTACTACATTGTTTTCGTCACGTCAAAGTTAGTAATATTGCTTTTCATAATTTGATAACACTTTCTCATATGTAAACGCATTATCTTAAAAAAACATAACCCATTTTTTCTTGAATGTTAATTTTGAGAAATGTTACATAATCTTTATTTTATTAAACGAATTTCGTTCGGATTTAATCTATATAAATTAAATTTGAGTTTTGTCTGTATAGTATTACTACTGCAAAAAGATATTTTTGGTTGGTTTGGGTCTTACCTCGACATCCGTCAGTCTGTCTTTATGTAACACTAAACAACCATTTTGCTCCGAGTCTCTAAGAAAACGAGAACACCCACAGTTATGATGTTTTTATGCTTCAATACCTTTTCTTTTTTAAAGGGCTTTATATACTTAAAACAGACACGCGCTCCCTTAAATTAAAAACAATAAACTCCCGGAACCCAGTTTGAAACTTTTTTTCAAACATCTAGGTAATCAAGGAAATTTTACAGCAAGAAAAATAATGTACAGTTCCCTTGCAGAAATAGGTTAGATCATAGGTTAGATATGTCTAAAGGAAATTTTCTCAGTTACACGGCTGTTCTCATAACCATAAACCATCACTTCCGTTACACATTCGCGTCCCGCATTGCTAAAACCTCCCCCACCGGGATTTCAGACTTATCCATTTCAATAACCAGCTGTCAAAATTGAAATCAATATTAGTTCGTTTTACTATTAAACTGTTTACGATTGTAGGTTATTATTTCATAATAATTATGACAACTATCAATTTTTTTTATGAAACTCGGTATGCAGTGTAAGGTCACATCACCCAACAAATCTCACTAAAACGCTTGATAATACCTTATGAGGATGTTATGGAAGGTGGGAGCGTTATGTCCCTAAAATATTGCAAGAACTAATTTAACTTGTTTTCTCCTCCTGTTAGTTTGAAAACGTGGATGATTATTTTGAAACAATACATTTTTAAATTATTGATAAACATTAGAGAATATGATAGTTTTATTGAAAGTTGTAGTTTTAAATTTACTTAAAGGGGAAAGTAAGTGTCAGATCACTGATACTGTCTGTATATTTAAGTCAGAGTCTAACAAACCGTGAAAAGTGAAGTAAAATAGAGTGGTATATTCACAATACATTATCGGAACGCTAAAACTGATAAAAGTAGAACGTAATAAAGGAAAAGGGGTTCATTCCGGTAGAGAGGTAAACATGTCTATCACCTTCCGATAGATCGACGTCTATCAGTTAACACTACATGGCTCACTCTTTCTTATTCAAAAAAATAAACTCACCTTAAATTTTTTTATTGCATGAATGGTATCAGTGCCCTTACCGTACTTTTTACTTAATAAGATTTAAAAAAACTTTAATTAAACTATCCTATTATTTAATATTTATTTAAACATCATTTAAAAATTTTTTGTTTAAAAATTATCGTCCAATTTCTTAACCAGCAGGAAGATAAAATTATTTTTTATTTATCGTTAGAACCTTTTAGGGACATACCCACCTAAAGGTAATGCTAAGCATTTTTGCGTGGGTTTTGTTGCGTTTTGTTGTGACCTTACACTGCATACCAAGTTTCATGAAAAAACTGTTGAGAAATAATGAACAAAGTATTTTTTAGTATTCTCCACATCAACATTGGATGCTATCAAACATCGTACTATGTCGACCGTCGACAGTAAATTTGACATTTCTCTGGAACGGTTAGTCACGAATAATTCAAGATACTTATTTGTTTTTAAGCTGGTTTCAAGCTGTACTTTACCTTTATTATTTCGCGAAAAACTTTTTTTTATTTTTCTTACATTTAGAAGGTCATAACTTTTGAACCGTCAATTCACAGACGTGTGTATGGTGTCATATTATTTAGTACTCTATGCACTATAACCTACTAAATTTTAATCAACATCGTTATAGGTAACCCGTTTTTATGGTTTTTAGGGATAAGCAACCGTTGAAAATCAAAACTTTCAAATTAAAAAAAAAACTCCTTCAGATACGGTGAAAATGTACAAACATATATTCCCAACAGGGTATGCTGTGGTTCTATACACACCCACATGCGCACACGCGGATAGATAGACATCACGTCGAAACTCATTTTTTGGATTCAGGGGACCCCAAAACGAATATATCCACTCTATTGAAATGTTTAGTACATTGAGTACCATACTTTCTCCACATATTACCGTATAAGTGGAAGAAAAAATTTTATTTAGTGACTAACAAAATTATACTTTTTTACATTAAATAGTATAAGAATTATAAATAATATTTCTAGATAATATTGTTACCTTAAGGGATGTTATATAGAAATGTTATGTGAAAATACCAGTCGGTTTGAAGCAGTAACTTTAGCATATTCATCGCTCTGTTGTCGTAAACAACTTCGTCCTTATCGAGAGTTGCGAATGTATTGAAACTGTTTGAAACCACACAAATGTACCATTATTAGAAATAATAATCCCTGAAACAATGCAGCCTACTACTCTTGTAACGTAATAATAATTAAGCCTTACTAATAGGATCTTCTTGGAAGTGCCAGATTACCTGCAATACTGAAATGATTACATTCATTGATTATGTATTAGGTAGTGGATATAAACTGATATTATATATTTTATGTGTGGATCTCAATATTTTAAGTTATAAATAAAATGCAACATTATTAGTAATATTTCCTTACCTCAACCCTGAAAGCATATGATTCTGAATATTTAATATCTTTATAATATGTGTTTTCAAATTACACAATACTACATAGCACAATACCTACACCACCAGAATCAGGATAATTGAATATTAACCTTACGTATTTAAAAGATCATTGATTCTACTTATATACTTATTGTATAAGCATTTTTATATTTTCCTGATGAGATGATTGTATAATTGAAACAATACTTTTTCCGTACAACGTAAAAAATAACAACATAGAAACATGAATGATACAAAATTATGTAACCCACTTTACATTATACTAAAAAATCAAAAATTAACTATGGAAAAAGGGTGCTGGGGCTAAAATTTGTGTACGTAGATTGGGGTGAAAATATAAAAGAAATATGATGGGAATAACCTTAGAGAAAATTGTATCAACTGTAGAGGAAAAATTGAGAAAGAAAAAACTAAAGGTAATTTAAACTGATCAATTGTAGTAATTAGTCTAGGAATATATTTATAAAATATATTAATGGCATAAACAGAACAAATGGATTATTGGCCGGCCCCCATCCAACGCGTCAAGCAACCATAAACTTGGTCATTATTCCAGTGAGAGACAAGGTTTGGTCAACAGTGCTAAAAATTAAAAATGTATTATTTAACTGAGGAGTAAAGATAATTTTAGTAAGGATAATACAAATAAAATAACATGAATATGTCTAAACTATGGGGAGGTTAGTAATTTTCGGGACGACGTATCGTTAGAGAACAGCTGTTTAGAGGAACTGGGAACATTCCCATCAGACATGTCTATGACCTAAGCTGTTTCCCATATGGAAGTAAATTTTGGGTTTTAGATTAGATCATTGAAATGGCAATCATACTACAATGTAGGTATTTTAAGCCAAGCATAAATAAGGATTGAGTGTAAGATGATTGTGGTGCAATCTTGTAGTCTTGGTACTGACTAAAACTGACATGTTCCTTAGACAGGACTGTTAATTAATAGCCCAACAGCCGATGGAAACTAATAGACCTACAGTTTAACGTGAAATCCTAACCACGGCCTCTGAACTACGAATTAGTCTAATTGTTAGGATGGTTTTTGCGGATTAAAGTAGTATTCAATAGTGCGGACGCGAATCCATTTAAGAGAACACTACACCCACCGACCATAGCTCACAACTATCCACGATTGGTGACCTCCAAGTAACTGGATTATAGGACGTCGCCACCGTCTCAGTCATGTTATATGGTATATAAAGCAAAAATTGGCTAAAATATATACATTGAAAATATAGAACGTAATTATGTAAAATTGAACTTTTGGGGAAAAAATGCATATTATAAAACGGCGAGTTTTATTAGGGTTATAAATATTTTGAATACTATCGGCATAAAAATAATCAAAAAGCACTGATAATAAACAGAGGTATTTTGAAAACCTTGAATCTATAAGGATTATATTCTCTAAATATTAAACACAATGGCTACATGTAAAAACACCAGCCAGGCTAGCATCAGCAAAATGATAAATGATCCCAAATGTCAAATGTCATTCATGGCGTCAGCAGCGTGGCACAGCTGTGTGACTTTCGTATTACTGGGGAAAATACATCCAGGATGTTTACCTATTCTGATAGAACATAATTTCATTTATTATGTTTGAATTGCATTTCTTAGTAATACATACTATATCAATTTATTACCCATTCTATTTTGGTTATCAGTTATTTGTCATTATAACATAACAAAAACTTCAACTATCGTACAATAAGTACTATTGTTTAATATTGAATATCTAACGCTTAGTTTCAGAATTCCCAAATAATAGTTACACTTCCTTTTAAAAACTGTTTTCTTTAAATACGAAAAATAATACAATTTTAATTTCAAACGTAATCCAGCCACCTGGAAGCCACAAACTTGGATAGTTATGAGCGAGAGTCGGGGATGTGGTATTTTCTGGTGTGGATTAACATCCACACTATTAAATACTACACTCATCTGCAAGACTATTCTCATAGTTGGACCGATTTGTAATTTATAATTCTCATTCATACTTGGATACGTAGTTACATGGTAGATCGCCATTTCAGCTAAAAGTATTAGAGCATTAAGTACTTGCTGTTAAGTGAAAAATGTTTCCACTTACTAACATGATTTGAACAATCCATGATACCTCCTTCATGCCTAGCGACATAAATTTAGGCAGCTCAGTTTTACACAAACCTTCTATGACGACATATTATGACGTCGTTTTTTTAGATACGTACTAAGAAAGGATTTTTCGAAACTCCCAAAGGGCTCTCCCCTACAGAGGGTCAAATTACCAATGTTAACATCATGGGGAGTAAATTTGTTTACAAGTTTTCTACAATCAAAACATTTGATTTTGATCTCTAAAGCTACTGCTGTTTGTTTACTTTCCACTAGCAATGCGAATTGGTAAAACTACAAAGTAAATAAATACTGTACAAAATGTACAGTTTTACATGTCACGTTGATACTTCAGAATTTTAGGGGTTTATGTACCTATTATTTATTTCGTGTCGAATTAAATGTTATATGTTAGGAAACGCCATAGTATTGTATATTGATTGATCTATTTTTGTTATCTATCTAAATAATAAAACAAAGCCGTGATAGTTTTACCGATCATAGCTTGAGAATGGATCATAATTACACCGTGACCCAGAATATCTAAATCTTTCACAACGAACCCGTAATGCTATTTGACTTCATAACATGGCCAATCATTAAGTTAACACATATTTCCTGTAGGGCGTTACGATGTTCGCCGGGTCAGCTAGTGGATATATCAATTTTTGATAACAACAAATGTTTACGTACATATTGTTTAAGCAAATAAATAAATTATATAGCCGATTTCGCATTCCAAATGCATCACGTAAAAATAAGACATATATTTGAATAGCTTTTCTCTCCGCGTTGATATCGTTATAACGAGGCAGCTCCCTGGAACAATACACAGCGTGCAAGTTTCCTTTTTAGCATTGCTATTCCACCATGATAACGGACGTTTTTGTATTACGACAATCACCATTGTGGGTTGGCTCTCTAAACAATAACAGACGCAGTGTGTCGCGCTGTGACCAAACGGAGAATTACACACTTGGGTCGGCACACATTATCACTATGTAGCCTTAATGTCCTTACTTAATATATATGGCTGATTCCGAGTTACCAACCATTGCCTCTGTATTTTTTATGTTGAGTAATCTATGTTCGCAGATTATAAAGAACTCTATTGTTATTTTTCTTTAAAACTATACGAAACAAATTGTAGATACTCGTATAGATTTTCCTTAAATACAGAATGAATTGCATAATTTAGATTATTCATTTTCATGCTCGTGATTTTTTCCTATGTGGCCACTTACATTATTTTACTGGTATGTTAAAGCTACAGTTAGTTAGTGCTTAGTATAGTTATATGACTTAATTTTATGTATTACCGAAGTGAATGATTATTCAAACATTTTTCATGTGTTTCAATATCACGTTACTAAAAAAAATGCGTGATACGTTCATAAAATATGGCACAATAACAGTATCGAAAAATAATTTAAAATATCTTTCTAATCCATTTTAACACGATTATCACAGTTAAAAAACACTCAAGCATATGAAATGAATGTAACAAGTTGACAAGTGAAATTTTATCGATTTTATAATAGCTATGTCAAACTGTAGCTAGTGAGAACTTTTTATTATTTCGAACTTTTGATAAACTACGTTTGAAATTTTAAAACAAATTTCAAAGTAGATCGTACCCCCCAAATTGTAATCGAATTCCGATTCAAATTCACTTTTTGAGAATTCTAGTTTTCGAGAATTCTAGTGATGGTCAACGTAGTACTATATTTGTAAATAATAGGTATGAGTGGACTGACACATACTTTCTCCCTTCAAATTAAAAAACTACAACCTTCTTTGAAAGTGACCTAAAATCATTTATAGTTTATCTAAAATTTACTGTTTCAAAAATACTCATCAAACTTCTTAAACTTACTTAATCCAATACTATAATACGAGCAAGGTTTGTATATATATATATATATATATATATATATATATATATATATATATTTGCACACGGATCTCGAAAACGGCACCGAGGAATTTCTTTAAATTTTGGAAATAACTAATTTCCGAGTAGAAAATAAGTTCTAGATAGGTCTAATGTCCAGGAAAATTCGTGTTTTCTTGTAATATTAAGTTTAAAATCTAAAAATTTAACATTACGCTTATGGAGAATAAAATGTAAACAATACAAACCAAAACAGATGTTTATAACCGTTTGACAGTTCTTGATTGAAGACTGCGGGGAACAATATAGAGGTTATGCATTAATATTTATTTTATGAATTAAATAAATGCAAAATTATCAGGTTACTAAACAATTTGTAAAAACTAAAGGATAACATAGCTGTGCGAAATAATAGCAGAAAAAAGTATTTCCAAAATCTTCCGTGTTTTGATAGAAAACGTATTCGTTGTATTGCTTGAAGCCACTGTAACAAACCAATTAATTGATGTAAATTAAATTTCTCTTTTGCTTTTCAATCCTCATTCCGTTTATAACAAAAATAAGTTGATCACAGGCTAATAATAACGGTAAGGATGATTAAACAGTAAATGATCGGCTTTGGCTAAAAGACGTTAAACGGCATCGCTCAATTGACTAACGTCGTAGCCGAGTTGTAGCGTGTCGGCCTCAAGAACTTTAGGCCGCGAGTTCCATATCCACCAGGCGCGATACTTTTTGTTCAGTGCTATATTAATTATGGTGTATTAAATCGGTTTTATTTAAACCACATAAATGTTTTCATTGAGTAATAAATGTGTTTTAATTTTTACATACATATATTATTCTAAACGAGCAAAGCTCGGTCACCAGGTACTATCTCTTAATAAGAGAAAACAAGTTACATTAATTGTCAGACATTTTTGGGGGGCATAACTCCCTCCCCCCGAAATACCAAACTTTTTGAGTGAACTGTTGGATAATGTGACCTTACACTGCATACCAAGTTTCGTGGAAAACGGCTGGAAAATAAAGAAGAAGTCGATTTTTTATATTCTCCATTAGAATAACATTGGCCACTCAACGTGCTATAATACTATAGACCGTAAATTTAATTTTTATTTGGAACCATTTGTCGTAGACAAATAAATTAAGTTTTTTAAGCTAATAGTCAAATAATACTTTTCCTTTATTGTTTAAGCAGAAATCTTAAAAAATATTTTCAACATTAAGCCCCATAACCTTTTAACTGTCATTTGTCATTATATGCGGGTGGTGTCATATTATTTAGCGCTAAATGCACTATAATCAACTAAATTTTAAAATCGTTAGGGCCATTTTTTTATTTGAAAATTTCACGATTTTTACGGGTTTTAAAGATGAACTACCCTTAAAAATCAGAAATTCGTAAACTGTAAAAAGCACCTGCAGATACGGTAAGTATATACATACATAAAAATGTCATCTAAATTGAACCAACGAGGTAGGCTGTGGCTCTGTACACATCCAGACACTCACAGACACACGCACATACACACGGGGTATGAACATCTACATTTAGATCGTACACAAATACATATTTAACAATTATTTTATATAATTATGAAGTATATTATATAGTATGATACTGGTTATTTTAAAGCCTCATCGAGCTTAAAGAAGATAGTGTTACTCCAACTAGAGAAAAGACTCCTTTATTTATGGACAGATGTTGATGAAAGTTGATTTAAATGCTAAAAAAATAATTGTTTACGCTAGAAACACCTACTTTCAGCGTTCCTCACAGCAGCAAACCTGCATACTCTTTCTCATGTTAATCTATGGAGAGTAGGCAAATAATACTCATATTTATTGACAGATAATGATCAAACTAGTCATATATTATTATTATTATGTTATTGATTTGGAAATTCGCTGAGTACGCAGGTCTGCTGCAACGGGGGTATTTTATATTTTTGTCTATATATAGGTATTTTAAGACAATATCGGTAAATTGTATGGGTTGTGTATTTTCCAACTTATCACATTTTCTATTGATGTTTGACGCACTTCTTACACTTTCTTGTTAGTGTTCTTATTTCTCTCAAACTCATACCTTATAATAAATATTTTGCATAAGCTTAAGTTTAAAAAATAATTTTCTTAAACTATTAAAAGTTCATCCATTTTATATTTTTAAGATGAACTATTAAGATTTTTTTAGGAATCAGGACATATATTATGCGCCATTAAAGAAACGCTTGTTCTTCTACTTTTACGTAGCTGAAACTCTAATAAATAGTCCACAATTACTTCTCAAGTAAAACAATGTTTATTGTTTAATATATAACTAATTTTCACAAAACGCCCCCTAAATTCCCTAAATCTCTGATTGTGAAGATTATGATGGAAAATGAATAATAAAACTAATAATTATTTATGAAAAAACGTTTTCATAAACAAAACAGAGCACGTTTTAAAAGCAAAAATGTGTTGTAAAAATGTTTATTTATAATTTACATTAATTGTTTCAACTATTAGATACCCAAACTGTAATAAGTATGTAGTATATAGATCAACATTAAGTATTGCAACATTATTTGAAATAATTAAATTTTAAAAACATGATTAATAGTGACCGTAAACCACACTATCTTACAGGTGGTCGTGGACCTCGGATAGCTCTACATAACGAAGAAACCGCACCGACTTACCTTAGCATATGTAACTAGACGATTAAACACAATTAATTACACAACACCAAACACATATAAACACATCACAAACACTAAACACAGAAGGTTTTCCAACAGGAACAGAACAAGAGGGAGCACAGAGTCCGTAGAGAGGATGCCGCGCCGGGGCGCCACAGCACACTGCAAGCTAGACACCTGGCGACCACTTCGGGCATCTCCGCCGCCGCTCGGCACCCCTCGTGTACCTGTGGCCACACACAGCCCTACACTGGGACTCTCGCACACACCCGCCCCCTCTGCACCCCTCGTGTACCTGTGGCCACACTCAGCCCTACATTGGGACTCTCGCACACACCCACCCCCTTGGCACTCCTTGTTTACCTGTGGCCACACTCAGCCCTACACTGGGACTCTCGCACACCTCCGCCCCCTTGGCACTCCTTGTTTACCTTTGGCCACATTCAGCCCTACACTGGGACTCTTCCATACCCTCGCCCTTTTCCTTATTACATATAATATCAGGTTTGCCATAAAAACCTAAAAGTTTTTATATTGCAATCACTGATATATTATCAATACAGTTAATTTTTTCACAAAGCCGTTGCTTAGCTAGTACAATTTTTAGATTAATTCCCTTGGATCTTCATTGACAAGTGCGTCATTGTTTTCGTTATTAAAACAGCCCTGCTAATCACGGGCTGTATTTTTGAGAACAGTGTGGGAAGACCTTTCATTGTCTATTCTGCTCACAATGCAGCAATCGTTAGTACCCCGGTTACTCCTTTTAGGAGTTGACACTAAAACTATTTGGTTTAAGCAGGATGGTACTACCTACCATACAAGACCCTCCGTGTTTACAGTTGTTTTGGGACACTTGATCACGATTTGATGTTGTTCATTGGCCTGCGCTACCCTGACCTTAAGTTGTGTGAATTTTGGCTGTGGACTATTTGAAAAGTAACGTTTTTTTGTTGGTGCTCTACACACTGCCACGTTTACCGCCATTACTCTTGTTTAATGGACTCTGCAACCTCACCATCTTTTCCTTTTTACATAATATCTGGTTTATAAAAAATACATAAAAGTTTTTATATTGATGCTCCTGACTTTTTATCAATACAGTTAATTTTTTTCACAAAGCGTTGCTTAGAAGAAACAATTTTTAGATAATTCCCACTCTTCATTGAATGCGTCATTTTTATTTTTTCGTTATTAAAAGGCTGTTCTGTAAAATATTGTGTTTGAAATATCTTTGTATTCTGAATAGGATTTCATTGTTCATCATAATCTCACTTCTTAGTACCCCGGTTACTAATATTTACTGTATTTGAATTAACTATTTAAGCATTGTATAGGTCTTACCATACAAGACCCTCCGTGTTTACAGTTGTTTTGGGACACTTGATCACGATTTGATGTTGTTCATTGGCCTGCGCTACCCTGACCTTAAGTTGTGTGAATTTTGGCTGTGGACTATTTTAAAAGTAACGTTTTTTGTAGGTGGTGCTCCACAATACAGTTAAACTGCATAATACACGAGGTTGCTATTCGTCAGTCAATGTTACGAAAAATAACAGGGAATTTCCAGAAAAGATGGGAAACCTGTGTAAATGAACATCACTTGAGAGAGATCATCCACCATGAATAAAATGGCAAAACCATATAAATATTTGAGTTGTATTTGCGTTAGTAAACCTTTTGTTCTAGAACATTTTATTTTGAAAATTAATTGTCATATTTTTGGCTCATTCATAATTTTTTCAACAACATATTGGTAAAAAATATTGTGTTTACTTCCCTGTGGGAAATAGGTTAGATTATGTACATGTCTATAGGGAATGTTTCCAGTTCATCTAAACAGCTGTTCTTATAACCACTTGACTGCATTAACGTTAAACAATTCCGCTGCACTTTTTGCGTACCACAAATCTGCTAACACCCTCTCCCAGAGCTTAGACATATCTATGTCAAAATAATTTGGGAGGATTATAAATGTCAAATGTAATGACTACGAATTAATATTGACACTCAGTGAATATCAAGACATGAAAACCTCCAGCATTGGTGAGATGCAAGTAAAGTCCCTAACCTCGTTGACTCCCTTCCGTCAAACTTGATTGATTGAATATCAGATGCTTTTAGAATATTGAGGGAAATCGAAATGGCACTGATAAGTAAAGACAATGCTACTGCCTTTTCAATAAATTAGCTTAAAAAAGTAAAATGCATATTTATCAAGATATTTAATTTAATATTTTGTTTGTTTTAAATAGGCTAATACTTATAAGTGGTTTTAGCACTATTCACACATGTGTTTCTGGTATTCTATTGTTACCAGTAAATTACCAAAATACTCCATTATTTAATCATTAATCTTTTTTTTAATCAATACTTGGCGCAACGACTAGTCGACGAAACATAGACATAGGCATACTTTAAGAAGTTAATCGCTTTAGTTGTGTTCAAGTTTGGATACTGTAAAAAAACCTAATCTTTTTTAATTTAACTAACATTTAAAAAACTCAATTTAGGCCTAGACTAACTTAATATTTATTTTTTAGTAAAAAATAAGGTTGATTAATTGTAAAATCTTATAAAAATTCAGGCTTGGAGTGGGTCACCCAACGCCTCTAAGGTTCATCTGGTCTAAAAGCGGGCTTGTGTGTGTGTGTGTGTGTGTGTGTGTGTGTGTGTGTGTAGTGGGATATAAAGCAATAAAAAATATTCAACATAGAATATCTATTCAGTAATTAGTTTTTTCTTTTCCCCCTTAAAAATGTGAAATCCAAGTTTCTCAAAATGCTCTAACGATTTTTAAAATTGAGAGTGGTATATGTTTTTGACCCTGTCTTAAAAATTATGGTAAAATTTTTACTGATGTTGTCTGTCCGCCCAATGTTTCTTCTGTGTTTTATTAATTTTTTTTTTTCCAACGTTTTCTAGATGGTATGAAGCGTAAGGTCAAATCAACCAAAACCAACAAAAAGCTTGGTATTACCGGTGGGGTCAAATTTGGACATTTATGTATAATTTACCTTTGTTTTTATTTTTAAATTTTTATATAAATAAGTGATAGTTTTAAAAATTCTAAGATTTTAATTAAAATTTGATAGTATAGTGCACTGATTAAATAATTTAAACAGATTGTCTTAAAAATTATGGAGAATATTTACTGTCCATGATAAGCAGTATTTTGAAAATTTATATTATGAAATATTAAAAAATTAATTTTTTTATTTTATCTGAAATTGGTATAATTATTAAGATAAGATGCTCCAAATAAAACCTCAGTAAAACAATTTATTAGCATCGTGGTATGACCATTTGAAAAAAATTATTAATAATATTTAGAATTAACTTTTAAAATGATAGTTTTATTACTAGATTTCAAATTTATTAAGAGAAAGTATTTACGAGTTTTTTTTTTAACAAAGAACAAGAACATTAGAACTGTCGTTCACCTAGACACAGCTCGAAGCCATCCATTCATTTTTCCGATAGCGACACTCTTATCACAGCTGGAAGTCGTCTTTCAATCTTCTTCCCAATTGAGCTCCTTTGTTCTTTACAATTGAAAGACAACAGTGCCACAAACACTCCCGCAAAAAAAACGAAAAATAAGACAAATTGTATTGAGCTTTCTTGAGGAACATTGAGCAGTTTCCAAAGTATGCAATTAATCAATAATGCATTTTATGAGAGTTATAGTACTGTATAAAAATACGGAATTCATTTCAAAAATGAATTTTTACATTTTAGAATATTTTCAAATTTATATTTTTCATTGATAATAAATTCTACCGTACTTACTTGATAGTAAAAAACATTATGTATGTAGGTGAAATTTGCTTTACTTTTATGTATTCATAAATTGTACGAAAAAAATGAAAACCCCGATACATGAATACACAAACAATACAATTATATATTGTTATTTTGAAATTCAATATTTCAACACTGATTCAAGGAAAAATTCGATTTATAAAATTGGTTTACCTTTGACGGTAGCGTGGCCAATCATCTAGAGATGATAGGAAATTCAATAAATATTTTCCTTTTTTTGAAACAAATATTGGAAAGACAAGCTGAGTATTTGAATTGCAATGATTTTTTTCTGTTAAATCCTGATATACTGTTAAATCCATAAGTTAAACATAATAGATTATGAATTCATTATATGTTTGGCTTAGAAAAAATTAATAGCAAATTTCTTATTACAACACTTTAAACGTCAAATGAACCAAAAATTTGATTTCATTATTTATATTGCAATGTTTAAAATAAACTATATCTATAAGTTAAAATAACGATATATATGACATTCTTTCTCCTTTCAGTAGGCTTCACACCTTAATTAATCAGTTTCTTAAACTAATAACATGAGAAAAGCGGTTAAAATACCTAATTTTTAGTATTTTATGGATTTTTAAAATTTTTCAGATTTTTTGGGGCATAACCCCCCACCACATTGAGTAATACCGAGCCTTTTAAGTGGGTTTTGTTGGGTGATGTGAACCTACACTGGATACCAAGTGTCATGGAAAACTGATAACCTAACCCAAAAAGTGAAAAAAACAAAAAAATAGAAAAACTGGAGAGAGAGCCAAAGTGTACCCGTGTACCTAATTTTATATAAATCGGATGATCTGAGAGTTCACGGGGTTTGTACACAGACATACAGACTGACAGACTAACGGACAGACACAGATCAGTCCGAAATCCACTTTTTTGGATTCAGGGATTAGAAAATTTTGATGGAAACAATACTCGCCTACCAGGTCATATCGCTTCCTGCATTACAGTTTTATCATTCCTCAAATAAGGGATTTTTTGTTAAAAGCCCCATTAAAAGTGACCATGTTTTCTCAGCCTCATTCACCTCTCACCATCATCGATGTAGAGAGAAAACTTTAGGGGGAAACATTCTTATGTTTAGGTTTAGGTTCTGATGGTTATGTTATATTTGCAAGGTCGGAAGTTGTAGGAGAGGGCATTTCAACCCCTCAACTCTATTTTTTGTTACACATATAAGTAACACAAGTAATTACCCGCTATTAACAAACCTGAATCACTATCATTTCCCAAGTTCTGAAACAATACAAACTATTAGCTGACCATTCAAGAACTAATTACTATTGTCAGCTGCTATTATTTCTGATAGTTCATTACAGTGGGTGCCAGATTTCTCCATCGTTGTATTCTTATGGGATTTCTTTTTGTCCCTCGGGACTAAAACAATACACCCTTTTAGTCTCTTGGGACTAAAATCATTGCTTTACTACTCTACTCTAGGGATAAAAAATACTTCTTCAGATAGTACGAGGAGTAAAAATAAATATGTTACTAGTGCTTTTATTTATAAATAAATTCCAAAGGTTGTTACTATTGGCATATGTTACCATTATTGAATATACTTTAGTTACTTTAGTTAGGTATTGTGAAAGGACAAAACAATCGAAGAACACTTAACGAAATGTCAGATGCATTTAGCGTCTCTCTTACTCGGATGAACGTTCAATTACTGTTGCTGTCATGGATTCATCCTTCTTTTTTCTACATAAGCTTTTTTATTTATTTTTGATAATACGCTTTTATGTTTAATGTTGAATATACACACAGTTTGTTATCATATATTTATTTTATCATATATCATATATGTTTGTTTGTGGGCTTGTTGGCTGTGGCAAGTAAACGCAAAAAATAGTGAACTGACCAGTTTGAAATGTTTACACAAAAGAAGATCTTAAACTCGTGCAACTCATAGGCATATTCATTTCCTTAAAAACCCCCTGGGCTACGCCCCGTGAACGTCAAACGTTTCAATGTTTACATTTTTAAGGAATTAAAACATATAGTTACTTGATAGTCAACATCTGTGGGTACTAAAATTTGACAGTTCAGCAAAAAGAAGCAAGAGCTGCCGTGGCCGACCTAGGTTTCAATGTTTACATTTTCTAATGTCAACATATGTTTATACTACATTTTGACAGTTCGGAAAAAAGAAGAAAGAAATTTAATTTTTACAGATAAACTGCTGGATCGAATTATTAGTTCGAAATAATGGAATGGTAGGTTTTTTCCCCGAAGCCTGCCTCTACTACGTCCTTTTCCTGTGCCAATATGTGACAGGTGTTACTCTGTCAAGTTGTAGACACTCGTGTTTTATAATTTTGTAAACAATAAAAAATTAATAATTATCAATAATTTAAATATATCAGTACACCTCTCAGCCTTTTTACCCTTGCGAAGAATGGGTACTTCAGCTAGTTAATAATAAAAAATAGAATTTACCCATATTGAAGAAGCTAGCCAAATTAAAAAATAAACATTCTTCAACTATTTACATAAATAAACAATTATATCATTGGTTATAAATTACCATATATTTTGCAGGAAGTTTGCTCGTAACCCATACATCTCTGTATATTTCTTGTTACCCTGGTTGTAATCATTGATAAAAATACTACCTATTTAAAAAACATCTCATGAGCTGTAGATTTTGAATTTCCAAACTATATTAAATTTTCCATATAAAACTATCGATTAAGTTAAAACAATATAATCCGGTGTCTGGCCTCTTCGAAACAAGTCCCAGGTGGTACTAGCTCTTGGATAATCTTGAATCGTAACAAACCTCGAGATCATCTGATGTGACGTAATCCATGTTTTCAGAAAAATATAGTTTTAAGTAGATATTTTAATAAAATGCTTTTTTGCGATTCCCCATTGTAAAGAAGCTATTGCCTTGCCCGGGACTATGTTACTTTTTGTTTTGAGGTGCCCATGGACCAAAAACAGTAGTGGTTATATTTTACATTTAGATACGATATGTTTATCTTTTTTATCTATCCTTATCTATCATGCACAGTAAAAAAACACTATCTTGATAACCCAATAAATAACCACAAAACTCCGCCTCCGAGCTATTTTGCGGTTTTTGATATTGTGCATGATAGATAAGTATAGTATCATTGACGACAAGATATAATTAATACTGTATCTGTAACTTAAAATTTGTAATGCAACTTGAAAACGGGAGGAGTTTCTCCACCTCCACTAAACATTGTGTAGTTAAACACACACACACACACACACACACACACACACACACACACACACACACACACACTTTGGTAAATTCCAATGAAACATATTGAATATTATAATTAGGATTACTCCATAATTATGAGGTTCAAATATTGTGGATTAAAATTTTAAACCAGCATGAAAGATTCTGAATAAAAGCAATTAATCAAAAACCCACAGAAACCCCACAACATATAAAAGCCATTACGTTTGTAGCGATATCTTAGTCTCTTAAAAGCATTTCATATTGAATAAACGGGTTTTCAGAACTCAAAGTGAACGAAGTTAGCGTCCTGTACAAAGGCAGTTCACTGGAAAGGTATTGACTGTGGTTGCACGATCCTACTTTCATTCTACAATTCGGTTCAGTTGTGACATAAATGGTTTTGAAAAAGAGATAACTTTACTGGCTATCATCCCCCGAATACACTCAAAACTATATGAATTCTTTTGAAAAGAAAATGAGCTAAAAACCAAATTTTATTTTGTTTTATTCATGTATTTAATGTTCTAATATTTTTCTAATGTAAATATGGTTTGTAGTAACTTTCAACAAGACACGTGATAAAAAATCCTCTATAAATAAGGTTTAAATTGAATATATTACTAACGGAAATTTTAACTTCTTTTTTTAGTCAACTGTTATATAAATAAATACATAAATAATGCTCGGGGATGAAAATGAGAGTGCAGAGTTTTCCAAAATTGTTTTAGTATGTTGCAGTAAGTTTTATTCCTAAATTTTATATTTTTGTTCAGAAAATACTGAAAATAGTAATAAAAATAATTATTTTGGTGTTCAAGTCTCTTGAGATTTAGGTACTCCAGTGTTTATCTGCTATAGGCATAACAACAAACATCCATTAAAGGTATTAATCACGTACCCGAGTGCCATCATTATGGGATTACCTTTGGTGTAATTAAAATTAATCTGAGTCAGAGACACACAAAGCGCTTACACCCTAGTTAGGGCTGCTTTGTGTACACTAACTGCTCTGAACACAACACGTCATCAGTTCCTGTCTTGTCTTGTGTATCGCTTCAAGATCATCTAGGATGTTTTATACATAATCGTGGAACTTATTTCATAAATTATAACATAGAGAACACACTTTTTTTAGCGAATTTCCCATAGGGAAGAAGCTATTACCGTAGGTCTCATGGCAAGAGTTAAGCCGAGACCATGTTATTTTTTCTTATCTTTAGGTGCCCAGAGATCTCGAAAACGGCACAATAGTCGTTAAAATTTTGGAAATAACTATATATATAGAATAATATAGTTCTAGATAGGTCTAATGTCCAGGAAAATTCGTGTTTTCTTGTAATATTAACTCTCGTAATAATGGTCCGATCGAACCAAATTTGGTAGAGACGTGTATTCCTACAAATGCTCGGACGAGTTCGTAAACCAGACATATCGGTCAATGGGAACGGGTAGTTTGGGGGGGTTTTGTACCCCAAAATGGGGTTTTTTGCGTTTTTCACATGTAATTTTTTAAAACTTCTAATTTTATATTTCACCATTGGAATCAGCTTAAAAAACTACACAATTAAGTTCCTTAAAGTTTTTCTCTATCTTCAACGGTTACCGAGATATAAAAAAATCTAAACACAGTACGTTGTATTTTGAGGCTCCAATGTTAATCTTATGGAGGATTAGGAAAAATTAATTTTTCACTTATTATCAAATATTTTTGGATGAAACTTGATATTTAGCTTCATGTGGTTGAGATCCATACATTTGTGCTAAAAAATCATAGTATATGTGTTTATCATGGCAGCAAACCTGCATACTCTTTTCCCATGTTAATCATATGGAGATTAGGCAAACTCCTTTATTTATGGACAGATGTTGATGAAAGTTGGTATAAATGTTAAAAATAAAATTTTTGATGGTATAAATGGTTACTTTCAGTGTTCCTCACAGCAGCAAACCTACTCACTCTTTCCCATTTTAATCTTATGGAGAATAGGCAAATAATTCTCATGTTTATTGACAGATTTTTGACCAAACTTGTCATATATTATTATTAATATATTTTTATTTTATTTGGAAATTCGCTGAGTACGCAGGTCTGCTGCGACGGGGGTATTTTTGTTAAATCATCATATGTATATTTAATACTCGTAACATTCGTACTCATTGCTGTATTCAAATCATGATCAGGAAATCTCAGGTATTTTATTTTATCATATTTCATATAAATAAATATGTTTGATGCTATACCATTCAAACTTTGAATCGGTTGAGTCAGGTAATCCAGATTTAATATACAATAATTGCGTAGTACTAAAAGGTACCTTTTGATAACAGTATTTTTACCTACCTAAGACCATCCTTATAATTAGACCAGTTCATAATTTAGAAGAAAAGGTCGTTCGGATTCCACGTAAACCCCATAGATGCCGGTCAGGCTATCAATTAGCAGTCTTTCTAAGGAACATGTCAGCCTTAGTCAGTGACAAAACTACAAGATCGCGCCACAATCGTTTTACACTCATGAGAAATGAGTGTAAAACGATTCATACATGGCTTAAAATATCTACCTGAATATATTGCCATTTCAAAAAGTTAATCTAATCTAATTAACTGAGATTACAGCTATAAATCATTCATCAATTCCATTGTGTGGCTTATTTTTTAAACATTTTTAAGAAATTAAAACACGATAGAAGTTTATACGTGGTTTGTACACTCTTGGGGCAGCAGCTTAAAATATGAGTTACATTCCATTATTCCGTGAAAATATTACACTTTCGTACACTTACTGTGAATGTTTGTTAACAATCATCTCAATTATCAATCAATTATCCCACGAAAATAGATAAATATAATATATATTATGGATTAATTTGTCTGTCTCATGTTCTCATTTGAGAAGTATACTGATATTAGCATTAGAGTAAGAAAACAACGTTTTGAATCTGTTTACGTATAGTAAACTATTGTTTACTATTATATTTTATTTTCAGAATAATCGATGTTCCAAAGAGGGATACATTTTGGGGTAAAACACAATCACTTTAGAACTAGCTGTAAGCCCGCCTTTTTTAGGAGTTGGATTCAATGTAAAGAAGAAAGATGCATACCATGAAGGTACCATAGGAAATATAAACCTGAAATCTAAAATAAATAAATACAGAGCCAAGTAAATTCTAAACTTAATTTAGGATAATATTATATAAATTAGGTTAAATTACAGAATTTTTATCATCATTAAAATTTGTTATACGTTAGAAGTTGTTATTATTGAAGCGCAAACACGCCAGGTTAAACAAACAGTTAAAACCAGGTTTTGTGTTTACTTCTCTTTGAGAAATAGTTTAGATCATGGATATGTCAAAGGGAATATTTTCAGTTTCTCTAAACAGTTGTTGCTATAGCCATATGACATCACTGTTTCAAATTTTAGTGTCGCAAATTGCCAACTGTATCCCACCCCCTCAGAGCTAAGACAAAAATTATAAAAAATGTTTGTATTTACTTCCCTGTGGGAAATAGGTTATATCGTGGATATATGTAAAGGGAATGTTTTCAGTTCTTATAAACAGCTGTTCTTATATATTAAAAATACAATACAATAGCTCTAGTAGTTTCTATGGAAACCTGTTTAAAATTTTCAGCTTACAAATATTCAAGACCCCCCCTAGAGCTAAGACATATCCATGGCACAAATAATATTAACATTTATTTGACATCTGTTGGTTATTTCTTACTATTTAACTACTCTCATAGATCAGATGTTCCATATAACTTGGGGGAATGTCTAATACTGCTCAATGCTGGGTTTTTAGGAGCTCATTATTTTATTTTCAAAGTGTATGGGTCAGCTACGGTAAACAAAAACCTCCTTCAAATTCTATAGAACAAAGAAAATCAGGGTAATAACAACTGAGAATGCTGAAGCTTTACAGAGAAGTCGAACGCAAATGTGTTGTTTTTCGCCACAGAAACTGAACAGAAATTGAGATAAAACCCATTTCGGCTTTTCTGAGGTAAATAACATCATAATTCTAACCAGGTAAACTCTAATTTTATTTAAAACGCTGATTTTATTTATATGGATATAAAAATATTTTGAGATAAGACAATTATAATTTCATATAATTAGTTTAACTTAAAAACAAGAAATAAATTAATTTAACAGTCTGAAAACATATATGTTTTGTACGTGTACAATAATCGTTTAAGCATCATGGTTTTGTTCCAGTTTTAAAATTTGGACGTCCAAATATAAAAATAGGATAAACTGCACGAGAACTAAATACTAAGTGCAAATGCTGAAAACACAGTAACATAAATTACCGACCGAAATTATCAAACCCTCTACAACGATAAAACTGTCAATTAACTTGTTTGTACTCCCTAGTGGCTTTAGTCAGAGCACAGACCAGTGCTGTGGGTACAATATAATTCCACAATCGGGTACTAACAGTTAAATAGATGTATAATATACTCCAGTTGAACATTATTTGTTCCCCACCCGGGGTTAGTGAACTCAGAGATCTAGCTGACGTCTCTCATGATGGTCCCCAGACCATCTAAAAGTCAGTGGCTAGTAGGGGCCTTTACCTTTAAAGTTTCGGTCAGCAAATGAAGCCCGTATCAGACTCCTAAATCATCTATGACTGGGACCGTGACGACGTCCTGTAATCCAGCTACTTGGAGGTCACGAATTGTGGATAGTTGTGAGCGATGTTCGGTGGGTGTAGTGTTCTCTTGTGTGGATTAACCTCCGCACTATTGAATACTATGTAATCCACAAAGACCATCCATAGTTAGACCAGTTCGTAATTCAGAGGCAGTGGTTCGGATTACACGTTAAACTGTAGGTCCCTTAGATATGTCATAGACCGTTGGACTATTAATTAACCGTCCTGTCTGAGGAACATGCTAGCCTTAGTCAGTAACAAGACTACAAGATCACGCTACAATTACCTTACATTCATTTCTCATTCATACTTGGTTCAGAATACCTACCTTCGTAGGTCGCCATTTCAAATGGTAATCTAATCTAATCTTATCTCATCTACCCTATTATACGACTGGGGCGGTGGCGTGTCCTGTAATACATCCGCAAATACCATTCCCATAATATACCAGTTCATAATTCAGAGGCAAAAGTAACAGCTACAACTATACAAACAGTGTAAAAGTAAATAGTTCGGGGTAAAAGTTCGCATGGTTGGTGTTTGAGTGCGTTGCATACTCTTATCTCGTTATGATATTCTTACTCTATATTGTACATAATTGTTTTAAATGTACATATTTATTAATTAACATATATTTCACGTTAAAATAGCCTTTACAACTTCAAAATGTTGCATTACATATTGCTGGCCAAAAAACCGGCTATTGAGTATTTTTTGGACCAGTTAACATACTGTTTAAGAAATTAAGTTTATTTTATTAACTGACAACAGTTTTGGACTAAAATGAAACAAGAATATTATTTTTTGAAAATATTATTTTAATTCTCACTGAAAACATTTTACCATTCAAACTTTTACCCTCCTATGGGGCAAATGTTCGTTTTAGCATAAAATAAACTATTGTCTGATCTCTAAGTTTCTATAAAAAACTGACAGTCATAACTTAAGCGTTGCATTAAACGCTAATGTCCAGTAGTTAATCTGACAAAGTACGCACTCTTGAGCCATTCTCCTATTCTGTTTGTTTTAAAAATAACATCAAAGGTTAATAATACCCCTGACACTGACAGAAACTCTTTGTTATTTAGATTTTTATTGCGGACATTTTCCATCACGATTTTATGTAAAACAAAGTTTCACGACGTTTCGGGATCTGGAATCTGATCCCGTCCTCAGGCAAACTAATATATAAAACATAACACAATTAACACACAATCCAGACCAAGCCAGTGTAAATCTGAAAACATAAAAGTTTAAAGCAGTCAAAAAACTTACAAACAAAATATTCACTAACCATTACACACATAAGAAACCCAACACGTCCACTCGTCACGGAGACTCAAAGACAATGATTGGTTCGCCTGAGGACGGGATCATATTCCAGATCCCGAAACGTCCTGAAACTTTGTTTTACATAAAATCGTGATGTAAGAAGTCCGCAATAAAAATCTAAATAGCATAAATCCACCATCACCAATAATGAATTTCAAACAAAGAAGAAACTCTTTAATGAAAACTGAATATTAAGTTAGACACGGATAGGTTATGCATGTGTATTAACCATGCTGAATAAGTAGATGTAACTATTTTATTAATTTCAAAGAGAAAATATAAAATTGAAATGAAAAAAAGGAAGAAAGATATCTTACATGAGATATTAGAACAAAATTCAGTGAAAATATCAGTAAAGGTTAGACTGAATAATTTTCAAATTTGTCCAATCCATTCATTATCTTTTTTTGAGAAAAATTGTTTTCTCTTTTTAAATATCTTCGTAATCTTACTTCATTCTACATACTTAAAATCGACAATAATACAAGTACATGATTACAGTATATACGTACTCCCGAATTCGTAAATCCACGAATACACGTTACAGTTGCTAACCAGTTTGTATTTTTTTAAGTACACAGATCACACAACTCCATCAATATAAAAAACACATTAAATTCTTCGGTTGTACTACTATCTAATTAATAGTTCATAACAGATTAACTTGTTATAAACAGCTAATTTAAATGCAAAATGAAATCTCACTTAAGTTTAAATTTAATTGATTCCGTTCTTCCAACTTGTAATAAAGTTTTAACTCTGTTCAAAGCCAGTTTGAAGCAAAAGGCTTGATTGAGTGAAAACTTGTAGGATGCATTTCAAATAGCCTGTTCAGTAAAATGATTGCAATCAGCAATACCCAAAGGGGAATCATTCACTTGGCATTTTTCTTGTTAAGGGTGTGCGTGATCAGAGCATTTTGATTTATTCATAATAGAGAGGTTTTGAGGGATAAATAATAAGGTGGAGGTAACAAAGAGGATGTGTTTTGTATTTATTAAATTTGTTACACAATTAAAGTACAACGAATAATATAAACACTTGCCATTAAATCTTATTTACTCATCGTAAAAGTTGGTTGAAGTTTTGCAAAAAATAAAACCAATCAGAAAAGGCATCCCTTCTTGACACGGCGAATTTGCGTTGAGTTATAAATCTTTATTTAAATTTCTCATGTTGAGTTTAAGTTACTTTAATACTAAATAATTAAAAAAATGTATAACGAATGATATCCTAACGTAAAACTTTATATATTAGAATAATAAGGATTTGGAACTGCTGTATGTGTAACTGGGGATATGCCTAATTCAAACTTAAGATAATAAAATTGTGGAAGGGGTTAAAAACCAAATATTATGAGTAATATTTTAATTTACAAGGTATTGTGAATAATATATTAATAACTGACTGGGGCAGTAGCGTGTCTTGTAATCCAGCTTCTTGGAGGTCACGAATTGTGGTTTGCTAAGAGCGGTAGTCGGTCGATGCGACATTCTCTGGTGTGGATTAACATTGAGCACTATTGAATGCTGCTTTAATCCGCAAAGACCATCCTCAAAATTAGGCCAGTTCGTAATTTAGACGCAAAAGTGGTTCGGATCCCACGTTGATTAATTCTTATTAATCAAGTAAGTTACATTAGTCAAATATTTTACTAAATCAAATTTAAAATAATATACTTACTGAATTCTATGGGCTTACGTATTTATGAAGAATGACATGAAGAAACTCCATACAAATTAACTTTGGAAATAATATAATGCTTAAAGTCATAATGAGCTAAATTAAAAATATTTTAAATGTAGATTTAAAATGGAGACCTAACCAGGTAGGTATTTAAAGCCAAGTATGAATGAGAAATGAGTATAATATTATTGTGGCACGATCTTGTAGTCTTGATACTGACTAAGGCTGACATGTACCTTAGACAGGACGGTTAATTAATAGCCTAACAGTTAACGGCATATCTAAGGGTCCTACAGTTTAACATGGGTCTGATTACGAGGATGTTACTTGCGGATGAACATAGTATTCAATCGTTAATCTACACCAGAGAACACTACAACCACTGTCCATAGCTCATAAATATCCACAATTCGTGGATTAAGTTTCATATCCACAATTCGTGACCTCGAAGTAGCTGGATTAACACACCACCTTCATCTGTAAAATCTGTATATAAAACTGTAAAAACATAATGGTGTTAAAACACATAATTTACAGCTTTCATGGGACGAAAGATTTATTTTGTTCCGCTCTCAATCACACGCACGCTCAACCACAGAGTATTATTCAAACCCATTGAACAATATAGCAGACAACTAGAGCCACGTTAGAATATAACAATATAACGTTCGTTATATCGAAATGTATCGATCGACTCGTTTGTAGTCGAACCACTCGCATAGACACATCGTTAGTATTGTACTGTACTCGTAGTGATGCAACTTTGCCTTGTTATGTTCATAGTGGAAAGTTAAGCCACTCTATTGCTGTTGACCCTGTTTGTAGTTGGGGTAGTGGTTTTCAGATATTGTTATGAGAATGTTTTAGTTTGTTATTTAATTCCAAAACTTCAAAAATTAAAGGTTTTTGTCACTAAATGCGTGCAGCAAATTCCTTAGGAGTCGCCTAGATTAAATAAAAATGAAGAGAAATTATTAAATTAAACCCTTAAAACCAAAATGTTTGACAAATTTAAATTCTAGTTTTAATTATTATTCGAAGCACTCTCAGATATAATAATGAAGACAATTTTTGAATACTCAAGTAAAATGGAGACCTAACCAGGTAGGTATTTAAAGCCAAGTATGAATGAGAAATGAGTATAATATTATTGTGGCACGATCTTGTACTCTTGATACTGACTAAGGCTGACATGTACTTTAGACAGGACGGTTAATCAATAGCCTAACAGTTAATGGTATATCTAAGGGTCCTACAGTTTAACATGGGTCTGATTACGAGGATGTTACTTGCGGATGAACATAGTATTCAATCTAACCCAGAGAACACTACAACCACTGTCCATAGCTCATAAATATCCACAATTCGTGACCTCGAAGTAGCTGGATTAACACACCACCTTCATCTGTAAAATCTGTATATAAAACTGTAAAAACATAATGGTGTTAAAACACATAATTTACAGCTTTCATGGGACGAAAGATTTATTTTGTTCCTCTCTCAATCACACGCACGCTCAACCACAGAGTATTATTTAAACCCATTGAACAATATAGCAGACAACTAGAGCCACGTTAGAATATAACAATATAACGTTCGTTATATCGAAATGTATCGATCGACTCGTTTGTAGTCGAACCACTCACATAGACACATCGTTAGTATTGTACTGTACTCGTAGTGATGCAACTTTGCCTTGTTATGTTCATAGTGGAAAGTTAAGCCACTCTATTGCTGTTGACCCTGTTTGTAGTTGGGGTAGTGGTTTTCAGATATTGTTATGAGAATGTTTTAGTTTGTTATTTAATTCCAAAACTTCAAAAATTAAAGGTTTTTGTCACTAAATGCGTGCAGCAAATTCCTTAGGAGTCGCCTAGATTAAATAAAAATGAAAAGAAGTTATTAAATTAAACTCTTAAAACCAAAATGTTTGACAAATTTAAATTCTAGTTTTTAATTATTATTCGAAGCACTCTCAGATATAATAATGAAGACAATTTTTGAATACTCGTACATTAAAATAATTTTTATTTCAAACATTTTTAACGGATTATTTTCAAATTTGGTATGTGTTTTACACCAGTAGACTACTATTATTAAAAAAATAACTAGCATTATCCAAGCTAAAAATCCAAAACTGCGGCTCTTTTTTTATCGTTTTCAAAGTAGTTTAGCTTTAAAATTTTAAATGGCCTCCATTTCGAATTGTGAGCTTGGATCATGCTACAGTAGTTATTTTTTCATAATAGTAGTTTCCGAGTGAAAATGATCCGTAAAAAAAATTTTTTTTAATTAAAAGTATTTTGTAAAAAATACAAAAGGGCGGGTATCTGAGAAAATAAGCGTTTCAGGCCATACCTCCATTGGAACTTTTTTCTTCCTTTTAATGTACCTAATCACTCACCGAAGACCTGAAACGTTTTTCATGGGTACCCTGTATATGTGTTGTTGTCAGGAATGTAATTTATAATGTTACTTACCGTTTATTAAGATATTTATTATTTATTTTTATAGTATGAAATTATACTTTTTGATATATTTCATGTTTGTGTTTTGCACTACATTTTTATAATAAGTCTCTATACTTTACTATAATGATCATTTTTGAAAAAAACTATTCTTATTCTAAATGCAATTAGGTAGAAAAATCAGAGTTAAGTGTTGCAATAGAATCATTCTTAAATTTTAACCTAAATATTTTACACTCATTGTTCATGTTACTATAGCATATAGCCTTACATATGCAACTTCTACACTGGTAGTCCCTCTCACCAGACCAAAACGTAGTTGAAATCCAAATTGGGTTTTGCCCATGGTCAGGATTCAAACCCGAATACAGTAGGAAAGTCCGGGTGTTTCCACAGTAAAATTGGAGGTGTTTCCAAGCGGAGCGCTACAAGCATTTGTACAAGTACGCTTGTCCGAGCGGTCACCGTTTGACATTTCATGAACTGTCAAAGTGTAGGTGATTGAGGTTAGATATACAGTGGTTGTTTGTTTCGGAATAATTATTTGTACGTTCAAAGTGCATACTGAATCTGTGGTCATGAATGGTTGTAAAAGTAAGAAGGTTCTTGTAACGTCAGCAGAGCGTTTTATTTCCGACATAAAACTAATAATAATAACTTTTTAACAAAAAAAAACAATTATTTAATACGCTTAAGATATTTCGCGTCTATGTTGTTGTACAACTGTTATATGCAGTCTAGATCATTAATATTGCAGGCGCTATTCACGATCGTGGTCTATACGATGTGGATGTCTATAATGGTATATTTTCAGATCATCCGTGTTTTAGGCTATCCAGATTGGGACCCAGCCACATTCATCCGGATAAACCGGACTTTACTGTACTTCCGAATAGCTTCAAACACTTAACTTGTCAGCGAACGCCCAAACACCTTGACCACAGGCGGTCAGATACTACCCGGCGGGCTTCACCGGTCGGGGTGGCATCGTCAGCCTCCACGGTGAGATACGATCCAGCGGGTAGTCGCTAGCAGCCATCCATGGCGAGCGAAGTCACTCGCTCACTCGAAGTCAATGGCGTAACGGAATAGGTCTCAAGTATCTTGCGAAATCCAAGATGTACTAGGGTTAGTGTTCCCACAAAGCGACTATTAGAGTGTTTGGCAAAGCGATTTATTAATATTCAACCAAAGTCACTTTATTCGACAAAACAGCGAACTCTATGATACAGTTCCACCTCATAGATGGCAATGCGGAAGGCGACGACTCCTAAGTTTCACTATAGTCTGTATACACCAACATGGCCGATGGACCATTGGATTCCTGCGCGCCCGGCCCGTGTCGGCCATGAATCTCCTCCTCTCTCGCTCAGTTATGTCACCTATTGGTGATACCACTACATTAATAAACTTTAAATTACTCAGATTTATAATTGTTTCATTACATTTCGGGAAAGTTCAAACGAAAATAAGAAAAAGTATATCAAACACGATAGTGTTCTCTATATAAATACTCACGTTAGTTATTTTATTACATTTATTACCCTAAAAAACTACATTTTGTATTTTGATTGAATTTTTAGTCTATTTTGTTACTTTTTTAGTTAGTTATGGTTTATTTCAAATGTGTTTACATAAAAGTACCGTAAATATAAACTGTGTTTTATTAAAACAAGAATATTTGTACAAATAATACGAGTACGTTGACGGTGTTATAGTTCTTGATTGAGTAACTACATTTTTGTATTCGAGCAAACAGTCACACTTTAGTCATAAGTGACTTATATCACTCTAGATAAATGTGTTTACCTTATAGTCCTGTATATGTTTAATTTAGAGTTAAATATTTGAGTTGGCCTATAAACAGTAGTAATATAGAGTTTGATATCATTGTGTTTGATATCATTTTTATTATTTTATCAAAAATTACATATCTGAATAAAATATGTTACTGTTGTAACTCAGTAAAGCGTGTAATATTAACGGTATCATAAGTGGAAAGATATCTAATAAATCATGCACATAAATGCAATAGTAAAAAAATAATAATGACACAATTATCTAATTAAATGTCATATTTAAGAGAGCGATAGTGTCAATAAATGTATGTAAAGTGCTGTAGAAATTAAAATCATTCAGTCATCATTTCACCAAAAGTAGGGAGAAAATAAGACTTAGACAAAAGCCATCATAAAGAAGGATTCGTGGCAGCTCGCAGAGCTTTGAAATTCTCTCAGTCCCTTCTCAGAAAGACTCTTCTAAAGTTTTGTAAAGTGAAAAATAATTTTTAGTTCATAAATAATCACACTGGATCACCTATTTATTATTAAAATATAGTTACAGCAATTAAAAGTCGGTCAATAACCAAAAACTCAACATAATATAAATGAAGCTTAAGGGAAGACGTGAAGAATACTTACTTAATAGTTTATTTAAAGTCGGGAAGGGACCATCAGCAGTTTAGGAGGGATTCCACCATATCATATTTATGTCTAGGCGTCCATAAATATTCCATAACGCAATACCCCCGTAACAGCGAATCCCTAGCTATTGAGTTGAAAATTAGTTTCGTTGGTACAAACAGAGCTTCATCTATTTACAGGATAGCCGCTTCTCTATGTAGCTACCTAATAATAATACTTGGTTACCTGGTTTTACTATTTTTTATGTATAATTTTTGAAAACATCTAATTTGTTTACCATTGGGTTCATGTAAAAACCACACCATAAAGTAATTTGGATTTTGACTCTAGGTCTAGCGGTAACTGAGATAAGTTATTCAAAAAGTTAAACAGTACGTTGTCTACCTTTAATCTTATGGAGGATGACTAAAAATTAATAACTATCTTATTTATTTAAATATTGTTCCAAAATCTGGCATGCAAGTCCATCTAGTTTAGTTTTATCAATACAGCCATAAAACCCAAAAATTTAATGGGTTTTTATGGCAGGAAACCTACGTATTCATTATCAATGTAATTCTTACGGAGAATAGATAAAATATTATAACTAGCACAGTTAATGACATATTTTGATCAAATGTTGTATGTGTTTTTACTTAGGTAGCAGCCATGATATAAGCATCATACCATGTAAAACATCCGAATCCCAGCAAAAGCTGCGTACACGTACTATTCAATTACTAGGATGGGAATAATATAAGTTGTATGAAATTCGCTCTACTCACGCCAGCGTGCTGCGTGGCATCTCGTTGGTAATAAACCTTGAATGGTTTCGGTAGGTTATTATTAAATATGAGGAAATTAATGTCTGCTGCAACTGCGTTATTGGTTATTAACTGTTTTAATGTAAAATAGATATCATTTAACAAGCAAAAATGTCGACGGATGATATTACAATAACAATAATGGAAGTGGAGATGTCAACTCAACCGCGCTTAGTCCCAGATGAATGCGTGATTACGTCATTGGCCCCACTCTCGCTATTTCCCTCGCATTTCTTATTTCTATCGCCATTTTTATCAAATTTGAATTTAATCTGTTTACAATTAGATCTCTACAGTTCATAAGTTGAAAAATTATTTCATAGTAAACATAAGCAATAATACCCCCGTCGCAGCACACCTGCGTACTCAGCGAATTTCCACCTCAATAATATAGCAATAATAATACAAGTATATAAAATATTGATCAATCAATACCACAAATTAGAGTATTTTGCCTATTCTCCGTAACATTAACATGGAAAAGAGTATGCAGGTTTGCTGCTTAGAGGAACACTGAAAGTAGGCATTTTTACCATCAACTATTTTTATTTTAGCATTACCAAGTTTTATCATAAATAAAGGAGTTTGCCTATTCTCCGTAAGATTAACATGGGAAAGAGTATGCAGGTTTACTGCTGTGAGGAAAACATAAACTATGATTTTTAGCATAAACGTATTGATCCTAACCTCATGAAGCTAAATACCAAGTTTCATTAAAAACTATTGGTTAGTAAGGGAAATATTAATTTTCCTTATCCTCCATAAGAATAGCATTGGAGCCCCTAAATACAATGTGCTGTGTTTAGATACAGTATTTTAATATCTCGGTAACCGTTGGAGATAGAGAAAAACTAAATTGGAAGAAACTAAATTGTGCAGTTTTTTGAGCTGATTCTAATGGTGAAACATAAAGTTTGAATTTTTTAAACTACATGGGAAAACGCAAAAATCAATTTTTGGGGTACAAAACCCTCCCAAACTACCCGTTCCGACTGACCGATATGTCTGGTTTACGAACTCGTCCGAGCAAATACACGTCTCTACCGAATTTTGTCTCGATTGGACCATTTTTACGATAGTTATCGTGTTCACAGTATATATAAATTTTAACGACTATTGTTTTTGGACTCTAGGCACCTAAAGACGAAAAAATAACATGAACCCGGGCTTAAGTCTTACCATGAGACCTACGGTAATAGCTTCTTCCCTATGGGAAATATTGGCTAAAAAGGGTCGTGATTATAAATATTACAATCTCTGAATCATCCCTCCATTGGTGGTGTGGACATAAATCAAAACAATGGCAGCCTGGGGACTGGCAGACCATGTCATTTTTATACAATATGGGCTATATTTGTTAATTACCCAAAAAAGTAATTACTCATAGGTATTAACGATTTGCCACGACAGCTGATTTCAATGAAAACCAATCTTTCCCATGCTCTAAAAAGAGCAAGGGAAAATGATCAGCTGATTTTTCCTTGCTCTCAATTCGTTCACTATTTGCCAACTATAGAGAGGCACTAGCGAATCCAAACAAATTATTTTTATGATTAAAATCAGCTTTTTCCGCAGTTTAACAATTTAAACATAAACATAAATATGCAAAAGCTACTATTTGCTATGTTTTAGTGTAGTGCGTGTTTGCATTACGCCAAAGATGTCTAGTATTCCAGAACATTAACAAAAAACTTCAGATATTACGAAAAACCTTCTACCTGAGAAGTCAAGAGAGAGATATGAAGAGGAATACGGCAAGTTTACGGACTGGTGTAAGGTTCGAAATGTTGAGTCGTTATGATAAGAATCGTTCATAACTTGTACCAAAATTGGTTTTCGGCATTTGCTCAAATTATTCCCGTTCTCGGCTTGGCCTCGCGTGTGAAATTTGATGTTCCAGTGTTGCAGGCTTAGCCCCAAACACGAAACTTGAGCGCCGGAAAATCCTACCCTTGGTCCTTGTAATGAAATATACCATTGTTACTTTATGGAAACCTACAGTGGCCTACTGTATACAATATCTATTTGAATTTTTTTGACATATTATTGTAAGTTTTCTTATACAGATTTAATCGCATATCATTGATGATTAGAGAAAAGCGTTAGAGTATGTTTAAAATTTATAAAAAAACCTTAGTTTAAGAAGTTTTTTTCTTCTAGTACCGGTATTAAAAAATTCCAAGAACAAAAATAGTTAAAACAAATATTTTTAATTCTAACAATGGTCTACAAAACACAGGTGATATGGGTTGTATCAGACCCAAATCGAACTTGTAACCCTTATAAATACTTGTAACCCTACGTGACGGACTCAAAACAAACATCTAACCGAAATTAACCCTCAACTGGTGACATCACATAAGCGACTTGGGGTCTGGCAGATCTCATTTCCTTATTTCCGCACTAGTGTCTTTTCCAGTTTTTCCGTATTGTTTACTAAGGCCGTATGATATTCGTTGGTTTCCTTCACAGCTGACAGATCGGAAATAGCAGTTTATTGGGGTGGTATGATGAAAAAAATATTTTTCAAAGCTTGTATATTTTTCATTTTGTTTCAAAGCTAAACAGCTTATCTTTCTACCAATATAAACTAATGAAACAATAGCAAACACGTGTAATGTCAGTGTACTATATTATTGTTTGTTTTGAAAACACACTTTCAAATTAGATTAAGATGAATGAATCGAAAATGTGCTTGAATTTTTTTTAAGAGGTGGTATGATGAAAAATACTGTTCGTAGCACGTCTGAAAATGCTATATCGGTGCTTGTTATTCAAGTACTCAAGTACGTTATTCAAAGTTATTCAAGTATTCACTTGAAACTTTATCACGCGGCACCTATAACAATCACTATCTGAACTAGTAAAGAAATATACTATTCTGATCAAATCAGGAGAATTTAAGAAAAATATTAGTTGAGAATAGTTATGTTTGGTCAAATTACTGTACTATGTGCTCAGTTGATGAAATTGGCTTTAGCTTCTACATCACGCCGCTGTGGTGAGTAGCAGCACCTAACACCTTATCGACGACCAAAATCAATATGCAAACTCCTGATATTACCTTTCAAAGCAACAAGTATAGTTAACTTTAAAAAATCATAGCCACCTTGATTCAATTATGTAAACATTTTGCGTTGACATCAATGACATCTTGAATGTCGTCAGCGATTTTTATAACAGCAACGCTTAGGCCTTAGTATCTTTAGGCCTAGGTATAATTTCAAGCATTCTTTAACACTTTTAATTTCATTTGCAATAATTACTACTATTTATTATTGAAGTTGGAATTGAAGTGATCAGACTTTTAGAAAGAAAAGAACAATACTGTATTTCCGAAATTTAAATTTGCTGAGTTAGGCGATGAAGTCCATCTTTACGCTGTTATACATGTTATTTGCATCAAATTAAATCGTTATTTTACAAAACCTTTCTACTAGGAAATAGATGAAACATGTCCGTTCCACGAAGGGCCTGTAAAAGATGGTGTCATATGAATGGAAAAGCTTTTCCAATAATCATTAGAAGTCAATATTTTGTGTCCTCTTTGATAGATTGGACAAAATTAAGAACTCTGGATCTTTAGTTTTAGCTCACTCATTACTGGATATATCTTATTTACAGAAAATTTACAGTAACGCTTTTTAGGTGCAGTATGATAAAATAAAATAAAACATGTTTAGATACTTGCAAATTTGTACCCCCAACGCATAAAGGACATACACATACATACATTTATTCATTTTTATATATAGAGATTCCAATGCAAAACTATATAATACATGAGACTATATTATCCAAGTAACTGGCATAATATTTTAGGAGGATATAAAATGATATTTTACAAGTTGGGAGATTAATTGGTTGTCTTTAAATTTAATATTTTAGTACAGAAATTACAAAAATATTGTTATCAAGTTTCCAGTCAAACTGCAGTAAAACTGTCTCCTTAGTAAATGGATTAAATTAAATTACACAATAGTTAAAAATGTCTAATTTATAAATACCTGATCAGATCAATATTGGAAGTAATGTCTTATGATTTGAGGGAAGTAATTTTTTATATTACATTTGGACACAATTTCAATGATATTTAGTTCTGAGCTGAAAAAGTTATTATTTTTCACCAGTGTGAAAAAAGAGTACCATAGCAAAAATAACGGAGGTATGGTACGCAGTGTAACATATTATAAATAAACGGTACCAGTGGACTGACACACACTTTCTCCCTTAAGTAAATTTAAAAAAGACAATTAAAATCTTATGTTCTACAAAGTTATTCTAAATATCATTTATAATTATTGTTCAAATTGTATGGGGAAAATGGTAATACCAAGCTTTTTGAGCTGGTTTTGTTCGGTGATTTGACCTTACACTTCACTTCATGGAAAACTTGGAAAGTAAGGAAGAAATTGATTTTTTATATTCTCCATAAGAATAACATTGGGCGCTTTCAGACAACGTACTGCGTTTATCGTGGACAGTAAATTTAACTTTTCTCTGGAACCGTTAGTCGTAGACAAATAATTCAAAATACTAATTTATTATGTTTTTAAGCTGGTTTCAATGGTACCAGTCAAGTTATACTTTACTTTTATTTTTTTCGATGAAAATTAAAAAATTTTGATTTTTTTACATTTAAAAACCCATAACTTTTGAGCCGTCATTTTTACAGACATATGGGTGGTGTCAAATTATTTAGTACTCTGTGCACTATAAACTATCAAATTTTATTCAAAATCGTTTGAGCCGATTTTGATAAATTTGGATTTTTCACGTTTTTTAAGGGTTTTTAGGGGTGAACTACCCTTAAAAATCAAAAATTCAAAAAAATGAAAAAACGCCTAGAGATACGGTGACTATATATATACATGCCAAATTTCATCTAAATCGGACCAACGGGGTAGGCTGTGGCACTGTACACATAACACACACACAGACACACGGACGACAGACATCACGTCATAACCCACTTTTTGGATTCAGGGGGATCCAAAACATATATATCAACTCAAATTCGAAAATTTTGACGAAAACAATACTTTCTCCATATACTATGTATAAGGGGAGAAATAAATGGTACCAGTGTACTGACACATAATTTCTCCCTTAATAAATTAAAAAAAAGACAATCTGTAATAAAACTATCATGTTTCAGTTATTCTAAAATCATTTAATAATTTATTGTTCAAATTGTGTGGGGGAAACCCCCCCCCCACGGTAATACCAAGCTTTTTTGAGCTGGTTTTGTTCGTGATTTGACCTTACACTTCATACCATGGAAAACTGGAAAGTAAGGAAGAAATTGATTTTTATTCTCATAAGAATAACATTGGAAGCTTTCAGACAACGTACTGTGTTTATCGTGGACAGTAAATTTAACTTTTCTCTGGAACCGTTAGTCGTAAACAAATAATTCAAAATACTAATTTGTTTTGTTTTTTAAGCTGGTTTCAATGGTACCAGTCAAGTTATACTTTACTTTTATTTTTTTCGCTGAAAATTTAAAAATTTGATTTTTTTGACATTTAAAAGCCCATAATTTTTGAACCGTCATTTTTACAGACAAGTAAAAAAATTAGTGGTGTCAAATTATTTAGTACACTGTGCACTATAAACTTTCAAATTTTAATCAAAATCGTTAGAGCCGTTTTTGAGAAAATTGGATTTTTCACGTTTTTAAAGTGTTTTTAGGGGTGAACTACCTTAAAAATCAAAAATTCAAAAAAATAAAAAAAACTCCTGGAGATACCGTGAATATTTACAAACATGCCATATTTCATCTAAATCGGACCAACGGGGTAGGCTGTGGCATTGTACACATCCAGACACACACACACACACACACACACACAAACACACACGGACGGACAGACATCACGTCAAAACCCACTTTTTTGGATTCAGGGGACCCCAAAACGGATATATCCACCCTCAACTCAAATTCGAAAATTTTGACGAAAACAATACTTTCTCCATATACTATGTATAAGGGGAGAAAGTAAAAATGAAGGCACAGATACAAAGGCGGAGATTAAATACAGCCAATCAATCAAAACTACCAATAAAATATATTTATTTTAAAATATATAAATGTTTGGTACATTGAATAGTGCAAATTACAGTTACAAATAACCTTTCAGGGGACGTATATGTTTTCAAAACGGGAGAGGGCGCACTGGAGGTTACCTCCAGGTCAATAAAAACAAACTGTTATGAGGTAAAATTTGTATTTAAGTCGTAAGTGCACAAAATTCAGTACTTTTTACATGCAACACAACAAAAATGTGTTTAGTGAATACAATAGTTTTGCATAAGCTATAACATCATGCATTCCTAATCATAAAATAATTTAATAAGACTATTTAACTGAAATGAAAAGATTATTTGATCAAAAATTATAATATAAAATTAAATAGAAATTTTATTTAAGAATATATACAAAAAGTTAATTTAAATTGTATCGCAATGTCCTTTATTGAGGATTTGAATGATAAACTCAAAGAATAATACAAACAATAATATGGAAGTTGCGCACATGGAAGTTACTTCCAGCCCTGGTCCAAACTAAAGAATAGAATGTTGTAGGGGTGAGTTATGAGTTAGTAGGGTGAAGGTTAAACTTCACTAAAGTCTGAATGAGGTTCGTAAGGTTCAGTGAGCTCACACTGTTGAAATCACCCAAAATAGTAAAATCACGGAAAATAAAGCCAAAAAACACCCTCGTCGTTACTTTCTTGATGTGACCTCTGAAAGCCTAAATATACAACTTAAATATATTTTCTCTCTTTAAATATGGTAAATGACTAAAAACATCTTCAAATTCAGTAAAACTATAATTTAAAATATTCTTGTCGCAGCAAACCTTTACACAAAGCGAATTTCTATTGATTTAGGTATTGTAAGCTTACTTACGATACAAAATAAGTTTAAACATAGGTTATAAGGCAGTAGTATTCATTTACTTATCCCCTATAAGAATAACTTAGGAAAAGACCACCATAGAGATAGGTGGTATTTTTTTTCTACCAAGATTAGGAAAACAATAATTTTGATTTTTAACATTAAGTAGTTAGTAGACCTTACATCAACTGTAAATCAAGTTTTATTAAAAATTTCAAATAATAAGTTGACTCAAGGAGGAAGTTGATACAACAGGGACCTGTATCAATTTGCATCTCCATAAAAATAACATACAAAATGAGTAAGACAGCTTGCTGCCACGAGGAACACATAAGTTTAGATTTTCCACCATAGTTGTACATGATTCTTAACAACAATATGAAGACTTATAACATGTTTATCAAAATATTTAAGATAATAAGTGAGACATCAAGATTTGAGCTCCAATATATGGCAAACTGATTAACTTACCAATTTCTATGATAAACAGACAGAGCGAAAGATTCAAAATAATAATTTGTTTGTTTTTGGAGCTGATTCCAATAGTGTGATGTGAACTGATTTTTTTAAATGTATATGTAAAACTCCCATTTTGGGATAGTGTTTTTGCTACAAAAAAGAGTGTAGAGAGCTTTAAGGGAAGTAGGAACGGTAAACAATGTTTTTTACAATTTTTGTTTTTAAAATGAAATGAAAAATCGTTTATTTATCCAGGCAAAGTTATGGCCACTTGGCCCTTTCTTACACTTAACCTATTGTAGACAATTAAATTAAAAATTTACAACAGGAAGCAAAAAATCTATATACATTCAAATTATTATTTACTGTACATAATATATTAATTTAAACACAAAAAATATATAAAAGTAAATAGATAAAAATATATTTTTATATAATCACACATAGAAGCACACACCTACCAGCCGTCAGGCACACAGAAGCCCTAAGCCACACCAGTCGTGACCATACGTTCGAAAAAATGAATTTTGTAGTTCCGCCACAAAATGGGAACGTTTTTCTAAGGATCGAATGCATAAGGGTAGGCTATTCCATAAACGGCAGGCGACCACAACAAAAGCCCTGCCATAAGCCGTGGTCACATGATGAGGCTTATGCAATGTAAATGAGGCAGAACGTGAAATACGCTAACCATTTTGAGACACAAAATTAAAATTCATTGTAAAGTAATTTGGTAAGCCAGTTTTTAATATTGAAAAAGTTAATGTCAGAATTTGGATTTCTCTTTCTTTTAGTTTTAAGATATTAGCCTCAAGGAAGTACGGCATGATATGCTCGTCACGTTTTTAATGTAGTTTTAAAGAAAAAATCTTTCTATTTCAGATCTGTTCTTAGACCACTTATGGATGATTGATGATCCTACGTATATTTATTTTAGGTAAATTAATATAGTATGTCTTGAGTTTTATGTTCGATGCTAGTAGCACTTTATGGCTCTTTAACCGATAGTTGATTTTTTTGTACAAAGGTACACTTCTCTCAGGAACTATAAGAGACATGGAATTAAATTTTCTATTCATGTACAACTTATATAATACCAAGCTCCAGTTAAAGAATTATTGCATTAAAAATATTAGTTGCTGAGAAAAACAATTTTTAGTTTAGAAAAAAGGAAGAAAAATATTGATTTCAAAAAATTTATCTTTTAGCAATTAAAAAATAATTATAAAAAAATTCTAGTGCTGCAGGTTTAAAATACATAGAGAAACACAGATGTAAAATTTCAACTCCGTATCTTTTATAGTTTCTGAGAAAAGTGTACCTAAAGTTCACAAATTTAATATCGCGGAGATAGGGTTTCCCACTACCCTTAATACCTTTGCATCTCTCAATACTCTTCTAGGAGACGCTCCTAAACCAACATTAGGTAATAACATAACAAATGTTTATATGGGAAGAATACATTTAAACATTTAGGATTATTTCTCATGACAAGAGACATTGGGAAGATACTGTAGCATAACATAAGAAAGAAGAATTTGGAGACACAAAATAAATTACATTTGTAGTGGTCACAGAGGTACACTTAGAAAATGAAAACATTTTTTGAATCAATACTCAAATCTGAGACAATTTTTTTTATCGAAGAAATAAAGCTGTCAGTCCCACATACTATCAATTGCAGCAATTTTAAATCCTTTCCTTCAACAAAAGTATTTATTTTATCCTTATCAATTTTTTTATTACAAAAATGTTCCCCAAATTTCATATTATTGTTTATGTCAATCTGTTCAGAAAAACAATATTCAAGAGTGAAATTCCAAAATTGTGTCATTTGTCTCAAATCATCCCTCATTATTATGTGCCTAATATTCTTCGTACCATAAATCAAATGTATTATTGTTTCATCATTATCATTACTTAGAATATAGTTAGCTATAGGAATCATTGGAGCCAATCCTGTACCAACACACACCATTAAAATGTATTTGAAACGGTTAGGTTTGTAATCAAACTGACCATATGGACCTCTCCAGAAAGAGACATCACCAACTTGCAAGTCTCTCAAATACTCTGATCCTATTCCATTTTCGTACAGTTTAGCAAATATTGTAAAACAACAGTTTTCCTCCTTTTTAGCTAAGCTGACTGGAGTATAAGCTCGTGTGACAATATGTTGGTTTCCAGAATTTGTAAACTGAAGTTCATTTCCTGCATTTTCATTTGGTTGGGTATCACTACTTAATTCACAATATGCCGGGTTCAACCTACATCTTAAAATTAAATGCTGTCCAATCCCATAAGGAAGGAAACCACTAACCTTGTTTGACACATTATTATCAATATGAGGTTTAAACTGAAAAAGAAAAACATCTTCAGTAAGTCGTTCTTTATAAGTAAGTTGGAATGGTTTAAAACGAATTTCTGACAATAAATCTCTCCTAAAGCTTTCATCATCATTTGGTTTGTTAGCGCTCCACGATTTTAAGCCCTGTTCATAAATATCAAAAACACAAGGAGAACATCCACTTCCACAACAGTCAGTGGGCTCAGGCTTTGGCTCCATTGCAAACCATTGCTGTCCTTGCTTTTCTGAAAAAAAGATCAAAGTTATAGGCAAATAAAGGTAATTATAAATAATAGAACTGTGTCATTGACTACAGAAGTAATATAACATTCTCATCATTCAAAATTGGGCTAACAATAAATTACCTTACTGAAAAGATTAATAATAGGTGTGATAGACATGGCAAAACTGTACTTTTGTTTCCAAACTTAAAATTAAAAATGCTTGTGGATTTGAAAAAGTGTAAAATAAAAAGCAGTTGTCCAGTGTTATGTATAAAAACTGAAAAAATCAAGGCTTGCCAAATTGACCTGTCTTGGACTGCTTTAGATCTGTCTCATTTAGGCAGACGAAATGACGGCACTCTTTGTTTGGTCCTAGACCACTATGGGGTTGAGGGGAACGGAATGGCGGATGATCTCGCCAACAGGGCTGCATTGTCTGCTTTTTTGTGGTCCTTAACCATTTGGCATTTCATGTGTTTCTTCCTACCAGGAGATCATCTCAAGGTCACAGGACTACCACAAGCGGAGATGGGTAGTGCTTGCCCTATGTTACTAACTCTGTGAGTCTACAAGCTCAATCTCCACTCACTATCAAAACAAGTTGCAGAGAGGTTCCTGAGACTTTGGAGAAACAATGTAAAACTTGTCACAGGTACGAATAAGAAAGCATAAGCTGCGCATCGATGTTTTCAATGGAGACCCAATGAGTGGAAAATATCATCAACATGAGGAAACTGTCGATCATTTGCACTTTGAATCTCCAGGACTTGTTGAGGTATGATCCTCCACTCTGGGCAGCATGGAGAGAGGCCAATACCTGTCTCCTGAAGAGCTTGCCAATAAGATTTCAGATTTGCAGTTCTCCAGGTCACTTCACTTGAAGGATTCCTATGACTTTTATATTTGGTAATGGGGATACACAACACGGTAAGCCATATATGGTTGAGGTGTTTTGGGGAGCTATTCTTCCAACCATTTAATAAAATAGGATATAATAGAGCTCTCAGCACTTTATTCACACCATGTGCTATATTTTTCCTCATTATCTTTTCAACAAATTTTTCCACATACCTCAAACTAGTTAGGCTACTGGTACTGTACTCATGTTTAACACAGGGCTCTCAAATTATTCCCGCCCTGTTCATAAAACTACTTTTCTCAATACATCATTCACTGTTTCCACATTTGGACTTTGAAATTCTATACCTGGTGGAAATAAAAAATGAAGAGGTGCTCCCTCAATTTGAGATGATATGACATGTCACCCATTTCTGTGGGGTAAGCAATATAAGTTTGTGGTTGGGTGCAACTGAGATTTGGCCAACAAGCGAACAACATATTTTTTACTTAATATGTTTAGGTATAAATTTTCAAATTTGGATTTTTATTTATCATTATTATTACCGTACTGTATTATTTTTAATACAAAAACGTAATTAAATAATTCGTTTGTTATGGTTTTGTTATTCTTATTCATATTTTAACAAGTTTTTTTTCTATTTTCATTTATAAAATAAATTAAATTTCCTTTCTGTTAACAGGAAACTTCGCAATTTAAAAAAATAAAATTATCATCTACCTCATCAGTCCTCATCAGCCATCAGCAACAGTAATTGATCAGTCCTAACTTCCTCTTTCAGACATATTTCATTGATACCGTTAATTTATTTATTAGATCCTAAGGAACCTTATCCAAATACTGTACAAGAACTTCGTCTACAAATATAACATTATCTTATTAGGAACACGATCTACTTTTAAGCAATAAAAATTATTATTATTATTATTAGTCAATACTAAAGAAAATTAAATAATAATTATGTACGGTAATCAAAAATAACCTGTAATTTGTTGTTATATATTATTAGAATATACAAACAAAAGGACATAAAATCATAATTACATGACATAACCAAAAAATACCTGTCTTTTGTTGCTGTCATTATTGAGGTTAGGTTTCAAATAATTTCAAAAGTCAACCTAACCTGTCAACCTAAAGCAAAAAGTCCCAATCCCTAACGTACAGGACAGGAGATGAGGTATAATTATAGTAACTTAGTACATGCCATCTCATATCATCTACGATAATATAATACCAGAGATGAACTCATAGTAAAGTCACACCACTCGGAAAAAACACTAACTATTGTATAATATATAGAACATAAAAAACAGCATAGATAATTTATCTTGATTAACGTGGGATTATGCAATTTATTCCATCAATAACCACAAAATATATACTAAATAAAATATGCCAATAGTAAAGTTAATTAATTTTAATTTTCACTAAGAGCATTAAAAACTTAAGATTAAACAAAATGAAAAGTGTTTTTAATTGAAGAAAGCCTTTTTAATAAATTTATCATCAAGAGGCCAAAAAGGACTTTGAGTCTTGTTTCGAATGTGCTATAAATTGCTTCTGCTATAAATTACAAGTTACAAGGAAACATATGTTTTAAATTGCATTATATAACATATTATATGCACTAATATACCGAGTGTCCCACAAGTGTCGTGCCAAACTCTGGGAAAAAATCATTTGGGTCAAATTGAAGAGAAATTCAAGAATATAATTTTTTACAAAACACTTTGATTTCTAGATTTCCACCATTTTGTATTTTTTACAAAATAATTGCAATCTTCAAAATTCTACGATAGAAATAGTAAAATTGTTGAGTACCACAAATATCTAAAGATTGACAACAAAATTTAGTTTATAAATTCTATGATTTTCAAATAAAGAGTTCTCGGCTATCTTTTGGCATTTCTATGATCAATTGTAACAGGTTGATATCCAACAACAAACTAGAGATGAACGGTTAGTAAATCCGTTCTTCACTGAACGAACATAAAATGTTACCTCATATACACATTACCTCTAGTACCTCAGAAATTTCTAATGTTATAATTTCGTGTTGTTGTCGGCTTTTAACAAACCTGACTTCATTGGCAAGTGTTACCAATACACAAAAAACAATTCCGAAAATGTTGGTGCTGTGTTAGTGTCACTTGTCAGTCAATTCTGAATTCTGCAGGTATATTAATGTGCGCTATCGTACTGATTCTTTTCGTAAACTTTATTCCGAACCGAATAATGTGTAATTATTTTGATGTTTGTGATAAGTGATGTGATGTGATGTATACTGTTAGGTCATTTTTTCATAAATCTATTTTAATATGGCAGAAGAACTGATTGTTGTTTTGAGAAGGCGGGATCCTTCTTGTGGCTTAGGATTTTCTCTATTAGGCCCACCAGGATTACCGCCAGTAATATACAACATAGTTGAAAACTCGCCAGCTGCAGAGAGTGGAAAGGTAAGTCGTTTCTTTTCACTCTAAAAAGATGCCGTTGTAAACCCTTTCATTGCCAAAATTTAGAGACCTATCATTACTCTCAGCCTGATATTTTCATATTTTATCGATTGATTTATCTACTTGACCAAAAAGTATGAATAAATTTATCACATCCTTTTAGACTAGGGCTTAACACTATAGGGTACCACCTGGAACAGTAGGTCAAATTTAATTTAATTTTACTATGCCTGGTTTTCTAGGATATACTGTTTTAAACTAGAAAATTAGAATTATAGGTTATTAGTAAACTAATAGGGTTAATTTGCTCATACCAAAACCATAATTATAGCATAACTGATGAATTAATTCATAATAAATTCATATATGTGAGATTCAATTTTAGAACAAGGTAGTTGGAAGAAGGGCCCATACTCCAAAACCTTGTTTTGAGATAATGAGCTCTGAAATTTTCACATATATGCTTTTCTTATTTCTTATTTCCCCCAGAGACAGATATGTTAAATTTTTTCATTGACTTACTTCTTTATTAACTAAAATTTTAAAGTGTATTTGGTTAGATTTCATTGGTTTATTAATAAAATTAGAATAATGAGAGCTCTCATAGGCCCTTTTTAAAGAGAACGTTTTTATAGTGTTCTATTGACAAAGGGCCTATAAAATTACTGTTCTATTGAAGAAGGGCCTATAGAATTAAATAACACACAAATGCTTTTTATCGTGTTTAATTAATTAATAAACATTTATTTATTACATATTTAGGCCTAGACATGTAAAAACACTTTTTAACACTAAGTACATAAATTTTAAAAAAGCTAAAATGTCAATGAACTTAATTTAAAGTTGTTTATTCTTTCCCTGTACTTCTTTACCTTCTTCTACTTCTTTACTTCTATTCCTTTTTTTAAATGGTACCGGTACTCCCAACACTGTTCTCTCATTACTTTAGGTGGGCCCATCTCTCTTCAAGGCCTAAGATTGTGAACTTATACAGCCAGACAGAAATACATCTTGGGTTTCTTTTGACTGACTGCTCCAAAAACTATCAAATAAATGCCTTTGGTCAAGTACTGAAAATGATTTATGTAAAACATTTCTGTTTGCAGCATCCAGAAACTCTGATAAATGTCTTTCCTGGTACTTCTTTACCTGTAGGCTTTGATACATATACCTCCCCAGACTGTCTTCCTTTTCTTGCAACATTCTGCTTCCATTTGTCACTTGAAGTAGGCTTATATTTAGCCCCTTTTATTTTTCCTTTTTGCAATACACTATTTCTGTCATTAACTTCCATAGTTTTTAGGCATTTTCACTTCAACTAATACAATAAAAAAGTTTAATAACACAGTTTACAAAACTATCCTCACTCATTAAAAGCTTTCAACACCTGTTCTATGGAAGAAGGGCCCATGACATCAGCTGCTTCAAACACAAATACTAACACAACCAAACAAGATAACTCAATGAAATTTGGCAGGGATTTTACACTTGATAACATAGAGAATCCATTTTTAGGTTCTCCTGAAAACGGGCCCATGAGCCCATAGGCCCTTATTCCAGCTATCGCCTCAAATATACTATTCAATGACCATTATCAATGAAGTTAACTAAAGTAAAATCATATTTATGAGAAAATGAAGGTTTTTTTTTAAATATGGATAAGTATTTTCAACTTAAATATAATAAGTTATATATAAATAACTATTTTAGGCCTTATCTTTTGCTCCATATTTTTAAACAGGAAGTAGAAAGTGCTGATTTGGTAGCATGTGCAAGTCTGTACAGGCTCACTGTCAGACAAAACAGTACTAGTCTCAACATGAGGATACTAGTGAAAAACTGCCAGTCTGCTCAAGTCTCTGAGCCTGTACAGACTTGTTAACTTGTTTCTCCTTCCATTCAATCTGTTCTTTCCGACCCAACATGATCACCAACATGGTCATTTTCACTCTCATATGATGTTCAACAATGTTGACAAAAACAATATTTTTCCCATATTTAGGTCTAGTCCTACTATTTATAGAGGGGAAAGTGGAATACAATTACAGGAAATGCACTAATATTCATCATTGGAAACCTTTTAACTAAACATATTAATTTTACAAAAATATAGGCCTACTACTCACCTACAAAAATACTTTCCATTGGCATCTAGAACTTATTCTATTAAGCACTTTACCTTATTCTTTTAATCATGAAAAACCATTATAATTTGGCCTTAATAGGAAATGAAATGAACTTAAGGTAAAAGGATCTGGAATGAGTTAAATTTTGTATGAGTGGACTTCTTCCTCTGGATGACGAGTGGACCATTTCTTCTTGATAAAGTTTTGTCATTGAGTTAATCAAGGATTGAAATTAATAATTACAGTAGGAATGTACTAAGTATATATATCCTTTGTTACAGTTAAATATAAATTCTATTCTAGCTTTTATACACAAATTTTATACAAATTTGTACATACATTTGTACATTTTTTATACATTTGTATATACAAATGTTATTCCTAAAACCACTTTTATTTCGAGGACCTTTAGAATAGATATTGTCACTTTCAACTCAAGTTTGAAAATACTGTTGAAAAGAATAGCCCTACTTTCTCCCATTATATATAGGGCCAATGGGGGAGAAAGTAAAAGCGCTCAACTTTCCTCTAAAAATAAGTAATTTCACAACTTCGAGCAATAGTGTAAGTTGAAGATATCATCATGTTGTAGTAGGTCAGGCTACTGACCGGCAAGCGAGAGATAGCTCATTAACCACAACATTCAATTAAAAGTGATTATTACTTGTAATGATCAGGACAATGGCCCCTCATCATTTCTAACCTCTGTCCAAGGTTCAGGAGTCGCTCTAACTCTAGTGGTCGAATGTTCACAGTTCACCCACCCTCTACTTTCACAATGTTTCGAATCCTTTATATATTCTCTAGTTAAAAGGTATCTATATAGAATGAGAGTTTTGATATTGTCTTTTTACTTTGAAATATTTTATACCTCAAAATAGTTATGCAATTTCAGTTTTAGAAGTATTTGATAGAATAGTGGACATTACATACATTTTGTACTGGGATCGTGGTGTGTCCTGTAATCCAGCCACTAAGTGATCACGAATTGTGGATAGTTGTGAGCGATGGTCGTTGGGTGTAATGTGCTCTTGTGTAGAAAAACATCCACCCTATTGAATACTACCTTAATCCACAAACACCATCCTCATTATTAGACCTTAATTCATAAATCAGAAGCAATGGTACGGATTCCAAGTTAAACTGTAGGTCCCTTAGATATACCATTGACTGTTGGGCTATTAATTAACAGTTTTGTCTAAGAAACATGTCAGCCTTAGTCAGTAACCAGACTACAAAATCGCACCATAGTCATCCTATACTCGTTTCTCATTGATACTTGGCTTAAAATACCTAACTTGTAGTACGGTTGCCATTTCAATAATCTACTCTAATCTATTGTGTGGATTAACATCCACACTATTGAATACTAAGCTGATCCGCAAAGACCATCCTCATAATTAGACTAGTTCATAATTTAGAGGCATTGATGTTCGGTCTCTCAGATATGACATTTACTGTTGGGTTGTTAATTAACAGTTCTGTCTAAGGAATGTGTAGAATGTGTAGCCTTAGTCAGTAACAAGACTATCACTCATTTCACATTATACACCACTCATTATACATTCATTTCTAACTAATTTAACTTTTATTATGGGCTTACATTGACAAAATTCTTATAACTTACATAGATATGTTTATAAAACAAATATTTGAGTATTTGAGAATTGAAAAATTAATTTTTTATTTAAGTGTTGAATATTGTTTTCCTGTGGTTCAATTTGTCTATTAAGAGTTTTAGACAATGACTGTTTCATGTTATACGTAAGCAAGCCATCAAAATTTATTTCTTCTCAGTGCCTCAACGAAATAACTCAAAAAGGACGGCTATTCATGGGAAACGTGCGTCACAGTCACGATAGTGCTATTTTAGACCAAGAGTTCTGCCACGTTATATTTGAACTAAGGATGTCTGTGGCCATTGGAATAAAAACCAACTAGGCTAATTTGTTGAAATACATACTTTTTTGTGAATTATTAACCTTTTCTAACGAGTGATGATGCATTTCATGATCTCAATATTTATCTGTTTCTTTTATTTATAGTATTTGAAACCTTGGACTAATTTCATCTAACTGCATTTCATTAACATTTTCTTTATTTTAGTTTTTTATATGTACTGTGTTATGTGTGTGAGCGAATTTCCCATAGGCAATAAGCTATTACCGTAGGTCTCATGGTAAGACTTAAGCCCGGGACCATATTATTTTTTCGTCTTAAGGTGCCCAGAGTCCAAAAACAATAGTCGTTAAAATTTTTATATATGTGTTCTGTGAACACGATAACTCTTGTAAAAATGGTCCGATCGAGGCCAAATTTGGTATAGACGTTTATTCCTGCATTTTCTCGGACAAGTTCATAAACCAGACGTAATGGTCAATCGGAACGGGTAGTTTGGGGGGTTTTGTACTCAAAAAGTGGGTTTTTTGTGTTTTTCATATGTAATGTATAAAATTTTTAAATTTTATCTTTCACCATTAGAATCAGCTTAAAAAACTGCACAATTAAGTTTCTTGAACTTTTTCTCTATCTCCAACGGTTACCGAGATATTAAAAAATCTAAACACAGTACGTTGTATTTTGGGGCTCTAATATTCGTCTGATAGAGGGTAAGGAAAAATTAATATTTCCCATATCAATTAATATTTTTGGATTAAACTTGGTATTTACCTTTATGTTGTTGATACCCACCCGTTTATGCTTAAAAATCATAGTTTATGTGTTTATCATGGCAGCAAACCTGCATACTCTTTTTCCATGTTAATCATTTAGAGAACAGGCAAATTCCTTTATTTATGGACAGATGTTAATGAAAATTGATATAAATGTTAAAAATAAAAATTGTTTACGGTAGAAATGCCTACTTTCACTATTCCTCACAGCAGCAAACCTGCACACTCTTTCCCATGTTAATCTTGTGGAGAATAGGCAAATAATTCTCATGTTTATGGACAGATTTTTATAAAACTTGTCATAAATTTTTATTATTATATTATTGATTTGGAAATTTGCTGAGTACACAGGTCTGCTGCTACAGGGGTATTATATAAATACTATGTGTCTTCTATAACTTTACCTACAATTTTTAAACGTTAATGATTAGCATTATTTGTCTAAATATACAAAACAGCATTACTGGAAATTTAAAGAGCAATAGTGTTTGTACTTGTATTAAACATGCTTTTATTGTGTCATTTTATTCTATAGACCCACCTTGAATTTTTTTATAAGTTTTCCGTTGTATGAGAGGATGGTTCTCATCCATACTTTTAGTTATTTAAACAGTCACTAGGGAAAAATATTCTATCCGTTTTTTAGAATCGATTTATAAATTTTGGATTAGCCTATGTTTAATTTTAAAATACCAACCTTGCTTAAAAATTTCAAAATTAAAAAGGAGTTCACTAATTTCACTTTTGTCTTAACCCTTCCTGGACTACGCCCTGCTGACCATGGTTTCACCAGGGCATAAAAGAACTGGGGACATTTTGTGTAGCCTAGTGCTGAGATCAACTCAGTGGCTTTGGGTAGTCTAGCAATTTGTTTTTATAGACTAACACATCACATGAACTAGGATTTAAAACCTATCTTTTAAGGGAATTCAGCTCCATCATTATATCATATTCATACCACCATACGTACCATATTTTAGTACCAGCATATCATTTTCAAAGTACTTTTTCTTAAATAGTTTATAATTGTATGTTTTCTCGTTGGTGTACAGATTTCTCTAGAGCAAAATTACAAATTGAGGAACCTTAACGTAAAACATTTTGAGCTTTTAAAGGAAACAATAATTTACTAATCTTTACAGAAAGTGTACCGGAAGGTATTTTAAGTATAATCATAGAACCAATATTAGTTTAATAATCAAACTAATAAATTAAACAGTAAATTATTTACTGTTTAATTACTTGGCAAGTAAAAGAAAAGAAAACAATTAAAAGATATTTTAACAACAATTGTGACACATAAAATCAAATTATTTCTTTCAATAAAATGTTGTATTGTTCCAAAATACCATTAAAATAATATAAACAAATAAAATTCTGTTAAGAAAAAAGTAAGTGGGGTTCATACTAATACAGTATTGTATTTACTTCCTTGTGGGAAATTAGTTAGATCATAGATATGTTTAAAGGGAATGTTTTCAGTTGATCTAAACAAATGTTCATAAAACCAAACTATGACGTCACAACACTAACAAATACCCCCGTCGCAGCAGACCTGCGTACTAAGCAAATTTCAATAACATAATAATGATAGGCTAATTATATGTGACAGGTTTTCTATTGACTATATTTGTCGATAAATATCAGTTTTTGCCTATTCTCCATAAGATTAAAATAGGAAAGAGTATGCAGGTTTGCTGCTGTGAGGAACACTGAAAGTAGGCATTTCTGGCATAAAAATTTTTATTTTGACCATGTAACCAAGTTTCATAAACATCTGTACATAAATAAAGGAGTTTGCCTATTATCTATAAGATTAACATCGGAAAGGAGTATGCAGGTTATCTGCCAAGGTCTCAGGGCACCTAAATACGAAAATATAACATGGTCCCGGGCTTAAGCCTTACCATGAGACCTGCGGTAATAGCTTCTTCCCTATGGGAAATTCGCTAATGACGTCACTGTATCAAATTTTGGTCGCGCAAATTGCCAACACACCCTAAGAGCTAAGATATATCCATGTCAATGGATATAAGCCTTATTATTGAATAAGGCTTTAAAATACGGTTTTATGAATCAGTATTGAGAATCCCCTAGCTTGAGGCCTTACCCACAGACTCCCTTGATCATCATTCTCAAATGTCGCCCAGTGAAACCAACATATTATTGGAGCTTATCACCTCAGGTGGGTGACTAGGTGGAGGTGACGTAGTGATATCGGCTAGGAGTACGGAGTACGATATAGCAATATCGGCCAGGTAGGTGTGATATAGCGATATCGGCGTCGCCGTGGGCGGTACACGATACGGCGCTCCTCTCGCCCCACCACCCTCACCCTCACACTTACCCTCAACGTCACCCCCGCTGTAAGTATGTACTTACAACGACCACGCCACGTCTAACTTGCGGCTCCTCCACCGCGGTAAATTTGTCGTTAAAATGTATAAAGTTGTTTCAACTTGAAAAATGTTTCTACAAAATTTCGTTATTTTTCGCCGGACTTTGTTGGATTTAGGTGTACGTATTTAATTGTTTACTTTACCTTCCGCGTCAAGTGTTTAACTACACTACGTTTCGGGAGGTAAGGAAACCTCCCCGTTACCTCCTCCGGTTATCAAGTGACCTTAATTAGAATCTACATTACTCTACTTAACCTACATTTTTTAGGGTTTTATTTTTTTCATTATTTTACAACATCCCACATATATATTCATACACATGGAACACTCGTACAAAAATTCAATTCACACAGTTATATATACTTATTACGAATCTAAAAAACATGGTAATAAATCACTCAGAGAACAAAACAATACTAATTACATTACAAAACATATACCTGTACATCAAATACCTGAAACGTAGTGTAGTTGAACACTTGACGCGGAAGGAAAAGTCAAAATAAGTAAGTAAATAAATACAAATCCTCCGCTATTATGAGTTTTAAAAATATAATTGTACGTATTTTGATTTCCATCTCGTCTTATGAACCTAGGTGTAGGCCTAATTATAGTAATTGGCAGAGGACGTTGACGTGCGCCGTTATTTCGCACGTCCGTCCGCACATGACGTCAATATAGCTTACAAAAGGGATCCATGCAATCACGCGTCACTAAAATCGTGCGACAGCATTTTCCTCGTTATTTATCCATGTTTTCTTTCTGAAAATACATTGTTGCTCATCTGTAGAACTCAAGAAGGTGGAGAAAATAAATCAAATATATTTAGGATTATATTTATTGTCAGCTGAAACATGGAGGAATTATGGGAAAAATGCGGTCGCACGTTTTCAATATCGCGTACATGAAGTCCTCCCCTTAGAAAACGCGTTTTCTTAGAAAAGCTAGTATCCAGGATTAATTGTTTGCCGAAATGGTTGATGTTACGTTTTATTACTATACAAAGAACGTAACTTAACCTAATGCAGTATCAGCGTGTACATTTGGACGTGCGAATAGATATTTCGATTATAATTTAGTAATTTTCTGGTGAGGAAATTCGATTTTTGAGCTGCTACAATAGAATTTCGCTAATACGAAACACATCTACAATTTTTTAGATCATGTCTGTTCCCTTAAAAAAACTCTAGTATTCAAAAAATATATTCCGATAATTCCAAATTTATGAATGTGCTTTTAAATGTAAAAATAATGTTTTAAAATTTTTGTTAAAATTATAATTTTATAAAAACACTAGCTGACCCGGCGAACTTCGTAATGCCCTACAGTAAATATTTGTGTTAACTTTAATATTGTCCATGTTCTGAAATCGAATAGCATTACGGCTTCGTTGTGAAAGATTAGATGTTCTGGGTCGTGGTGTAGTTAATAACAATAATGAAACGGTAAGACATGTTAATAGCATTGTCGCTAAACAAAATAAATCTGAGTAGATTAATTCACAATTTTACATTCCAACCTAAACCCTAACCAAATCTAGATGTAATTCGGTTTTTATTATAATACAGCTGATTATTATGATAAACGTAATATGTATTATAGACATTGTAATTATTTTTTATTTGGCCAACATATAAACACGTGACTTTTAATCAGACAGAAAATAAAAAATGTAAATAAATAATCCCCAAAAACCGTAAACTATTAACGTGGGAATAAAGGTGTTCTTTTTGTACAGCATATATTTACACTTACTTCATAGTTTTACATTAATGAATGGTTCAGATGGCATTGGATGGTAAAGCATATTGCTAATGGAAAGTAAACCAAACAGCTGTAGCTTAAGAAATCATATAATTTGATTGTAGACAATTTTGTAAACAAACTTAGTCCCCATAAACATTACTCATTTAAAACGCCATAAAATGGAAAATTATGGAGTTTTTTTTAATGTTCGTTAAAACCTTCCCGGATACATAGAGCCATGGCGATCGGATGTGTAGTATGGCAACGTATGAAGGACATCCATGCATACATTCATTTTTATATATAGAGATTAGACCATCATCATTAAAACCAATTTAAATCCTACATAAACGAGTATTCGATTTATTAGTCTATGTCAAATGGTTCCAGAGCAGCAATAGACTGCTGTTGACCAATAGTGCTCAATGTCATTCTTGTGGCGTTTACTAAAAATTAATTTCATCCTTACTTGGTATGCTAATGTAGCTTCCGTTCAAATCGTGCAGAAAAATCCACACAAAAATATTTATATTATCTAGTACTGTAATAGTATATCTAGGAGGTAGTAGGGATGAAATTTCATGGAAATATTTTTGAAACAATACATTCGTTTTGTTAATGAGAGTACCGTACTCTTATACCGTGTATTATTTTTGTTCTGTAAACGGTAATATGATGCTATGTTAAGTAATTAATGGGCGAGTGACTGACGTGGTCGAGCCGTTGATAAGCATGGTGGGGGGAGGGGGGGAGTAGCGTGAGTGGTTCGAGCCTGGGGGCGGCGGCGGCGGTCCTCAGTGGCTCTTAGGACAATTAATTAGAACTGTTCACGCTACCCGGCTGTTAGAATGCTAAACAGTGGATGTATTGCCTGGCCGGGACAACGCTGTCGAAGGATTGACCAATCCCTCTCATTCTCTCACTTACCGCATTTGTAGTTGTAAAATCGAAAAACTGGGTTCGAAAACAAAAACACTAAATACGCACTCTAAAATATTTCATAAAAAAACTTGTATTCTGTGAAAAAGCTCTGATGGACCACTTGGATAAAAGAAATCTGACACGATACGGCACCAATGTGGTAAGTGATGGAAATAGGAAGGGTACTTACGTAAGGTATCAAGGCTTTGATAAATGACTCTCAGTTGTAGAAAAAGACTCCAAAAGTACAATAATGATGGATAGCACCTGAACTGCGGATAAAGAGCACTTAATATGATTTACGTCAGGTTTGATATGATTTAGTTGTTTAATTGTTATTGCTTATTACAGTGTAGGGACCGTTACCCTCGAACTACAACAAACACACCATCGTGCATATGTGTGGTCCTTACTTAGACTAATACAGCTATTCGGAGGTCACTAACTATTGTGTATAGTTGTGAACGATGGTTGTTGGATGATCGGTGATATTCTCTCGTGTCCTGGTATTTGCCCATCCGCAAATACCATAATTAGACCGTTTCGTAATTCAGAGGCAGTGGTTCGGACTCCACGTTAAACTGTAACTCCCTTAAATGTACCGTTGACTGTTGGGCTATCAATAATTTACAGTTCTGTCTAAAGAACATTAGTCAGTAACAGGTCTACAAGATTTCTCATTCATACTTGGCTTAAAATACTTACTTGGGTAGGTCGCCATTTCAGTAACTAACTAACCGCCCCGCCTTCTCGTCACAGGACTGTCTAGGCCATCGCTTGGAACCGTCTTACGCTTCACTTCAGGTTAGACATTGATTTTTTTGCAGATGGTAACTCTTTATGAGTACCCCCACTCCTGCGAGGGTTATGTGGTGACTCCACCGTTAGGCGGTGTATACCTAAACTAAACCCACCTTCCCCCGTCCGTCCAGACGTGTATGAGCAACTCACATACGGACAATGAACTTCATTTGGGCGAATCACAGCATTAGCTTTTCAGCTGTAGCTGCTGGAATACCTCTTAGAATGGCTAGAACAATTAAATTAGAATCAGGGCCGGAGCAAGTGAAATTGCAGATGTTAATCAAAGTAAAACATAAGTATAAATTATGACGTGTTGACGCATTGCTGTGTCAGGCTTTGGCTGAACAGGACACGCTGTTCCCCTACGGTGGATCATCCAGGATGGCGATGGGCCTGGGCCTCCAGACCTCCGCGTCGTAATGCCGTCTACAGGGCTCCCTGATGTGTCCTAGGGTAGACTCGGCTGCTTTCTGAAACAGTTCATGAGCTTTTGTTCTGTTTAAAAGATCAAGAGTTGGGACTCCCAACGTCCCCATGATTACGGAGTTTCTTACGAACCACGGCTGTCGTGTGATTCGTCTCAGCGACTTTGTCTGGATGACCTCTAGGCGTTTCCTGTTGGTCTTGCTGGCCAGAATCCACCACGCGTTTGAAGTATACATGATAAAAGAGCGTACAATCAGTAGAAACATGGTGACCTTCATCCTAACCGGGGTTGGGCTCCTCGCTGCAAGAGGTGGCCACATCAGTCCCAGGATTGCCGTTGCCTCAGCGACTTTCCTGTCAACATGCTGTTTGAAACAGAGGCGTGAGTCCAGGGTGACACCCAAGTACTTCACGGACGTCTTCCACGGTTTTCCCACTCCGTCTAGCTGGATCTCGGCATTTTTCACCTCATCCTGAAACAAATGGCATTACTTTTATCCGCATTGACTTTGATGACCACTGGCGGAGCCAACCTTGAGGGTCGCGACATTATAGCTTAGCGAAAAGCTCCTGCGGTGTGAGAGTTGCGTGTGAGGGTTCTGGTACGGTGTGTGACGAGAGTGGTGACGAATCAGTACGCGCGTCACGGCCGTGTCTGGCGCTGTAACGTCCGGCTAGTGGACGTCGCCGACACGGCCATCGTGATACATCGGAGATACTCCGCATTCTGATTAACGAGAAACTCGCTTCACTGTCCCCAACCACTCTCGTCCACTCCAACACTTGCCAACGAGAATTGTTATTTATCGCCAGCCTGACTTGTCCTTTAGTTTCTCCCGCGACCAGGATATTTTTTCTCACGTGTTTAAGAAAACCTCTCTACTCTCACTTCTGTGATTTAAATTCACAAGTACGTCTATCAGTTGTAAGTACTTACATATCTTTCATGGAACGTAACGTCGTTTAAGCGCCCTACCAAGGGTGTACGGTTGCCGTACGGACAGTTTGTATTTCAGGGTCCCCGTCCGTACTGTTCCAGGCAAATCTTTAAAACATCCTTATTTTCAACAGCTGGTTTGACATTTACTAACGTGGAAAGAATAAAAGAGTATGATTTGAAAATATTGTCAATTCAGGACTTAAATGTCTAGGACAGACTTTGATTAAAACCGAACAATGTCCATGAAAATGTTCATATCCTTTAGAGTACGTTTCCTGTAAGTGGAAATTATTTAAATTAGTTTTTAACATAGTAAATAGGCGGAATTAATTTTGTATCAGAATTCCTTCTAGAATAAAGGTGTTTGTTTTACATTTTAACTGGTGAAATTGATTTAAAATAACAATCTTTCTTAAAAATATCCTAAATCACGGATCTCTTCATTTTCTAGTTATTCCAAACCTCCCTCCCCATCGCCGGTAGGCCCTCCTGTGTGGCCGTATATTTTTGTTCCAAGAATTATGGCAGCTCTATCTCACTTCACACCCTTGTTTACTTTAGTCATGACCATTATTTGTGGTAAATGATATCCTTTTCCCAATTCATTAGACTTGCCTACGCTACCAGTTGTATTAGTAGGCCCCCGCGGGTGGAATGTGGGTGTCAGACCCGGAGGCAGCGATATAACAAGTCTATTCTTTGTTGACTGTAAACAGCAGAGCTCCCGACTGTCGAGTGTTATGGCAAACAAACCGTCCAAGTGGATATCAACCGATAAACCGCGGTGGCTTCACTCTGTCCACGTCGCTGACGCTAATCCCATCGACCAGCGTGTAGACACGTTCGCGGCCCGATTAACCAGAACCGCCGAAGTGTCCGTTTGTGTCAATAATTTTGGAGTCTGGTTTAAATGCATTTTCAGCCGTATTGTGAGTCCAGTTTTTAATCAACATCTTAACATATTAATTCAAATTTAAATATCAACATTAGATTCGATTATTGAAATGCGACAATGCTACAAGGTAGGTATTTTAAGCCAAGTATGAATGACGATTGAGTGTAAGATGATTGTGGCGCGATCTTGTAGTCTTGTTACTGACTAAGGCTGACATGCTCCTTAGACAGGACTGTTAATTAATAGTCCAGCAGTCAATGGTATAAAATCCACACAAGAGAACACTACACCCACCGACCATCTCTCACCACCATTCACCATTCGTGACCTCAAAGAAGCTGGATTACAGCATGACGCCACCATCCCAGTCTGATTGGTTGAGATTAGAGTTAATAACCTTTTTGTAATGGCGACCTACCCGGGTAGTTATCTTAAGCTAAGTATGAACTAGAAATGGGCGATAGTGGGGCGATCTTGTAGTCTTGTTACAGACATGTTCCTTGAACTGACCAGTTCGTAATTTAGAAGCAAACGTGTTTCAGGCTCCACGGTAAACTGTAGGTCCCTGGGATGCTATTGGATGTTGAGCTATTAGTAAACGGTTCTGTCTAAGGTACATGTCAGCCTTAGCCAGTAACAAGACTTCAAGATCACACCATAAACATCTTACACTCATTTCTCATTCATACTTAGCCCAAAATACCTATCTGAGTTGGTCGTCATTCCAGAAAGGTAGTATTTATATTGTTGTTATTTTTACATTTCTTTACTTTACACAAATATTTTGCGTGTATTAAGTAAGCAAATAAGATAAGATTAACCTTCCGGCTAAGGTCTAGTTGCAAGAGTTTACAGGTCGCATTATGCCTCTAACGTGACCTAACGACTACTTTATGAAGCCGGAACCAACGGCTTAACGTGCCTTCCGAAGCACGGTGGTAGTTTGGGAAATAAACTGTTACATGTGTCTGCTGGGAATCGATCCCGGGTCTTCTGGGTGGTAGGGCAGAGTTTGGCGATTTTCCCCTCTTTCTCTTCGACGTGTGCATTATTTTCTTAAATAAAAATGTCACCTATAGGTTAAGAAGAGTTTCAATATAAGTTGCAGGAGGCAATGGGGACACATATAGGGCAACGTTTAATAAACTTGCTTTGTGTATCGCCCGGTCCGGTCTCAAGTCGACTGCGGCTGGAGTGTTATCGTCGGTTTGCAAATCTCGAGTCTGGAAATAGCGCCCAGCTCAGAGGGAAGGTCATGCGTCATCGTACAATCTGCAGAATATCATCGACGTCGTCATTTATAGGCTTCTATCTGGATTTTCGTATTGATTTGGACATGTTTCTTGTCTGTCCGCCGTTTGTTTAAAGATTGTGTTAACATTGAAACAAGTTTATATAACGGATTCTGTTAAATGCCTAAAAGATTCCCTGCCTTTCTGTAATCATATATATGTAACTTATGTATTCTTCATTGTTTATGTTTATTCTTTGAGTATTCAAATACCTCCATTGCAGCAGACCTGCGTACTCAGCGAATTTCCAAATCAATAACATAATAATAAATGACAAGTTTTATCATTATCTGTCAATAAATATGAGTATTGTTTGCCTACTCTCCATAAGATTAACATGATAAAGAGTATGCAGGTTTGCTGCTGTGAGGAACGCTGAAAATAGGTGTTTCTAGCGTAAACAATTTATATTTTGACCATTTATATCAAGTTTCATCAACATCTGTCCACAAATAAAGGAGTTTACCTAAACTCTATATTATTAACATGGGAAAAGAGTATGCAGGTTAGCCGCCATGATAATAAACACATAAACTATGATTTTCAAGCATAAATATATGGATCTCAACCACATTAAGCTAAATATCAAGTTTCATCCAAAAATGTTACATAATAAGTGAAACATTAATTTTTCCTTATCCTCCATAAGATTAACATTGGATCCCCAAAATACAACGTACTGTGATTAGATTTTTTAATATCTCGGTAACCGTTGGAGATAGAGAAAAACTTTAAGGAACTAAATTGTGTAGTTTTTTAAGGTGTTTCTAATAGTGAAAAAAATCAATTTTCGGGGTACAAAACCCCCCCAAACTACCCGTTCTGATTATCCGATATGTCTGGTTTACGAACTCGTCCGAGAAAATGCAGGAATACACGTCTCTACCAAATTTGGTCTTGATCGAACCATTTTTACGAGAGTTATCGTGTTCACAGACACACACACACACACACGCACACATACACACACCATGAGACCTACGGTAATAGCATCTTCCCTATGGGAAATTCGCTAAAATGGAAATCTTTGGGTCTCTGAGAATCTATTTGAGTATTTAATTAATTACTAGAGTGAGTTATAACATATTGGTCCTTCGAGCCGGATATCCAATAGATATAGTGAGTCAATTGACAAATCAGTTTCGCATGCCATACTAGACAGGCGTGTGCATATTTTTCACCAGCACTGGATGTCTTTTTTGATAGCCCCAAATCAGCTGGGGTTAGATTATTTGGTGATTATTTGGAAGAATTTTTGTGACACGATTGTTGGAACAGAGTTAGTTATGGGTATTTGTACAAAACACTATTAAAGTACCCATCGTCATTTAGCTTAACTGGATGAGAGGTTGTACCCACCTTCAAAAATGAATCATGCAAGGGTCGAATCTTGATCCAGTTGCCATTGATGATGCTTCATAACAACCGATCGATGTTAGATACAGTAGTAACAAGACCGGGATTTGGACTGATACCCATCAAAACGTTTCAAATCCATAAAGGCGAAGAAAGCAAAATAACTAAATTGTTAATAGGTTATTTACCGTCTCCTGATTTTTTAAGTCACTCAATATAGCTACGCGCTTCGACGAATTCAAGTCGATATCATCAGGCGTACAAAATATATAAAATAGTAATGACCTATGCTGGGCTTGAAAAGTTTTTTTTCAAAGTTCAATAAACATTTACTACACTTTTGAACATATAACTACACATAACAACATATTAAACATGTAACAAGTGAATATATTACATTGAAAAATGAAAAATAGCATAACAATTATCCATGTTTACCATTAAAACTCATTAAATGAACGAGCTATTGTTCTAGAATAATGTTTTAATTAGTGTTTTAATTTCTAATATTACTTATATAGATACAATTTATTATGTATTTACAATATATCTTTGTCATTGTGGCAAAATTTGAAATATCTCTATGGAATGTTTCCTTCGGTAAAAACACAAGCAATACTCAGAGCTTAGACATGTTGTACCTGGCTAGGTCCGTACTTACGCACTGGTTACAAAATGTACTTCATTCTCTTTCGATAACTTGTTACAGGGTTTTAACCCCCCGAGTGGTGAAAGGACTATTTATCTCGATGATATTCGGATATGCTATCGCAGTCAACAATTACCATCTTCGTGCTGCCATCTACGAGCTAATGCATGAACTAACTTGTGAAGTTTTCTGTTTTGCAGCTAGAGTCCGTGGTTTTGCTGATAGAGTAAAATAAGTGCTTTCTTATACGGTTGTAGTAGAGACTAAACGCTGTGACTAAACCGACGAGTGGAGCAATTGGTAGGACGCAGGTTCGAATCCCGACCATAAGCGATCCCAATTCAGCTTAAAAATATTTGGTATAGGGGAGGTAGGGCTCACCTAAAATAAACGGTGACTTGCTTGCGTGGAAGTTGACGGCTTAATTGCTTAATTGGCATACAATAGACACCGGCTTTGCTTCTTTTACAATTGTATGGATAAGGGGCATGTTTTGTGTTTTGTGATTTAAAGTAAAAATACAAAGTAAGTTTAAATTGTCCACCACTAGGATGTAGGAACGAGGCTAGGCTACCTGTATTCCGAGCAGGAGCCACTCCAGATGACTCGTCGCTGCACATGACTCCAGCCTCTTCTATTATGTATCGCTGCTGACCGAACATTTCTTGCTTATTCGTTTTGTTAATATTGGGTAAACAATTATGTTTATAACATGCACGCTATATTCTTAATGTTTTACAGTCGGACCTCGTTAACTCGAAATTCAAGGGAAATTCAATTTACTTCGAACTAATGGAAGTTTGGATCAGAAATTAGCGGTCTTAAAATTTAAATTTTAGTGGTTCAATACAGAAGTTTTAATTTTAGTTTGTGAGAGTAAAATTATAATTCTACTTGTACTTCTTTGAACTCCCTTACAAAACAATCAACAAGTGAATAAAATAAATACGGTACCACACCATGGGCGGAGTTAAGAGGCTATTTTGGGGGGCAATAAAGGGGTATTGAATACCACCCAATTTTACTGAAAGAGGAGTCCAGGAAATTTTTGGAAAAATACAAGCAAAAAGTATTTTTTATGTTAAAGAGTGGGTGAATAGGAAAATTTAAAATTTAGAAAATTAAAGTTTAGGGTCCGGTAATAATAAATTGTGACTTTGATATTAAAGCGGTAATGGTCTTTATCTTTATTGACTTTAATGACTGGGACGTGGCGACGTCCTGTAATCCAGCTACTTGGAGGTCACGACATGTGGATAGTTGTGAGCGATGGCCGGTAGATGTAGTGTTCTCTTGTTTGGGTTAACGTCCGCATTGTTGAATACTACGTAAATCCGCAAAGACCATTCTCATAATTAGACCAATTCGTAATTCAGAGGCCGAGGTTCGGTATCCACGTTAAACTGTAGGTCCCTTAGTTGCCATTGGCTGTTGGGCTATTAATTAATAGTCCTGTCTAAGGAAGATTTCAGCCTTAGTCAGTAACAAGACTACAAGATCGCGCTACAATCATCTTACACTCAATCGCCATTCATACTTGGCTTAAAATACCTACACTATGTATGGTTGCCATTTCAATGATCTAATCTATTACTGTACCGATATTTTTTTAATTTTTAACTCTTAATATAATTTGTTTTTAGTTTGTATACATGGCAGGCAAGGTTTGTAAAACTTAAAATTTTAACAATCTTTTTAAATTTTTGACATCTATTAACGGTAACAATATACATATTTTCAAAAAGGTTTAGGGGGCAATGGCCCCTGTAGGTGTAGGGGATTGTATGCCCCTTTTTACTTTCTCCACTTACACAGAATATATGGAGAAAGTATTGCTTTCGTCAAAATTCTCGAATTTGAGTTGAGAGTGGATATATCCGTTTTGGGGGTTCCCTGAATCCAAAACAGTGGTTTTTGACGTGATGTCTGTCTATGTGTGTGTGTATGTTGTCTGGATGTGTACAGAGACTACAGCCTATTCCGTTGGTCCGATTATGATGAAATTTGGTATGCTTGTATATATTGACTGTATCTCCAGGCGTTTTTTTTTCATTTTTTTGAATTAGAAAACGTAAAAAATCCAAATTCCTTTAAAATGGCTCTCAAAAAATGAAAGGTTAGGAATAATTTGACTCGCACCATTAAAACCTGCTTAAAAACTAAACAAATTAGTATTCTTAATTATTTTTCTACGACTAACTGTCAGAGAAAAGTTAAATTTACTGTCCGTGGTAAACTCAGTATATTGTCTGAGGGCACCCAATGTTATTCTTATGGAGAATATTATTTATTCCTTATTTCCCATGAAACTTTTTATGCAGTGTAAAGTCACATCACCCAATAAAACCCGCTTTAAAAAGCTTGGTATTACCAAGGGGGGCGGGGGCTGTTCTCCCATAAAATTCTAACAATTAATTAACTTTGTTTCTCTTGTTGTTATTTTCAGAAATTTGATGATTAATTTTTAAGCAATAAATTATTAAACGATATTTAGATAAACTTTACGAAATATGATAGTTTATTTACAGATTGTTGTTTTGAAATTTATTTAAGGGAGAAAGTGTGTGTGTCAGTCCACAGATACCGTTTATTTCCTTAGGCATACTAAACAGGTTCGTCATCACCTCGGGGGGGGAGGGGAGGGTGAATCCCCCCAATATTCTTCAACGAGTAGCAAAAGGTTGTCTAAAATAATTTTGAAGAATGTGAGAGAAAGTTTGTGTCGATCGAAAATGTTAGCGCTGGCTACTTGTTGCGCTGCGGCTCGAGCCAGTGTCATTATAGCGGAGAGAATTAATGTTAAACGAGTTATCCAGCATTATCATGCTATTATGTGCGCTGCTTACGGGCCCCGGGCCCTATGTGGAACAATACTTGGCCACAAGCTTAAATTAAGTTTCATAACTCGATTCGGCACCAGTAATGGAATTATGTTTGTATTTTTATTAAAATAATCCGTTGAATTTGATACAGCAATGATTTTAAATCTACGTAAAACTAAGAATAACAATTTTGTTTTTTTCCTTACACATAAAATACAATACACATTTAATTAAAATTAAATAAATCTTGCCAGGTCAGATTAAATTATAAAATAACCTTAACTAATAAAAACCCTTCTAGAATCCAGAATTAAAAAATTCGAAAAGAAATAGCCTGGTTTGAATTGTTTAAAGTTGAGGATAGAAAATCAAAAATTAATCAAAGCCGCTAGCCATGCTTAAAGTAACCGCTGTGCAAGTAAGCTATAAATATATTAGTACGAAATAAGTAATATTACTAATTTTATTCTTTGAAATCATGGTCCTTCCGTTGGCATACATTATTTATTGATAGTTATTAAAATAGTTACTTCAATTCTAGTAAGTTTACATTTTATGTTCTAAATGTTAAGTTTGAAAAACCACGCTGAAAAGAGTACAAATTGAGAGTGAAATATGATTGTATATTTACTTTCCTGTGGGAAATAGGTTAGATCATGGATATGTCTAAAGGGAATGTTTTCAGTTCTTGTAAACAGCTGTTGTTATTCTTATATATTAAAAATGTAATACAATAGCTTTAGTAGTTTCTATGGAAACCTGTAACAAATTTTTATCTTACAAATTCCCAACACTCCTCCCCCAGAGCTAAGACATATCCATGTCAAAAACCCAGATAGGGGTAAGATCAGTCAATAATGGGAAATAGTAAAATTGTATTTCGTAGACATCCAATGAGGCAGTGATCAATAATCAGTTGGCCTAAAGCCTGTGAAGATGAGAGCCGCCGCCACGCCACTCATTGTACCAGGTAGCAATCGCCAAGGTCGTCTACTCGGGTTGTCAACTTATTGCTGTATCACTTACCGCCACCGTCTGGACAGTGGACAGGGACTGCCGCGTCTGCACCTGATTTGATACACCCGTCAGAAACTACCGAGTATAAACATCATGTGGCACACATATAAGCGACTGCCGCGTCCAAAACTTCATACTTGGCTTAAAATACGAACCTGAATAGGTTCGAACGGTCCAAACCGTTTTTTTGGACGCAGTTGGAAAACTTCGTATTCAGTTATCTTATTTAATCCATCGTCGTGGAATTCAATAAACTGGTAATTTTCTTCGCTGTTGGATGTAAAAAGAATACATGAAACTGGCTACTTTTATTACCTGAAGGATGTGGAATGTAGTAAAATAGCAATGAAAGTTTGGTAGCTCTTAAACGTGAAATTCAGGGTACCGGTACTGGTCTTTGAATAGGGGAACGTGGAATGATACAGCCGTAACTTACTTCTTCACTAAAAGTCATTCAGTGCAGCCAACTAGTTATTTTACCTGTCAGAAGATGAAGCATTTAGTATAAACTGTGTATAGAACATTTTTTAAAAGATTAACACAGTTAATTGACTTCGTCACCGATCTGAACATTAAAATATAATAAACTAGTAAACTTATTAACTAAAGGATGTGGAGGTTGTAGACATGTAGTTAATACGATTGATTAGATTAGATTATTGAAATGGCGACCTTACTACAAGGTAGGTATTTTAAGCCAAGTATGAATGAGGATTGAGTGTAAGATGATTGTGATGCGATCTTGTAGTCTTGTTACTGACTAAGGCTGACATGTTCCTTAGACAGGACTGTTAATTCATAGCCCAACAGCCGATGGCAACTAATGGACCTACAGCTTAACGTGGAATCCCAACCACTGCCTTTGAATTACGAATTGGTCTAATTATGAGTATGGTCTTCGCGGATTAACGTAGTATTCAATAGTGCGGACGTTAATCCACACAAGAGAACACTACACCAACCGACCATCGCTCACAACTATCCACAATTCATGACCTCCAAGTAGCTGAATTACAGGACGACGCCACCGTCCCAGTACAGTTGGTACTTTACACTGCTGCAAGGAAACATATTTATATTTTTACTCTAAATATAATTTTATATTTTAGACCAGAGGGAGTTTTTCAAGTTTATGGTGTGGTTGAATGCTATTACCCACTGAGATCCTAAACATATTGGTCTCCATCGCGGACGGTGAGGACAGCAGACGTTCGTGAACGTTGCATGAGGCTCGCATCGGGTTAGGGGAGATTTGGGAGTGAATCACCATGTCGCATTAGCATACACTGGTAATAATTATTGTGGAGGCGCGACCTTGCCCCTCCCCGTGCCCCTGCCCTTGCCCTTGCCCCTCCTCGTGCCCCTGTCCTTGCCCCTGCGAGTGTCCTCGCGTCCTCCACCTCACTTGTGCGGTTTCCACTAAACCTGGCCGAAACAACTACACTTCATTTGATCGTTAATCGATCTTCCCTAATCGAGATATTTTCTCCAGTATCGAATTTCTGACCTATCGGCGGTTTAACTTGTAAACTATCCAATCTTCAGTCAAGAACAAGACAGTTAGTTATTTGTCGGTTTCAAATTAAAGTTCTCGCCTAGGACTACTCCAATATTACCCGCCTAAGGCCGCAAAATGGCATATATTTATACTACCAATAACCAACTTGGCTTAACTCCGCAAAGCGTTATATGTTGGCAATATAGCGTGTGTTACGATGTAACGTAACGTGTACTGGTCGCCGACAAACGGAGTCAAGTTAGGTTGGTTATTGATATTTTAGATCGTTAAGGGGAGAGATGCACTTTTCTCCTTCAATGCTTTTTGAATGGGGAATTCGCAGGTTGGTTAGGTACCAATAACTTAACAACTGTTTGAGGTATTATTCTCAAACTTTAAACACATATTATTGAATATATTACAAACAAATTGTACTAGATTTAAGAAAAAGTATTTGAAACCAATCTAATGTATACATTTAGTACAACATTTAAAACAATTAAAAATCAAAAAAATATAAACAATTAAAAAAATGCAATGCATAAATTCATTTTTATGCAGTATTAAGTTGGAGTGATCGTAATCTCGTTTCATATTGATAAATGCTTTACTGTTTCTTTCACTAGAAAAAACTGATGCTCATAAATTGGTTCACAGTTATTCCATGAGGGGTAACATTATCGCACAAAAATTCACGATAAGGACTTGGGCATAACTTTTGATTCTAATTTTTCTTTTTCTCAACACGTTTCTTCTCTCTGTAAATCTTCATTTTCTGTTTTAGGATTTATTCTTAGATCAAGTAACTTCCTTAGATAAGCGGCGGCGAGCGGCCGTGTTGGTGTGCCTGCACGGGCTGGTGGGTGGGTCGCTTGACTGTGCGACTCTCTTAGCTCGATTACAGTTCAATGTTTCTCGACACAACTCTCGTTGTCGTATCCTGTTTTCCCCCCAATTCTCCCGCACAAACCTAGGAGCTAATTCACCTATTAATAAAATGGTCAGAATTTATAATAGACTTTGTGTAAATGATAATTGTTTAGATTTAACTGATAACAGAGCTAAATTTCGTGAGTATATTTTTAATATTTTATGTTATTAAGAAATTAATATACTTTCTATTTCCTAATTATATTTTTAATTATTTATCAAGATATTTATTGAAATTGTTAAATTGTTTGATCTATTTATTATTCATTCTCATTTGGTAACGTTAATTATAAAAATTAAAGAAATGAGATATTTGTAAGTGGCAGCGAGGAACTGGTACATGTGCTTCCAAATATTTTTTAATTCATTAATGCAACAATTTAATTGGGCGTAAGCCTGTTTCGTAGCATTTCAAATAATAAATAATAACTTTAACTCCGCAGAGCGCGGTTTGTCGGCGACCAGTACACGTCTCGTTACATCATAATATACGCAATATTGACGACATACTGTGCGGAGAAGTTAGATTGGTTATTGGTAGTAAAAATGTATAAATGTTGGCTGTTTTGCGGTGGTCAAATGAATCATATTCGAGTTTTCCTTGGTGAGAGTTTTATTTGACACCGGAAACATACCGAAAGAATAAAAAGCAGTTTTGGACACGAAAAAGTCGTTTTTGGGTGTTTTGGGGTCTTTAATTTGACACCATGAACTCAGTTCAGCCTTATAAGTTCTAATCAGGTGTAAAGAGTTTAAGTTTCCAGCATTTAATGGATTGAGTTTACTCGCGAAGGACGACCAAGTCGGCTGTGACCGTACTTTCCTCTAATGGCGCGGTGTCGGGCCTTGTAGACGCGCGCTCCGGGACTTAATATTAATAATTTCGTGGACCTTGTTGCCGCCAGTATACATTTCAATTTGTTCGGCTCAGATCCCCTCCGCCCAGAACCGTACAGCGGCTATTTTTGGTCATCTTTAACATAGCGTGTTAATATCAAATCAAGCACCGTATTTAGGTTGGGTCACACGTTCAGAGATTTGTGATAATACTGTATTTTAATTTGTCGTTTGAATTGCCAAAACGAACATATTCTTGAAAAAGAGACTGTTGTAAACTCCCCTACCTGCGTTATCTTCACTCGCACTATCAAGTTTAGAGATTAAACTTAAGATTTTACTTTTTTACTTTTACTAATTCTCAATTAAATAAATAAGAGTCGAGTTGTTCTCACTCTGTATTTCCATTTCGCCTAACGTTAAGGTTATATGCGAAAATATATACTGTAGTTACTAGCTTCGATCGCTGGAGGTTCCGCCCCCAGGCTCTTGTGGCTGTTGTCGGCAGTCCTTAGTAATTAGAATACAGTTAATCGCGGTGTAGGGATTGTGCGTGTGAATTTCATACCATTATAAACTAAAATAACGTAACACAGTATCAATATGTGCAAGAAGTCACAGTTGAAAAATGTCAATTGTGTGGTCACTCGCATAACCTTTAAACCAAAATGTAAACAACATAAAAAATGCAAGTGCTTCAATCTGTCAGTATTGAAGCATATATATATATTCAACTAACAGATATAGTAAAGCAATCAGCTGTTGGAAAGAAAATAGCTATAATGTACAGTAAACAAAGTTCTGGTTCCACAGTGTGGGATCCTTTTTAGGATTCTAGGGATAACTACAATTGAGTTACAACAAAATTGATGATCCATAAACCTTCTCCATGAAATTTTACCGAAGTTTACCACTTTTCATAACAAATCGTCCAACGGTGCATAAACTTCAAACATACAAAATATATACAAACTTCCTCTTATATATATATATATAAGAAGATTACCCAGTAGCACTTTAGACTAAACCATTTCTAGGTGTTATCAGCCAAGTCCGTGACGAGGAAACCTAGACGAATTGATCTGAAGCCAGGCGACAGTGCGATGAATGTTGAATGAAACTGTCCGTAGACGTGGACGACGATGGCGCGTGTGTGCGTGTGTGTGTGTGTGTGCGCGCGTATCGCACACTACCGCAACGGACACCACTTACCGGTCACTATGATTATTAAATGTGCAACCTTAAAATGCCGCACCTTTACTGGCAGAGGTAGAGAGAGTTCCTCAGAGATACGTTCTAGTAGTGAAAGTAGATTAATTCATTTGTTAACTTAGATCTCTCCAACTTAGATGGGCTATGCCTATAAGCCTGTATGTGTGAACGACGTAATAACTATTTTTTATGTCGTCCTACATTTTGTACTTTTCGTTATCCATTATCCGGCTCAAAGGCATTATTGTTAACCGTAATGAATTACTCAACACGCGAACTAAAGTGTTTCTCTGTCAGACTCATATTAATAAATTAAAAAAGACAAAGTAAAATAGTTTAACGTAAAAACATTATGATTGAATACTTATTCGACATTTTGATTTACAAGAGTATTGTATAAGTCTATCTATTATCAGAAAAATATGCCGATGTTAGTGAATGGCTCAGTAAGAAATATTATTCGACTAATGGACGAGTAATGCTGCAGTCTTTTCTCTACCCCGATTGGTAAATTCTACTAGTTCAGTAACCATGAGCACCATCCTCAATTCTATTACGATGTACTAGCTTATAAAAATCGTTACAAATAGTGGATGTACGGTAATGTGAATCAAACGTTTAATATATTAACCTATTAAAGTTGGAAATATCTATTTCAATAAAACCGCCAACATAACATTCCTGTCTATAATTAATTATTAAACTATTTTCATTATGTTGTTTTTATTACAACGTAAAATTAATCAATACTTAAAAACAATTAATAATCCAAGAAGCGTCCATAAAGTTATAAGGGAATAGACTGAACCATAGGTCCTATCCATCTACTATCGATTGGGTTCTACACACTAGTGTTTCCCAATTCATTTTCTTGAATACTACATTGAGGTTTATTGGAAAATGTCTCGTTGAACTCCTAAGTACTTTTAAACTAGGTGGTTCACTACGGTAGTTATTCTATCTACTTCATAGTATCAAAGTCTTTGGTTTGATTCTTATCAAAATGTTTATCGTTTGATACTGCCCCCAGTTGTCTTTAACCTTTGCGTTTTAAATCTTGGTAAATTCATCAGCTGATCTGTGTCAGTAACAAGCTGCATCAAATCACATTCATTACATTCATCAACTCGTAAAAAACTTGTAAAGAAGATTGACAGGAGTCAGAGTTAGTCCCCGGAATGTTCGGTTTGTTGTCTTGACAGGAGCCATGTTCGACTTCCTCCGTAAGGTAGGATTTGTTGTCTGACAGCAGTTAGGTTCGACTTCCTCCGTAAGGTAGGATTTGTTGTCTGACAGCAGCCAGGTTCGACTTCCTCCGTAAGGTAGGATTTGTTGTCTGACAGCAGCCAGGTTCGACTTCCTCCGTAAGGTAGGATTTGTTGTCTGACAGCAGCCAGGTTCGACTTCCTCCGTAAGGTAGGATTTGTTGTCTGACAGCAGCCAGGTTCGACTTCCTCCGTAAGGTAGGATTTGTTGTCTGACAGCAGCCAGGTTCGACTTCCTCCGTAAGGTAGGATTTGTTGTCTGACAGCAGCCAGGTTCGACTTCCTCCGTAAGGTAGGATTTGTTGTCTGACAGCAGCCAGGTTCGACTTCCTCCGTAAGGTAGGATTTGTTGTCTGACAGCAGCCAGGTTCGACTTCCTCCGTAAGGTAGGATTTGTTGTCTGACAGCAGCCAGGTTCGACTTCCTCCGTAAGGTAGGATTTGTTGTCTGACAGCAGCCAGGTTCGACTTCCTCCGTAAGGTAGGATTTGTTGTCTGACAGCAGCCAGGTTCGACTTCCTCCGTAAGGTAGGATTTGTTGTCTGACAGCAGCCAGGTTCGACTTCCTCCGTAAGGTAGGATTTGTTGTCTGACAGCAGCCAGGTTCGACTTCCTCCGTAAGGTAGGATTTGTTGTCTGACAGCAGCCAGGTTCGACTTCCTCCGTAAGGTAGGATTTGTTGTCTGACAGCAGCCAGGTTCGACTTCCTCCGTAAGGTAGGATTTGTTGTCTGACAGCAGCCAGGTTCGACTTCCTCCGTAAGGTAGGATTTGTTGTCTGACAGCAGCCAGGTTCGACTTCCTCCGTAAGGTAGGATTTGTTGTCTGACAGCAGCCAGGTTACCCCCTTGTTGTCTGACAGCAGCCAGGTTCGCCTTCCTCCGTAAGGTAGGATTTGTTGTCTGACAGCAGCCTACACCTCCTCAGTAGGATTTGTTCTCAGCAGCCACTTCTCCTCCGTAAGGTTTGTTGTCTGACAGCAGCCAGGTTTACTTCCCTAGGATTTGTTGTTCTGACAGGAAAACGTTTTATTTCCACGTATGGACGATTAATACCGTTGTTTTACTCTGTATTTCTTAATTAAATACTAGTGAGCCCTATTGGCGTAAATAGGTACACTTAATTGGAATGTAGCCTTTAATATTGGACTAAGAACTATTGGACTATTGAACTGCCTTTGATCATTGTACTATTAATTAATGGTCGTGATATGCAAGTATTTGTTAGTGATGAACTTATTTGGTTTATTATAATTAACTTTTTCTATTACAAGGAAGGAAGGTACATTCTATCATCTATCTCGTTGCTATTTTTTGACATTGATATGTCTTAGCTCTGGGCGCGCGGGGAAATGGGCTTCATATGATTATAAGAACAGCTGTTTATATGAACTAAAAACATCCTCTTTAGACATATCCATGTTTTAACGTATTTCCCACAGGGAAGTAAAAACAAACATATTTGTATTTAATTTATTCCCTCGAACAGAATCATATGTAAAAATCATATGTATAAAGATTTTTTTAATGTTTTAAAATAATATTACACATTATTCAAGATACGGAACAGAGTTAGGATCGAAAATTGCCAGAAAATAGTTTAAATGCTTACTGGAAAGAAATATTATTGTTTCAGTCAATTAATATATACTAAAGGAATATTTTTTATGTGTATTTTTCTATGAAGTAAATTACCTGTATTTATTTTTTTGGAGGGGATACTTTTGAGTGGGGTATTTTCTATAATAAGTGTCGTCCATTATTTGCCTATAATTTGGGTTTCCACCATTAGACGAGAAGAATTTAAAATTAGCAATATTATTGGTTCCTTTTGTAGCATAATGAAACAGAATTTGTACAAAAATGAAACAAAAGGCAGAGAACTGATGATGGGGAAGCATCGCATGGTGGCGAAGACGCCTGCCACACGCTAGCTGCAACCCGTGGTGCGGCGGAGTGGTGGGGTTGCCGTGTCAAACCTCGCAGGCGCTAGGCCACACGATTAAAATTTAAAAAAACTAACACATAAAATACCAATAAACTTTTGTTAAGCTTATTTTTATTATTAACATTATTGTATTTGGTATAGTTTCTAGAAATTCTTTATCTTGTTATTTTACTGTAAAAGTTTATAATTTGAAAAAGTAAATTGACACTCATAACTAGGTATGAAATCTACACCATGTATTGTGATACATTCTTTACCAATGAAATCTAAGGTCAATTAATTTCACCGATAATATTTAAATTTTTCAAGAGTCTTGTAAGTACTAGCTCACAAAGAACCAACTTTCTAGGATGTTTGGATTATACAGCCCAAGTGCTTTTTAAATAAGTTTTGTTTCTAATCCTCTGAAGTTTTGCAACTGGGATCTGTTTATTGCTAGTACATTTACAGTGTACAATGTTTAAATGAAGCGTATTTTAATTCTGTCGTGTTTCTCAAATTGACCATATAATTTTCAATTCACTGAATTATTTCGTAAATGTAATAACTGAATCCTGAAGTTATGACAATAAACCACAGCATAATAAGCACAATATACCATGACATTTTTACCAAAATCAATAGATTCACTATGGAGAAATTATATTTTTATCGTTTTCCGTGGTTGAACGGTCGTTAAATTTAAAAAAATTATTAAATGGAAAAATTTTGTTTTGGATATTTTATAAGAGTGCGCTCTGTGTGGAAACGGGGACGCATAAGGAAAGAAAAAAGTGTGAAAACCAGTTTTTTTATCGAAGAGCACCGATTTTTTCCTGAAACATTTATTCCTGAAAATTTATACATGTTGATAAGATTGCCCAGTAGTTTAAGTAGTACTGTAACTGCTTTAGAACAAAAATACAGTATTTTTTAATAAACGCGAAAGTTTGTTTATTTTTTAGCTATAATTTTATATCTTGTGTTTCCATGGAAATTTTCTCATTATTCTAGTACAGTAGTGTCATATTATAACACTAAATAAGCAGAAACAAATTCAGTTGTTTTTCTTAACTAGTGGAGTTACAGGAAAAATGTGGAAAATTCCCGGGTATTCCTTGATTAGGAAAACACTACATGCAGATCATTTTAGGCTACGCACAGTCATGTTCAGAAGGCCCCAGATCCATATTGGTTGACAAGGATTAAAATTAGAAATTAGAAAATACAAAATGAAATATAAATGAAAATAAAACATGAAAAAATAATGATAAAAATTAATAATTAAAAACTAGAATTAGGAGCTCCTTCTGTTGGTACATACGGTCACTTATTATTTTGTTAAACATCAATTAATATTTAAAATAGGTAAGTGTTATATGTTGCCGTTTTCTGGTAGAAACAAATAATTTTAATCAATTATAAAAAATGATTTTTTGGCGATGTTCTTCCCTCACGATGACTTCTGATTTAAAACCTACAGGACTGCAGGACTGCCGACACGTACGCAGGGTATAACAAGGGTATAAACAAAACTAAAGAATCTCGCAATAGTTCTTGAATTAGGGATAGATTACTGTATTTGCTGAATATTTGCGTGCTAAAGAGAGCATCAGGTTGACATGTTTGATTTTCGGCTGGTTGATCACATCCTTCCTGCCCAGCTGATAAGTCCTTCCCTCTCCCTCCTCTCATCCTTCCCTCTCTCCTCCTCAGACTATAATTGGCTGCTGTTAACTGATAATGTTACACTTAAATCATAGTCAAACAGAGGTGTCAACAATGTGTGAATTGGGTAAGCTTCGTTGTATGTGTCTACAGTAAATCACAGTAATAATAATTTTTTCATTTTTTTGAAAAAAAAAATTAAATGAACAAATAAAATGGTTGTTATTTTGGAGGGGTTTTCAACAAAGTTGAGGACTATATTTTTGACATGGATATGTCTTAGCTCTGGGGGGTGGGATATGCAATCTGTCAGACCATAACAAATTTTGTAATTTCTTGATGGCCTCAACCAAAAGAATGCTTGTGTATCATGTTTTATACACATGGCACTGAGTGTGTTAAATATTTTTTTAATAACTTTGTATAGTTCATCAAAATTACCTCTAAGTTAATATATCAAAAAACTGTTATTTAGTACCATGAAATAAGAATTAGATCATACACTGGTGTGAGTAAGTTAGAGTGAATTTCATGCACTTATTCCCATCATTGTAATCAAATATTACTGAGTATGCGGGTTTACTGAAATCAGGATTTTTTAAATAGTAATATACTTATATTAAGGCTGTTAACTAAATAAAACCACATATAAATTTTTATCAAATTATAACAATAGCTAAGCACTTATAGCAATTTATCTATTCTCCATAAGAATTGCAGGGGCAATGTGTACGTAGATTTGTTGCCAAATTTGGGTTTGTTGATAAAACTTAACTAGATGGTCCTGCATACAAAATTTTAAAAGGATATTTTGGTTAATAAGTTAAGATACTGATTTGAGTTATTCTCCATAAGATTATTAACATTAGACAATGTATTGTGTTTATCATTTTAAGTATCTCAGTACCTGGAGTCATAATTCAAAATACTAGGCCTAAAATGTGTTTTTTAGCTAAATCCAATAGTAAAAGAAAAACTAAGATTTAAAAATTGATACATCAAAAATTCAAACCCCCATTTTTGGGGTGCAAACCCCCCCCCCCTAGTGTAGTTAGCGTAGTACGATTCAGTTACCAAATGAACTTGTCTAAGATATTACAGAAAGAAACAACTCCACTAAATTTTATAATAATCATACAATTTTGGCCGTTATCGTTAAAATTTATACGTTTACATATATAATTTTGAATAACCCCCCAAAACATGTTCAGGGGGTTGAGTTATGAACTTCTATCATGGTCCCAGGTTTAAAACTGTCACCACGGGGGTTATGTGAATAGCTAATTTTCCATAAAAAATTAGCTAACAAATGAAAATTTTAACTATAAAATTTCAACTAAAAATAAAATATTCCACACAACACTTGCAAAGGGTTATTAACAATTCAAACAAGCTTTAATTATTGTTTTCCAGGCTTTTAAGTAATTAATGGAATTCTAAATATCAGTTGAACAATTATAAATAAAACAAAGTTCTAATGTCAGATGTGATAGGAATGTTATTGTTTGGTTGAAGGTAAAAGCCATGATGTGACCTGTCAGCAGAATGTTACTGCTTTAACCTTGTGTCAGAGGCCTGCTTACATTCTGTTCTGTCAATAAATATCACTATTTTTGGATACTGCAAAAATAAAAAATAACTAAATAAATAAACTTTGGTGTAAGTCAAAAATATCATTTCATGTCGTTTTCTTAACAATTTTTTTCCAAAAAATTTTGTTCACGGCAGGGACCAAAAATAAAACATATACAGTATTTTAAAATAATTCAGCAGACCTATCGAGAACTCAAGACGTACATTTAAACCTGTTATTTAGTTAACTAGTTTAACCCTTTGAGGACCTAATGACGATATATAATACTACACTTCAACTACGGTACTTAATTTTTTAGTGGTGTAATTTAGTTTTTCCCAAACCTTTACAAATCACACCCTCCTAATCTCACAGCACAAAGTATCCATTATCCAAAAGGTGATTTTGTTATGTTTTCAAGGCTTCTAATTGATATTCGGAGAGAACTGTTGTAGTTAGGTGGATGAAACTTTTGTTGCTTATAAACAGTGATATATTAAACAATTTCTTGTATTTTGAATGTTATTAGACTATTGGTTTTCTGGAAATAAAATATTTAAATAAAAATAATATTTTGTTTTTTTTACTTTCTTCAAAAACTCAATGATGAAAATACATGAATTTTTATTTTACTTAAATACCTACAATTATTTAATAGGAAATTGGTCAATTTTGAGTGAGTAGTTTTTACAAAATATCAATTTTGAAACATTAGAATCTTTTGAGAAAAATACACATTTTTGTCATCAAAAATGAAAAAATAAAACAAATTGTTATGTAATTGTTAGATCTCTAGGGATATACAACTGCCAAGGATCATCATAAAATAAAAGAAATAAAAATTTGTTTTACAAAAAGCAAATCCCCTTAAAAAGTATGGGTACAATACAACTCAGTTATATAGATAAGATAACTTGTGAAAATAACTTCAGCTGTTTTTCACTGAACCAGCCAGAGTAGATGGAATGAGTATTTGGAGAAAGTGGACACAACATATTTGATTAATGATGGGCCAAGCAGTGTCAGCTGTTTATAACATCTCAAAAACCATCAACTTGTCATGTGATAACTGATCTGAAATCTTCTCAGCTTATCTGTGACTATTTTTTTTTCAGTTAATAATTTAACCCTAGAAATGGCAAAGTCGTAATTTACGACGCATTTACATATTCAATAAGAATAGGCAGGTGGAGGCATCTGTCGTCAGTTTTGTGGACTTGTTAGACACTATCGCCTACGCGACCGTGTTTCCCTCTGGGGGCCAACAACTGAAACAGCTCTCGTAGTACACGAGCCTGCCACCGGGCAGGTCTATAACCAAGTAAGCGCTTTCTTCTCCTAGGCACTGATGGCCGAGGCGGCTAACGCGCTACGCTGACGAGCGTAACGTTCTAGCCATTTGGAAGTGCTAGGGTTCGAATCCCGACCATGAGCAATCCCAATTTGGCTTGCATTTGTGGTTAGTGGTTATAAGGGGGGGGCATGTTTTAAGCTTTTTTTGTTTAAACTTTGATATTTCAAGAAGATATTAGTAATTATTTTTATGTTACAGTTAAGAGTAAAAAGCTTACCATTTCTAGGGTTAAAGTTAACCATTTTTTTAAATCCTGAAGACTTAACTCATAAGCTTTTATAAGGATGGTCCTATAACTTAAAGGTAATAAACACTTAACATTATCAATTGCATCTTTATATCATGTACCATGTAGGAATAAAATATAACAGGATTAAATTTTGTTTGACATATTATAAAACTATGTTCATCATTATATTGTAGAACCTTGAAACCTGAACTCTAAAGGAGACCTTAAAGATTCTCTTTTGAAGGTACACTTATTGTTGAGAATAGAGGTAGTTTTAGAACAAGATAATATTGATACATAATCAAACTGATATCTTATACAGGTGGATTTATCTATTAAAAGTTTTATTGGATAGCATTATATACTGTACATTATAAAATGTCATAGGAAGTTTCATAGGTTTTAAAAAGTCAGACATTTTTATGTCATCAATGTTTGTTGTGGAACTGAAAATCATAAAAAAATAGTTTTCTATTTGAAATATACCATTCAACAACTACTCTTCCCATGAGTCTGTTTGGAGATAATGAAGATTTGTGTGATTCTATTCGTGTTGTTCTTACACTAGAAGAAATTATAAAAATTTGAAATTAAACTCTAATCGTCAGAGGCGTTAAAAAACTTGACTAAAGAAGCTATAAAATTGTTTCATGTATTTTCCACCATTTTTTGTATTACATTAGCGAATTTACATGGAGAAATATACTGTTGGTAGCATGGTCAGACATATGTGGGGAACTCTGATAATTTTTTTTGAGTTCCCTACAGGCCTAATAGAGTTGTCGTTCAAAACTGCTAGTTGTCACTATACTTAAATTGGTTGCTTGAGATATAGAATTTGGTAAACACAGTATGTTGTATTTTAGAGCCTCGTTTTTAAACATCTGGGAAAAAGATAAAAATTTATATCTCGCTGATTATTGAAAATATTGTGATAACACGTAGTATACACGTTTACTTAATGTCTACAATTATGTATGTTGAAAAATCTAAATTTTAGCGAATTTCCCATAGGGAAGAAGCCATTACCGTAGGTCTCATGGCAAGAGTTAAGCCCGGGACCATGTTATTTTTTCTTCTTTAGGTGCCCAGAGACCAAAAACAAGAGTCGTTAAAATTTATATGAGTGTGTGTGTGTGTGCGTGCGCACGCGTGCGTGCATGCGTGTCGGTGAACACAATAACTCTAAAAATATAATGGATAAAAATGGTCCGATTGAGACCAAATTTGGTAGAGACGTGTATTGCTACATTTGCTCAGACAAGTTCGTAAACCAGACATATCGGTCAATCGGAACGGGTAATGTGGGGAGGTTTTGTACCCAAAAATTGGGTTTTTTGCGTTTTTCATATATGTAATTTAAAAAGTATTTAAATTTTACCATTAAAATCAGCTTAAAAACTACACAATTTTGTTCCTTAAAGTTTTTCTCTATTTCCAACGGTTACCGAGATATTAAAAAATCTAAACACAGTACGTTGTACTTAGGGGCTCTAATATTAATCTTATGGAGGATAAGAAAAAATTAATATTTCACTTATCAATCAATATTTTTGGATAAAACTTGGTATTTAGCTTCATGTGGTTGAGATCCATCCATTCATGCTTAAAAATCATAGTTTATGTATTTATCATGGCAGCTAACCTGCATACTCTTTTCCCATTGGTTCGGATTCCATGTTAAACTGTAGGTCCCTTAGTTGCCATCGGCTGTTGGGCTATTAATTAACAGTCCTGTCTAAGGAACATGTCAGCCTTAGTCAGTAACAAGATTACAATCATCCCACAATCATTTCTCATTCATACTTGGCTTAAAATACCTACCTGGGTAGGTCGCCATTTCAAATGGTAATCTGGTAATCTAATCTATGGAAAATAGGAAAACTCCTTTATTTATGGACAGATGTTGATGAAAATTTGTAAAAATTGTCAAAATAAAAATTGTTTATGCAATAAATGCCTACTTTCAGTGTTTCTCACAGCGGCAAACCTACATACTCTTTCCCATGTTAATCTTATGAAGAATAGGCAAATAACTAACTCATATATTTTTCGACAGATATTGATAAAACTTGACATATAATATTACTATTACATTATTTATTTGGAAATTCACTGAGTACTGTAGTACTGAGTAATTCAGGTATGCTGCGACAGGGGTATTTTTTCTTGTGACAGCAAACCTACTTTCTCTTTACCCTTGCACTATGGAGAATCAGTAAATTGATACCTTATACTATATACTATATACCTTACCTTATTATATACTTATATACCTTATATTATACAAGCACTGTCCAGGTAAAATTTTTTTATCAAAGGATTTATGATTTTTTGTGTAATATGTGGGGGTATTTGGGCATGAGAAATCGATTGGAGCAGGTCTCACGGCTGGGAAAAATCTGGTTTTCATTCCTGCCAGGAATGAAAACCATTCATTCATTCCAGGTCAGCTGCAATGGGGGTATACATAATAGTATTTTGAACACTTGATTCATCGTATTGAGAACCTTGTCAAGTAGGGCATGAAGCTCGTTTGGCTAAATGATGAGTCGAGGTGGTGGTGGTAGCAATGTAAATATTTCAGTTTATCTGATGATCACAGTACCAGCCATGTCACCAGATAAGCTCTAATAGGACATCTCCTCTCGTCATGTTTCCGTCCACCCACTGTTCACTTTTTACGTATTTGCTTTCTGTCGGAAGAATTTTTTAATATGTTCATAATTTTGTATTTTAATATTTACATATGAGGTGAAGGAGAAAACAATTGATGATAATTTGTTAAAAATGACTCTATAGACTATTTATGCTGCTATCAATGTCAATTAATATACAGTATCATTGCTGTTCTTTAAATTTCATTATTTTAAATTCCTCTTAAATTTTATTGATCGGCAACATAGTAAGTATTTCATTAATGACTGACTGTAAATCGAAAAAGAATGTAGGTACTCTCCAATTTTCGTGGAGGTTTTTGTAAACGGGTATCACTCCAAATTTCTTGTAATTTTATAGTTAAAAATATTATAGATGATATATTTTCCTCCTAATTTTGTGGATTATATTTTATTCTTTGAAATTCATTTAGTTTTAATTGGGATCTATATAAATAAAATTAGAGTTTTGTCTGTACATTGCTCAGAATTATTCATTTTTTAGTTATTTTTACATTTCGTGTGTTAGAGATGCCAAAACCGGTCTTATCTTAATTTTTTCTGTTTGTCTGTGACGCTCTAGGAGGCATTTTACACCGTTTTCTCAAAAAACGGGAGAACTGATTACAATGACTTATTTCACTTATTTCATGTATTCTCTACATTCCATAGAAGGTTTATAAATGCTTAAAATCGCCCGCCGCCTCTTGAAAAATAAATAACGAGCATTTAAAAACCCACTTTTAGGCGATATTACTCTATTTTGATCCAGTTTTCAATGAATAACCTACTGGTAATAATCAGCTGTCTTTGTAGTTTAAACTACAAAAATCTTTAAAGATTTAATAGAAATAAAAAAAACAGCTGTCAAATCAATATTAGTTTATATTGGTCATTGATTCAAACCCATTTTGAAATCATACTATATTAAAAAGTCATTTTAACGTATAAGTAACTATAATAATGGTATAAATGTCCTAATCCATTTACTTGTAAAGTACGGTAATGCTAAATAATAAAACTGGATATTGATTTATTTTCTTTGTATTGATTTGTTTAGGATTTAAGGTTTACATTTTGGTATGATAATCTTTCTTTTTTAAACTGAATCCTACAACCTGTACAAAGGAAGAGCTTACTGCTAGTGATAAATAAAATTGTTACATTTGTAACACCTTTTTGGGAAACACATTTTTTTCAAACTAATCCTTAGACAAAAACCATATGGTATAAAAATACGGAGTACTGGCAGGTTGCCTTATTTTATTTCATAACTTTTTAACGGGTTTTGATTCAATCTTAATTTACATCTTGAGGAAGTTAACTTTATTATCAATTTAGTTTAAAGTGTTATAAGTTTTAATACAAAAACATATAATAATGATTTATAATTGTGTAATTTTCTCCTCACACTATGTACTTCTCCTGACTTGTGTACCAATCTATGTTACGTGTAATATGAGCCTATTCTGAGTAAAGAGTGTTGACAGTTTTGATTTTGTTGCAGGTTGAAGCGGGTGATGTCATCCTGCAAGTTAACGAGACTGATGTAAACAGGCTTAACACAAAAGAGGGTTCGTATTTATAAAGCATATGTTAACGACACATTTTTGTTTCAGTTTGTCTTAAGGCGAGTTGGACGCTCTTACCCTGCAATGTTATTTTCACTAAATTCTGGAACTGTTTTCTCATAAACTAACAGACATAGGTTAATTGTTTTTTTTTCATCTTAAATTAGGTGTACACTGGCCTGTCATTTTAGTGGAATGGATTTTATTTCATCATAAAATAATTTTTTCAGTCACTTTAAAAATATTAGATTTTAAACTATAGTTTTTTTCTCATATTTGGTACCTTATTTCAATTCCAGACTTCAATTAAATGAAGAATAATTTTCCACTCATTTAATAAATAATAAGATTATCTGAAAAGAAAATCATTGAAATATCAGTTATGGCTCTAGAGCATAGTGAACCTAAAATTAAGTTTCCGGGCAAGGAAGTTTCAATTTACAACATGTAGGAATGTCGTAAGACAGTTCAACTCTTGGCTGGCTTGACATTCATTCACAAAAGGTTTAATAAGGTTGCTAGATGGAGGAAGATAATATATTTAGTATTGAATTCAAGCTAAAAAATAGAGAACAAACCTAGATAAAAAATTTTTTAATTCAAATTTTCAACAATAAAATTGAAAATTCAAATTTTCAAAACTCAACTTCCCTTAACACGTTCGATGCGAATCACACGTAAGAGCATTACATCACCCAATTTACACTGAAGGTTATGGTTGACTGTGAATGTTGTCTGTAGTTCTTCCTTCACAGTGTATAATGCTTCGTTCATGATTTTAAAGTTTAAAGATATTTAAAAAAATGAGTAACAAAAACCCTAACACCCTTTAGCACGGGGCTTGGCATACATACAGCTTATCAGCATTGAACGTGTTAAACATTCTGTGATTAAAGTTAACTTGTTCTCTTTCTCACTAAGCACGATTCTGAACCTGGACCTAAAATAATATATTTCACCACAAGTTTCAATGTAAAGGTTCATGTAAAATTGGTTTGATTACAAAGTATAGTCACGGAAGTATTGCAACAAATACTATATGAAAAAGTAACAACAATTTATCAACTCAATTTTGAAATGTACCTCTCAAAATCTTATTTAGTACATTAAATTGACATTGAGTTCAGTTTTGTCATCCTTTACTTCACAAATGCTCCAAGGGGAGAGTGTGTTTTAGATTTATTGTTTATACACATGATTGGGATATTGTAAGCCCTAATACAGGAGTTACAGTTATACATAGTAGTATGGTAATTTATTATTTTGTTGTATAGGACGATCCAAGACCTCATCTTTTTTGTTAGGGGTTTATTGAACCTAGAAGCCAATTGAACGTTTTTAATGTCATTCTGTACCAGTCTTACATGTTTTTGCTCAATTATATAATACTTTTAATCAGTTACCTATTATCAATAAACAATTTATTACTAATAAATTAAAATGTTTAGATATGTGCAATGTACATGGAAGGAAGATCTCAATTTAGAATAAAATGTTTTATAGTAGTATAGATAGAATGATGATGCATCTGAGCTCGTAATCAATATGCATATGTAGGTCATTGTTTTCCCTCACCTCAACTGAAGCAGCGAAACTTAGCAATCCACAGCGTAACTTATGTTTACATGTGTACTTCAATGAAACACATGTGTGTTATATTATTTCCAATATAATTCAATCATATTTTCCAAATATATTGTGGACACAAAAATTTTTTTTAGAATTATAAATTAATGGCCATTGAAGCAAAACCAATTTTAGTGCTATCAAAATTATTGTTCTCTATCTTATTTATTTTAATGTTGTTACTAGTATTATTATGGTTTTATCAAAAGCACAAAATACTACATTGAACAGCTCTTTTTCATGTCCATAGTTATTATTTCTAGTAGCTATTTGAGACGCATCTCAAATTTGTTTGTTAAATTTTCTAAGCACGGTAATAATTTCATTACTAATATATTACTAAGTACATCACTAGTATTGATTTAAATGTTAGTTTTATAATAAGCCACTCCTCCATTCGTAATTAGCTCCAACTGTAATTTTCCTGGTTACGCTTCAATTTTTTAACAGTTGGCTGTAATGGGCTCGATGTCATTAATTGCCTCTGCATCACAAAACTTTTCTGACTCGCTGCATTGTTCTATAGCACATGCAAGGCCTCTGTCAAAGTATTTAACTTAACAGGATAAGAATAGTACTATACTATTTTAAAACACTGGATTTTTCGAATATGTGTTTTATAGTATTTAAATTAAATTTGTACTAGTTTAGTACTAATTAAACACTTTATTGAACCGATAAATGCAGATTTAAAAAAAATACTATATGTTTTTCAATCATTGACAAGTATAATTGAAAAGAAAATGCATTCATTCGTTGAGGACACCATAAAATAGATAAGTTTTAATAGAAAATTGAATTGATAAGTGACACGTTGTTTAATAGCAAGAGTGACATGTGATGGATTCTGGAAGTTATGAAGGACCTGAAAAAGTTGTACACACAAAATTTGTATTTGTTCTGATATATGAAGAAAAGTCAAGGATACCTTAAGTACTAAAAGTAGTAAAGAGATAAAAATTTCATCCTGCCAATCAGGGGAAATGAGGAATCAAGAATCAATCAAGAGGCAGGGAAGAGAGGTTTCAGAAGAAGAGAGTAATGCACAGTTCTGAAAGGGTGAAGAAGTATTTGGCAAACAGAAGAAGAAGAATTAAAGAAGAACGTAGCCAGAAAATTTGACGTAAATGGTCCATGTAAAATTAATTTAGTATTAATAGTATTTCACTAATGTCTTGTAAACTTAGATGAGATAGCTTATTGAGATTCGTTTCAGTTTGTCAAAACAATATCGGCCGAGGGGCTGTTGAGGAGGGGCAGCTCACTCCCTGGAGTAACTCGGAGTGACGTGCCGTGATAGCATTAACATTGGCTGGTTCCATAATTCATGTCCAGTTTTTTTTTTAATTCCTGTAAAACAAACATTTATACTAGTATTATTTTTTGACATGGACATGTGAGAGGGGGTGTTAGCAATTCACATGACATGAAAATTGTAATGGAAGTGACATCATGTGGTAATAAGAACAGCTGTTTAAAGGAACTGCAAACATTCTTTAGACATATCCATGATCTAAGCTATTTCCCAAAGATAATTAAATACATTTTTATAATAATTAAAACTAATCTTTATAAATGAAATTAGAGTCTTGTCTGTACATTATTTTCATCTTGAGTGCAATATTTTATTGTTATTTTTTAAAATTTTGTTATGTTTGTTTTTCTGCTATATTCATTAATATATTGTTGATTTATTTACATACATATATAAAACCATACATAGTAAATATATAAAAAAGTTTGAAAATCAATAATCATTAGGAAAGTTAAATATATGAAATTAGCTTTGAGCTAGAAAGTTAAAAATGTGCAATGCATCATTTAATTAAACAAACTACTGCTCGCTTGGGAGAAATGAATTGAATTCAATTAAACCCTTGAAAATCCAAAATGGATAATATCTCAAATTCTGACTGTGAGTCTGTTTTTCTGTAACAATAAAGAAGGTCTTTTAGCGAATTTCCCATAGGGAAGAAGCTATTACCGTAGGTCTCATGGCGAGACTTAAGCCCGGGACCATGTTATTTTTTCTAATTTAGGTGCCCAGAGACCAAAAACAATAGTCGTTAAAATTTATATATATATGTATAGATCAAATATAGTATACATATATATGTGTGTGTGTGTGTGTGTGTGTGTGTGTGTGTCTGTGAACACGATAACTCTCGTAAAAATGGTCTGATTAAGACAAAATTTGGTAGAAACGTGTATTCCTACATTTGCTCGACACATCCAGACATATCGGTCAATTGGAAAGGGTAGTTTGGGGGGGGTTTTGCAAAAACCCAATAATGGGTTTTTGCATTTTTCCCTTGTAATTTTTAAAAGTTTCAAATTTTATCTTTCACCATTAGAATCAGCTTAAAAAACTGCACAATTAAGTTCCTTAAAGTTTTTCTCTATCTCCAACGGTTACCGAGATACTAAAAAATCTAAACACAGTACGTTTTATTTTGGGGCTCCAATGTTAATCTTATGGAGGATAAGGAAAAATTAATATTTCCCATATCAATCAATTTTTTTGATTAAACTTGATATTTACCTTTATGTTGTTGATACCCACCTGTTTTAGCTTAAAAATCATAGTTTATGTATTTATCATGGCAGCAAACCTGCATACTCTTTTCCCGTGTTAATCATAAGTGAATAGGCAAACTCCTTTATTTATGGACAGATGTTGTTGAAAGTTGGTATAAATATTAAAAATAAAAATTGTTTATGGTATAAATGCCTACTTTCAGTGTTCCTCACAGCAGCAAACCTGCACACTCTTTCCCATGTTAATCTTATGGAGAATAGGCAAATAATTCTCATGTTTATGGACAGATTATTATAAAACTTGTCATATATTATTGTTATTATATTATTGATTTGGAAATTCGCTGAGTACGCAGGTCTGCTGCGATGGGGGTATTTTAAGGTTCTTTTCTTTCTCTTTTTAGAGGTTTTTAATGGTAATGTGAAAACAAGAGTTCATAGCTACGAAACCTATTTTCAATATTAAATACCTTTTGGAAAATGTTTTCGTTTATTACTTTAAACTAACCTACACACTATGAAAATAAAATAATGTGCTCTGTAAACTCCTACACATATTTTTTCTAAGTTTTATAGAACATGTGATCAATACAAGTGATTTAATAGAATTAAACGAGATTACAAACGAGTAACCATTTGACCTAGAGTAATGATTAAACAAACTAAATTATGTGCTTTTTTAGCTGAATCCAATGGTGAAAAGTAAAGTTAAATATTTTCCTTTTTTGGAGTACACCCCCCCAAAAGTGTATTTAATGTAGTCAGTATGAGTTGCTCAACAAACTCATTTAAGATATTAAAGAAAGAAACAACTCCACTAAATTTTATAATAATCATACAATAATTTCAGCCGTTACTGTTAATACTTATATATATCCTTACAAGTAGATAACATTGTGTCACTCCTAGCTCAAAAAGTGACAAATACCAAACATACGTTAAATTTTTTGTTATTAAACACAATTTTGCATATGATTTGTGTTATGTAAATGTAATTTTTGTTACCATAACACACCCCCCAAAACATGTTCAAGGGGTTAAATTATGAACTTCTTTCATGATCTTGGGCTTAACTGTCACCATGCAGGTCATGTGAATAGTTCACTCATACAAATTTTTTTATTTCAACTAATTCGTCTGATAGTTGAGTAGAGAATTGATATTTTCCTTGCTTTATTTGTTTAAGATTTTGTCATGATAACAAGTATCTTGCTTTGTAATATTGAATCACAAAGCCTGGTCAAAGGGCAGGATCACCACTAGTAAATACAAAAAAAATTACATGTAATAACTTTATATGTTATTTTAGCGAATTTCCCATAGGGAAGAAGCTATTACCGTAGGTCTCATGGTGAGACTTAAGCCCGGGACCATGTTATTTTTTCTTCTTTAGGTGCCCAGAGTCCAAAAACAATAGTCGTTAAAATTTATATATATATATATGTATATACAGTATATATATGTGTGTCTGTTAGCATGATAACTCTCGTAAAAAGGGTCCGATCGAGACCAAATTTGGTAGAGACGTGTATTCCTACAAATGCTCGGACGAGTTCGTAAACCAGACATATCGGTCAATGGGAACGGGTAGTTTGGGGGGGTTTTGTACCCCAAAATGGGGTTTTTTGTGTTTTTCACATGTAATTTTTAAAAATTTCTAATTTTATATTTCACCATTAGAATCAGCTTAAAAAACTACACAATTAAGTTCCTTAAAGTTTTTCTCTATCTCCAACGGTTACCGAGATATTAAAAAATCTAAACACAGTACGTTGTATTGTGGGGCTCCAATGTTAATCTTATGGAGGATAGGGAAAAATTAATATTTCTCATATTAATCAATATTTTTGTATGAAACGTGATATTTAGCTTCATGTGGTTGAGATCCATCCTTTTATGCTTAAAAATCATAGTTTATGTGTTTATCATGGCAGCAAACCTGCATACTCTTTTCCCATATTAATCATATAGGGAATAGGCAAACTCCTTTATTTATGGACAGATGTTGATGAAACTTGGTATAATTGGTTAAAATAAAAATTATTTATGGTATAAATGACTACTTTCAGTGTTCCTCACAGCTGCTAACCTGCACACTCTTTCCCATTTTAATCTTATGAAGAATAGGCAAATAATTCTCATGTTTATGAACAGATTTTTATAAAACTTGTCATATTTTATTATTATTATTGATTTGGAAATTCGCTGAGTACGCAGATCTGCTGCGACGGGGGTATTTATAATTTTAATGCAAACTTGAATAAATCTGCTGAGATTTTAAAAATTAGATAAATCGATCAAATTAAAGTTAAATGTTAACATTGGCTAATACATTGTATTACTCTTATTAGTGTTAGGTTTTGAAAGATTTTTTTTCAATAATAGAAAATTACTGCTATTACCCAGGTTAAAAATTTCAAGAAATATGTGTCTAAATAAATCCTACCTATTACAGCTATTAATTTTAATTTACAGTATAGCCAGACTGAAAAAAATAGACTGTTAAAGATTCATTTTGTAATTTTGTATTTAAAATGAGAATAGCTCGTTTAGCTATAGCTTGAATTGACTTATCACGTAACCCTGTATGGTACAAAAAATTATAGAAGTTATGAAAAATTACTGCGTATGCAGCCCATGTTGTGGCAGGGGTTTTATAAATGTTTTAGAAAATTGATCTATTTATTTCAATTAAGGGAGCACAAAATAGACGAGGAAAAGGTTAGATGTGATTAATTTGTCTGTGGGTAAGGGGTGGAGGAGGGGGTTGCGAGTGAAAAGGACCATTAGCCGGCCTCGACACTGGCTAAGCCAATGTCAACTCCAATACGTGAAATTTTAAACTTGTTTTAAAAACGACGAACTACGAACTTGACCAAAGAAAGTATCTAAATTTACTATGGTATTTTGGGAAAGTTCATACACATTTATCAGTTTAATTTTATATGTATGTTATAATCATACTGTTGTTGAAATTAAAAGTTTTAAAATGGAAAATATTTTAAGGTTTGAAAATTTTCTCAAAGCGAAAGTTGTGTAAACTATTTTTTTTAACAATTACATTTTTTAACCCTCCTGGCTTTAAAAATAGAACGTTCAAATATTGTATATAGTAACTGTAGGAGTATTACTTAAAGCAAAATTTAGCAATAGTATTGAAGTTTTTTAGATTTTTACTGCGGACATTTTCCACCACGATTTCATGTAAAACAAAAAAACATTTGTGATGGAAAATGTCCGCAATAAAAAATCGAAATAACATCAATCCACAATCACCAATAATGAATTTCAAATAGTATTGAAGTATACCGGCACAGTAGCTCAGGGGTCTGGACCAATAAGTCAAAGGTTGCTGGATCGAAACCAGCGCCTGGCGACTCCTGTCAGATCATGAGCGGTCGGTCACCTCTAACTTTGTTTTGTGTCTTTTACGCCTCTCGGCATTTTTTAACGTTTTGATGGGGCACGGTCCAAAGCCCGGTCTTGTTTCTACCTAACTTTGACTTTTTGTGAGTAAGCATCATTAATTAATTAATACCCCCTAATGGCAACTGGGTCCAGATTCTACCCTCGCAGGATTCGATCTGGCGACCTTTAGTTTTAGAGGCAGGCTCTATAACCACACAGCCAGTTAAATAGCTTGTATGTGACTAATGCTGCTACTGTCCCTCGATGTCTTTTCACTGCACAGGCTCATAGTGATGGGCAGTTCAGGTTTAAGGATGCATGAAGTTCTGTATAGAATGAAAGTCTTTAATGAATCATTTATCATTGCACATAGTATCTGAGATATATTGTTTATTTAACTAAACTTCTTTTAAGTTGTAATAGTAAAGTGAAATTCATTTCAGGGAATTTCTGTTTCCAATTCCTTCGATACATGTAAACTTGCAGATATCAAGTTCAAAATTCAGTCTAAGGCAATTTTTACCCCAATATGAGGTTATTTGTAAAAACCACTATTTTTACAAATGATTTATCTAAAAAATTTAGGACTTTGAATTTGTTCTGTATTTTAAGCAGCTACTGAGATGTAGAAACTATTTAACACAGAACATTGTCTTTTGAAGCTCCATCATTGATCTTATGGGGAGAAGGTTAGAATTCATGTTCCGCTTATTACTGGAAATAAAACTTGGTAAAAACAGCTTCATATATTTAACATGCAATAATGTGTGCTCCTCATGGCTGCCAACCTACTTTTACCATTTTATTATTTTGCAGAATATGTAAATTCCTTATTATTTGTAACATTGTGATAAAACCTATAATACATCTTCAATGTAAAAAATTTTGTACATTTTGTTGTTTGTTGCTGGTTGTTTGTGGCTAAGTTTAGGTATGTTAATGTATATGAAAAATCCTTGTTTTAATATTTCTCATGGCAGGAAACCTACTTACACATTTATTTTGTTATTCTCATTGAATATATACATATATATATATATATTATATATATATATATATCTTATTTATAATAGTACTGTGATAGCTTTTTTATTTAATTATTTGGACTTTTCCTTCCGCTTCAAATGCTTAACTCCACTACGTTTTGGGAGGTAAGAAAACTTCTCCCGTTTACAAGTGACCCTAATTAAAATCCACATTACTCTACTTAACATACATTTTTGGGGTTTTTGGTTTTTTGGTAAACATCATACATTCATATATTCATACACATGGAACACACATACAAAAATTCACACTGTTATAAATACTTATTACAAATTAAAAATAATATGGTAAGAAATCACTCAAGATAAGAATCAAAACATAATACTAGTTAAAACACAAAACTATACATTTAAAACGTAGCGTAGTTGAGTTAGTTAAACACTTGAAGCAGAAGGAAAAGTCCAAATAATTACAAATCCCCCGCTATTATGAGTTTCAAAAATACAACTGTGATAACATTTGGTATGAGGCTTAACCTTTGTTCAATCTAAGTTTCTATTATCTCAAATGATTCATTCGTGGATGAAAATTTGCTGAGTACGCTGGTCCGATGCTACCGGGGTATTATTTAGTTGAAAAATATCTAAATTATAAGTTTCATATTAACTAACTTCAAGTTGCATTTTGTTTCATACTTTTGGATAGTTGAAAGTGAATATTCCTAAATGTAACTAACTTGGTTTAATTTGTATTATTGGAGATATTTTGATGAAAGATGTTTTAAACTTAAGTTTGGTTTGACAAGGTTGAATAGTTGAGGTTTAATTGTCTACTAAGACATATTGAGGGAACCCAAAAAGAATTCCTATTTTTTTCTTAAAGTAAATAAATACGTTTGGTTTTGTTTCAGTTTTAAAATGCTTAAGACTATCAGAAGATCCAATTGCTCTCAAGCTAAAAAGGGGTAAGGCTTTACCTTTATTAAGGTATTATAAACCTAGTTAGATATTACTTGTGTGGCATACATGCTGCATTCCATATACATACATGCATCCTGTCTTATTCGTATTTTAGAGTAGGTCTTGATTTTAATCTCTGTAAGGGAAGAAGCTTTTACCGAATCTGAAATTGGTAATGCTAAGAGTTAAGCCTGGAACCATGCTTATCATTTTGGGGTCCATTGGTGCCTCACCCTCCATTCAATTTGGTGTGTCCGAAAACTTCAGTAAAAAACTATATTTTCTTCCTAATTGTTGTGAACATATTAGGCGTGAGTTATGTTCAACGAGTTCGAAATAAAGGCAAAAAAAAGCAAAATCCATGCTGGTCTGCTGCGACAGGGTTATTATTTATAATATGTAGTTTGGATTATAAGTCTTTTTATTGAATAAACTTATTATCAGTGCCTTTTTTATTTCTAGAGATAAATTAAGTGTTTTTTTTTGTTTGTGTGACCGTATAGAATTATAACATGCTGTAATGCTCATGGAGTAGTATAATTAATGAGTTAATTAAGTAGCTTCTCTGACAGGTTAACTAACTTCGAAGTATTAAAACAGTTTGTAACTCTTATTATCCGTGTTAATATGCCAATAAAACGTTGATATTTGGAATTTGTTGCGAGTTTTGGCTTATTTTTAAAATCTAAAGATCTGTTATAAGCCCTGTATAAACTCAATATTTGTCAAATAACAATCGAGAATTGGCAGTTTTAATGTATCAAAGACTCTTCTCTTCAAAAATGCTATTTTTGAATGACCTACTTTGGAAAATTTTATTTTAGATGTTAAAATGATTTCTTTACTAACCTCTTTACCAACTCCGAATGACAGACAAGCCACTTATGAACCTTAGAATCTAAAGGATTACTTTATTGGTATTAAACTATTACTTCATATACTAATTTACAAAACATATTGTTAGTTAATTTATAATATCAATTTTCTATATTCTTTTCCAGATCCTGTGATAAAAGCGAAAGTCCGCCACTACCTATCCTCTTCTAACCCGTTTGTGGATCAGCAACCCCACAACAATGGAGACTCGTACGCCCCGCCGTCAAGGCACCCTTTGCCCCTGGAGGACATCACGAGGAGCAACGGCGACTCCCTGGAGACATCACCTCAGTCCCAGCCACAGTTCGAGGCATTTGTCATGACAGGCGACAGTTTTTTCAAGCTATCCAAGAATCAACAGCGTTCGATACTCCCGAAACAACGGAAAGTAGACAGTTTGAGACATCACAACCATAATCATAATCACAAATCACCAAATCACACTAATCACCAAAGGAACAATTCCGTGCCAACTAGTCCTATAGAATCTGAGAGGCACCCACACCAGAAAACTTCCTCCGCAGGTACATCACCCACTCCTAGCATAGCCGTGTCGTCGGCTCCCATCCCTTCCTCATCCTATGTAGTAAGAACTTCGAGGTCAGAAGATCATCTGCAGTTCAATAAGGATTCATCGATGTCCGCTGTGTCTATCGACATTGACGATGATGTCACTTCATCGTTGAATACGCTTCTAGATACGAGACCGGATAGTGAAGCAGAAGACCAGAGGGTTGTCTGGACGTACAACGCTCCCATGACTGATTCCTCCACCCCCACCTCAGGCACCGCGACATCAGACAACGCATCGCCTCATAGATCTCTCTCTCCTCAGTCGCCGACATCCGTGTCATCATCGGTCATGTCGTCAGACTCTGGAGAACGAAAACCACTCAACACAAACCTGGCTCCAACGGACTTATCGCAATCGGAAGCCATTTCGAATATTTCCTCCCCTGACTTCCAAGATGAAGACGTTGAGATCCTCAATGCGAGAGACTTAGTGATGGAAGTCAGTGATCCTAGTGATAGTGACTCTACCTTGTTGTTAAGTGAAACCACAGCGAAAGTCCGTAGAACGAGTACATCACACAATGGACATCACATGAACAACAGTATTCATCCGAGTAAAAACGATCAAAATATGCAAGGCGACCATAGAATTGTGATACAGGTAATATTCTTTCAAGTTTTTAGCAATAGTTACTTATGTGTCTTAATATATTAGTTTTTTCATTTTTCAATTTCATTCACCTTAACCCTTTCAGTGTCCATGTCCGGCTATATGGACGTCGACTAAATGTGCAAGAAGAGCCAGTTTTAACCATATAAAAGTGTAAAAGATTCAAAAATATGGTTAAATGATCATATTCATGAGATATTTGTGTTTATAAAGAACAAATTAGAGTAGTTCGCATTAGCAGTCGATTGTTGTTTGTTTACTTGATAAATTAGACGATTGCCTAAAGCAATTTCAGGTTATTATTTATTATTCTTAGTTTAGTTTCTTAAATGATTATGAAGTGCAGTCATTCACCTGTCAGTGATAAAACAATTCTAAGAGTGTTCGAAGGTGAGAGTTATTTTTAAATAAGTGATTTTAGTGGGAGTGATGAGTCATGAATTTTAGGCTTTGACAACACTGACAGTGATCTGGATTCTTTTTAGTAACTTGCGCGAAAATCAAAATTCATAAAGTTCAAATTTCCTAAAGTTATCATTAAAACTTTATTTTTGAAAATAAATTTCTAATTTCTTTTACATAGTCACAACAAAAAACAAAAACTTCAACAAAAAAAATTGTTTTAATTCAAGGACTTTTCCTGGCAGTTTTTTGACTTCTAACAGAAAATCAGTATAGAATATTTTAATTATTAGATTTCCTGATGACGAATATTAAGTAAATTTATTTCACGTGCTACATTTACAAAACTTATTTAAGAACAAAACAAAACTAAAACATTTTCATTTACATTTTCATTATTTATGTTTCATATAAAACATTTACATTTTCATCGATAATAATCAAATAAAACTATGACAGTACACCTCAAACTGCTAAAAATTGCAAATTATAACCTGGCATTTTTTCATACGCTGTAGGAATAACACCTGGCACTGAAATTGTTAAATTAAAATACCTTGTTTTATCAGCTATTGTAAAATATTATGATTTTTTGGTACTTTTTACTCTGATTATATTTGTTTGCTTTTCTAGAAAAATGCATTACAACATAGACATGCCACGTCTACAAATGGATCAGAATACTGCTAAGTGAAGTAAACTAATTTAATAACAGAATGGAAAGTTTTTATAATTTACCATGAGTCTGAAGAGCTAAAGTGGTTCTGTTGTGACAGGTGAAAGGGCCGGATAAAGATGGTGGAAGATGTCAGAGTCCTAGGAATCACAACAGCAGGATACCAGCGTCGGAACGGATTAATACTCGACCCTGCATCCGTGAGGCGGAGCTGTATCAGCCGGACTCCCTGGAGCATGGATATCAGGTAACCATACTGTTGACCATAAGACTACTCATTATAAACAGTTTGTTGAGAGACACTCTAATGATTGATTGAAAGAATATGAGAGGTTGCGTGTTGAAACATGACATGAATATCAGTGATTCTTAATGACCTAGTGTAGTAGTGTGTCCCTTAACCCTAGAACTGCCAAAGTCTGGATCGCGACACATTTATACATTAAATGAGAAGTGGCAGATATTGGCATCTGTCGTCAATTCAGTGAACTTCTAAGGATCTGAGAGTGGGAACCATCTGAAGGAGTGTACTCAATTGCCACTTACACCTGCTTGATACGCAATTAAGTACTTTCTCCGTTGGTGTGTACTTGGTGTAGTGGACTAAGGCGCTAGCTGACAAAAGAAATGTTTTTAGTCAATCGGGAGTACGTGGGTTCGAATCCTCATCATGAGCAATCTCAATTTGGCTTGCAAATGTGTGATATAGTGGTGGTTGCAATGGACACTTACTTTGTTTTTTCGGCACATTTTGTAGTGGGGTTTTGTCAATTTGTACGATTTGAAACGGTGACGTCATTAAGTTAGTGATGTCGTAGTTTGGTTACAAGAACAGCTGTTTCGAAGAACTGAAAACATTCCCTTTCTAACCTATTTCTTTTGTTTATACTTATTATTTCAAGAAGAGCAGTATAATAATCTTATTATTTGGTTGAGGGCATAAACACATTGCAGTTCTAGGGTTAAAGATTTTTTGTTGTATCCAAAACTCCCTCCAGGTCATCATACACAAAGTATAACACCATAAACCGTATGAAAAGGTAAAGTGATAGTGACATGGATATATTATGGTTGCAGGCTCTGAGCGATGTAGACGAAGAGCGGTTGATGCAGCTGACAGAGAGTGCTGCCAACCTTGCCAAGGCAGTGTCGCCACCACTTGAGGACGAAAGTGACATCGAGTCTCTCCACAGCTTTCACTACAGTCCCAAGGCTGTAGACATCCCATCGGCCGAACGTCTGGCGAAACGGCTCTATACTCTTGATGGCTTTAAGAAATCAGACGTCTCTAGACATCTCAGTAAAAAGTTAGTTTTTACCAAACAAAGTAAAATTCACTTGAGCCTTATTTTTATTCAGATAAGTTTTAAGTAAAGGTTCTTCACCCTTCAAGCATGAAATTTTAAGAGCCCTTTAACACACCCGGACAGCATTATTTAGGGATTTGGACCACCTAAACCTACTACCGCAAACCTGAGCTTTAACTGATAACTGTTCATCTAATCACAATGCAATGTTATCGTCTAAGTCTATTTCAAACTAATATTTTGTTGAAAACTTCCAAAAATAACCTAGTTATAGGCAGTACTCACAATGTCAGTTTACTATAAAACGTCTTCTTAAAACAAATTTTCAATTTAAAATATACTATTACGACAGTAAACATCACTAACAAAACATAAAAGTATAACTAATTATATTTCAGTTCAAAACACTGTCTAACTAACACAAAATTATTGCCTTCCCACATAAATCAGACAACAGTAAACAAACCAAGGTCTGCCCTTCCAGCTGAGATTTTTTAGTTTTCCTCCTTTCAAAGGTAGCAGAATGCCGTAAACAATTATGCTAGGATGGACAGCGTTCTCCAATATTTAGAAGCTCCAAATAGTTCGAAAAAATCCTGTAAGATAGCAACAAAATGCAGTACTACTAACATTAAGAGCTTGGCAACCGGCAGCGTGTGCACAGTACATCAACCGGAGTTAAAGGGTTAAATAGGAATATAAATTCTAATTTAAAGTTCACTTGAGTCTTGTTTTGATTTAGAAAAGTTGTAATGAATAATAAAATAATATTCAAGTTTTTAAGGACAGGTTGTTAAAAAAGATTTACGAATTGAAATTGGCAGTATAAAATGTAGACAGAGGCTATTTGCATATGTCTGTTCCACATGACATCAATATTTCTTACCAAAATATGTTTTTTCTTAGAAAATCTAGTATCCAGGAACAGTAGAGGTTTATCGTTTGCCGAAATGGTTGATGTTATCTTTTATGATTGTAGAAAGAACCTAATCTAACCAGACTAGATTAGATTAAATTAGATTATTGAAATGGCGACTCGAGTATCAGTATGTACATTTGGACTTGGGACCAGGGATTTCTTCGAATGTATCCTTGAAAATGTACCTATTCACTTAAAAAGAAGTGAAGAAGTTTACTTGAAGGTGACGATTTTAGCTATTAATCTAAAATATAGATTTTTCTTTTTTATTAGATTAACAAAACCTAATACGCAAGCAAATGATCTTTGTGTTTTTAAAAAAAGAAGATTTTATATATAATATCTCTCTAGGTTCACCACACGATGTAGCACAATTTTATTTACAATCTTATCTCCTGAATTGATGTGTAGGTAAAATGAAATAAAGGTGTCTCCATCAAAATCTCTCAATAACATATTAAGTGAAAAACTAGATTTAGGATCCAATATATTATTCAACTGAATTGAACGAATTGCTAAAGGACTACCTGTTATCTCCAAACAGCTGCTTCCCTTTGGGATGCATTGACCCCAGGTTTGCTAAAGGTCAATGTCAGCAGACAGGTATCCCGGTAATGTGTTGTGGTCATCTGCCGCTCAAATTTAAATACTTTTGTTTAAATATTTTGTATTAATGTAGATAATGTGTGAAGTGTTGTGTTGGTTTTGTTAATTGTTAATATAATTGTTTGTCAAAGGTATTAAAATTTACTGTTAGTTTTTCTCGGATGCAATAGGTTCAATAGGAGGTTTGTATTTTTGCAGCAACGATTTTAGCAGAGCTGTCGCAGAGGAGTATTTGAAATACTTCAGCTTTGAAGGAGACACGCTAGATGTTGCGTTGCGCAAGTTTTTGAAGCAGTTCAGTCTGGCTGGTGAAACCCAGGAGCGTGAGAGGGTTCTTGTTCATTTCTCCAAGCGATACTTGGACTGCAACCCTGGAAGCTTTAATTCTCAAGGTTTGATATGTCCTTAATAAATTATGAGTGGTAGTATAATTTTGCATATCATCAATCATATAAACTTGATCATGCGTCAATGAAAAAAAATGAAAGCTCATAGCAGTTTCATATTATCATCTTGTAAACTACCTGGGTATTCCTTATTGGTCTGTAAGATCATATTATAGGTTATAGACCGCTATCATAAGTTACAATTGCCATTGGGTTTAGTGGTTAAATTGAAAGAAATAAACTCTACCATGGTTAAGTGCACTCACCCTTTGAGGAGTACAGACCCAGTTTAGGAGTAGTGACGTAGCGGTCCGTCATTTTGAATAGTCGCCCAAAAGAATAACGATGTACCGGTAAATTCTGTTGCATTAACATTAATCACCTATTGTTTTTTTATCTGAATTATGGTAAGGAGTATATAATGAATGGTTATTGATCTGAGGTGTGTGTTGTGGAGTGGTATGGGATCGGTTAAAATTTCATCATATCTGATTTGCCAAAGTAATAGGAAGTGTGTATCTGATTGGATGATAGAGGATAAGTCTGTCCCTGACACATAGAGGATAAGTCTGTCACTGACACATAGACGATAAGTTTGTCACTGACACATAGAGGATAGGTCTGTCACTGTCACAGCTGTAGTAAAGAGTGTGCACACCAGGTATTTGCAGTGCAGAAGTTAAGTTCTTATTAGGGTTTTACTACATTTTACAGGATAAGTGCTTTACATGCTGCTTATGAATTTCTTTTCTACTTTCAATAATACACATGAGTTTCAATGAACGAAGCAATATATATAACCTCTGTACAACAACATAGCTGCGAAATATCGCAAGGGTTTAACACGTAAACATTTTTATTTTATTAACCTGTTGAGGAGTAACGACAAATGGGCTCATTTGAGTACACCCGTCATGTGATGTATGTTCCCCCTTGAGGATCCACGTCATATGACGTGGATGACGGATATTTGATATTTCTTAAAATATTTCAAATAAATTAAAAAACTATAATGGTTTATTACACCTGAACATTTTTAAGTAAAATAATATTATTTAAAAACGAATAATTCAGAACTGATGCGTGATTTATTTGCCACGGTAAATTATGTTTATCAGGTTAGTATCGTCGATGTTTCTCGAGAATTGGCTTAGCGCCAATGTGATAGTGCGTACGCTACTTGGTGTTCAACTGATCTCTTATCTGTTAGGTTTTTCTAGTGATTTTTGTTGCCGTTTAGTTATTGACTCCTTTGTAATGGCCAATAATGGGTGATTACCGCTATACCCGCATCATTGTTTTGAAATATATCACACCCAAAACACGTTCTAAAAGGTTTAAACAACATGAAAAATGTCAAAATGTGTTAGCAATGTGCTTTTTTATCCATTTATTGTAGTAATATATTATATTTAAAGAAATCCATAATTTTTTTTCTTACTCCCGGGTTACTGTTTGTGGCAATACACCTACTCTATATGGCCCTGCTATCAGCCACGTCACATGACAGGGACACATCCTCCTCAACAGGTTAAAGGTTGAATAGTTATTATAGGTAGGAAATAAAACACTCTTCTGACACTAAAACAATCTTCTTCCTTTTACAACCATTCATGACCACAGATTCAGTATGCACTTTGACCATAGAAATAATTCCGAAAAAACAACCACTGTACATCTAACCTCAAAAATCTACACTTTGACAGTTCAGTATTGAAAGGTCCCAAAAAGTGACTACATGTAAAAAAAGTGTTTGTAGCGCTTTTGTGTTCATCATGATACACATTCATTGTTCGTAACACTTCCTGCGTCCAACAGGATACTGAAATTTTGAAGAAGCTTGAGATAAAATTCACGCCTTAACTGTCATTTATATAATTTTTTTTCTAAACCCGATGCGGAATGTGGATGATTCGGACCCGGATAAACCAGACTTTACTGTACTTTATAAGTAAAGAATGTTTTGTATTTGTATTTGAGCCCATCATTTCAATATGTCTCAGAATACATTACGAAGCATAACACTTTTTCATTGTACGTATACATAGTATATAACCATCTATGAAATAAACTAACATAGTTTGTGTGATTAGACGCGGTACACACACTCACCTGCGCCATCATGCTGCTCAACACTGACCTGCATGGCCAGATCATCGGACGCAAAATGACCTGTACAGAGTTCATCGAAAACCTGTCCGAGCTCAACGATGGTGAAAACTTTCCCCGCGATGTGCTCAAGAGCCTCTACCAAGCCATCAAGAGCAATCCCCTTGAATGGGCTCTGTGAGTATGAGGGCGCATACACAAGGCGGAATTTTATTTTATTTAAGATTTTCTCAATTTTTTAACCCTTGAACCTCGGACCCAAAAAAATTAATGTTGTCCTAAATCCCCAGATAAAGTTGCTAAGGGTATGTATAAATCCCTGGACTCCAAATGACTACTTTGTAGAGGTTTATAAAAAAAAACCAAAACATCCTTAATACTCATGTTAAATTTATATTTTTATTTTATGCAACAAAATGTTTGCCTTATGATTTACTATTGATTATGGGGTAATAAGGTAATAAGTAATATTGTAATATACCAATAAAAATGATTATATATTTCAAGTAAAAAAATACATTTATAAAGCTAACTTAAAAAATAAATAAATAATAAATGGAATTTTATTCCTCCAAGTTTAATTCCCTACAGTTAAAATAAGTTTATATCTGTATCTATAACAATTTTATGATGATTTGTTTAAAAAACTGACAAAACAAAGAAAAGGAGCGGCCTTATATAGCAGCCATATTTACATATTTAAACCAGTAAAAACGTTACTATATCATATGTAAACAACATTATTTTTAATAGCCTATAACGACCTTAATTTGCCTTAGTACAAGTTATTAAGCATAAATAGAAATATAATTCAGGGCGCCAATATGTCGCCGCCTGGGGGTTATGAACGAATTATCGGCAACGATACATCGTTGCCTGGGGAGTTTGCATGATTTTTGGCGACAAAATATCGTCATTAATATCTAGATTTAACCAACTATTTAAATTTAGATCAAGTGGAACTTGAAAAACTAGGTGATTTTTTTTTAGGTGGTGCAAGCGGCTGTAGTGACAATTAAAATCCGGTTTTAATATTTTTTTACATTTTAACCCTTTGGGGACTAGAGCCCTTTTTTATTTTCAAATATTTTGAAAAAAATTTATAAATACCAAGAGTCAATTTGATTTGTGAAAAATACCACATGAAATTATGCATTTTTGCAAAGGTTTGTAAAAATGTCTGTACTGTCTTCAATTTTTAAGATATCTTAATAATTTTTTCACCAAAATGGTATTAATTGGTTACCCTATCAACCACCGTTGGTATATTGTTGTTTGATTTTAAAAATAAAAATATTGTCATGGTAATTATACATACATACATACATATCCTGTCCCGTTCCGATTATCTTCGGGTCTGGGTGTTTACTAGGCCTCTCCATCTTCTTCTGTCCTTCCACAATTCTTCTTCCTCCACATACTGCCATTGTACTCCTCTTGCTTCTACATCCCGTTTCACCTCGTCGATCCACCTTCTTCTGGGTCTTCCTCTAGGTCTTCTTCCATTCATTTGCAGCTCGCTCATTCTCTTTGGGATTCTTACATCTTCCATTCTCTTTACGTGACCGAACCATCTCAATCTCGACTTCTCTACTCGTTCTCTCAAACTTTCTTCGACTATTCCTCCTCTCAGCTCTTCATTTCTCATTCTATCTAATCTTGTTTTACCTTTAATCCCTCTTATAAACTTCATTTCCCCTGCCTGAACCCTACTCCATTCCCTTTCTGTTATGTTCCAAACTTCTGCACCATAGGTAACTATCGGTATATAGTACGTTTTGTACATGGTAACTTTAGCTTTCTTTGGTATATCCTTATCCCATACTATGGTAATTATAATAAAAATCAAATTTTGTTCTTAGTTTTTTAATTGAGTTACGTATACAAAAAAACATTTATTGTTGGAAACTAGTTTTTATAATTACTAATATTATGAAGAGTATGTATACAAAGTTTTATGGGATTTGAACATAAAATAAAAATGTTATGGTGCTGGTTATGACTAGGCCTAGTGGCTGGAGGCACCGGTAGAGAAGGGCCTATACCAACATCAGATTCATCACTGGAACTGGCATCAATATTCAAACACCTGAATTTATTTGAACTGTTAGAACCATCAGGATGAAAAGTAGGGTCATTACAGTGTCATCTGAAAATAAATTACCTACTAGGTCTTCACTGAGACTATCATCAAACTCATCACTTAGCAACAACTCCCTGTCAACTTCACTTGATCTCAAATTTTCAGCCATCACACTATACAACTAACACTATACACTACCTAGCACAGAACGCCGAAATCGTCGTCTGTGCTCGTCACAAACATAAACAGACGCGAGTAAACTAACAACAATAAAATATAATTCTTGTTATCTGTTGATTGGCAAACGGTTTGTTATTAGGTATTGATAGCTAATAAATAGTTAGGTAGTTAGTTATTCGTTCAATTTTATGTTACCAATTTTATTTACTTATAGTCAATTTTATTTACCATCAGTGCCAGCCAACCGACGGTCTCAGTGACCAGTGTTAAAAAGTGCTGTAGAAAGATATTGTCTATCATTATTATGACTTTTTAGTTAAATAATTAGTGATAAAAAAGTGTCAACAAATATTGTTTTTCATTTAATAAAGCACGTTTTTCTTCTTTTCTTCTTCTTCTTCTAAACTAACAACAAAACTGGCTGTACTTAAAACAAAACAGAAAACAAACTGTCAAGACAGTGAAGAAGGAAACCAAAGACGTTCAAAACAACATATGGGAGCATTCAAAGCGCCATAGAACACATATTATACAAAGTATTGCCAGCTGACGATATATCGTCAGCGGCGTTTTTCGCAGTACCGGGCACTGACAATATATCGTCAGTGCGGTGTTTTTCGCTAATAATCTTGCTGACGATATATCGTCAGTTGGCCCTCAAACTGTTAAAACTTTTTTAGATCTCCATAATGATGATATGGATAGTCAATTTTTTCACTCGCACCACCTTAAAGTAAAAACCTCAATCGGCCAACAACATGGGCCTAGGGTCCGTTTATGATATGACAGGAGTCGTGGGCAACCGGATTCAACCAGCAACCTTTGACTTACTGGGCCCATGAGCCATGAGTTTCACCCATAAGCTTCTGTGCCGGTTAACTCACTATATTATAGTTCTTTAATAACTAATTATTTTTGTCCAGCTAGAATTTTATTAATAATATCTTTGTTTTATTCTAAGTTGATTCTTGTTCTACTTCAAAATAGTACTATAAACAGAGTATGAGACTGAATGTCATATTGCACAATATTATCAGATTTAGGATTTGTTACTAAATCCTGGAATCACATAACACAGTGAAAGTGTTAAACTATCTGAATTTTAATGATGTCTTGAAGAGTATCTAAAGCGTGTCAATATTTTGTCTACAGGGATGAAGATGGTGAGGATGCTGGTTCAGTGAAGGCAGGAGCGGGGCTTGGAGATAGGGGAGAGATCCCGGGAGGCCTAGTGGTTGGAGGAACCAGTACAGTGGTGGCAACCAACAAAGGCTTCTTCGATGTCCCCTCTACCCAGCCTGCTATAGAGTACAAAAAGGGATATGTCATGCGTAAAAGCTGTATCGAGCCCAATGGCAAAAAAAGTGAGTTTTATCTAGGTGTATAATCAAGTTTTTGTACTATAAATATAAAAAAATAAAAACAATTTGAACGAAAAAAATTGACAGGCATAGAGACATCCTCTCCCATTCCAGTTATTGCTGAGAGTCTGGGTGTTCAGTAGCCTCGCCTCCTCCAACTGTCCTTTCACAATACCTCTTCCTCCACATATGCCATTGCACTTCTCTTGCTTTAATATCTCATCTTCCCTTGTGAATCAACCTTCTTCTAAGTAATTTTTGATCTTCTTCCGTTTATTTAAATCACACTCATTTTTTGAGATTCTTATAATTTTCCATTCTTCTTAAGTGGCCGAACCATCCCAATCTCAATTTCTCTACTTGATCTCAAAACTATTCCTCTTCACGATTCTTCATACCTAAGTCAATCCAATCTTGTTTTACCTTTAATTCCTCTTATGAACTTCATTTCCCCCGCCTAAACCATATGTTTATCCCAGACTAATGTTTAAAACTTTGATAAAATCCCGGACCTTTTCTAAGTCTAGCCGTTACCTCTTGTGATGACATTATCTCATCTTTTGATAGTAGAGTGCCTAAATACTATGAGTAATCTTTTTTATTTGAATAAATATCATAGCAATTACTTTGTTACTGCACATTCTCTACCTACCTTTACATCGCTGTAGCTTTCTTATTCCAATAGCCATCCGGTGATGAGAAATTCTGTGTCGACAGCGCCGCTGGGCAAGCGTGGTTGGAAGATGTTCTACTGCACCTTGCGAGACTTGGAGCTCTACCTGCACAAGGACGAGCATGGGTTTCGCAAGTCTCAGTTCAGCGACAACTTGCACAATGCCATCAGGATACATCACTCTCTCGCAACCAAGGCGGCCGACTACACCAAGAAGCAGCATGTGTTCCGGCTGGAGACTGCAGACCAGGCTGAGTTCTTGTTCCAGACTAGGTGGGTCTTACAAATAGTAACATTTTTCCTTTTTGTTTTTCAGACTTTTTCAGTGTTGAGGGATCACGATGTAAAGTAAGGGTAGAATGAGATTACACAGACAGATTTGAAGTTAGCACAGGGGTTTAGGGAGATGGCTTATCTCCCCTATTATTCAATTTAGTTTTAGAGGAAGCCCTAAGAAAATTGAAAGAGACAGCAGGTGGTGCCTATATTGATGGAAAAATAAATATATTAGCCTATGCAGATGATGTTGCACTTATTGCAGAGAGTAGAGAAGACTTAAAACACTTAGCGGAAACTCTATTAATAGAAGCCAGGAAAGTTGGACTGGTAGTAAACGAAGATAAAACTCAGTATATGAAGATATGTAGGGAAGAGGTGAATGAAGCAACACCATTAAAAGTGCTGAATTATAGCTTTAATTTAACCAAAGAATTTAAATATTTAGGAGTAACAATAGTTGGTAGTAATAGGGAAGAAAATGAATGAAATGAAATGAACTACGTAAGACGACAAAAATCAGAATTTATAAGACCATATTACAACCAATAATTCTGTATGGCTGTGAAGCTTGGGCACTTACAAAATCTTCAGAAAAAAAGCTTATAACTTTTGAAAATAAAGTTCTCAGAAAAATATTTGGACCTATTTATGAAGCAGGAGTTTGGAGAATCAGGAAAAATAGAGAACTAAGAGAGAGCTATCATGAGCCGGACATAGTTGCGTTAATAAAAAGCAAGCGCCTAAGGTGGCTGGGCCACATATTGAGAAGAGACAACTCCAGCTTGATAAAACAGGTTTACAAATGCAGGCCCGATGGTAAAAGACCTCTTGGAAGACCGAGACTGCGGTGGAGAGATCAAGTGTTAAAGGACACAAGATTTTTGGGAGCAACAGTGGAATTGGCAGAAGATAGTGAAGAATGGAGGGGAGTCGTTGGCGAGGCTAAAAACCATCTTGGGTTTACATGGCCACAGGAGTAAGAGTAAGTAAGTTTCTTACCATGGACATTTTCCATCACAATGTCGGCATCTGGAGTCTAATCCCCAAGTGAGCTAGACCCTAAAACATAACAAGATTATTACATAATCCGGACTAAGCCAGTATAAAGCTGAGAAAACAAAAGATTATTAAACCAACAGTCATACAAGGAAAGAACATCCATCTGTCACAAAGACTCTGAAACACCTCACTTATTGTTTGTAATTTTTTTTACTGCTTTAAACTTTTTTGTTTTCTGCTTTACAGCAGCTTAGTCCGGAATATGTACTTGTTATGTTTTAGGGTCTATCTTACCTAAGGAGGGAATCAGATTCCAGATTCCGAAACCTCGTTAAACTTTAACTTATCGTGATGGAAGATGTCAGGAATAAAAATGTAAATAACAGAATCCTAACTTCACCAATAATGAATTTCAAATAAAGAGGTAACACTTTGTGTGGAAATTAATAGAGATATGGAGGTAGTGAATTTTTTTCAGATTGGGAACAGTGTGGAATCACACTTATATAAGAATAAATTAGAAATAAATCAATGAAAATATTTTAAAAATTAATAAATTGGACAGAAAAAGTTATAAATCCTTTGTAGGCTAAAGAACAAAAATCAAATTCATACTGCACTGCATTCAACCCTTTCCAGACTACGCCCTAATTGGGCGTAGATCTTATATAAGAAATATTTTTTTTGTTTCGGTGTTTATAACACTTAGTTATTTGTAAATAGTTTAAATAAACTAAATCTATGCCATAAATAATTTTTTATAAAAAAAACAAGTAACCAAGTATTAGTTATGTAATGTTAATCATTAGTTTGAGTTCCTATTGATAAAAATGGTCCAAACATATACACACATATAGGCTACATATTTTTTCCGTTCCGAGGATATATCCGCCAACCGTCCGCTAGGCCAAAAAATTTACTGGATATATCCGCCTACTGTCCAGGAAGGCTCAAGAGTTACAAATTTTGAGATGTAAGCAAAATAATTCATGAATGAAATAAAAAAAACATATAATTTAGTAAATTAACCAATTTACTAAATTATATTATACCGTATTATTATTCGGTAGGGAGGAAGGTCGATTTGTTTTGACCCCTGTTTCCATCGCTGAGGTCAAAGAGGTCATGAGGTCTATAACGTCTAAGAAAAGCTCTGGTTTTGATTGAAATTCCCTGTAATCTTCTCAAGTTCTGTAGTGATGAAATCTCCCTGGCTCTCACTAATGTCATAAATAGAGGTGTGCGGATAGTGAATTAATTTTTCGGATCGGATAATTTGGGTTCGGATCGGATAGTTTTCGGATTCGGATACTCGCAATGAAAAAGTGAAATCAGACTTATCTAAGAATAAATTAGGAAAAATCAATAAAATGTTACCTATCAAAATTATTAAATGGTACATACAAAATCATATAATCTTTATAGGATGAACAACAAAACTAAAATTTTTACTTCACTGCATTTAAAATTAATAATAATAATAAGTTTATTCCATCAATAAATAAAAATTTACAAAATAACAATTACCAGTAACAAATTTTAATATGGCGTAATTCACAAATTAAATCAACAGAAACCTTATAATTCGCCATTAAATGACATCAACTTTCTACTAATTCATCAATTCATTCTACTAATAATCAACTAATTCTCAATTTTATTTCACGATTTAATTATTTTATTTATTACAATGATAAAACAAATCACCATTAACAAAGAATTGAGATTTGACAGACGCCGTTGGCTCGATGCCATCGGCTATCTGCGTATCGGCAAGGGCAGTGACAGTCGACAGTGCTATCAAACAGGCGCAGAGTTGGAGTATTTGGCAGATAAAATACCCCGATCGGCTGTATAACAATATTGAAACCTGTGAAATTATGGTACCTCGTCGTAATCTAGTTAGTTATTCATCTTAAAATTATCTAAAAATGTAAAACTAATAACGCTTAAATTCATTTAACAAAGATAAAATGTAGATTGAAAACAAGTGGAAAATTTGTTGGTTATGTGAACACTGAACGTCGAAATAGGCCAAATGTAAATTGGGCAACACTTCATTGTATTGCTCAAACCCGGAGTAGTTGAGAATGCGATAACTAAACAATTGATCGTCTACGTAGACGATCAGAATGAAGTAGTATTATTTTTACCGGAAACTCCGTCGCAAAACGAGCTATTATGATGGTTTGTTACCAGTAACATTAAATCAACAATTCAAGTTTTTTCGTACCCGTAATGAAATTTTATATGGAACAATATCAAACCGCAATCTGATACTCGGTCCAACTATCGATGACGCTATGCTTTGTATTTCAAAATGCAATATTGTGTTAAACTTACGATTACTTAAATGCGTAGTTGAAGAATCGAATAATCATACCGCATCCTCGGACCGCCCAATGACGTTCTTACATTCCGATTGGATATGAATTGCGTAATTTCGTCATCTGCGGTCGTCATTCGAATCGCTATAAGTGTATCGCGTCTACCAGTCAACGACATTGTTTTGATGAAAGACTACGTAATTTCTTCGTCTTATCAAGGTTTAAGCAAAAATTATTCCAGCTTCGCGGGTATTAACTTGACGAAAATCTCGTTGTTTTTGTTCAAATTGCTGTATTATACAGTCTATCCGAAAATTCAGATATTTATCGGATCGGATATCTTAAATACATTCGGATCGGTTTCGGATATCCGAACCGAATTTTCGGATATCCGCACACCTCTAGTCATAAATAAATCTTTCGAAACAGGATACTATCCCGATGGACCTAAAACCTCTAAAGTCGTTCCAATACATAAGAAGGCCGATAAACACTGCGTTGGTAATTATCGACCTGTGTCTGTCCAACCTTGCTTTGGAAAAATTTTTGAATTCGTTTTCTTAAAACGCTTTTTCGCCTATATTGAACACAACAATATTTTGAAAGAAAATCAGTTTGGATTTAGAAAAGGGTCATCAACCTACGATGCTATCTTTGCCTTGCTCAATGATGTCTACCACCACCTAGACCTGTCTGAAGACCTCCTCTGCCTTTTCTACGACATGACGAAGGCCTTTCTTTTCAAGAAACTTCAAGCCTTGGGTGTAGATGGAATACTGCTAAAGTGGATTGCTTCCTATCTTAGGGATAGAAGGATGGTCGTTTCTATCAAACATATGGATTCCTACAACGTACTTTTAAGTCGTCTGTCTCTCTTCTAATAGATGTAGGTGTGTCTCAAGGGTCGAACCTTGGACCTGTAATTTTCCTCCTGTATATAAATGATTTGCCGAGTGTCCTGACTGGTGGTAGAGTATGGTTATTCGCTGATGACATGTGCAACCTGATCTTCAACTCTTCTGAAAATATTCTGATTGAAGATAAGCAAAAATGTTTGAACGAAATGTCAAATTGGTGTGACCGTAACCGATTAATTTTAAACTGTGACAAGACTAAGATGTTAAAATTTTACAATCGTAAAAAGCCAGAACTCCCTATTAGTTTAAAGTTAAGTGGAGTAACAATCCAAAGCTGTGAAGAGGTGAAATATTTAGGGCTTCATATTCGTGAGGATCTTAAATGGGGCAGCCACATGGGTGCAATTTCATCTCGACTGACGAAGATCATTTACTTAGTATATAGGCTACAGAAGCTAGTTATGATGGAAGTCCTTCTGAAAGTATATTATGGCTGTTTTCATAGCATTATTTCTTATAGAAGTGTTTTTTTGGGGTGGAGTTTCCGATGCCAAGAGGGTTTTTCTTTTACAAAAACGAATTATAAGAATAATGTGCGAAGCACATCGTCTCGCACACTGCAAGCCACTTTTTAAGCAGCTACAAATTTTAACTCTGCCCTCCCTTTTCATCTTAGAGTCTGCTCTACTTGCCCGACAGCAATTCTCCATCGCTTCACATAATGGTGGGCAACAGCGGAATGCTGTCAATGTATGCAAATGGTTTTATATGAAACAAATATTATTATGAGCAATTAGAAATTGGTAGTAAGAATTTCCCAACAGTCACCATTTTATTAATAAGTGTTTAACTAGACCTAAAACCATAAAAAAATGTTACCTTATTGATCTGCTACTGAAAAATTAAAAAAGTACCTTAATTATTCCTTTAAGAATTTTACTAAACCTATATAATAATTTTGAATGAGTTGTGCAGTACATTATCCATCTGGCAAGGTCAATTAACACTTAAAGTAACAAGTGTTAACTAGTTGACACTTACTTGCCAATGGTCTAACTATTAAGAAGGCCTTACCGGGTCACTGATGAAGGATAATAAATTTTTGAGCTTTATTTTCAATAGTGAGACATAATTTCTTCTTGTTGGGGACATAAAGTTCTTTTTATTTGGTGTCATCAGTAATCAGTAATTCTTATTGGTACCAGAATTTTTCTTGGAAAAAATTGAAAAACCGTTAAATTGAAATTGAGGAGTTTGTGTACAATTTATCAGTTATTTTGATATGCTTAATGCCATTTTATGTCCTATACATAAATGACTGGGTTTACATAAACTATATCAAGAGATTTTTTAAAAGTTTCATTGCTTTTTGCACTGACCTGTGTATTGTATCACTTGATAGTGACTCAAAGGAACTGCAGTCGTGGATAGACACCATCAACTTTGTTTGCGCCAGCTTCTCGTCGCAACCACTGCCCGGTGCAGTCGGTTCCCAAAAGAAGTTCCAACGACCGCTCCTCCCCTGCAGCCACACCAAGCTCAACCTGGTAACCTTAGTTCAAAAAATTAATATGGACAGCAGCAAGTTCATTTTATTCTTAGAGCCTGCCTAAAGTTTGATTTTTACAAGGGGTGTTTTTTAATAATTTTGTTGTAGACACAAGTAATTCATGTGTATACCACAATGAGCACATGTTTTGTGTACCAGCATGCTTCAGAACAACTGTGCTTTGTAGATAACCAATACAGTACTATTGACTGAATGAAAACATATATTGTGAGGCGAATTTAGGACCACACGGTCCTCTCTTACAAAAAATCTCAATTAAAATAGTAATATTAATAACAATAAAAATATAAAATAACATTAGGTTCAAAGTAAAATAAAACAAATTATTATTTATAATCTTTATAGATAACTAAAAATAAGAATATATCTTGATGTCCGTAGAAATGTGTCAAATGACTTAATACAATTATTATTATTAATTAAAAATAAGAATATTAACAAAAACAAAAATATTATTAACATACACACAATCATCCTTTGCCCGCTACACCCAGGCCTATGGCATGCCCCCCCACCACGCTGTAATCGTCACCGACATAAGCTGTTGTCTTGATAAAATCTTCGCTGACTTGTTTATTAATTTTGAGAACGGATTTAAAAATTCAGTTCAAATAAAAAGTAAAATGGATTGCATAAAAACACATACATAAAATTAATTAATTTTTTTCAAAACCTGGATTTTGATTACCTCTGCATCAAATCAAATCAAAATTTGGATACATTTTTGATGCATCGTACAACCCTAGATTCCCACCAGACTTACACCAAAGCTTACATCTAGTGTTATTATATAGACTAACTGGTAAAAGAAAGCTGACAATGGTGTCATTCTTACCTTTTTAGTTTTGTAGGTCCCTCACTAGGTTTCAGCACATCTGTTTTCCGCTCTAGACTCTGGGAAGGTTGCTCACTTCACTTTTCTTTGTTTATTGTCTTTTGATTTTTTTTATTTTCTGAGGCATCTCCTTCAGTTCTTTTTAAATGTTCTTATAGTTTCTTACTGGAGAAACTTAAGTTTTTCTCTATATGTTTGTTCCGTTTATTCCTCTTGCACCCAAACTTTTTTGTACTTCTGACTTCTAGTGTGGATTTCTTGAGCAGGACCTTTGATACTCATATTTCATATCCTGTGCCAACAGAATGAGAACCACCCAATTTACAACAAGGATAAAGAAGTAGAATCAAAAGATCCTGGTGTCCTCTTTGTCTTACTTGAATTTCTCCTCTTTTCTTCCTATGCATTTCCCATCCTTTCTCATGTATTTTCTTTCTATCCTCTTCATTGTTCCTTTGTGTTTCCTCTTCTTTAGCCTTGGACTCCTTCAGATGCCCTCTGACAGTATTTTCTGACTCCTGGCGTACCTATATTTAATCCTGATTTCTCCATGATAGTTTTCATCTCCATCTTCAAGAATACAAATTATACTTTTATTAGCACCATTGATAATATTGTTGTTCTGGTAATAAAATACTATTAACTACATAGATTTGTGTAGATTTTAAATTTTAAAAATCAAATGGCCCACTGGGTAGGAAAAATAAATATTGATAAATATTTACCCATCAGTACTGTGGTCAGTAATAGATGAGGATTTGTCCTCATTGCAGAGGGAACAGCTGCAGGCTCACGAGGAGATGGTTGCGAGTCTAGAGTCGGAGCTGGAGCAGCACCGTAGGCACGTGCCTGAGAGAGGGGCCAAGGGGCTCACAATACAGAACTACAAAGAAAAGGACGCTTACCTCCACCACGAGGTCAGGACTCTTGAGATTAAATCTTTTAACTATTGCCAGTCTTTCTCCAGTTGAATAATTGATGGACAAATAAAGTGAGAACGTAAACCTACCTTGCTGGTTGTTGTTAGCAAAGTCAAACTTTAAATTTTCGTTGGTTGTATGTTTGTTTTATTGACCTGATCCGGACAAGCCAAAATCTGGATGATTGGGATACGGACTTTACTGTATTAACTTTTATTAGCGAATTTCCCATAGGGAAGTAGCTATTACCGTAGGTCTCATGACAAGAGTTAAGCCCGGGACCATGTTATTTTTTCTTCTTTAGGTGCCCAGAGACCAAAAACAATAGTTGTTGAAATTGTTAGCGAATTTCCCATAGGGAAGAAGCTATTACCGTAGGTCTCATGGTAAGACTTAAGCCCGGGACCATTTTATTTTTTTGTCTTTAGGTGCCCAGAGTCCAAAAAAAATAGTCGTTAAAATTTTTATATATATATATATGTGCCTGTGAACACGATAACTCTCGTAAAAATGGTCCGATCAAGACCAAATTCGGTCGAGACGTGTATTCCTACAAATGCTCGGACGAGTTCGTAAACCAGACATATCCATGGGAACGGATAGTTTGGGGGGGTTTTGTACCCCAAAATGGGTTTTTTTGCGTTTTTCACATGTAATTTTTAAAAATTTCTTATTTTATATTTCACCATTGGAATCAGCTTAAAAAACTACACAATTTAGATCCTTAAAGTTTTTCTCTATCTCCAACGGTTACCGAGATATTAAAAAATCTAAACACAGTACGTTGTATTGTAGGGCTCCAATGTTAATCTTATGGAGGATGGAGGAAAATTAATATTTCCCATATTAATCAATATTTTTGGATAAAACTTGATATTTAGCTTCATGTGGTTGAGTTCTATCCATTTATGCTTAAAAATCATAGTTTATGTGTTTATCATGGCAGCTAACCTGCATACTCTTTTCCCATATTAATCATATAGAGAATAGGCCAACTCCTTCATTTATGGACAGATGTTGATGAAAGTTGGTATAATTTATGGACATAATTTTATAAAACTTGTCATATATTAAATTATTCATTTGGAAATTCGCTGAGTACGCAGGTCTGCTGTGATGGGGGTATTAATTTTTTGTATACCTGATCCTCAGATAATTTCATGATTTTCAATATATTCAGTGCTACAGATAAGTTGGATAAACCAATAAAATAGATTTATGTTTGTTGAAAACGTTTAACTATTTTAATGCAGTGGAATCCCACTAATCTGTCACCTTCGGGACCGAGATAAAGGTCGGAACAAAAAAAGGTCGGATTATCCGAAAATATATCTAATATTTAAAGGAAAACATATAAGATCTTTTGACAGAGAGTTAAACAACATATTAACTGGAAAACGTCCAGAATTTGTATTATTTCTAAAAGGAAAAGAGGCAAAATTATGTACAGAAAATTTGTTGGTTATGCGAACACCGGAACAAAAAAGACCAAATGGCAAAATGTCATCGTATTGCACAAATTATGTGTGTGCGGCATAATTGTAAATGTAATAAGGAAGAATAGTCCATTTTGTCAAAAATAACTAAGTCAAGGTTAGACGATCAAAATGTAGAAGTAAAGTAAAGTGGAGTATTATTTTTCCTGCAAATATCGTTTCAGAATGTGTCATTATTATTATTATTGAGCTTTGATAATAAATATCAGATTTATTACCAATGTTACAAGTATAACATTTCAATTTGCCTTTGCCGAAATCATATTTTATGCGGAATAATAACTGCTTTCTGGTACTCAGTTTAACTTTTAATGGTGATATGCTTTAAAAATGCAATATCTAGCTGGACTTGTTACTGTAATGTAGGTGACAAATCAAATAATCATACCGACTCCTTGGGTTGACTAATGACGTTCTTGCATTCCAATAAGCTATAAATTGCGTAATTTCGTCATCTACTTCAACATTTTCGGTCAATCAAACATGTTCTGTGTCGCCGAGATCAAACAGAAAGTTTTGTTTTTATCTTTCAGTTATAATGTTCATTTTATACTGTAAATGCAAAAGTTAGGATATTTACATATAATTGTATGTTAGACATTGAAAGACATATGAAGAGCAAAAGCAAGCAAGTGATACCAAACCGAAAATAACGGCTTGACAGGTGTCCTGTCAGTGACAAGTCAGCCTATGCTTACGAGCCTAGGCATGGTCGGACTAATTGGAGTGACGGACCATCCTAGGTTGTATTAGAGGGGTTATACTGTATATTAATTTAAAACAAGTTCATTTATGTGTTTGTTCATTTTTGTTTATCTCTTATCTTATGTGTCTATTTGCAAATATCATGCTTTGTTTATTGGTGTTTTTAAATATTTTTATCATTTTTTTTGCCATGGATATGCCTAATTTGCGAGATGCAATAGGTGTAATCAAAGTGACATCATTAATTGATCACCTAACTGGATAAGGTTTGTTTATGGTAGCTATCTGTTTAATATTGCGTAAGCAAATCCCTGAAATACTAAAATTTTTTGTTGTATTCCATAAGTAATGAAATTAATAGAGAAACTATAATGCTTATTTTAAGTCTGTATTTTTTGTAAGGATTTTATATCTTCAAGCGATTTTAAGAAACTAGTCTGTGCATCTATCGGGATGTCATTCAATGAGCCCTTAGGCATCTCCATGATCTATTTTCCTCAGAAAAGTCGTTCTCTTTTTGAGAACTTATTACTTTATATTATTGGCGTGTGGGTCAGTTTAAAGCAAACAATAACTCTCCAGAAGGTTTAGAATAATAAAAAGAAGTTTTCATCATTTTTTCCTCTATATTTTACAACAGTAATCTTTACTTTATGTAGTAGTTTAAAAAATACTAACATTTTGTTTCAATTTATTTTGAGTGCTGAGTAATAATTTGTTGTGTTGGCGGTGGTTGTTGCAGCTGAAGCGATACAAGACGTACGCGTACCTCTTGAAGTCCCGGATCTCACAGTATCCAGAGATGGAAGGCTCATTGGTTGAGTCAAGCATCGGAGAGGTGACGGACGAGGACGAGACGCAGAGCCCTACCAACAACAGGTATAGTTACCGTGCTGCCATCTACGCGCGTGAACCCGACATAGGCTGACGGTTCCTGGGTGTGCTCTCCGCGTGCGTCGTCTAACTAACTCTGCTCAATCCTTGTCTTTTGCTGGTCTTCCTCCGCCTAAATAACACCGTAGTTCGTAGCTTGTTACATTTACTAACTGTTTAAAATTGTTGTTATGGTGGATGTGACGGGGAACTGACTTAATTAAACGTCGAGACAATCAATGATGAAACCGCTAGATTATTTAGGTTCCCACAGGCAGTCATAGTCATCGGATTAAGAAAGCCATAAAATAAAATGTTTTAAAAGTTTTCTGTCATCTGATTAAAGTCTGATCATCTTTTCAGCTTATGGTGACTAATTAAAAAAATTATTAAAAAAAGGTTTGATACCACTGTTTAGTTTAAAAATGTTTTTGTGTCAAATTTGTTGAATCGTTGCTATTATTTTCTAAGACTACATTTTGATTAGTTTTAGCTGGATTAAGTAAACATATAACAATAAAAGTAAATGAATCTCAAAAAAAACTATATTCATTCATTCAATATTTCAATTTTATCAACAAATTTTTAACTAACAGGATGTTTAAACAAATTTTAAGTGGATTCAGATATATAACGGGAAACTATAACAAATCATGATAAATATATTTTTACAAAAGTAGAGTTAATTCATTATTATTAATTAAATATTTTGCTCCTGAAAAAGAAATTATTTAAAATTACAATTAATTTTAAACTAATTGACAGATAATGTATATTCTGAAAGTTTGAAGTTTAACCATTTTTTTACTATGAATCTCTAGTAATTAAATGATGAAATGTGTACTTTTCCTTGAAAACAAAAATTCTTTTGCAAGAATTAAATAAATCAGAACAACTTTTTTTACTTAAATTTTAAGACCGAATTTGATTTTACAATTTTATAATTAATTGTCCTAAAATAATTTCTGTAATATCAATTACGCAGTTCAAAACATAAATTAGCTCTTAATAATAAAAAAGAGTGATAAAAGATTTTAATATTATTTTTGTAGCTTACATTTATCATAAAGCGTCACGTCATCTTTTCCCTCTCTCCAACAATCTAAACATAGAAGAACACAGCAGACCTATATTGTTTAAATTTTAATATAACCAATAACATAACAATGCCACCTGTATGGATATGGATATGTCACAAGTATTAGCCGACACTTGACTTCCAACCTTGAACCTCTGATTTTTATTTTTCCAAAACACAGTGATGCAAATAAAACCCCCCCAAAAAATATTTAAGTAAATCAAAAACTCTCACTGAGCAAAATTGCCAAAAAAACTTGAAAAAATCAGCTCATAAAAATAATTAACAACCCATAAGTTGTTTGCTATTATATAGATAAATATTTTTGCAGAAGTTGCAAATGATCTCATGAAAGACTGTCAAAACAGTGTTACTGGGAGTGGAGGTCCATATGATGGATTGGAGTAGAAACACTTTACTGAAATCACTGAGTAAGACTTGAAAGAAATAACATCAGCAGAGATCGACCACATAAGTGTGAAACCATTGAATTACTGTAAAAAAGAGCTTCTTATACCAGCACTTAATTTGATAAACTTCTCATTGAAGTTTGGAGTTTTTGTTTTGAGTTGCAAAGGTTAAATCAATTTTTTTAAATGAGCAATGGGAGGTATTTCATCGTCACCCAATCTCGCTTCTTCCAATTTTTTCAAAACTGTTGGAAAAGGTGGTTGCCTTACCTGGTGCCTTAAAATTGGTTGCTTAATCTCATTGCCTCCATTTAATTTGATAATCAATGGTATCAGTCAGTAGATGAGTGGGTACCCCCTGGTCACTAGCTATTTTGTAATATTGAAAAAATTTGACTATGTTGAAGCAGGCACTCTGCTTGGAGAATCGGTTAATCTGAGCGTCAAATTTTCCATGCTTCTATGTCTGAAATCTCTATTTATATGAAGTTCTGTTTACCAATATAGTGTTAATTTAATTTAACTCATAGTCCTAGTTCCAGATTTAATAAAAATTTTTCAGAACACCGTAGACTCAAGAAAATTAACAAGAATATAGTGGTTGGGCCACTTTTCAGACTGAACAATAGCATATTCAACAAGGGCATACTGTAAACAAATTAAACCTAAACTCAAGAAGTACAATCAGGTTTTTCTCATTCAAATCTGATTCATGATCATGAAGAATTTTGTAATGTAATATAATTTGCTAGATAGATTAATGCTCAGTCTAAATCACAAATCAACATCTCTCCAGTTTAAATCATCATATTTAAACTCTGTTGTACTAAAATCATATTTCTCCTCCTCCACCATTGAGTCGGTGATACTCCCAAACGTCAGTTTTGAGTCTATAGGAAAGAAAAGCGAGAATGGAGGAAGGTGATATTCGGAAGTAATCCTTCTCCAAGGAAGAAGAGCCGCAACTTTATATCTGAAGATATAGCGCAATACTTAGCCTAGAAACTGACTGTAAACACATTCCTTGAGAAGGATACAATCCCTTTTAAAAATTTTGTTCATTTTTATGAAAAAAAACTTTTCATTCAATCATAGGATGGGGGTTAATAGTAATGTTTTTAACGTTGAAACAAGTTGATTAAGAAAACTTTAACTGTATTTCCTTTTTCTTTTCTCTTATTGAATTGTCAGGAAGGAGTATTAACAGTGTTTATAAAGAGTTTTGATCCTAAAATCAATATTTCCTGACTGTAAGGTGAGTTTTTTATTGGTATAAGTTATACCTGATTCTGAGATATGACTAAAACTTGGGAGTAATGATGATAATTATGAGAAATTTGTTTTTTTCTATTACAATTGTACAAAAAGGTTTTTAATTTTGTGTTTTTTAACCTTTAAATGGTGACATCTGAAACATCAAAAATCTGATACATCATATGTTTAAAGGCTTTTTATTCCTTTTTATAGCATGTTTTTGCAACCATGTGAATAGGTTTGTAAGTAATAAATAGATTGATTTACAGCGATATTTGGCATCACTGCAGGTGTAATAGTAAAGTTAAGTGAATAGATTAGTGTGGAGGAATCAGGCCTGCGGCTTTGGTCAGTACTGACGAGTTTAGTAATGGCCAACATACGGTTAAAACAACTTACTTGAACAAATATGTTTTCAATTTTGACATTTTAATAAAACAAAAGTAAATACCATCTGTTTTGAAAGTTTTTAAGCCACAGATAAATCTTAGTTGAATCTTTCATACTGTATTATCTCTTCTTCGGGGTGATGTTCATTTTCTGTTGCATGCTTGCGTAGAGCTGTGGCGTCTACTAGTTGTTCACGCATCTGCCGGCTGTGCATGATTCTTCTTCTAGGGTGACTGGGCATGATGTAGATTAGACTAGATTTAGAATTTACTGTCTTTAGTAAGCCTTTTGTCAGTTTTCTTATATGTTGACATGGAAAATATTCTGTTTCTCGTTCATTAAAAGGTCGTTAAAAACCTATTATATTCGTGATTTAATATGTGTTGTTGGCTTGCAAAATACACAGCTGTACAGTCTGTTAACCTCAGATGTTTGTGAAAGAGATAAAAACAACCTATCGCAATTTCTATTTCACTTTTTCTGTCCTTTAGGATGTAATATTTAAGAACATTGATGTGATGTCTGTTTGATGTTATATCTAATATCAGTTATTTTTTAACTGTTCAGATAAAATTGAATTATTTTAATGGAATTGCAAACTTTTGGAATAATAATATTAATGAATCAAGCACATTAATTAAATCTGTTCAAAGAAAAGGTGAGACAATAAACCTGTTGTAAATTTGCAAGTGTCAACTTGTATCGTACAACAAAAAATATGTAAACCGGTTCAAATATTCTTTGCTCAATATCTCCCGTTACATTTGAGGAGCAATTTTTTCAAACTTGCAAGTTCAATTATTTATATTGTTGTAATTTTTTAGTCTTTTTGTGTACACTGAACACTCATCTAAAATTTATGTTACTTTTTATATTGGCTTAAAAGGATGATGAATTAATTATCTTGTGAAATCAATTTTGGCAGAGATTTAATTTATTCTGAAAAATGTTATGGGTAGAATTAACAGAACTGGCTTAGAACCCGAAAATATTTTCTGCATTCTCCAACCTATCGTACATAATACTTTGTTTTTAACTTTATAAAAATACTAGCTGACCCGGCGAACTTTGTAACGCCTCACAGTAAACACATGTTAACTTTAAGATTGGCCATGTTCTGAAGTCGAATAGCAATACGGCTTCATTGTGAAAGGTTATATATTCTGAGGCGCTGCATAGTGAACAACAATACTGAAATGATAAAACATATTAATAACATTCCCATAAAACAAATAAATCTGAGTGGATTAATTCACAATTTTCAAATCCAATCCAAACCCAAACGAAACCTAACTGTAATACGGCTTTTATAGGAAAGATATACAACAGCTGATTATTATAATAAACGTAATATTATAAACATTGTAATTATCATATAAACACTTGACTTTAATCAGACAGAAAATAAAAATAGAAATACATAATCCCCCAAAACCGTAAACTATTAACGTGGTGAATAAAGCTGTTCATTTTTTACAGTACACATTTACTTCATAGTTTAACATTAATGAATGATTCAGATGGCATTGGATAGTAAAGCTAATGGAAAGTAAACCAATCAGCTGTAGCTAAGAAATTAAATGTTTTCATTTTAGACATTTTGTAAACAAACTTACTCTCCATAAGGTTAACTTTAGAAATTTAAAACGTCATAAAATGGAAACTTATGGGGGTTTTTGAAAATATTTTTTCACTTAAAACTTCCCGGACACATGTAGAGCAACTTCCTAAAATTTCATGGCGATCGGATGAGTAGTTTGGCAACGCATAAAGGACATACATACAGACAGACATACATTCAATTTTATATATAGTTAAAATATTATTGCTACACCGCTATTTAAAAAAAAATTAATTCAACCTAAAAGAATACATATTTGATCATTTTATTATGCTTTAACAAGTATTTTCAATCAATAATAATAATAATAATAAATAGTACCATTGGACTGACACATACTTTCTCCCTTAAGTAAATTTAAGAACGACAATCTGTAATAAAACTATCATGTTCTTCAAAGTTTATCTAAATACCATTTAATAATTCATTATTTGAAAAAATAATCATTCCATTTCTGAAAATAAAAACAAGAGAGACAAAGTTAAATTAAGTGTTCAAATTTTATGGGGGGAACACCCCCCCCCACGGTAGTACCAATTTTTTTTGAGTTGGTTTTGTTGGGTGATTTGACCTTATGCTTCATACCAAGTTTCATAGAAAACGTTTTGAAGATAAGGAAGAAATTGATTTTTTTTATATTCTCTATAAGAATAACGAGCGTTTTCAGACAACGTACTGCGTTTATCACGAACAGTAAATTTAACTTTTCTCTGGAATCGTTAGTCGTAGACAAATAATTCTAGATACTAATTTGTTTAAGTTTTTAAGCTGCATTCAATGGTGCCACTCAAGTTATACTTTACTTTTATTGTTTTTGCTGAAAATTTAAAAATTTGATTTGTTTTACATTTAAAAGCCCATAACTTTTGAACCATTATTTTTACAGACATGCGGGTGGTGTCAAATTATTTAGTACTCTGTGCACTATAAACTATCAAATTTTAATCCAAATCGTTAGAGCCGTTTTTGAGAAATTTGGATTTTTCATGTTTTTTAAGGGTTTTAGGGGTGAACTACCCTTAAAAACCAAAAAATATTTTTAAAAAACACCTGGAGATACGGTGAATATATACATACATGCCAAATTTCATCTAAATCAGACCAACGGGGTAGGCTGTGGCACTGTACACATCCAAACACACATACACACACACTCACAGTCAGACATCACGTCAAAACCCACTTTTTTCGATTCAGGGGACCCCAAAATGGATATATCCACTCTCAACTCAAATTCGAAAATGTTGATGAAAACAATACTTTCTCCATATACTATGTATAAGGGGAGAATGTAAAAATAGGAATCTTAGTTTTGGTTGGTTTTATCAAATGAAGTTCCTACTTCCCCTCTGATTGGGTAATACATTAAGACATTTAATTTGTGATACATTCAGAAATTACTGTGCATTAACTGCTGGGTTAGAGTTGCATATTTAGTTTTAATTTCAAATAAATTTATAGAATTAAACTAATTTATAACTTTTTCACATCAGTAAATTTGTATGGTAGCAAGACTAAAGGTATATGTGCATTATAAAAGTTTGAAATATCTTCAACATGTGGTGCATCTATATAAATAAAATTATAGTTTTGTCTGTATATTGCTCAGAATTATTCATTTTTTATTTATACTTACTTTTCGTACGTTAGAGAAGCCGAAACCGGTATCTCAATTTTCGTCTGTGATGCTCCAAGAGGCATTTTACGCCGTCTTCTCTGAAAAAACGGGAGAACTGATTACAATGAAACTTATTTCATGTATTCTCTACATTCCAGAGAAGGTTTATAAATGCTTGAAACCGCCTGCTCCCCCTTGAAAAGTAAATAACGAGCATTTAAAAACCCACGTTTACGCGATATTACTCGCATTTTGATCCAGTTTTCAATGCAGTTTACCTACTGCTAATAATCAGCTGCTTTAAACATTTAATAGAAATAAAAACAAACAGCTGTCAAATCAATATTAGTTTATATTGTTTATTGATTTTAAACCCATTTCGAAATCATGCTATATTAACAATTTATTTTAACATATAACTAATTATAACAGTGGTTTAAATGTTCTAATCTATTTAATTGTAATGTAATGCTAAATTATAAAGCTGGGTATTGATTTATTTTCTCTGTATTGAATTTTTTTAGAATTTCAAGTTTACATTTTGGTGTGATAATCTTTCTTCTTTAAACTGAATCCTACAACCCGTACAAAGGACAGGCTTACTGCTAGTCTAAGATAAAATTCTACTAACTTGTATGGTATGTGATATTCTATTGGTTCAGACTACATTTTTAAAAGTGAATCAAGTCATCAGTATTCTTCTTAATGTCCAGTTTCTTTTACTTGTTGATATATATATATGTTCTTGTAGATATTATTTAAACTGGCTACATATTCGCTCTTTATAATTTTTCCTACTCTCGATTGTCTCATTACCTATTGTTTTTTGTTTTCAACAGTACACCGAGCAAACAGCTGGGGACTAAAGCATGATGTGTTCCTAGATCAATGTCCTGCTGAATGTTCTGCTATTAGTCACCTTTTTAGATAGCATGTAGTTTGATTGAAAAATCCTATTTTATTTTTTTATGCTTCATATATATGATTCAATTTTGTATTTAATAATTTATTTGTTACTTTTATCCTCTTAAAATTTATATGGACTATTTAGTTTCTATTTAGCTTTGAAAGTGTAAGAAATTTGCTCAAGAAAATTTTAATCTGATTATTTTATAAAATATTTTTAATTTTTATCATGTAGTATTTTTGCTCTTGTAAATCCTATTTCCAAAAATATACACTAACTTACTTACGTTAGTTTATGTAGCGAATAATATGCTTGTTTCATTGTGTTTAATTTCATTGATATAACTCAATTCATTATTTTTCCCGTTAATATTTTTCTTAATATTAGACAATTATAAAAATAAAATTATATAAATTAAAATTTATGTCTTTACAAAAATGTACATTCTGACTAATATTTTCAGATTTTTTAAAATTTTAACATGTACATTTTACATAAATTATAATAAAAAACTCGATAAATATAATTTCCGCAAAAAAGTGAATAAAACGGAATTGCCGGTTTTTAACAGTTTTTCAACTAAAAAATCCTTATCCAATCAATAAAGAAATACCACTTATCAGAATTTAAACATATTTTATTTAAGGGGGTTAATTTTCAAGATTATATAATTTCAATAACTTAAATCAACATTTATAGTGAAACAAAAAATAAATATGTAAACTCCTCAAACATTTTAATTTTAATATACCTACATTTACATTACAATATATTTAAATTTTTGGCTTTCTAATATACATGTAAAATTTAAAATTTACTTGTATTAACCCCTTACGGTTTTTATGACAACGTTAAAAAAATTGATATTTTTTAACTATTCTTCTTCTATGAGGTGGATTAAAGGGCAAAAAACATTTATTAAACCTATTTTATGTTTTAAAATTTTGGGTTAAACTACCTAATTTCAGGGTTTTTAAAAGTTTTACTTACGTAGGATAGACTTATTTTGCACTATCTTACTTCACAAAGAAACAAACATATCAGAAATCCTAACCGTAAATAAACTAACTTCACACCATATAACCAACAACGACAATCTCTGTTCGCGAGATGGAGACACCTGCGCAGCTGTTTGGGTTTATAGTCGTCTACGATGTAGCTTATCCAAACAAAATGATAAGTTCATAAATAAGTTTTATGGCATTCTAGTTGTAAATCAACAAACTACAGCGATGCATCACGTCAGGGGACCTATTTTAGCACTTTAGCGCGGAGAACATATGTCGGAAGGGGATAAATAAGTAGCTAGTCAGACATTACGGTATATAACTTACGGTATTAACTTTTTGTCAGAAGTAATCATGGTAATCATGAACAGTAATTAAAAACAACATAATTAATTAACATGTTGATTATTTAGTGTAATTAATTATAAACATTGATGCCGTACATAGTGTTATTTAATGATTATTTAATTCCAACATGCCACCTAGTATTTGCTTTCTTCAGCTAGTTTTTTTTTTCAAATTTTAGCTACCGGTATATAACTTTATTTTGTAATTTTAACTTGTTATATAGAATATAAAGATATCAGTAAGACCAAAGTTATATTATAAAAGCTTTAAACTACTTTTACTGTCAGAAGATCCTGCAGTTATAGTAACCAAGAATTTCCGAACTATCTTGAGTTCATTTACAAGCTTAACATTAAGTTTTGTGTATTGTTGATGTGTAGCTTGAAATTAACTCAAGATAGTTCAGAAACCTGCGGTTGCTACAGAATTTCCTGGCAGTAAAGGTAGTTTAAACCTTTTATAGTATTATGCAAAGGCTACTCATCATAAAATTATTTTATTTCATTAATTTATTTCTTTGAACATCTACAATTAGGTTTTATGACATATACCTAGACGATAAAGCTATATCTAGCCGTGCAAAATATTAGTTACAGGAGAAGATTTACAAAATTGTCAATTAACAATAAATAAATAAATTTATTAGTGATTTTAATTTAATTTACCTAGTCATTATCCTATTGTTTATTATTGGTCGAAATTGACAAACTGGTAATGATTATTACTGTTAATATGTTGTCCCGTCCTATTTATTGTTGAAAGATCTCTGCTTCTGTAATTTTTGTTTGGATGTTCACATACTTTTTATAACCTGAGAAACGGTAATAAAATTTGAATTATTAATTGTCATAATATAATTAATAGATATTGGGGCAGTGTTAGATAGGTTAAAGTCTACTGAACAACAATAACTGGCTACGGTGTTATTTAAGTTTTTCACCTATAACTTGACGGTTCTTTTTTCTCAAGACCAGAAAGACTGTGTATCGTAAGGCCTGCACCTGATGTGATTATTGTTGAATTCAATCGATCTGTGCAAATGTTGAACATTGTTATATAGTATTATATACGTTATATGATAAAGATAATTTATTCACCATAGGTCAGTGTAATAGACTCTTGTAGGTGTGTAGATTTCTCTATCGGTATAGAATATATATATATTAGTTTTATCAACAATAGCTCTTTCTGCTCTGTTTCATTATGAAGTACCATGAGGGCTTCCTGGAGATAACCTGTATTGGATAGGATTGGTAGTAAAACATTATATTATTAAATACAGGTCGAGCTGTGGGCTGGTTTGACCAACCAGTACAAGTAAACCAACTCCGGTTTTCTTGTGGTTTAGCCAAAGTTGAGATGCAAACTTAACTTATTTCTACTGTAAAGTGGGTGATATTGCAAGATCTTAAAGTCTAATGGAAACATATATCACCGTAACAATTAAATTATTGTAGACTTTTCGATTGCTAATTAAAAGTGAGCATTATGACACTCAATAAGTTCTGGTTTACTCTAAAGATAGCACCAGTTGCAAAGCATAGATAGGTCTGGAGATTGTTAAATATTTTCAATGCAATTCGTAATAAGAACACCTTGGTCGTATTCAGATTTCCCAGTAATCATGTAATTCATATACAGTTTATCTAACCCTACCCCCATGCAATATTTGAGCTAAGGTTACCCAAGGATAGCCCTCTTTGATACAATTTCAAGTGACCATAATAGAAAAATTTGACCATTTGGGTGAGAATATCACTCAATTCCCTTTGTAGATTCTTTACCATTTAGGTCTATTCAATAATATACCAAAAATTTATTAAATTTATGAATACCAAACAAATTAAGTAATGAGTTCTAAACTAGTTTAACTGGTTAATATGATTTCTTTGAAATTAAAAAAGTTTGTTTTTACCGATGTGACACTGATTATTGAAATGTGATTGTAAAAGTCAATGATTACCTTATGACCAAGTAAAAGAGAGGTTTACCTCTACCGATACAGTTAATTTTATATGCAACTGTTAGGTAAGTTTGATATTCAAGGTAATATTTATTTTTTTATTTATTTTTTTATTTTATTAAGAAATATTTCAGATTAGTGATAAATCAGTATTCAATTGAGTAAAATTTTTATAAACATTGATCTCATAAAGTTATGTATTTACTTTTTTAATACTTTAATGAAGAATTTGAAATATAAAATGTATCACCAATGGTCATGTCTATGGACTTAGGTATGTAAAATTCAGGAAAATAGTACATAAAAATGTTTAAATAAAATATTAGTTTGTAAATTTTAAGTTTATTGTTCAGTTTTATTTATGATTTTCATTGTATTTCATATTATAATAATTATGATACATTCTACCAGTCTAGTTGTCATGTTCAGATTGTTCAATTTTAGAGGATTAATATAATATATATGGATTGATAGAGAACTGATGATTGGGATGTAAATGTTTGTTATTTCTTAAATGTAAAATAACTATTCTGATTCTCTTTTTACCTTCGTATTATTAATAAGTTACATTTTTCAAAGCACTTACTCAAGTATTACGATAGAATTCTCCACAATAAAATTTCACCTCAATCATTTTTGGTTTTTTATCTAACTACACAAACTACTTTCATTTTCGTAATACTGTACTGAGTTTAAAACTCATGTTTGTACATATAATATTTTTAACATGAAAAATCTGTTTAGTTAAAAGTTGATTGGAAAGTAGACTGTTAATGAGATTTTTAATATTTTAATTTATGATGAGTGTTAGAGACCTTTCTACAGGAAATTTCAGCTAATTTATTTCTTTAAAAACAACTTTTACAGTAAGTAATTACAAAGTATTAAATTTATAAAAATATTAAGTGTAAGTCAGTCATCCACCATTGCACTGCTGCAGTATGCGAGACTAATAGTGTCTGTGGTAACGTGGTTTTTTCTAATATTTTTAGGCAACTACACTGCTCTGTATAATTTTTTGTCTAATAATAGAGTTATTATTACATATGTGCAATATAATATTTTCTATCCCCTGAAATTCTGTGGAGCACAAGAAATAAGCATAAACATTGCACTACATGGAATACGATTTGTTAAATATTTGTTAAAACATTAATTCTATCGATCTTCAAATGATTTCCATAAGTCAAGTTATAAGGATATCTTAGTAGTGAGATAGTTGTAAAGCTGTGTGTTGAAAGTTGTGAAACCTTCTCTTTCAGGCTGTAAATCAAAAGTGAGAGACTGAGTTTAATGTTAGTAAAATTATTGTTTTTTGGTGGGCAACTTAGTTTGTACAATATTGTTTATAGCGTATCAATGTGTTGCATTTATAAGGTTTGATTTGTATTATTTGTGCATAACTCTGATGTATATGTGAATGTATATAATGCACTTAGATGGCGGCCCTCGAACTTAGCAACTCGATTGTTGACAGCAACTATCCAGGTGCTACTTACTCAATATTTATTCTTAATAAATCATGTTAAAGATAAAGAATTTGTATTTTTTTAACCTTTGTAAGAATTATTTTTCTCCTATTCAAGGTATATTCAAATCCGGAGATGATGCTGTGTGGGTGGGGCAAGTTGCATATTCATATAGATTTTTTTGTTTCTTTTTTGGTGTTGAATCATTAAACGTAGATTAAAGAAGAAGTTTCCCCCCCCTGTATATAGTCAGCATCTAAGAAATCCTACCATGAATATTAAATCTTGACTAAATGAAGTCTAGCTCTGTAAAACCACACTTAAACACCTAGAATCAAGAATCAAGAGTTTTATTGTCATTGACCTTCTTTTTACAAAGGAATAGACATGGGTCAATATACAATACAATTAATACAAATAATACTTATAAATTACAAATAGTACAAATAATAATTAATTCAAGGTTGTCTAGCATAAACAAATAATAGACTTAAAAGATTATTAAAATTCAATATTTATATTAGTTTTCAGAAATTCTTGTATGTTATAAAAAGGATTGTCAATCAACCACTTACATATTTTTGATTTGAATACCTTGAAAAAAACAAATCTGGCTGAATCAGGCAATTTACTAAAAAAGCATATGCAATTTAGATTATGGCTAATACTGGTCTTTGTAATTCTGTGAGACGGTATATCTAGTTGTAGTTTACTTCTTGTGTTATAAAAGTGATAGTCTAATATTAAAATCCTGTAAGTTAATTTTAGTATACTGCAGTACTTGATAAATGTAAAGATTAGAGTCATAATTTTAAGTCTGACAAAAAGAGGTCTGCAGTGCTCCACAGGGCCCAATCCACATATAGTGTGAATTACTTTTTTCTGTAAAATAAAAATTTTAGTTGAATAGGGTGAATGCCCCCACAGCAATAGTCCATAGGATATATGTGACTGAAAAAAAGAAAAGTATGCCATTCTTAAATTATCAAAAGAAACTAAGTCTTTTAGCTTCCAGATCAGGTAATTGACGCAAGAAATCTTTTTACAAGTATTGCCTATGTGTTCTTGCCAATTTAATTTAGAATCTATGCAAAAACCAAGTAATTTAACAGAGTTTTTTTCAATATCATTGGAGAGTCCAATTAGAATATTTTGTGTTTTATCTTTATTACATTTAAGTTTGTTAGCCAAACCAAACAGAAGCTCGATTTATGGCTTGGTTGGTAATTGAATTAAGAGTGTGAGTATTTTTGTTAGCTGCAATTAGAGTAGTGTCATCTGCATAAATTACAGAGTCAACCCCAACATTTCGTGGTAAGTCATTAATACATATTAGAAATAGGAATGGTCCAAGGACCGAGCCCTACGGTTCACCCGAGACAACCTCCCTTAAACCAGACTGTATCCCTCCAACCAAAACATACTACATTCTATTACTTAGATAAGATTGACTGAAACCAATCTGTAGACCATTAATACCATAACATTTAAGTTTATTGAGTAGAATTTTGTGAGGGACGCAATCAAAAGCCTTAGTTAGGTCAAACAATGTGAGAGAAACAATTTCTTTATCCTCGAAAGCATTTAGTATTTTATTAATAACTTTTAGAACTGCTGAAGTGGTTGACTTTCCTTCCCGAAACCCAAATTGTGATTCTGTCAATAAATTGTTATTTAAAAAATATTCGTTTAGCTGTTCATAAACCAGATTCAAAAATTTTGGAAAATATAGGAACAATTGATATTGGCCTGTAGTCTTGAGCCAGAAGTTTATCTCCTTTCTTAAAAACTGGTATTACCTTAGCAATTTTTAGAGAGTCAGGAAAATGGCCAATTTTTAAGGTTTTATTTATGCAAAAAGCCAACGGTTTACTTATCAAATGAACACTCTGTTTTAGAACATAATTTGAAAGCCAATAGAAATCCAAGGTTTTGGAATTTGATAATTCGGACACTATTTTAATTATATCATTGGGAGATACCTCCCTCCAATTAAAATTCAAAGTTCTACTTGGTCTTCCTAATAGATCAAATGCAGATTTATTTACAACTTCAATGCTGCTTTCAAGCTCCCTAACAGTATCAATGAAGTAATTATTCAATGTTTCGGCATCCAAGTCAACAGACTTCGTACACATTGGTGAGTTTTCACTAAAATAAACTTAAACAGGACTTCTTATAAGAAGTCCCGTCACTAACAGGACTGTTCAGGTCTCGTAAGTCTGTGCAAATCTGTGTCAGTTGATTACTAAGATGTTACATGTTTCACAAAGCCAATCAAAAGACTCAGTATTGTGTTTTATGTATGAGTATGACTAGTTTTATGTTCTAAAGAAACAAACAAGGACACAAAACTTCCTTAAGTGTGTCCTATTTGTTCTTGTTTGCTCCTAATGGATTTTCAAAGTCAAATCATACATCATTACTTTTGGTTGTTGTTTACAACTTTACAATGAATTACATCTGTTTTAAGGACTATTTGCCTACATAGACTATATTCAATCACTGGAAGGATGATTCTACTTAGGAGTGAGAACATTTTTGTATTACTGTTGGGAAATTAACACATTTATAATATATAAAAAAATCAACAAAAACAGCTCCAATATTCGAAGAGCCCTCCTGAAGTTAGTTACTAAAATTACAACATACCCAGGTAGGTATTTAGCCAAAGATTTTTAACCAATCATGAATGAGAAATAAGTGAAGATGATTGTGGCGTAACCTTGTAGTCTTGTTACTGACATGTTTCTAGAGAGAACTCTAAATTAGCAGCCCAACAGTCAATGGCATAGTATTATCTAAGGTAAACTGTACATGAGGACAATAGTAGCGTAGTGGCCACCAGTAAAAGCAAACATGTTTGTTTTTGCTGGCGGCCACTAGCTACTGTCCGTTGAAGCGTCTGGTAGGCCTATACACAAGGACAATTGATAGTGGCCGCCATTACTGGACGTTACTATTGCCCTCATGTACAGCGGCCTTAAAGGACCTACAGTTTAACTTAGAGTCAGAACCATTACCTCAAATTATGAACTGGCCTAATTATGAGGATTTTCTTAGCGGAATTAAGTATTCAAAAGTGCGGACGTTAAGCCAAACAAGAGATCACTACCCCCTCTGACCATCGCTCACAACTATCCACAATTAATTTGTGACCTCCAAGTATCTGGATTTCAGGACACGCTACGGTCCCAGTCTCACCATTGGGCTCATGAATTATGATCATTCAGATAGTGTAAGGAGACATTAGCAATTCTGCAGCCATCCAACTGATCTCAAAAAGCCATTCATTAACCTTCTTCAATTTTACGACACTATCCCCTTAGGTGTCAAATATTTTTCGTAGAAGATTTCTACATACAGCCAAAAGAAAGGATTATTGTTACCTGCATTGATAGTCGTTTGGCTGAAGAGGAGGACATAGTCCTTTTCTACTTCTATTTACCTTGGATACTGAATAATAAAAAGCTAAAATTTTTTCCAAATGCTGTAATAAATTTGGGAAATGTGAACATCATATCAACTCTCATAAAACCATTTTTGTTGAGGCTCTCAATGGTGTTTATAAAAACGTTAAACAAATTTAAAATAAAAAAAGTTTATTCTTTATACATATGATACAATTTCTTTTGTTTTTTACACATTTACAACTCATAACCATCAATACATTGATCATTGTATTAAAGTTTTCTAACAAAGTCTTTGAATGAAAAATAAAACATAATACAGTTAATTATAGTTATAAATACAATATAAGTAGTGGATATGGACAGGGATATTAGCAGATGGGTAAAAATGTTATGTTGCCAATTTTAAGTAAATATTAAATTAATTCTCTCTAAAACCTCAAAATGATATCGCTGACCATACTTAAAATCCAATCTGTGCATTTTTTTTTTAACTACAACATTTTCTTTCCAAGGACTTTGGATTGAGGAACGTTCAATAAGTATTTTTCCTGCTTAGCTTAAGACCTTTGATGATAAACTTCTAAAAAAAATGTGTGAATGTTGCACAATATGCGGAATATCTTTTGGAAATATAAAATATTAGATCTACAGTTACTTGTACATAAGAGAATTAAAATTGGTAACACATTTTTAGCCACCTGCCAATATTCTGCCCCACAATAATAGTATACAATATCAGAACACATTTTTCTTATCTTGTATCTTCTTGTCTTTCTTACAATACATCTTACATTGAGTACATAATTATTGACAATCCTCAAAATTGTGGTGAATGATGCATTGAGGTGGGTTATTTTATTTGACATTAAACAACAATTGTGTTTGAATAACATTGGAAGGCATCTGACTACCTAAACAGTCAGTACTCATAACTCTTCTTAAATTCAAGGGTTTTAATTTCCAAAATTCCCAAACATTGCGTTTTGGTTAGCTTTCTCTTCTTAACTACTTTAAATAATGTAATTGTATATCGTGGGTAGAAAGTGACCTGAAGGTAAAGGTAACAGGAATAACTATTAATATCAAAATATAATAAAATTATATTTGCGTATGTTTAGTTTGTTTAATTCATCAAGCATGATGTTTGTTATACCCAAAAATTATTAAAATACTTGAGTTCATTAAAATAAGTACTTGATATTTAGGAATACTTGGAGTAAAAAAAAATAAATCATAACTGTTCATATATATTAGCACATAACAGCTGTATCAACACTTGCATATAAACTACAAAATTATCATTTCAGATTTAAAATTACTGTGGCTTTCATTTTTTGAGGAATATAAGCTAATAAAACAAAGTAAATTGATGTGTAAAATAAATAAAGAAATATTGTATATTATCTAGTTTTGAGACCTTTGTATGTAATAAACTTTATTTATTGACATGGATATGTCTAAGCTGATTTGGAGATTTTTTTTAGATGTTGGTGATTTTTAAGATGGGAAACATGTAACAGGTTTCCATAGAAACCACAAGAACTATTGTATTGAGTTTTAAATATAAAAGAATAAGAACAGCTGTTCAGACATTTTTCTTATCTTGTATCTTCTTGTCTTTCTTACAATACATCTTACATTGAGTACATAATTATTGACAATCGGCAAAATTGTGGTATATGATGCATTGAGGTGGGTTATTTTATTTGACATTAAACAACAATTGTGTTTGAATAACATTGGAAGGCATCTGACTACCTAAACAGTCAGTACTCATAACTCTTCTTAAATTCAAGGGTTTTAATTTCCAAAATTCCCAAACATTGCGTTTTGGTTAGCTTTCTCTTCTTAACTACTTTAAATAATGTAATTGTATATCGTGGGTAGAAAGTGACCTGAAGGTAAAGGTAACAGGAATAACTATTAATATCAAAATATAATAAAATTATATTTGCGTATGTTTAGTTTGTTTAATTCATCAAGCATGATGTTTGTTATACCCAAAAATTATTAAAATACTTGAGTTCATTAAAATAAGTACTTGATATTTAGGAATACTTGGAGTAAAAAAAAAAAAAAATCATAACTGTTCATATATATTAGCACATAACAGCTGTATCAACACTTGCATATAAACTACAAAATTATCATTTCAGATTAAAAATTACTGTGGCTTTCATTTTTTGAGGAATATAAGCTAATAAAACAAAGTAAATTGATGTGTAAAATAAATAAAGAAATATTGTATATTATCTAGTTTTGAGACCTTTGTATGTAATAAACTTTATTTATTGACATGGATATGTCTAAGCTGATTTGGAGATTTTTTTTAGATGTTGGTGATTTTTAAGATGGGAAACGTGTAACAGGTTTCCATAGAAACCACAAGAACTATTGTATTGAGTTTTAAATATAAAAGAATAAGAACAGCTGTTCAGATGAACTTAAAATATTCCTCTTAGACATATCCATGATCTAACTTATTTCCCACAGGGAAGTAAATACAAACATTTTTTATATTGCCTTTACATCTCAAATCTTAGTTTAGTATCCCAATGCACATTTGGCAACAAGGTGTGGCATTTTCCATGAGTAAATGCCGAAAAAATAATATTCTAGATAGTTGAATAACTTTTCACCTCTGAAAGATGCCACAACCCGTGGTGAAATATACATTAGTATACTAAACCAAGGTTTGAGATCTAAATAAAAGTTAATGAAGTTTCTTTCTTTCTTTTAAACACACCATGTTTTAATTCTTCATGAAAATTTGTTCTCCCTCTATTTCAAAAATTGTCAATTCTTTGGAAATTTTTATTTAAAACTCAACTTTTAAGAATCTTAAAATTATTATTTTTGAATTACTCTTAATGCTAGTAGTTCAGTTCCAAACCTTAACATAAGATTTGAAATCAGCAGAACGGATACCTATCATTTCAATGTACAAAAGTTATTCAAAATAAGAAATTAAACAAAAACAAATGAGGTTTGAGTAAAATAACATTTTCTTTTATACACAAAAATTACAAATAAATAACAGCTTTTACAGGTCTATGATTTTAAAAAATTGAAAACGTAAAGAAATTCAATTCAAAATAGAATTAAAAACAGTATGATCTAACTTTTATATACATTAACAACATAAAACAAAATTAATAGCTAATAGTTTAGCTTGTTAAGTCACTTCACAAAAAAAACTATTGGATGACTAGTGATTAGGTGGTAGAATTGTTTATTTTACAGATTGTCGAACGACTTCATCTTTGGCACAAGTAGAAGCGAGCTACTTGATGAGTCACCCACCATTGCGGAGACCGTCTGCCGATAACATCTACCAGAATCTGATCAATCACGTTCTGCGACACCTCTGCCGGCCTCCAGCTGACTATGAGGTCCACAACCTTGTTGAAGTTTAGTCGGGTCAAGTGACACGCGTTCAGTACTATGATCTCCTGCAGCCATGGAGGCGCTGAAAACATTTATTTATTTATTTATCAACGGCAAGCAGCCAATTTACATATGAGTCTTTATGCAATAAGATAAACATAAAATACGCCTGTCACAGCAGACTTACATACTCAGAAATTGTCATAATCCATTATCCATATATGACAAGAATGATCAAAATCTGTCGATAAATAAGAGATTCCGGCTATTGCCCATAGGATTAACATCGAAAAGAGGATGCAGGGTTGCTGATGTGAGGAAAACTGAAAGTAGGCGTTTTTGCCATAAACTTTTTTTATTTTGACCATATAGCAAGTTTCATCAACATCCATTAAGACTTCATAAGATTTAAATTGGAGCAGAATACAACATACAGTGTTTCCACTTTTTAATATCTCGATAACCGTTGAAGATAAAACAAAAGTGTATTTAATTGTAATTTTGCATTATAAAAAAAATTATTAAATTTATTTATATATATAAAATTAATAAATTATTATTATTGCATTGTTAAATTACTCCTGCAGATTCTGTGAGGACGACATAGTCTGCTACACAATTCTAGCTAGTTTGACCAGCTCTGAGCCAGAGGAGGTTAACCCTTTAAAGAGTACCGTATTTTGCGTCAAAATAGGATTGGCATTTTAAAACATCATTTGACGAAATTCGTTCGAATATTTTATATATACATATAACTTGACATACCAGTAGATTGATTCTTAAGCTATAAATCGATAATTAAAGACACGTAGATACGCAGAACATGTATTTATGTAGTGTTTTCTGTAGGTCGTGGGTAATCTGCGGAGGGTTTCTTAGGCAGGGTGGTCACGGGAAGTTTTGGCGGAAATGTGGCGGCGTGGCATGAAGTTTTATTTGACCTGTTATTTATTAGCACTGAATTAAAGTGAAAGCGTTCCACACTCCCTACTGACACCTGTATCTCTGTAGCTGAGAGTTATTTGTTTACTAAACATCACTCTGTGCTTTCTTTAGTTACTTTATTGAAGATTTGAAAAGTGAAAAATGTTCTAAAATGTTTATTTTTGGCCATTTTCAACCTAAAACACGTTTCTAATTATATTTACTTCATGTTGGAATGTATTTTAGTGAAAATTAAACAATATTTGTTTACTCTTTTGAGGTGTGTTTTGAGTTTTCACCCTTACTCCTTATAGCTCTCAAATAATGACGTTTTAAAACGTCGTTACTCCTTAAGGGTTAAAATTTCTCGATAGAGTCTTTCTAGTCCCTGAGGACTTTAGAGAGCTAGGTTTCGCACAGCTGTTGAACTCATTTGATATGGACGGCATGTGACAGGCATATTTTAGCCTCTTTCAAACCCATGTAAGTTATGGTCTCATGATGTGGGCTGCTCCCCGCACATACACAGTGATATTCTCATAATTCATAATTCAAACACGCTTCACCTTTACGAATCATTGCAGGTGTAGGTAGATTGAATAACTGTAGGCCTATTTCTGTTTTTAGTCTGTATATTTTCCTTGCTTACTTTATGTCAAAGCTAATTTGGATCTCATGTATGAGCGGTGGACAGTCCACATTTACGGGAAACCCTAACTGTTCCTAGAACTAGATTACACAAAACCAATAAATCAGTTTTGATAAATGCTAGTAAATTGTACAAAAAATTACCAAAATAAGTACATGATCTTAATTATTAAAGGCTGTTCAAAGTAAGATTGAATGTTTCGTATATAAAATAAAAACTATTTCTATGATCTTGATGAATTCTTGGCTAAAAACTGGTCAGTTGCTGAATTCAGCTGATAGCCTGATTAAATACTAAGAAGTTTGTAACAAATCAATGTATTTGTGTAAATATCCACTGGCGCATAAAGATTTCTGAGTTCTTTGTAAAAAGTCTTGAGCTGTGTGACTGATACAATTTATTCAGAATGCTACAAAAGATCTACAGGTTGAAGTAACAAAGGGTAGTCATAACCTAGCCCTGTTTCAATCAATAATAAAAAAAAACAAAATAGGTGTCCACTGCAATCTCAAATTAAGCCTACAAATGCCGTCAAGTTCCACTCAAGCCTCCTCCCACTACTGTACCACACATTTCCAAGCCAAGTAGCCAAATTGGGATTGTTCGTGGTCAGGATTTGAATTTTGATTGACTTCAAACGTTTCACTTGTCAGCGAAGGCATAGACCACTATACCAAAGTACAACTTTCCGATATTTGCATATAAAGCATACTCTAGTGGCTCCTTGAGATAGATCACGTATCATCGCACAGGTAGCAGCAAGTCTGACATATACAACTAAATTGACGACAGATGTTACAACTTATTCCACATCATATTTTATTGTAAATTTGTAGTGAATTACATCTTTTGTCACTTCTAGAGTTAAAAGTAACTATTTCCAAACAAATGTGGTGAATGCTGAAATATCCAAATGACTTATTTGTGATTTAGTTTAATAGTATCTTAAACCATCCAGACTAAACTGTATTTGTAATTTTTCTTTTCCAATTATTATGCATGAGATCAATGTAATTAATCTTTAAATAATAAGACAGATTTTAATCTGATGAAAACTTGTTTTATACTTTATTCGTTTAAAATATAATTTTCCGCTTTAGTTTAGTAAATAATAATTATTTTTGTACCGATGGATGCCAGGACCAAGAATCAAGATTCAATTTTATCCATAATTTTAACGTGTGCTGCACATGCATCTATCTTTTAATTGACAGCCTAGAAACCAGCGAAATGTGTAAAATATTTGAAAACACCTGAAGGGTTACCTACGGGGTTTGTAAAGTAAAGCCCCGCTCCAATTTCTTGGTGTGCAGATTCTGCTTACAAACTCGGTGAGTTAAATATAGCGATGGATAATTACTACACTATGCAGAATACTTACTGTTTTTATTCGACAGTATATTTTGAAAGACGTTGAAAACTTTGGTGATCTCAGGCTGAATTTCTGTAGTTTTGTAACATTTTAATGAAGAACCTGCAAAGAACACAACAGAGTTAGCTACAAACTCATGATTTGATTAATAAATAATAGTATGAGTAGCATTAACTGCGTTAATCATATGAGTAGCCATAGCTACAGTATTCCATCACTTGTCCATTGTCTTTCCTGCTTGTACTCATTCAGTGTAAGCTTTTGACTTAAATTTACACTCTACACTCTCTTTCTGTTGAGAAACTTTCTAGCCCCTTTAATAAAAAAATACAACATCAAAAATAGTAAATAAGTAATTATAATGGGTAATATAATGTATACATATATTCTTCATAAATGCCAAATGACTATTATAAATATTTTTTTAAAAATTTTGAGTACTGTACTGAATGAATTAGTGTCTTGATTTGCTAATTTCCGTTTTAATACAAAACGTTTTCAAGCAATGAAGTGATAATTGTTTACATGAAAACTAGACATAAATAAATTCAAAGGAATATGGTTTTAGGCAGTTGAGTTGAATAATTTATTTAGATAAGTAATTATTATTAATTAACTGAGAATCAATCCTGTAGGAAATTTTGATTTTAAAACCAACTGGTGTGCCAATTCTGAATTTCTTAAAATAAGTTGGTTTCTTTTTTGGTTTTTATCTGGTGAAATTTTGTGGAGGGCTTTAACCCTTTGCGCTCGGATAAGTATTCATAACTTGTCATGTGCACTCGGATGTCCAGCTGTACTGGCCGTCACCATTTTCATGCCGAAGTCGAATGAATTTTTTTATGAGCTGTCCTCACCGCTCGGATAACCAGTGGTACTGGACGACATTAAATCCGTGTTGTGGTTGGAAGGCCATCTGTACTGGCCACTAAATATTATCGTCTGTTTCTTTTTTGAATATTATGCACTAGGTGTGGGATGTGCTACAATCTTTTGGGAAATTAATGAACTAGCGAATCAGATGAATTTCCGCTTCTAAAACCATACATCTGTTGGAAATTAAGGTTATGCTTAGTACATTGTTCTGCTGTTCTACTGCTGCGTTTACTGAGAACTGGTGGTATTTAATTCTAATAACAGCTGTTATTTTTGTAAATAACTGTACATTTGATTAATAATTCATTATTTATTTTAGTAGTAAACATAGTAAATAATAAACGTAAACATAACAATACAATAAATGATAATTTAAATGTTGATGAATTGAGGCAATTATTGAAAGAGTATAAGGAAAATGTTTTGTTATATTATTTTATTGCGAAATAGATAGTGTTGTATTGACTTTATTCTTTATTTTCGCTCGTTGTTTGCTTTTTACTGTCCTTACAAACATTGTTGTAAAAAAACCAGATCTGACACAAAAATAATTCCGAGCTGGTGAGAAAGGTTGTCGATCATGGCTGCCGAGCTGACAAAGAAATGTAGCGCGGCCAGTACTGCTGGCCACCCGAGTGGCGAGGACAACATCACAGGAAATAATACCAAGCTGCCAAGGCGTTTGCACGGCCAGTGCTACTGGCCAACCAAGTGCAAAGGGTCAAGTTCATAATAGCCCTCAAAATTTTAAAACTTTGGTGCCCTCGCCACAACCAAAATTTATATATATCTTGATATTTGTTGAAAACTTGCCAAATGACTCAATATAAGTCATTTGATAATATGATATGTATATGAAATGTTTTAGTGTGTAATTTATACACATTTTAGTAGAACAAACATTCACACAATTTATATTATTTTAGTGGGTTCATTCAGTGGTAGGTAGTGTGTTATATAGATAATTTATTTCTAAAACAAATTAACACATCCTTTACACTTAAACGGGTACTTAACCCATTCCTGTCTTAGGATGTACATTGCACGTTCTCATATTTCGCTAAACTTTGAACTAAACTAACTAACGAACTAACTTTCGCTAAACTAATTTGAGTTCATCCTGATTTAGTTATTGCTTGTAATTTGTAAAAGAGATTTTTCCAAAAATTGTTTGTTTTAAGTTGCTATTGAGCCCCTCACTCTGAGAAATAAACTACTATAATTTCAGCCACACTTTCAATTTTATATTTTACTTTAATGTATTCTAAGGTTGGGGGATATTTTTTGTTTCCCCTCATTGACTTAATTTACTTTAAATTTTTATATTTCAATTCTAAACTTCCGGTCTAATATACATGGTTATTCTGTGTTTTAGTTTATAGCTATAATATCACATCTCCTCTGTACACTTTTGTTAAATATAGTACTGGTCTCTTTTGCACTTCAAACCCCTTTATTAGCGAATTTCCCATAGGGAAGAAGCTATTACCGTAGGTCACATGGCGAGACTTAAGCCCGGGACCATGTTATTTTTTCTTCTTTAGGTGCCCAGAGTCCAAAAACAATAGTCGTTAAAATTTTTATATATGTATATATACATACATATATGTGTCTGTGAACACGATAACTCTCGTAAAAATAGTCCAATCGAGACCAAATTTGGTAGAGACGTGTATTCCTACAAATGCTCGGACGAGTTTGTAAACCAGGCATATCGGTCAATGGGAACGGGTAATTTGGGGGGGTTTTGTACCCCAAAATGGGGGTTTTTGCATTTTTCACATGTAATTTTTAAAAATTTATAATTTTATATTTCACCATTGGAATCAGCTTAAAAAACTACACAATTAAGTTCCTTAAGGTTTTTCTCTATCTCCATTGGTTACCAAGGTATTAAAAATCTAAAAACAGTACGTTGTATTGTGGGGCTCCAATGTTAATCTTATGGAGGATAGGGAAAAATTAATATTTCCCATATTAATCAATATTTTTGGATAAAACTTGATATTTAGCTTCATGTGGTTGAGGTCTATGCATTTATGCTTAAAAATCATAGTTTATGTGTTTATCATGGCAGCAAAGCGGTATACTCTTTTCCCATATTAATCATATAGTGAATAGGCAAACTCCTTTATTTATGGACAGATGTTGATGAAAGTTGATATAAATGCTCAAAAAAATAATTGTTTACGCTAGAAACACCTACTCTCAGTGTTCCTCACAGCAGCAAACCTGCATACTCTTTCCCACGTTAATCTATGGAGAGTAGGCAAATAATACTCATATTAATTGACAGATAATGATCAAACTAGTCATATATTATTATTATTATGTTATTGATTTGGAAATTCGCTGAGTACGCAGGTCTGCTGCGACGGGGGTATTCTATGTTCTTCAGCTATAATTTTCCAAACTGAATGGTGTATGTAATTTCACAGTAGCTGGCCAAATATACAGAACCTAAGTCTATGTGGCAATGTCTCATAAACATAGATTTCAGCGTTCAAACAACATCAATATTCAGTAATATGTTTGTTAATGTCTATATCAAATGTCATATTTAATTGATATGTACTTTTTTTATGAGAGCTTTTAATTGGTTTATATTTTGTACCTATACTGACCCTTATTGTATCTTTTGTACGTAAAAATAAATAAATATATGACTATACAAGACTAAATATATGGTTATAGCAAAATAATTCTAACTGTAAAATATAAGAGTAGGTTGCAGCTACTTACAGATAACATTGATGGCGACGACCGCTCGGACAGTGGAAACCTCGTCTTCCGCCTCACACCAACTCTCCACTACAGTGATCAGCTGTTGAAACGGCCGCTGCTTAAACCAATCTCGCGGCTGGCGTTTGAACAGGATCACCAGGGCCTCGTAGACACCTGCACAATAAACACTCGGTGGTCAACAATATTTGAATATCAGTCAAACTAATAATTAATATCGGTATTTGTAACCCTAATTTTCAATAAACATTGATGGTTTGACACATAGTGGACTCCTAGATGTTAAAATATAAAATATCAAACTATAGAGAATAAATAAATAATACATACAAATCCTTTTTATTTTTTGTATTTCTATGGTACACCAGCTTTTCACTGTCAGAACAATTACTTATCAAATTACAAATAACTTAAAATCAATTTAACATAATTTATAATAAATAAATGATTAAAACTTACAGGATAGGACTTAAAATCAACAATTACAAACAATAAAATTTAACAATAGAAATTATTTAACACTAACTATTCAGCTAAATGAAAATAGATTTTAATTTTTTTAACACTTAATGTTTTAGGCTATTAGGCAGCCTATTGCACAACTCAGGGCTATGAATTTAGCTCCCGTATAACTGGTTTTCTTTTCAAATAATTTTATTCGATGGCAGAGTAGCTCAAAGTTATCATTGTGTCTTGTTTTGTAAAAGTGATTGATTATCACCTAGATATGGAATCGTATCAAATTTTATTATTAAAATTGTTTGATAAACATAGTTATTATACACAGTATTATCTTTATAATACTGCTAAATTTGTCTTGACTGGCTCTTGCCTATTTAATTTTAATATTACTTGAATTGCTTGTTTTTGAAGAATTAATAATCTATTCATTTTCTTTTTACTTTTTACCTAATAAATAATTAACCCATAAAAAATTACTGAGTGGATAAAAAAAGCCATTTTGTTGTCTCTCAAAAATTGTATGGTAAAATAATTTTCATACACAAGTATCCAGATAATTTTCTAACTAAACTTTATAGCTGGCTCTTGGAAACTCTCTGAACTATATACTGGCTGAATTTTTAAACACATTGGCAGAAAACATTTCCTTTTGATTCTGATACTTTTCAGTGTTTTGAAATTTTGATTGCTTTGGTTAGTTCTATAGCAATAAGTTTTTAGACCATTTCTCTTTGATTGTACTGTAAATTTGACCAAGTCACTGCAATATTGTGATATAACTAATAAACAATTTCATTAGACTTACCAGATTGGTGAAGATTCTGGAAACATAGATCAAAGAGCTCATCACAATTGATGATGTTGGAACGGAACCGGTATTTGCGCCACATTAGATCTTGTAGTTTCTGGACCAAAGATAGGATCAAGGGTTTGGAGTGGAATGGTGTGAACATCTTAGCTGTTAGCTGCTGGCTGATGACTAACATCAGGAGATCACCTGCAACATACGCCCAGATGATATTCACTACGAGGGCTGTTCAGAAAATAACCTCAGTTTAGTCACTGTATGGGAAGTAGTGGGTGGGGGGGTAGAGGCTGCCGTTGCGAGAAGTCAGTCAATGGACAATGAAGGTTGTCCCAGCACCTGTACTTTGCAAATTGCAAAAATGAGTGCTGCGATAGAGAATACCACCAAGCATTAAGTCCATGCTGTCATTAGATTTCTTGGACCTAAACAAAATTTGTCAGCTGCGATTCATAGAAAACCGATATGGATCAAAAATATTAAGTGCAGTTTGTGAGGGACTATTTCATAATACGATAGTTTAAGGTTTTTAACAAATCGTGAATAGTTCCCTGACCTTTGCTAGATGCCCATAGAATCGCTCAGTCTGGCAGTGGGGTCTATTCAAGGGTTCTTTAAGCCAACGACTGGTGACTGTCGCAGTTAGTGCTATCTGTTGTCAATTTAGTGCACTTTGAAGTCGCTGAGCCATTATGCTGACTCACCGCCACCTGTGAGCTAATGCTGGAACTAACTCTGAAGTTCGCTGCTTTGCCTCTAGAGTATGGCTTATAACCACTTGAACGCTTTTTCAGACTGTGGTACTTTGCATAACAGGCTAAAGTGTGTCACTTAAGATCGAAACTTTGAAGCCAAACGGAAGTACACAGGTTCGAATACTCACCATGAGCAATCCCAATTTAACACGTTTGCTGCGGCACCCGAAACTCCCAGTCCTCGTGCGATGCGGTCAGTGTAATTTTAAATCAACCAATTGTAAAATTTCAGGTTACCCATACAGAAATAGATACTGCATTATAACAGAGCTGGTTGTAGTTTTCTGAGATCCTGACAGGTGGCAGCACATTCTACACTGCCAGTTCCAGCAACTTAACTTTAACTTGATTTTCGTTGAGGCAATCAACACTACAAGATTCAAGATGATGAACACCTCAAAACTTATAAAAGAATTTCCAGTATATACGGAATTGAATTTTTCTTTCGTTGAAGAATTTCAACTGTTTTGAATGAAGTAATGACTGACCAATAACCAATAACCAGTTTTATAATATTCACTTATATGCATTTTTTTCACAGTTATAACCTTAAGAACAAGCAGTTTGAGAGGCAATCTAACCTTTGTAATGGTGTTTGGACCTTGCTTGTAATATGTTCGGCCATGTTTGAATAATGGCGAGCGAGACCACTAAAGCTCGCTTGGTGAAGCAGTAAAGCATATCATACATCAGCTGTCTCACCCTCGCCATGGAGCCGTACTGTCGAGCCAACAGAGTGTACAAGAACCCAACGTTGAGCCAGAATTCATGCATCTAAAACACATTAACATTATTAGTTGTTTTTATAGTTTGAAATATGTTCGTAGCGTAGCTCCAATTCCAAATATATACTCTGTAATAAGGTCCTGCCTAAGTGGCCAGCCACATTTTGTTTGTAAACGTTTCAGAATAAAAAAGCAAAGTTAAATGGTATTTTATTTTTGACTGTACAGAACTTTATTTACACAATGAACATTATGGACGAGTTATGCTTAATTTGGTAGGGTCAAGATCTTAATCCTCTCCCAGACAAACGCCTCTGATCGCCTACTGGAGGACAAACGCCTTGAGGCGCCTTGGCAACCCTGGATGTGCTGCTCTTTAACGGCTATTTTAGGAACTACGGATACTACGACTTGTGCTGCATTCTAGCGTATTCATTAGGAACTATATCAACTCAATAGCAATCACGGTACATCATATTGCTTATTTTATTACATATGTTATATGACAAGTAGATGCAGCTGAAATGGCAGTGACAGTGATTTATCCGTACCAGATACTTTGGTTAAATAAATAGTAAACAACTAAATAAAAACAGCACTCTGCACAAGCAGAAGTCGATACTGCGCTCGTGCCCAGTATCGTCTTTAGAATTCACGCTCGTGCGTGAATTATAACACAACCGCCTATTTAATAGGTAAGGAACTGCCGTGAGCATGCCGCACTAATGTGACCGAGAGGTTTAAATGTATGTTTGATAAATAAACGAAATAAAGTATTATTTAGTTGAGGTGCAATCAATATAGTTAAATGTTCTTAGGAAGTTTTTTTCTAAAAGAACATGTATTCATCTATATTACTAATCTTTCAAAGAACTGTAGTTGATGTTTTTCTTTGATCAAGGTAGTGGCTTTCCAAATATTTAGCAATTAAAAATGTATTGTGAAAATCAATAGGAAACATAGTTTCATTCAAACATGCAAAAGTAAAATTGTTAACTTGGATGTTCAATCTTTAAAAAAATTTTTTATAAAAAAAGAATTTTAAATTTAAATTATCAGCATCAGTTAACTAACTTATACTTTAGGGTTGAGTCGATTCCAAACAACGATTCACAATTCTACCAATTCTCAGAGATGGAATCAAAATCGAAAATGACCGTCTGAAGTCAATTCCGATTTCATTGATTCCAAGCGTTTTTTGTGACGCCGATCACAAATGACGAAGGAATGAATGATGTTCCTTTCCCTCATCACAATGTCGTAATAAGAAACAGTTGTTATTGTTTTGATGAAACTCGGATCAGGAAACAAATCGTCGCCTTGACAACTCATAATACACTTTCGGTTTATCGTAGCCACGTTAATAAAAACCGATATTTCTTAATTCTTTTCAAGGGAATCCGATATCTGGCTCCGAAACTAAGGTGTAACTAGTTCCCAGTAGAATTCATTAAATATAAAAATTACTGATGGACCGTATAAAAAGAACATTAAAACTCAAACTTTTCATTTTAACAAAATGGCTATTTTGGATTTTTGATTCAGTGTTATTTACTTTAATTTCTACATTTTTTGTGTTTACAAGAGGATACGACAGAAAAATATAAATGTTAGTGGAAACTAAATATAATGTAGTCATAGAAAATTTAATTGCAAATAAAATTATATGTAATAGCTACAATTTCTATAGAGTTTATATGTTTTATGATTTATTTTCGGAAACTGTGCAAAACAGTGAAAAGAGCGAACCTTCAGGGGTAAAATAGTGAACCACTGGAGGGTTAAATATTGTTCTTATAAAGATTATTAAATTTGTGTTATGACCCGCCAAATTATATTCCTTATTTAGAAACAGGATTTAAAAGGTTTTTTTCTACAACCTGGTTATAAATTTAAACTATTTGTTCAAAGTATTAAATTTTACCAAAAATTAACGTTCATTAACCCTAGAAGTGGCAAGCTTTTTACTCTTAACTGTAACATAAAATTAAATACTAATATCTTCTTGAAATATCAAAGTTTAAACAAAAAAAGCATAAAACATGCCCCCCCCCCTTATAATCACTAGCCACAAAAGCAAAACAGGTGTCCACTGCAATCCCAATTAAGCCTACAAATGCTGTCAACTTCCACCCAAGCCGGTCACCGTTTATTTAAGGTGGGTCCTCCACTCCGCTTTACCACACATTTGCAAGCCAAATTGGGATTGCTCATGGTCGGGATTCGAACCCTAGCACTTCCGAATGGCTAGAACGTTACGCTCGTCAGCGTAGCGCGTTAGCCGGCTCGGACAATCAGTGCCTATGAGTAGAAAGCGCTTACTTCGTTATAGACCTGCCCGGTGGCAGGCTCGTGTACTGAGAGAGCAGTTTCGGTTGTTTGCCCCCAGAGGGCAAGACGGTCTCGTAGGCGATTGTGTCGAACAAGTACACTAGACTCACGACAGATGCCTACACCTGCCAATTCTTATTGAATATGTAAATGCGTCGTAAATTACGACTTTGCCATTTCTAGGGTTAACCTTAGAAGTGGCAAGCTTTTTACTTTTAACTGTAACATAAAAATAATTACTAATATCTTCTTAGAACATTAAGACCACAACCAAAATATTTCTCGCTTAGTGTCCACCGCTTGGTAAGGGTTAATTTTGTGTCACGCCTAATTTTAGGTATGTAGCATTATTGTACACGTGTTAGACCTGTTATTGATCATTACCGAAAGTGAAAAGTCAGGAATTCCCCCAATGCAAACTTGCTCAATAAATGTCAATTCTTCCTCCACAAACTTTTTCTTTTCATCTTCACTCTTGTCGCTTGTAAAACTGGCTATCAGATAATTCAGTAGAAGAAAGATTGACTGAATTTTTGGATGAACGAATGGAGATTTCTTAGAGGGCATTTGAGGCACATCCCAGTCTGACATCCAGATCAGTTCAAGACTTCCCGCCGTAACTTCAGATGCTAGACCATACAGCGCCAGCAATACCCCTCTGGAAAATAGAATGAAAATAAGAAACCAAAGGAAACACCGAAACATGAAAATAAACGACCAGTCTAAATTATTATTACTTTAAAAAAAAACTGAAGAGTGATCTGCCACACTCTTTCTTCATTTTAAAGCAAACTAAAAAAAAACTCTACCAACCGTTACAGTTTAATCTAATAAAAATGAATGAATGAATGAATGAATGTATAAATAAAAAATTATTTTTTGCCAAAGATTTTTTTTATTAATTTTTTGATTTTTTTTATTCCATAGCTTTTGAACCATTAGTTTTTCAAACATACAGGCGGTGTCATATTGTTTGGAAACAATGAAATTTAATCACCACAATCATTTTAGCGAGTTTTGAAAAATTTGTATATTTTACCCTTTTATTTTAAGGACTTTTAAAGGTTAACATCAACTACACTTAAAAAGAAAGAATTCAAAAATATAAAAATTGATCTAAAATGTGGACATAAATTTCATAAAAATCAGAAGATCAGGGTGGTCTCCGGGTCTGAACACAAACAAACACAGTTCAGCCGAAATCCACTTTTTCGATTCAAGGAGCCTCAAAAGGAAAATCCATATTCCACGTATAAGGAGGGAAAGTAAAAATTATATTTCACACTCGTTTCATTAGTAAGTTTAAAAAGAATACTTTGACTTTTCTTTGTAGGCTTTAAAGTCTATATTCTTGTATAACTTTCCATTAACCTTTTGTAATAACTTTCCTAAGATTCTTAATCTAAAAAAATTATTTAAAACTAATTTAAAATTATTAAATTAAAAATATAAGCATTTTCACTCACTTTACAATTACACGAATTGTATATTGCTTTAGTTCATCCACCACTGAAATTAAGTCATTTTCACTCTTCAAATCTTCAAGAAGAAATGATTTAACTAATTCTTGTACTTTCGCAGTAAGATGTCCTGGAATGTTTAAACATCAGATTAAAAATAAAATATTAGTAAATACCAAATTTCTTATAACTAGGCCTACCAGGTTAATATTTGAAAATAGCTTTTAACTAATAAACACTGATACAATAACAGCTACTACTATTTGTAGGAGTATCCACTACAACTATTTGTAGTACTACTACTACAAATACCCCCGTCGCAGCAGACCTGCGTACTCAGCGAATTTCCAGATCAATAATATAATAATAATAATATTATATAACAAGTTTTATTAAAATCTGTCCATAAACATGGAAATTATTTGCCTATTCTCCATAAGATTAACATGGGAAAGTGTGCAGGTTTGCTGCTGTGAGGAACACTGAAAGTAGGCATTTCAAATGTAAACAATTTTCATTTTTAACATTTATACCAACTTTCATCAACATCTGTCCATAAATAAAGGAGTTTGCCTATTCCCTATTTGATTAATATGGAAAAAGAGTATGCAGGTTTGCTGCCATGATAAACACATAAACTATGATTTTTAAGCATAAATGGATAGACCTCAACCACATGAAGCTAAATATCAATTTTTATCCAAAAATATTGATTAATATGGGAAATATTAATTTTTCCCTATCCTCCATAAGATTAACATTGGAGCCCCACAATACAACATACTGTGTTTAGATTTTTTAATATCTCGGTAACCGTTGGAGATAGAGAAAAACTTAGAGGAACTTAATTGTGTAGTTTTTTAAGCTGATTCTAATGGTGAAATATAAAATTAGAAATTTTTAAAAATTACATATGAAAAACGCAAAAAACCCCATTTTGGGGTACAAAACCCCCCAAACTACCCGTTACCATTGACCGATATGTCTGGTTTACGAACTCATCCGAGCATTTGTCGGAATACACGTCTCTACCAAATTTGGTCTCGATCGGACCATTTTTACGAGAGTTATCGTGTTCACAGACACATATATAAATATATATACATATGTATATATATATATATATATATATATATATATAAATTTTAACGACTATTGTTTTTGGACTCTGGGCACCTAAAGAAGAAAAAATAACATGGTCCCGGGCTTAAGTCTCGCCATGAGACCTACGGTAATAGCTTCTTCCCTATGGGAAATTCGCTAAAACTTAGTAATAATCAATAAAAATCTAAATAAACTCCACCAAAGCTGACAGTACAGTATTTTAGCATAATTTGAAGTTAAAATTTAATTATTTGAGTCTATTTCGCTTTTTCCCTGAGCTTGTTTCCCATGAATTCAATACTGTTTTTAGGGTTGAAGACTAGATATCGAATAAATAAACAATTAGTGCTCTAGTTTATATGATTGTATTTTTAACGGTGTTCGTTTTTGTTTTTATAAATTGAGAACTGTATTTTGAGTTTCCTTTAAAAATAAGAGATTGACTTTGAACATTATTATCTCAGTATGACACATTAATGTTGTCAAATGTCCTGAACTAAATTATATTTTTATTAGGGTTTTTTAACTTGTAATTTGTAACTACGAGGCTTGTTTTTTGTAAGTAAGTACCATTTTGCGATTCCGCCGCCGCAGAACTACTGTTGGTGTTTTGCCCACGTGCGCTGGTTAACTACATCTCTTGTCCATGTGCTGACGCAATTACAGTCTGATTCTTCATTTTATACGTTGTTTACTAAGTGTTTAAGATGCCTCCAACAATTGTGAGTCCCACTGATTGTGAAGTACAGGCTGTACTTTGAAGTATGATTTCTTAGTGCTAAAGGCGTAAAACCGATCGATATTTATCGTGAGATTTGTGAAGTTTAGGGAGAAAACATTGTGAGTGATGGAATGGTAAGGAAATAGGTGAGAGCATTTAAAGATGGCTGTAAACAAATGTGCATGATGAAGAATGGAATGGGGGTCCTTCGATCGTTAATGAAAATTTGGTGCAGAAATTGGACGAAAAGGTGAGAGAAAACAGACGCTTTACAATGGGGCGTCTACTTTCCTCAATGTTCTCAAAGTGTTTTGAATTGCATTGTGACCAAGAACATGAATTACTGGAAATTGTGTTCACGTTGTGTTCCGAAAATGTTGACGGATTTGTACAAAACCCAACGTTTAGACTTTCCTTATCATGCACATTTGTGCAGCCATCTTTAAATGCTCTCACCCATGTCCTTACCATCACTTATAATGTATTGTCTCTAAATTTCACAGATCTCACAAAGGCTATCGATCGGTTTTACGTGTTTAGCACTAAGAAATCGTACTTCAAAATACTACTTCTTGTCTACTTCACAATCAGACTCACGATTGTAGGAGGCATCACTCAGTAAACAACGTATACAATGAAGAACCAGACTTTAATTGCGTCATCACGTAGACAAGAGATGTAGGTAACCAGTGTAGGTAACCAGCGTGCAAGTGCCAAATTCTGTCCGCAACGCTGCAGCGGCGGAATCGCAAAACAGTACTTACTTAAAAAACACGTCTCATAGTTTCAAGAGTTATGTTCATAAAAAATCCTTAGATATTAGATAAAAGGTTATATTTTACCTGGTACTCCTTTTTCAGGAACTCTCTTTTCTAATCTATTTCTTTCTTGATATTTAGATAAATCTTCTTTATGTTTATATAAGGCAGTCCTTAAAACACTTTCAATTACTTTTGTTTTTGTACCCTTTGGAATTAATTCATCTAATGTCTTCAGCTTGTGTGTGAGGTTACTGAAATGATTCACACCACGGGTTTCTTCCTCGATTTGGCAATCTTGAATGACATCAGAGGACTGGGGGTTTTCGTTCACCGAATTTTGGTGTTCAGTATAGAAATGTGGCTTGAACGCCATTTTTGAACTATTATTTTGGTGTTCTGAGGCTATTTCACTCTTCACTTGAAAAGCTTGTTTTACTTTGTTTTCAGGAGAGCTAAAATCTGTGTTTGTCTTTACTAAATTTTCTTTGTACTTGCACATTGCCTCTGGCATTGGTTGGTAGTTAGGAATAATACATGAGGAATTAATCATGTCTGAAGTTTTTGTTTTGTTGGTTTCCAAATTCCTGAAATCCAAGTTATTTTTTGCTACCTTTGGGCCACAGTCAGAATCAATGTCACTTAAGTTTTCATCAATATCTATGACTAAACAATCTGTTTCTTCGTCTAATTTACTTTCATGACAAGGAACATTATTAGACTCGTTTATTTTTGCCTCAGTTTCTAGAGTGATTACTTTTGTTTGGTATGCAGAGGATTGGTATGTCTCATTAAAACCTTCAACCGGTATTTCATTGTCCACATTTACTAAAGGAGTATTTATTGTCTTATGTGCTATGCTTTTGGACACTTCACTTGCAATATGGTCTTTTTGGCCTGTTGAAGCGCTTCTTACAGATTTATTATTGCATTCATTCTCAAACTTGGATGGCTTTGAATTGATTTTTAACATCACATTTGAATCTAATTTTCGTTTACTCGTCAAAAATTTGTTTAAATGTTTCCTAAACATTTTTTTCTTAAACTGTTTTTTTATAATAACCTTAGATTGGCTTGAAATAGGCATTTTTTGATCATATACACAATCTTTTCTACATGAGTTCAGCACATTTAACAGTTTCTTTGATAGTGATTTCTTTTTCAAACCAGTCTCATTTTCTCCATCAGGTTTAACAATTTGTATTTTTTCGTTAAATAGGCAATTTCTGTAGCTTAAAGTTTTAAAAGTCAAGTCAGACGCCATTAGTAATGTTTGTTCACTTGTGGTGGTTTTTGATTTGTGAACTGGGGTTACATCGATTTGGCTAGAGTGAGCTTCCTTTGTTACAAATGGCTCTTTAGACTTACTATCTGTAACTTGTAAATCATTTGACGACTTACATTTTTGTGATTTAGTAAATGTACGATGAGCTTTTGATGGTTGCGACTGTTTAAAAAAATTCACAGAGTGACTTGAGCTAGTAAGTATGTTATTTGACTTGCTAACTTTATCAGATATTTTGTAATTGCTGATATTAATATTTAGCTTTTCACTTTGAACTGAATTGGCTGGAACTAGTGTTGGTATCCTACACATACTTTTGCCAATGGAGATATCATTAGTACCGTTACACGTGATACTTATTTCAACAGGGTTTAATGAAAATCCTTGTTCAGTCAATTTCTTAATTCTTTCTTGTGAGGTTAGTTTTAATTTTGGCTCAAGTGGATCTGAGTCATCCTTATAACTCTTGGCTGCAATTTCTGCTAATACATCTGCATGGTCACTTGCAGAGTTTGACAAAACTGATGATTTTTTATGTGTAAATGGTGTACAACTTTCGGTATGTGCAACTGATGATGTTGGAGTTTCAATTTTCACTACTTTACTTCTAGTTACTTCAACTCCTGAATCACAACAGTTTCTCTTTTTCCGAGGAATGACTGACCTCATGTTATAATTTTTCTTTGACTCAGGTGATCTAGGTGGGCTGTGAATACTAAAGTAGGAACACTTTGCGCCACTGACAGTGACAGGTGACATTGAACTCTCCTTTTTGGCAGTTCCTTTGGAATTTTCATTCAAAGAGAATTTTGGAATTTTGATTTCTTTCTGAGGAGAATTTTTACTAAGAGAGCCACTTTTGCGGGGAGAAATTTCATCACAATGCCAATATTTTTTAGCTTTTGGCGATAAGCGTAAATTATATCTATCCAACCCAGTTGGAGACCGGGGGGACACAGGTGATTTAGGTGATAGAATCGTAGTGCTATTTGTCTGGGGAGAAGCAATAGATTTGCCAGGAGACAACGTAACATTGGCATCTTCAAGGTCATATTTTTTCCTTTTAATTGACATACTTTTTAATGACCTGTCATTGATTTCATTGCTAACCTGGGTATCTTCACTTGACTTTTCATTTACTAGTTTGTAATTTTGTTGAAATCCAGCCATTTCAAAATTAAGTGGCTTAATGTCATAATCCAATTTGTTTACAGGTTTTGCTAGCTCTTTTTTGTCACAGTCTTTTCCACTATTTTTTATTTCAGATATATTTCTAAAAGAATGTGTTATTTCTACAATACTGTCAGAGGAACTTATATGAACAGGTTTAGACATATTAATGAGTACATCATTTTCATTTTTAATAACTGTTTTTGTCTTTGTGTCTGTATCAATCTTTGTAGTTTCACATTGTGTATTGCTGTTTGTTATTGGTGAAAATATACTTTTATGGCGATTGGAGTTGAAGCTTTCCATGTCACAAGAAATCCTTGTGGACTCATCCTCCATTGATCTGAAAGGGCTGATAATGTTTGGAAATTGAGCCAACTGACTCAGAGAAGGCTCAAAGTCATTTGACTCCAATTCATGAATTGGAGACCAACCCTCAGAGCCAATTACACTCTTCATATCATCTGTTGGAAATAGGTAAGGGTTTTTGTTTCTTTCATAGATTGTTTCAACACACTCGCTTGGCTGTTTCACTCTTTCATTCACAGGTTTTTCTGATAGTTCCGTTGTTGAAATGTGCTTAAAGTCAGAAATAAGACTTTTCTGAATGGATAACTCATTACTTTCTGAAAAAGTAATTGAACTTGGAGATAAACACACTTTGTTTACAGACTCCTTGGAAGAAATTTCTAATGATTTACTCTTTTCAAGATCTCCAGCATTTTTAAGAGGAACGCCAGAAATATTTTTACCTGATTCTTCTTGAATAGTCGTGTTATCAAAATTATCTATTATACAATCATCTCCACATTTAAATTTTTCAATTTTTTCCTTCGTTGTTTTGATCTTCACAGGAATAGGATTTTCAGCTTGATTTTTTTCAGCTTTAATTGCTGAAGTTTTTTTAAACTCGGAAGTCTGTGTATCTAAATAAGGTGCATTTGCTTTGGAAAACTTTTCTCTATTTACTGTTTTCCAAATTTCATTTCCATTTTCAATTTTTTTGTTGCTTTCAAGAGAATCTAAATCTAACATTGATCTTAGACAGATGTTGCTCTGATATATTTCAAAACTAACATCCTCACTGGAAGTATCTTGAGACGTGGACCATGAATCTGGTGTAGGTGGTAACAAAATATCTCCTTCTGTAACCATGATAGATCATAATTAGTGATAGAAATACAATATTTAAACTGTGTTTTAAAAATATAAGGCCTAGAGTTTATTAAAAAAATAATGTGAAGAAATATTGTGCAAAAAATTAAGTAAAGAGGACCAATAAACATGCCGACTTTAAATAGCACAAAGCATAGCTAATAACCCTTTAACCATGGCATAAGTTGGTATGCCACAGTTCAGTAGCGCGGGGTTTTTTTGCAGCCTCACAGGTGTTTTTATCATTGGGAGAAACCCCAGTTTAAAACAAATTTTAAAGCAAATTACCATAATGAGTGTAATATTTAACATTGAATAGTATTCAACAAACAATATTTTGTATAAAACAAAAACCAATAACACTGGTTCCATGTAAAAAACTCTTACATCACAACGTGAAGAAACAAACTATACTTTTAAGTCGGACATTTGATACTGCAGAGCATGTGGAATGGACGTGTTTCATAAAAATCCACTAGAATGCAGCACCAAATGGTCTGTCACTTCTCATGGTCAATTTTTTGTTTGGGTTTCCCAAAAATGCATGCTCCAAATAATGGCTATTTTGTAAAGAATCGATAACAAATTTATATCTTCCCTAGTTTTCACACTAGCAACATGATTTTTTTCATCAGATTGTTAGGAATTAATTGTTCAGTACTAACATGTAAGAATAAATTAAAAATTGGAAAAAAATAAATTGATAGTTTTGTTATTTTTATATAAAATATACATACTCAACACAATATACAAAAAAAATTTACCATAGTAAACATGTTTTTTTTTGTTCCAAATATCTTTAGTGACACATGTTAAAAATTTTTATATATTTGGTGAAATATTTATAAAATTATAGGTACTTTATAGTTGTTTTGCAGATGTAAACCATGGCATTTATACATTTTTATATAATACATTTTTTATTATTTATATTATATACATTATTGACACAGATATGTCTTAGCTCTGGGGGGAGTGTTGGTAATTTGTGTGACCAAAAATCAAAACAGTGATGTCATTTGGTTAGAATAAACCGCACAAAAATGGTCCGATGAGAGTCAGTTCGGTATTGCCAAATCGCCATATTCTATTATAGCATATGGTTACATCAGCTGATAGGCTAAATGAAAAATGGCATCACTGCTGGGCAAGAGGGGGTAAGGGGGAACCAGCTGTTCCAGCCCATTTCGTGCGGTTTACTCTAGTGGGGTAATATGGTTAGTGGCATCATATGGTTAGTGACGTCATAGATTGGTTATAAGAACAGTTGTATAGATGAACTGAAAACATTCCCTTTAGACATATCCATGATCTAACCTATTTTCCACAGGAAAGTAAATACAATATATTTACATTATATATTTATAAACAATTAAACAATTATTATAACCTCAATGCACTCTGAGTAGTGACGACCTTGAGAGCGTGTAAACAACTGCGAAGCAGATGTTTTATCATAGGCGCTGAGCAGCTGACAGCTGCACACGTTTTATAGCTCCATATTAAATGTATTAATTGCAAAATAAACGTTTTATTGAAGAATATCATTGTATAGTACCTAAACATTTATATGAAAACAGTTATTGATTAAAATGCATTTATAGAATTAAAAAAACAAGAAAAGTTTCCGTCGTAAAGTTTATCAAACCTCTTGGTCGTATTTGTGAGTGAAAGCGACCGTCCATATATAGACCGCTTGGTCCTCAAAGGGTTAATCCTAAAACCTCATTTTTACCTGAATCTGCTGCAAACAATGATGACAGAAAAAACAACACTGTTTTATTATTTTTCTGACAATTGACTTGCAGTAAATATAGACTATCTATATAGCACAAAACCAATAAACCTTTATTTTTTTACAAAGAAAATACATCGATCTAGGTGGTAAAAAAAGTTTAAAAATTTTGGTAGGCCTAATAACAGAATATTATTAAACCTGGGTGAGTTAAGATATAACTGTTATAAGATATAACAGGGTGATGTGATATATGAATATATTTTCATATCAAAACTTTCAACTTTTAGGTTATGAAATAATACTAGTTCAAGGACCCTTTGTTTTGACATGGATATGCTATGGGGAGGGTATTGGTAATCCGTCAGACCAAAATTTGAAACGGAAGTAATGTCAATATGGTTATAAGGATAGCTAAAGGAAAAACATTCCCTTTAGACACATCCATGATCTAATTTATTTCCAACAGGGAAGAAAATACAATCATTTTCAGTTCAGGTTATCACTTACTTTCTTTACCCAACTTTGGATCTTCTTTGTTGCAATATTTCTCTTTCCTTGCCTCTTTCAGCTTTCTTTTTAACTTTTCACATTCTTGTTTTAGCTGATTGATCAGATTTGATTGCTGTTCAAGAAGAAATTTCATGTTTAAATGTTCAATTTCTAACTGCTTAATTTTACCTTCATAATATTCTTTTCCTTGAAGGGCGCTTGTTCTACAGTTCTGGCAAGCCTGTAAAATTCAAGTAAATAATAGTTTTTTTCTGGTCCAAAACAATCTGATGAAATTAGCTATATTTTTACCATACAAAATAACTATTATACAAATCACATTTATTTACGAAATTACATTGTTGGAAATTTACATATTGTTATCTAATGACTATCAACTTTTTCAAAAATTATTGAGAAAATCGCATTATCAAGAATGTTAAAACACCTAGAAAATCACAAACTGTTGGCAAAAAATCAACACGGTTTCCTCAAGGGAAGGACCACTGCCACTGCCCTTGTAACTCTAATTGAACACACAATAGACCACCTAGAAAACAACAAACACGTATCTGCTGTACTGCTCGACTACAGCAAAGCTTTTGATTGCCTAGGCCACGATCTCATCCTGAATAAACTATCAATTTTAGGAATCGATGTCCTCGCAAAAGAATGGGTAGCCAGCTACCTCAAAAGACGCAAACAGTTTGTTAAAATACAGCAAAAGGTAAATAGAAAACAAGAAATGGGTATATCAAGTCTACTCACAGTAAACAGAGGAGTTCCTCAGGGCTCTGTCTTGGGACCGTTTTTGTTCATACTGTTTACAAATGACTTTTCCAGCTTTATCGACAACAATAATGTTGAGACCATAATGTATGCAGATGATACAACTCTACTCTTTGCCAATGATGATGTGAAAGAACTGCAATCAGATATCACCTCGACAACCAATAAAGCCATCCAGTACTGTCTTCAAAATTATTTGGCCATAAACCCATCCAAAACGACTCAAATTTTTTTTATCAGGTGACATGAAAAAATACCAGAAATCCCCAATGTCACACTCGAACAAAAAACAAAACTGCTCGGATTAACCATCGTGACCTTTCTTGTACAGATCACATATTATACCTGACTAAGAAAATTTCTTGTGGAATCTACCTGATCAGGAGACTTAAATGGATAAGTAACATGGAAACAGCAAAGACTAATTTCTTGGGGAGGAACATCCGAGGGCAACCTAAAAAAGATCTTGGTTCTCCAGAAAAAGCAATAAGAGCACTGACTGGCCTTGGTCCCCGAGACAGCTACAAAGAATCTTTTAAATTAACTCCTAACTGTACCAGCACTCTACATCCATGCTGTGGCAGTTTACACCATCCAGCTAGACCTTCCCAGAAATGAGAACTTCCATTCCTACCAAACTAGAAGAGCAAATGACTACAGTCTTCCTGCCTACCACACAACCCAGTTCAGCAAGAAACCTTCTTACATTGGACGAAAAATTATAAATGCACTGCCTAAAAATCTGAAGAACATGACAACTGAGAGCTTCAAGAAACACTTTCAAGACTGGCTGGCAGAGCGGCCTATCTATACTGTAAAAGAATTATTCGACTTTATGTGAAAAAGCAAGCTGACCCACTGCAATGTAAAGCAAGATTAGAATCTACCTGACACAATTGTATTTCTTAATGAAATGCCAATAAAGAATATTGTCTATTGTCTATGATAAAAAAACCTGAGTACTCAGCTTGGAAACAATCAACTGGTTTTAAAATTCTAAATTATGAAAATTCTTCTGTTTGCAAAATATAGCTCCTAGTTATAAATTTCAATCCATCAGATAACCCATGAACGGGTGCTTTACCATTCAAACGGGAGGGCATGCAGAGTTTTTTTCCGCAACGCTAAATCACATAAATTCCACCCATCTTACTTGTTCTTATAACCTAATATCGTATTTAACTTTCAAATTAATTGATAAAGTACAAGTACAAGGTTCCATTGTTATTTGATTAATTAATTATAATTACTAAATTTGAGTAATAGTTTAAATAAACACAGTTAGTAATTTTCTAGTATAAGAATGGTGTCAATGTTGGTGTTCCGGGAGAGGGTGCTTGCAGAGTTTTCTTCCACAATAATGAAATTGAACATCAATGCAAACCAAATATATTAAATTACAGTTTTATAAATTAAATAGAAACAAAAATACATTTAGGTCAACACACACTCTCATATGTGTATCCCCTTTAGAAATATTGCATCCGACATAATCTTTCGTCTTCTAATAATCCATGGTGGAATCAGTGTAATATAAAATGGAAACACAATATACTCGTATACTTGAAAAGTCACAACTAAAATGGTAAGTTATCTCTAACACAGAAGGGCGGACAAACTCCGCTCTAACCACTTGTGCGATAGGGCGCACACGGAGAAAGCCTCCGCAAACTGACAACAATTCACTGCATTGCAACTCCCAAGGAAACAAAAGGAGTGTGGGGGTTGTAAATAGTTTTGGGGAATTCCTGGAATGAGGCGCCTGGTACATAGCCTGACACATCTGCCGACACCCGATATGCGTGTTTATTTAAACAAAAACTACACGTAAGGAGGAAAACTCTGCAAACGCCCTCTAGAGGATTACCAAAGAATCAGGCAATTTTACAAAATCTGTTCTCAGGAAATTTATTTTTTGTTTTCATAATGTTCATAACGACCCTTGAAGAACATTTCCTACCATAAGTAAATTGCAATATTTTAGTATAGTATGTAAAATTAAACTATGTTTAGTTTACCAGTTATTATTTTTTCAACATGTCCCATTTTATCGGCTCATCACTTAAATTTGTAGCGATAATTTCTTAATTAAAATACCTTACGTTTTAATTCAATTTTTCTGCCTCACCTGTTGGACATCGTAAAGATCCTTCATCAAATGAATTCTATTTGAATGGTAGGCCTTGACTGAATGCCCTAAAAAATTGAATTTCTTGCAAAGCTTCTCCATCATTTTCTTATCCGAACTTTTTATCCTGTTAAAAATATAAAATACAAAATAAATTAACTATTGAAATCCAAGTCATACAGGGAGGAAATGTTTTCAGATCATATTGACAAATGACCAGAAAATGAGTTTTACACAGTGCTGGCGATGGTCTTACAAATTTCTTTATGATACTTATTAAAGTAGGCCTAAGAATTTTTTATTTCCAAAATCTCAGACACTGGATAAATAATATAATGCATCGATTAAAATGTGTAATATCAAACATTGCAACCGTATGGTGAGCTTGGGAGATTATTAATATTGTTTGAAATTTTGGAAGCTGCGTGTTAGTCAACAAGAGGCACAGATCACTGTAATTCCAGGCTCTAAAGCCATTTAATGAGTTGACGATAATTATAGTTGAATTAGACAGACAGCTAGCCTTAAAATACTAGATTTAACTATCAACCTAAAAGTTCATCTATAAAAAGTTTATAATTAATTTATAGAGGAACAGTAATATAAATGTTAAAAATTAACTAATTAACTGATTATGGAAAAGATACGTTTAAAAAGGTGGTTGTTACCCTAAAGTCATGATAAATATAATTGCTAAACATGCCTCACCAGGGCTAACCCCCATGATGGAGCCCAGCACATCGTCCATATCCTCCATTGTTCCTCGGCTGTTGACGCAAGACGGACACTCTTACCTTTCAATGAGGCATCTGGTCATGTGACCTTACCGCACCCTTTGATTGGTTGCTTCCCAATTGAAACGATGTGTGTGGGGTGAGGGGCTTGAATCCCACAACTTAATGAAAATGTACAGCTTCAAAATTCTAATAGAATTTATGCTAAACGTTAACAGCGCCACCTGTTAGATTTTAAACCCTAACAGGGGAAAAGAATAGTTTTTATAATTTCATATGACAGAAAAAATTATTAAATGTTATCACACGTGTTATCACACAAGTATTCTTTGTGATTTATTTACCTTGTAATTTTTTATGTGTCAAAGCATTAAGATCAGTTGAGCCTAATATACCTCAATGATTTTCAATCGATTTCTTTGTGACCCAATGCCTATTCGGTCACGGATACTTTTGCTCATATCTACACAAGATAGGCAAAGTCGGCAGATGTACATGTCTGTAGTAGTGTCCTGACATTGCAGACACTATTCACGAGTGTGTCAGATGGATTGCGCAGTGAGTGCCACTCTCTGCTAAGATCTGTGTAGCAATCCATCCTGACAACATCTGAGTTATGCTCCAGGGAGAAGACACCTGGACCTGTGTTGCGCACTATGTCGAATCCATACCTCGCACGAAAAAGTCGATCTTGATCGGCTTTAGTACTGTGATCACCCTGATGAGGAAAGCCCTGCGTAATAATCAAAGGTCTAGCCTGAACTAAAATTCAAAACAATTTCTGGCTAGTCATAGGAGATGAGGAGGACGGTTTAGAAGGTGTGAGACCCACACAACTAGTACTCTCCGGTTTGAATACTTACTTACTTGAATCCTATACCCTTTTCCAGGAATTCCCATATAGATAGCGTCATTACAAAAACATTGCAATTTTCATTTTCAACTCTCTTTTTCAACAAATAAAAATATTGGCCTTCTTCATAGGAAGACAAAAATGTTCAGATTAGTTTGTGTGAAACCCTAGGTCTCTTTGTTTAAAGAGATGAGATATATGAAAAACAGCTAAACCTACACACTATTATCAAACATGAATATATATTTTTTGCATTATATGCCTAAAATGGGTCTTTGGCTTCTACAAAAATTTTTCCACCTTTGACTTACTCAATATATGTATTCAAATGTAATAGTCTGCTATATGTCTACATGCTATATGTCTATATGCTATATATCCAATACTATAATACGAGTAAGATTTGTATATATATATATATAGGTATATTTGTACACGCATCTCGAAAACGGCTCTAATGATTTTCTTTAAATTTTGGAAATAACTAATTTCCGAGTAAAAAATAAGTTCTAGATAGGTCTAATGTCCAGGAAAATTCCGTTTTTCTTGTAATATTAAGTTTAAAATATAAAAAATTAACATTAAGCTTATGGAGAATCAAATGTAAACAATACAAATCAAAACATAAGTTTATAATTATTTGACAGTTGTTGATTGAAGATGGCGATGCACAATATGTGTGAGTAGAGGTTTTGAATAAACATTTATTATTTATAAGTGAAAAATTATCAAATTACTAAACAATTTGTAAAAACTAAAGGGTAAAATAACCGTGCGAAATAAAAACAAGAAAAGTATTTCCAAAATCTTTTGAGTTTTGATAGAAAATGTGTATTCATTCTATTGCTTGAAGCCACGGTAACAAACCAATTAATTTGTGTAAATTAAATTTGTCGTATATAAATTTATAAGTGGCAGATGGAGGCATCTGTCTTCAGTTTAGTGAACTTGTTAGACACTAGCGCCTACGTGACCGTGTTACCCTCAGGGGGCAAGCAACCGAACCTGCTCCCGTAGTGCACTATACTTCCACCGGGCTTGTCTATATCCAAGTAAGCGCTTTCTACTCCTATGCAATGAGTGGCTGAAGAGGCTAACGCGCTACGCTGACGAGCGTAACGTTCAAGCCATTCGAAGTGCTAGGGTTTGAATCCCGACCATGAGCAATCCCAATTTGGCTTGCAAATGTGTGGTATAGCGGAGAGGAGGGCCCACCTTAAATAAACAGTGGCCGGCTTGGGTGGAAGTTGACGGCATTTGTAGGCTTAATTAGGATTGCAGTGGACACCTGTTTTGCTTTTGTGGTGAGTGGTTATAAGGGGGGGAATGTTTTATGCTTTTTTTGTTTAAACTTTGATATTTCAAGAAGATATTAGGTAGTAATAATTTTATGTTACAGTTAAAAGTAAAAAGCTTGCCACTTACTTAGGGTTAAACAACGGCAACGCCTAGGCCGAAGCCGTAGCTCAGTTAGTAGCGCTTAGGTGTCATGAGCTGAAGGACGTGAGACCGATCCCTATCCAGGGCATTATATTTTTGTTCAGTGTTTATGCTATTAAGGTGTATTAAATCGGTTTTATTTAAACCACATAAATGTTATCATTGAGTAATAAATGTGTTTTAATTTTGCTCATTTACTTGTATAATACATGTCTTACGTCGTTCTCCTTCTAGTCAAGTTGCAAAGAGGTTCCTGAAACTTGGCAGGAAGGATGCCAAACTTGTCACAGGTATCGTCACTGGTCACGGTAATCTGAGGAAGCACCAACTACGTATGGGGGTCTTCAAAGGCGACCCCCTGTGTAGGAAATGTTATCTGCAGGAGGAAACTGCAGATCATCTACTCTTTGATTGCACAGAGCTGGTAGAGGTAAGGTCCTCCACTCTGGGCAACTTGGTAAGGGGTAGTTTTCTGCCTCCTGACGAGCTCGTTGACAGGATGCTGCAGTTTTACAGGTCTCTTCATCTAGAAGATTCCTGATTCTCCAGGAAAGAGAATTTTAGGGGTGCGCAAAAAGCTGCAACGGCTGAAGCGCCTTGGGAAATCCGCCCCTTCGAATGATGATGATGATGATGACATGTCTTACTCTATCCGAGCAAAGCTCGGCCACCAGGTACACTGTCTACTAAACTGATATTTGTAAATTATTTAAGAACTTAAAATCTTAACATTCTTATTCTTACTCAATAACCTGTACATGTATTTATTAAACACATAAAGAAGACATTACTTACACATTGACTTGTTGATTCACAAATCGTCTTATTGTGTCTGATTTTGTTTTTATAAGTGTCGACAACTTGTTGTTTTCTTCAGAAAAAATTTTCAACTGTGACTCTAAAAGTTGCTTCTCTTCTTCTAAAATTTTCAATTTATCATGTGAGTCATCTTTAAGATTTTCCTTTAACTTGTTATTTTCTTCATAAGCTCTTTTTACCTGCAATTCTAAAAGTCTAATCACATTATTTTTCTCCTCCGAAACCTTTTGTAGTTCTAATGTTAAATGGTTTAACTTTTCTTCTTCTTCCTTAAGTTTTATTTTTAATTGGGTTTTATCATCTGAAAACTCTCCAAGTTTGACTATGTACTTTCGTTGCTCTGTTAACCACTCTTGTTTTTCTTCTTTGAGCAGTTCATTCTCCTTTTTCAGACTTAAGAGTTTTGATTGAACCTCTCTATTTTTCAGGCAATGCTGGTAACCTTTTTGCACATCACCTCGGTGTGTCTCTTGAGAGCCCTAAAGGAAACAAATATAAATAAGAATACATTTCATGCTGCTTTTCAGGTGATGGAAACTGTATCAAACCAACACCATATGTGAAAACCCCACTTTTTACGTGATATTGGTTGCATTAAAAAGTTATTTTAACGTAACTTATAACTAATTATAATAATGGTATAATTATTGTTCTATTCTATTTAATTGTAAAGTTTCAATTAGTTGTTCTGTTTTATTTTGGTATTCTAAATCTTTCTACAAATGTTAGAAAATTATAAGGCCTCATTCATAAAGCAATAATACCGTTATATTAAAGTATAAAAGATTTCGTGCAACCTCTGAATTGATTGTTGTTGATAATTTACATATGCTACTGTTCAGAATTGGTTCTGATTTAATATTATCCAATCATTATTACTAGAACGAGCGGAATGTATTACTGTACTGTACAACTATTTCACACAAGTTCACACGGCAGAAATAAAATAAATAAAATTTAGGAATGAAGAAGTATTTGACCATATTAGTTTGTCCAACAACCAACATGAAATAGTAGTTTTATGGGCACTCTACGTCTTATTTTAATATTCATAGGTAACTTATTTACCAAAAACATCAGGGTGTGTAGTATCTACTAAGCGGGATAGCCTACTGGCCCTTCATGAAAACCAAGAATTGTACGTGAATTTTAAGTGGCAATTATTTCATAAGTATTGGCGAACATCCTTACATTTCCACTGTAGTTTGAACAAAATTGTAACAAAAATGCAATGTTTCAGATTTACTAAATATTAACACAAAAATTGTTTTATGACATTTCAACTCATGTTAAGAGAAAATAATATTCTGGGTTTATGTCCCATATCAAATGTTGTCTTCTGCTAGGCTTACATTCTTAGTTAAGTTTACTTCAGTAAGCTGGGAGTTAGTAGCCTGTTGTCTACTGTAAGTTTTCAACTATACAGATAAAAATTGTTTAAAAAAAACAATAGTCGTTAAAATTTATATATATATATATATATATATATATATATGTGTGTGTGTGTGTGTGTGTATATGTGTGTGTCTGTGAACACGATAACTCTCGTAAAAATTGTCCGATAGAGACCAAATTTAATAGAGACATGTCCTATTCCTACATTTGCTCGGACGAGTTCGTAAACCAGACATATCAGAACGGGTAGTTTGGGGGGTTTTGTACCCCGAAATTGGGTTTTTGCGTTTTTCATATGTAATTAAAAAGTTTTTAAATTTTATCTTCAACCATTAAAATCAACTTTCAAAACTACACAATGGATTTGGATGGACATTACATTACCATGACACTACAAAATACACAGATACAGGTCCCATACTCAACCAGCTCAGACTTCTACGCTAAATTACTAGCTGTGTGATTAATTATAGTTTGATAATTGTTATGAAATCTTTCAATATAATCAAGAGACTAATGTTGAATAAATTACACTCTCTCTCTCTTCTATTTTAATATCTGCAGAGATTAACATAGCCCAAGACATTGAGTGAACAGAATATGCCTAAGTCGCTAAATTTGGAATTCAATTACATTCAAATTTAAAATTAATATAAGTTAAAATACCATTTATGTAACGTCCATGTAGATTGTGCTTGAGTTTGGGAGTTAATACTGTACCTGGGTAGGGGATTATACAAAGTTATAGAAAGAAAGTAGTGCAATTTTTAGGTTGAGACTGGTATAATTGAAAATAAAGTTCATAGTTTATATCCAGGATAAGTGGCATAAATATAAATAAAAAAATAATACTTAAGTACCATTCCCTAACAACAATAGGTTAACTTTACAGGCGGCATAACCTCAACTAATACCAATGTGTAGCAATTATCCATAGCCAAGAAAATAAAAATAATATGGTGTAACAGTTACCTTGGATGGGAAATCCATTTTTAACGTTACAATTTTCAAAACCCATAAGCACTAAAAATATGAAGTTTATTCATAAAACGTTCAAGAATAAAAACGTTATGAAACGAAGTCTACTTCAACACACTGAAGGTACCACCACAACAACTTCTTTCAATTGAATTCATTCGATTTGATAGGCAGGCAGTCCCATCTGACACTTCTTTTTCTTTTCTGCACCTTTATTTCCAGGCCTCGCCAATCTTCAATTTGGTATTTCATTAAAATAAGTCAAGAAGTATCTTGAGAATTGAATCATTACAATTATTCCCTCCTCTTGTATCACGTATTGCATACGTTTTGAAAACGAACTGGATCAGAAATAAATACGTTTTCTTATTCGATTCAAAGATAAAATTTGACGTAGGTGAAGTGGCATATAAACGTGAATGTATGGGTATATTGGGTAGGCGTAGTACCGGGATGCTCACTACCCAAGGGCCAAATACGGTCTCTGGAATTATTCAATTGTAAATAACCTGGAATAATTGTTTCGGCCCTCGGACTATTAGAAATTATAACAAAATTCAGATTTATGGAAAATATTTTATGAAGAAATGAGAAATACTTTGTAAATATACAGCATATTGCTTAGGTAAACACTGAAAGTAGGTATTTCTAGCATAAAAAATTTTTATTTTGACCATTATACCAAGTTTCATCAACATCTGTCCAAATATACAACTGTTTGTATTTGCTTCCCTGCGAAAAACAGCTTAGATAATGGAAATGTCTAAAGGGAGTGTTTTCAGTTCGACTAAACAGCTGTTTTTATATTATTTCAAATGTAAGACATATCCATGACTAGAACGGTGGTGACGACCTGTAAACAGGCTACTTGGAGGTCAAATCGCGTATAGTTGTAAGCTATAGTCGGTGGGTGTAGTTCTCTTGTGTGGATTAACGTCCACACAAATGAACACTACGATAATCCGAAAAGACAATCCTAATAATTAGACCAATTCGTAATTCAGAGGACGTGGTTAGTATTTCACGTTAGATTGGACCCTTTAATTGCCATCGGCTGTTTTGGCTATTAATTTTACAGTCCTGTCTAAGGAACATGTCAGCCTTAGTCAGTAACAAGACTACAAGATCTTGCCACAATAATCCTACACTCATTTATCATTCATTATTTCGCTACCTGGGAATTTATTTCAAAAATTTAATCCAAACCATGTCAATAAAGAAGTTTGCCTATATTCTCCATATATGACTTACATTGGAAATGAGTATGCAAATTAGCTGCCCTTATTAAGACATAAACTACGATTTACAGTAAATACATTGTGATGGATTCGGACGTTCTGGCGGACACGGCTACAAATACAAACTTTTCGTGCTATCTTTGTATGTTTTCCCTCTATATTTTGTTGTATACGACTTTTAAAACATTTTGGTTTGTTGGGTCTATAGTTATAACTAAATAAGTATTCAAATCTTTCAAATCAAATATTTTTGGGGAGCTGCGTCCGAGAGTCCTTCTAGGCGAGCCGCCACTGACCCAAGATCCAGCTAGACGGAGAGGGAATACCGTGGAAGACATCCGTGAAGTACTTGGGTGTCACCCTGGACTCACGCGTGTGCTTTAAACAGCATGTTGATAGGAAATTCGCTGAGGCAACGGCAATCCTGGGGCTGATGAAGCCACTTGCAGTGAGGAGTCCAATTCCGGCTAGGACGAAGGTCACCATGTTCTTAACTGATAATGCAAATCAAATAAAATACATTTTATTAATTTCCAAAAAATAGACATACAATTTTTCAAATACATAATAGGTAACGGAAAAAAAATTCCCGCATGGGCCGATATTGGCCTGTGCGCGGGATAATTCTTCAATCATTTAAAGTGTACCTTTAAAAGAAAAAAAGTTATAAAGAAAACAAAATTACACTTAACAGTAGAAATAAAAAGTACATACATTTTTTTTTATTTGGGATCTACAAACAAAGCGTAACCGTATAAGACACATTTTTGCTATTTAAATGAAATAGCACTATTGTATCATGTATGCTTCAAAAGCGTGGTGGATTCTGGCCATCAAGACCTACAGGAAACGTCTAGAGCTCATCCAGATGAAGTCGCTGAGACGATCAAACGACAACCGTGGTTCGTAAGAAACTCCTAATCACGGAGACATTGGGAGTCCCAACTCTTGATCTATTTAACATCAGAACAAAAGTCTAGAGACTGTTTCAGAAAGCAGCCGAATCCACACTAGAACACAGGGAGCCTGTAGGAGGCATTGCGTTGCAGAGAACTGAAAGCCCAAGCCCAGGCCCATCGCCATCCTGGGTGATCCACCGTAAGGGAACGGCGTGTTATAAGTCATAAGTCATAAGTCTTTATTCAGCCAAATTAACAAAGTATACAATTGCATTAGCCAAGTCAACAATGAAAATTAAACGCTACCTGAGCAAGATCTTATAAAAGAATTTTTTTACAGGAAAATACCATTACACCTTCAACGACTACCACTCAGAAAATCCCGGACGCTGTAGTTAGCTTCATTTAAGAGTAACTTCTTTAATCCTCCCTTAAATTTAACTAAATCTTGTTCGGCCTTTAAGTATAATGGAAGACTGTTGTAAAGTTTGATAGCGTTGTATTGGTACTGTTTTTTGTAAAAAGATGTGGAATGCTTGGGAATGGAAATGTTACTAGAATTGCGGAAGGGATACCTAAGGGAAGAAGGAAAAAGAAACATTGAAAGGGTTTTTTTGCAAACAACAGTGTTTCAAGGATGTAAATGGACGGAAAAGTTAGTATTTTGAATGTTCTAAAGGTTCCCTTACATGACTGTGTTTTTGGGAGTGAGAATATTAAACGAATAGCCTTTCTTTGCAGGCGGAACAGATACAGGGTCCGTTGACATTCACTTCCCCAGACGGGCACAGCATAAGTTAGGTATGGAAAAATTATACCATAGTATGCTGACAACAGAACATCGTGACTCGCTACCTGTTTAAGCGTTCGAAGAACAAATATCCCTATTGAAACCTTATTATTTACATGTTCGATGTGTTGGTGGTAGTTGAGATTTTCATCAAGCAACAGACCAAGGAACTTCACGTTTTGGGAGGGGTCTATTGTGGCATCGTCCAAAAGAATATGCAACCCGAAACTGCTCGTTACAGAACCTCTATTAGAAATATGAAAATCCAACAGTTGAGTTTTGTCTGCATTAAGGACTAGATAATTGTTTTGACACCATTGAAGAAGATTATTTGACTCCCGGAAGGCAATCTGTTCCAAAGATTCTCTACAGGGACTAGAAATAGCAATGGATGTGTCATCGGCAAATAGGCAGGTTTTGGCTGACTTTACACTCGTGGGAAGTTCATTGATGAAGAGTAAGAAGAGAATAGGCCCCAAAACTGATCCCTGGGGCACCCCTCTCCTGACTAGGGCTTCTGAGGAGACATGATGTCTTTCAAATCCACCTCCATCCGTCTCAGGTATCATAACAAATTGTTTTCTTTTTCTCAGGAATGAATCGAACCAGTCCAGTGCAACCCCTCGGATCCCTAGTTCTTCCAGTTTTTCCAAGAGTAAGTCATGATTGACCATATCGAAGGCCTTACTAAGGTCAAAAAATAGGCCAGCAACAAACTGTCCATTATCCATTTTATTTACAATATCATTTATAAGGCTTAAAATAGCACTCGTCGTCGATCTATTCTTAATGAAGCCATGCTGGTTATAGAATAGTATTTTATGAAATTCTAGGAAGTTACACAATCTGTCCATCACGGCCTTTTCAAATACTTTAGATAGAGTTGATATTAAACTAATAGGTCTATAGTTATCGCAGGATTTTTCATCGCCTTTTTTGAAAATAGGCCTTACCATACTCAATTTAAGTGCAGATGGGAATTTTCCTTCGACAAACGAGGCGTTCAGCAAGTGACACAGGGGTTCAGCTACAAAACTGCAGATATTTTTTAAAAGTTTGGGAGAGATTTCATCTACTCCTGCTGAACTTTTACTTTTCATAGAATTGATAATTTTTTTAATTTCATCTTCGACGACAGGGGTGAAAAAAATGATGCACTGTTGGTCTTACTTTTACTGCGTTCTTTATGGTGGAGTCGTTTACTCGTGTTATCTTGATTTTCTGTAAAATATGAGTTTAGGGTGTTGCACACTTCCTTGGGTTCTGTTATTAACTTTCCGTCCCCGTTTATTAGTTGAATATTTTTTTGTTCACCTTTAGTTTTTGGCCTGTAATCATTAATTATTTTCCACACGGCTTTAGTTTTGTTATCGGAATTGTCAATGGTTTTGATAATTGCATCAGATTTTGCTTTTTTAATCCTATATCTATATCTATGTTTTAGTCTGAGGTAATATTGTCTTAAAAAATTGTCTGAGTTTAGGTTTTTTGTTTTCTCGTAGTATATAAAGCATTGTTCTTTCAAATTTAATAGCTCATCCGAAATTTTTATTTTATTTTTATTCTTGGTTTTTATTTTTTACATGTTTTTGGGAATGCTATTTCAAAATAGTGTTTAAGTTGGCAGCTGAATTCATTGAATTTTTCTTCCACTCCTTTACCTCTGTAAACGTCGTTCCAATCCTCACTTTTCAATAAAGACCTGAGTATTTCAATATTAGACTTACTGAAATTTCTGACGTATTTGAACCTAGACTCAGCTTGATTACTTTCAGGGGATATTTCGAATCTCACCGTTTGTGCATAGTGGTCAGAGAGAATGGATTTTAGTACTTCACCTTTTGCAAGCGTATCGTTGGTAAATATGTGGTCAATTAAGGTTTTAGAGCCCAGGGCTTCTCTCGTGTATGAGGAGATTATATTAGTCAATCCGAATGATGACATTTCTGACGTGAATTTAATACAATCCAAGCTAACAATAGAGAGGTCAACATTGAAGTCTCCCAGGATAAAAACTTTGGCGTGCTCTTTAAAGTGCTTATTCAAACACTCGTACAAATTATCGAGGAAAGTGTTGACGCAGTCTGAAGGAGGTCTATATCCCGCCACTACGAGTGTTTTCTCTTCTTTGAACATTTCAATAGAAATTGCAGATATAATTCACAAATTCCTTCAAGATTGAAAGGCTGACAATCAAGAGGGATGCATTTTATTCTGGGTCGACACCAGATCGCAACACCTCCTCCATTTTTGTTTTCCCTGCAGAAAGATGTAATATAACAGAAATTCTTTAAAACAAGATTCTGTATCTCAAAATATTTCAGTGAGTGCTCAGACAGGCACAAGACATCTGGATTTTCATCGTCAACAAAAACCTCTAATAGGTCCACTTTATTCCGTAAACTCCTAATATTTTGGTGAGCTATCTTAAGAAAGCCCCCTCGTTTGTGCCCGCTGCCCCGAAGAGGAAACGCACCCAAGGGATCCCTGGAGGTCTTTTGGCCTCCCCTAAAAAATTTTTGCTTGTGAAGATGCGAGTTAGATGTACATTTTTTGGATTATCTTTTTGAAAATGTAATGGTTTAGATCTGGGGTTCACGGATGAGGTCTTTACAGGGTAAACAGGAGAACGCCGCTGAGTACGAAAGTCAAAATAGTGAAAAAATAAAATAAGAGAAAGTGTCAATGATTATAAAGTTAAATGCTGTAATAACTGGACTAATGGACCCATGCAAAATTTAAAGCAGGCAAATATAAAAAAAGCAAATAAATAAAAAGAGTGATAAATAGTATGGGATATGTATAGTAGGGCTGAGAGTGGCAGTCAGTCAATTCAAGCCTGCCTGCGTGTGCGCATACAGACATAGTTTGAGCAGACAACTTATGAATGGAACAACCTAAATAAGGTTGATTAGTGTAGTTTGACTTAGCTAATTCTTATATGAAAATATCACTTTCACCTATATTTATAGTGTAATATCTCTAGTTTTAATAAAACTAAAGTCATCGTGAAAATGGAAAATAAATCTGATTTGCAGAACCAAACAATATTTCATAGTGATCCTTATTTGGATAGTGTTGCTAGGTACTTCATTGGGAATAATAATCGTTACAGAGAAAATATAATAATACCAAGAACAATGGGACCTGTGTACATTAAATCAAACGAGGAGAAAATGATTGAAGCAGCATTTGAAAGCTGTGCTTTTAAAACCACAATTAGCTGTGTTGCTGGTAAGTTGTTGATCCTATCTATGATGATAAATAACCCCAGTTAGGAGTACCGGTAGTTCCCCTCTATACATGATTTCTATGGCGACCACACATTTTAGGCCTGTTCAGCTTGTGTTGTCAGGGTCTCATAGGTTAGCATAGCACATGGATATAAAATTAAAACTTTAAACACATTCGCTGCTAAAATGCACGCAATAGAGAGTGGTTTATGCTAAAATTTAATGGTTTTACTCACTTTTTGATGTCTTTTGGTGGAAAACAGTGAAGAAACACCATCCAGACAAAAAAACTGCATTAACAGCCATCTTTTGTGTAACAGTACATTATTCCTGCATCTGGGGGCGTTTTTTTGCTAAACCGCACACTTTTATTATTCAAACATTTTTTAAAAACCTACTGTCAAAAACACATTTTTGTTTCATTTCAAATTATAAAATATTTCATTACCATAATTATTATACAGGCTACTATTTACAACCCAGCCAGCCCACACTGATGTGTTACGTTCATTTGTGCTTGTCATCAAAACACTTGGGGCACTCAATCCTAGCTGATCCTTAACACTCGGTGGAATGCCTATCAACCCTTATATTAATATTTCTCTCGCTGCATTCGTGGCACCTTTCATTTTTTAACATTTTGCCGCAACTTGCCTGTCGGGTGATTCAACAGTATTTACTATTTACAAATACACAATGTTTAGACAAACATGTGTTACCACAGAAACGTGTGAACCAAAAACTGACCCCGTTAAAATTTAAAGAATTTACCTCTAGACAAGCGCTTAACAAACACATACACCGGAGAAGTGTTAGCAGCTCACTGACATACATCTAAACAACAATGAAATGGCGGAAATGATTGTGTACACACGCACCTGGGAAAAGGCCGGTGGGGCAATGATCGAGTACGCCCGTAGCGAATAGGTTAACTCCAGGATTTCTTGTCAGTGATCTGGAGAGATTTTACATCCTCGCACATGATCTGAAAATGTGAGCAGACATCCACTGTTTTACTTCTATTAAACCTAGAATTTTACAGGTTTTGGCTTGGGTGCAGCCTTGGGCTTATTTTCATCGAGTGTAAACCCTACAATTGTACAAGGCCAAGAATTAAAAACTCAGAGTGCCCGTGAAATACTTAGAGAAATGAGAGGTACCATGTTAAGTTATGCCAAGAATTTTGCAATGGTTGGCGCCATGTTCTCTGCAATTGAGTGTACAATAGAATCGGTGAGTATAAAATCATTGAGCCGAATGTCTGTAAATATATTGAAACACTGCATTTATATACACTTTCTTTGACTGTTCTTTCTTTGTTTTCCGTTTCTTAAGTATGTCACATTATTTTAGTAATAGATGACAAATTCGGTGATGGACGTCTGCTCAAAATGTCTATTACATGGCGGAGTTTAGGCAGACAAACAAAAAATGCATGTTTCCCACTCCAAATAGATATTAAGCACGGATTCTTCGTCCGTGTATCTAGCATTGGTTATAGAGTGAACTTACCATTCTCCATTATGTTTTCATTTAACAAAATGCATCTAAGCAATAAGCACCTGTTTGTGCTCCTGTTGTGTTGTAGGTGTAGAAAACATAAGGAGAATTTTCATCCCCTCCTTCAATCATTAGCACATGCAAATCAGAAAATTCAAGATGCACAACATAAAATCCAAACGCACTACAAAACATTTTAAGTCTGTTTTTTCCTTACAAAAATGCATGCATAAAAGAGATTTTCATTGACACACTGAAGTTTTTGGACAAATTTATATTCTTATTGTTACAAGTTATATTATGTAATTGCCTGTTGTGGGTTTGCCTGATTATGAGCTTTGTAATTGATAAACAGCTTGATTATTGAATGGGTTCACTGGAAAACGTTCCAAGTGACAAAATTTCGAAATCAGAGATATTTAGTGCCACAACTACACCGTGGTAAAATTGGTTTTTAAGATATTTGAGTTTGCAGCCCTGATTTTGTTTGTCAGAATTGGCGTGCTCTGCAGGACTCCACGTTAAATTCAACTTTATATGCTTGATAATTTAAAACTGGGGTTTTCTTTCGCTTGGAATGTTTTCTGGGGGATTCATTCAACTATTATCTGTTACTTTGTGAAATGAAAATGGTCAGAGTAAATGATGCTAGATGCTCATGTTTTAATTATTAACCATGTAAAAGAGATGAAAACTGTCTTTATTTGCTCAAGAAAGTGGTGTGTTTTCGCAGTACCGAGGCAAGTCAGACTGGAGAAATGGCACTTACGCTGGAGGTGTTACTGGAGGATTGATTGGTCTCAGAGGTAGGACTAGGCTTACAGTAGGCAGTCTTTAATCAGACACTTTATTATTTCTATGTTACAAACTGAAGTTTAATTGAAATATTTGTAAACATACCTACATTTGATTAACCCTTTGCACTCGGAATAACTGGTCATGCCAATGCTGCAGATAGCTTGTATTTAGATCCTGTGATGTTGTCCTCGCCGCTCAGTTGGCCAGTAGTTCATTGCCTGCTCGGCAGCCATGTTTGACAACCTTTCCCACCAACTCGGAATTGTTTTTGTATCAAACCTGATTAGTTAACAACAATGTTTATAAGGACAATGAAAATCCGTTGTTAACGAACAATGTAAATTACAAAATTATCTATTTCAGTCTATTTCACAATTAGATACATTTTCATTACACTCCTTCAATAATCTGAATTTAAATTTTCATCCATTGTTATTTTTACATCTATTAAATCTACTGTGGCTACTACTAAAATAAATAATGAATTAATAATAAAATGTACAGTTATTTACAAATACCCCTGTCGCAACACACCTTCGTACTCAGCGAATTTCCAAATCAATAATATAAACAATAATAGTACAAGTACAAGTACAAGATTGACCAATCAATAACTGCTGATAATTTAGAGTGTTTGCCTATTTTCCGTAACATTAACATGGGAAAGAGTATGCAGGTTTGCTGCGTTGAGGAACAGTAAAAGTAGGCATTTTTACCATAAACTATTTTTACTCTGACCAATGACCATGTACCAAGTTTTATCATTATCTGGACATAAATAAAGGAGTTTGTCTAATCTACATAAGATTAATATGGGAAAGAGTATGCAGGCTGCTGTAAGGAACACATAAACTATGATTTTTTAGCATAAACGTATGGATCCCAACTACATTAAGCTTAATATGACGTCAATGACGTTTGAAGTTAACAATGACGTCATGCCTCGTGTAGTGTGAACACATGTGCAGATCGGCTCCAATAATTTTGACTATTAATAACCGATTCTGGTATTTAATGTGTTGAGAACTTAATTAAGTTGTGGAAGTTTTATCTGAGTAATGCAACCATGAGTTTATCAGTTTCAGTTCGACATAACTTAGTCAGAACTAGTGATTAACTCTGTGCGGAGCGATAGTGAGGTTAGGACAGTGTGCCGGACCGTTGTACCGCGTGGCTGGATAACCTGTGTTGTGTTGCCGATGACGAGCAAACGTAATTTAAGGTCGAACAGTGTAAGTGACTATAATAACGAAAATAAAATGCCGAACTCTGAGTGTGATCGTAATAAGCTAGATTTAATTCTTGGTGAAATTAGGGCGGTTCGGAGTGAACAATCTACTATCAACACGTCACTGACATTGGCGCACGAGAAAATTGATGGCCTATCTACACTTCTTACTAAGCATGAGGAGGATATTTCACACTGTAAGTCCAATATATCATCCTTAAAAAGTGAGAATGATGACTTGAGACGTCAGTTAAGAAACCTATCAAATCGATTAAATGAGTGTCTCCAATATCAACGTGTAAACACGTTGGAGATTCACGGTGTAACTGAAACTACTCATGAAAATGTCATAGACATTATTAACCATGTAAGTGTTGCACTACGTTTCCCATTCAAGAGTGATATGGTCGACGCAGCTCATCGTTTGGCTTGGCCTAAAAAAGGTCCACGTGCAATCATTATCAAATTTGTGAAAAGAGGAGACGCTCAGGAGCTTTACAGACTGTCAAGGGTCAAACGCGGGTTTCCCGTAGCTGATTTAGGTTTACAGGGCAACAGTAAAGTGTATGTTAACTACTCGTTGACACCTGAAAGTCGGTCCTTGTATGCAGAGGCCAGGGCCTTCCGGGTGGATAACAACTACAGGTATCTCTGGATAAAAGGCGGTAAAATACACCTTCGTGAGAAATCAGACAGCTCCGTCATCGTTATTAGTGACCATCAATATTTACAGGATCTTACTAGGAGGGCACGGCACAATGGTCATCCCACTGCAAACGCATCCTGTGAGGAGGCTGGGGATCCAAGCAGAGCAAGAGTGAATGTACCAATCAGTGAGTCTGGATGATGATAAACTTCTTGCAGTCCAATAAATCTTGTTATGTTTCTTATCAGGCACCTATTTATTTATTTATTTTTTATTATTTATATATATATATATATATTTTCTCATATAAGTGTGTGATGTGAGCTGAGTAGTTGATTGTCTTCAATAGGTGGTCTTTAATACAACAGTAGATGTAATTTAAGGAATTTGAAGAGCGTATCTCTGTTTTATATTAGTCATGTTTAAAACTATTAAGGTTTTGGGCAAAATAATTTATTTGGAAAGAGAAAAGATAGTAGCAAAGATAGTTTTGAATTGTCTTTGATAGTAGTAAACACTGTACCCATTACTTAATTATCTTACTGATTCTACTCATTAAGAGGATTAGCTGAACTCTCGATTATACAATCATATACAGATATTATTTTTATCATTCAATTTAAGATAGGTTTCGGAAGGAATAATTAATTGATTTTTAATAATTAATGTCATATACTGTAAAATTGTTTACATGAATCCATTTTTTGTTAAATTGTTTGTCTCTTGGTACAATTTATTTAGTAAAGTATGTAAATTGGTGTGGTTAAATAGTTCCTTTTAATTTTGGTACAAGATCTACTTTTACTTTTATACCATTTACACCCAGTTTAAATTAAACATTTATAAAATGTATAAACATTTTGTAACTATGATATAAAACAGTTTGGGACTTTAATTTTCAGTATGTTGTATAACAAATTTTTTTTGTTTACATTTTATTTTCTAGTTTATTGAACACAAACACATTTGCCATATTAAGTTATATAATGTTGGAGCCGATGTGCATATTTTTGTGAATTTTGTCGCCAAGGTGTCATTTTTCCTTTAATTTGCAAAGTATAGTATTTTTTGTTTAAGTATTCATAAAAGTATTTTCCTTTATTTGAATTAATTAAGTCACGAAGAATAAACTAAACTTATACTATCAAAATGTCAGGGGATTAAAAACTAAACTTAAAGAATTTTCTTTGAATGTATGTAACTCGTCGTGTGATGTAATATGTCTGACAGAAACATGGTTGGATGATGAAGTGGCAACCTCGGAACTTTTCCCGGGGTCGGGGTTTGTTGTGCACAGGCGGGACAGATCAGTGGCCCTCTCCGGCAAGCAACGAGGTGGGGGTGTTCTTATCGCTGTGCGACACAATATACATTCCATTAGATATCAGCAGTTAGAGTCAAGTAATGAGGATATTTGGATTAGGATCAGCAGTGATATTGCTACGATTTATATATGTTGTTTGTATTATTCTGATCGTTCTACAGAAAATTACCTGAGTTCTTTCAAAAAGTTGAATCTTTTTACGGTAGTATAAATAAAAATGTATCAGTTTTAATAGTTGGGGATTTTAATCTACCTATTTATGGAAAGAGCTATGATCTTAATTCTGGCAGTAAAATAACTCGTGAAATGCAAATATTCATGAATATTTGTGGTTTTAAAATGTTTAACGATGTTTGTAATTCTGTGAATGGGAAAACTTTAGATTTAGTTATTAGTAATTTAGATAGCGTGGAAGTCATACTCGATGACGACCATCTGGTGCATCTTGATGCTTATCACCCACCACTGTCAATATCTTTCAATCTTAGAATTTCTCAAAAAAGGATTAAAAACGACGAAGGTGAGAATGAAATGTGTTACAATTTTCGTAAGGCTAATTTCGATTTGCTTTATAGATTATTAAATAATATTGATTGGTCTGGGCTTTTGAACTGCGACGATCCTGAGATTACTGTCGACATGTTTTATGAAAAGATTTATTTAGCATTAGATAGTTCTGTGCCGAGAAAAAAGAATAAAAAATCAAAATACCCGATTTGGTTAACTAAAAATGTCATTTCTCAAATAAGGAAAAAAGAGAGATATCGTAAAAAATTCAAGTTATCTGGTAAAAATGAGGATTTAATGATGTATAGAGAGTTTCGTAAGTGTTCGAAAAACGCTATTAATAAAGCATATAAGGAATATGTTGATCGTATTGAATCTGAAGTGGGTCAAGTAGATGTTAAAAGAATTTTTTCCTTTCTCAAAGACAAGAGTGATAGACAGACTGAGGGTGTAATTGTTTCGAGTAGAGGTAATGACTGTGAGAGTGGGAAGTCAAAATCCAATGCATTCGCGGATTACTTTCAGTCCGTGTACGAAAAATACGGCTCGGTTCCGTCTGTGGATGAGGTTCTGCGAGCGCCTGCGTCGTCCTATGGTTCACGATTATTGAACATTAACATATTATCCATTGATCAGACTGAGAAAGCAATTAAAGCCCTTCGTCCTAAGCGTTCGACTGGTCCTGATATGGTTCCTCCTTACATTTTCAAAGCATGTTGTGACATATTTAAGATTACATTATCATACATTTTCAATCTGTGTTTGCAGAAAAACTGTTTCCCTGATCGCTGGAAGGTTTCAAAAGTTACCCCTTTGTTTAAGAATGGTGACCGCTCTATGGTATGTAATTATAGACCTGTGGCAGTACTGAGTACTCCAGCAAAGATTTTTGAGTACATTCTCTATCAGGAAATATTTTTTTACAGTAAGCCTCACATTTCTCTGAACCAGCATGGGTTTTTTGCCGGACGCTCTATTATTTCTAATTTAATGAATTTTTCTCATTTTATTCTCAGGCAATTTGACTTAGGTTTTCAAACTGATGTTATCTATACAGACTTCTCCAAGGCTTTCGATAAGGTCAATCACATTATTTTACTCCAGAAGCTTCTCAAGTTTGGTTTTTCTGACAATCTAACTAGATTTTTCTTTTCTTATTTAATTGATCGTAAACAATATGTTTCATTCCATGGTTATCTGTCAGGTCAGTATGTTGTTCAAAGTGGAGTCCCGCAGGGTTCGAACCTTGGTCCTTTGTTTTTTATTATTTTCATAAACGACATAGAATTATATCTTAATGGAGCCAATGCACTGATGTATGCAGATGACCTAAAAGTGTATAGACCCGTGAGGACCACAGATGACGCGCAGGCGTTGCAGGAGTCTATTGACGGTCTCACCCGTTGGTCTCAAATAAACAAAATGAGTTTAAATGTAGACAAATGTTTTGTAATGTCTTTTACGCGAAAGCGTATTAATTTGGATTTTGATTACTTTTTAAATGATCAGTGTCTGTCACGGGTCGATCATACTACTGACTTGGGAGTTGTGACTCTGAACTTTCTTTCAACTATCATGTAATACACATTGTAAAAAAATCAGCTTCGTGTTTGGGGTTTTTAATCAGATGCTGTAGACATTTTAAAAATGTTGAAAATATAAGGAAGATTTATTTATCATTGGTCAGGTCAAAGCTTGAGTTTGCATCAATAATTTGGAGCCCTTTTTATAATTTATATTCTGTTCTAGTTGAAAATATTCAGAAACGTTTCTTACGCTATTTGTTTTACAAAAAATTTAATTTTTACACCCTTGACATACATTATAAGGATCTCTGTATTTTATTTGATGTTCAATATTTGAGCGTTAGGAGAGAATTGGCTTCAATTTTATACCTAAGAAAAATAGTTACCGGCGTAGTTAACGATAGTTTTACTCTTCAGATGATTGATTTTTACACACCAACATATTATAGAAGATCAAATAGCCTATTTTCTCTGAGACATTGTCGTACAAATTATATTATGAACTCCTCTTTGAATAATATGCTTAGAAACTACAATAATATTGTTGCCCTGAATCCTGATATTGACATTTTTTACCTGAGTGAGGGCAAATTTAAGGAAAGGGTTGCCACTTTGCTATCTAACCACCAGTAGATAAGCAATGTTATTATTGTGAAGAATGTTATGTCATTCCCCTGACATGTTACATGTTATATATTCTAAATGTATTGTTATATATCTATATATTCTATTATATATACTACTCATTATTGTTTTATTTTTTATTTATTTTAATTCTGGCAAGTGAACAGGAAGATGGACACTGTACGAGAGTGCTGTTTGAGTTGCTATTTAGTTATAATATTGTTTACTGTTATTGGAGATTTTATTTCTCTGTTGTAAACAATTAAATTGTAAATAAATAAATATAAAGTTTCATCCTAAGTTATTGGTTAATAAGGGAAATATTAATTTTTCCTTATCTTCCATAAGATTAGCATTACAGCACCTAAATACAATGTACTGTGTTTAGATTTTTTAATATCTTGATAACCGTTAGAGACAAAGAAAAACTTTAAGGAACTAAATTTTGTAGTTTTTTGAGCTGATTATAATGATAAAAGATCAAATTTTAAAATTTTAAAAATTACATTGAACAAATGCAAAAAAAAACCATTTTTGGGGTACAAAACCATAAAATAATAAATACATTTTTAAAGTTTGTCCATCATGAGCATTGTTTTGTCTATCTCCATAAGATTAACATAAAAATGTGCAGGTTAGCTGCTGTGAAACAATGAAATATTTATTTCTACCAAAAATAATTTTTATCTTAATATTTAAACCAACTTTCATCAACACCATAAATTAGGATGCCTATTAATAAGATTAACATGGGACATATGCGTTTGCTGCATGATAAAAACATAGTATATTTTTAAGCATAAATGGATATACCTCAAACATTAAGCTAAATATAAAATTTTTATCCAAAAATATTGATTAATATGGAAATATTAATTTTCCTATTCATAAGATTAACATTGGAGTCACAATACAAAACTGTGTTTAGATTTTTAATAGCTCGTAACCATTGGAGATAGAGAAAAACTTTAAGAAACTTTTGTGTATTTTTTTAAGCTGATTATGTGAAATATATTAGATTTTAAAAATTACATGTGAAAAACGCAAAAAAACCCCATTTTGGGGTACAAAAAAACTACCCATCCTTACGATTTTCTGGTTAACGAACTCGTGAGCATTTGTAGGAATACATCTCTACCAAATTTGTCTCATCGGACCATTTTTAAATATCGTCACAGACACATTATATTACTCATGTTATATAAACATATATAATATTCTTTAATATATATATAATTAAGACTATTGTTTTTACTCTGGCATAAAGAATCTTGTTAATATATTAGACCTACTATTTTTTCCCTAGGAAATGCTCAGAGCCAAAACCCCCAACACAAGCGTTTTTTCTATCTCCATCGGTTATCGAGATATTAAAAAATCTAAACACAGTACATTGTATTTAGGGTCTCCAATGCTAATCTTATGGAAGATAAGGAAAAATTAATATTTCACTTATCAACCAATAACTTAGGATGAAACTTTATATTAAGCTTAATGTAGTTGGGATCCATACGTTTATGCTTAAAAATCATAGTTTATGTTTTTATCATGGCAGCTAACCTGCATACTCTTTTCCCATGTTAATCATATAGATAATAGGCAAACTCCTTTATTTATGGACAAATATTGATCAAACTTGGTATATGGTCAAAATAAAAATAGTTTATTGTAAAAATACCTACTTTCAGTGTTTCACACAGCAGCAAACCTGCATACTCTTTCCCATGTTAATTTTATGGAGAATATGGAAACTCTCTTACTTATTTCATATATTAATCAAAGCTGTTATATATTATTATTGATTTGGAAATTCGCTGAGTACGCAGGTCTGCTGTGATGGGGGTGTTTAAGATTTCAGAACAGATTTCCATCCTTACTCCTTTTGTTCTGGTGTGAGGATTTGTGGCATCATACAAACATATTAAAACTTTCATTTAATTTTAGTCAAACCGATTTTTGGCCATTCCCAGGCTCGGAACTGCGCAGGTACTCAATTACGATCTTGACACGTGTTCAAAACATACATTCTTCCCTTTAAATTGTTGTAGGAGGGAATAAGTCTCTGTCGCATATTTACCCAGCTTCACTAAAAATGTCTTGTTGATATATTAAGACCCCTACTATTTTTTCCGAGGAGCGGCACATATACGATCCAACAAGATCAGAGGCCGAACCTGTATTTGCCCAACAGAGCAAGCTAAGCTTGTTCAGCTGGCTGGAATATGGAGGAGAGATGTCAGGCAACTTGGCAATATGGCTTTTGACTTTCAGGTTTATACGGTTTATGTCACAGAAAACCAGATAATAACAACAATGTAAACTAGCATGGCTTGGAGCGTTCCAAGGGTAGATGGAGTTTAATTAGTCTGGAAGGATTGTGATCGGAGTTAATCGGCTCCCAGGGAAGGAGGGTCAAGGAGGAGGAGGGTTCTGGTTGTATCAGACAAAAGAAAACAATTCTAATCTGAATGAAGGAAATCTTAAAGAACAGTTTTTTCTATGTCCCTACTTGCATACTAATGTACTCATGTGCCATCAGTTTGACAATATCACCACTACTAGTACCACATCCATGTCACTGGCTTATCTTTTCTTTTTTATGTTGCAGCGGGTGTGAAAGCTGCTGCTGTGGGTGCTGCGGGGTTTGCAGTCTTCTCCACAATCATTGACTACTACATGCATAGTTGAATGTAAATTAACTGTAAATACTGTAATATAATAATATAATTAATAAGTGTTGTTAAACGTTATGAGGAAATCTGCTTTTTATTGTTTTCTTCCTTAATACCAAAGTTTCATTTCACTATTGTAGTTTTGTGAGCTGTGTAGAAGGGTTACAGAAACTCAAATTTGAAAGGAATTGCTTCCTCTGTTTTATTTTGGGCAATGCTCATTAGTAATATGCAGTGCATATTGCACTGCAGTGGAGTCATTGTCAGGTGGCACCAATTACACTCATTAACACAGAATTCCTCATAGAACCTGTTATATGACAACACACTAAGTAGAACATTTTTTCTCCATGTTTTTAGTAAAACACATTATTTTTTTACTTTCTCCCCTTAGACATTGCATATGGAGACAGTATTGTTTTCATAAAGTTTTTCTAATAATTTGAGTTGAGACAGTGTAGCCCTGTTCTGGGGCTCCCTGAATAAAAAAAAGCGGTTTTTGGACTGATGTCTGCATGTCTGTTTACTTACCCCAAGAACAGATCATCCGATTTTTACCACATTAGATACACGGGTGCACTTTGGCTATATCTCCACATTTCGCAAAATCTGCTCTAACAAATTTTATTAACCCTTAAACGGTTTTTGCTGTAGTATTACTTCGTCACAAAAGTGATAAGAAAGGGCCAATGACTTAATATTGGGGTTTGCGGTAAAACAACATTCCATGTTGATATTTGCCGCAATATTCCAATATTGTAGTTTGTTAGTTAACCGCTAGAATGCATTAACATTTACTTTTGAACTTTTTCCTTATGTATTTGCGTTTAAGCGATGTTGCAGACGACTAGAAACCGAGATTGTTTGTTAAAATCTCGCAACGGGCGTGATTCATTATCATAGTGTCCGTGTCTAGTTTATTTGGCGCCGTTGTTAGTTTATTTACGGTTCAGCGTTTATAAACTGCTAATAATTAGTTTATTATGTGTGTTATAATTAGTTTTTCAGTAAGGATAGGTTGTTTAGGTTAGTTTTCATGGTAATATTGCGGGTTATGGAAAAAAATGGTAAGTTCAAACTGTGATTATAGGTTCAGTGAATGGATGGTTTCGGTTTGGGAACAAATACCAGAGCTTAGCCGAGAGCAGGTTGCGCTCGACCGAACGAGTGTCTGGCTTTGTTTGTTGTGTTGGGTGGAACAGGGTTTAGGGTGGATTCATTTATTTATTTATTATCTTTAGGTTTGGGTAGAAGGGGATTGTTATCAAAGGCCAGAAAAAAGCAGGGATTTGCATCCCATGCCCAAACGAAAATCTGGCTTTGATTTTTGTGCTGGGAGGGTTAGGGTTTAGGAGGTCTATGTATTTAATTTCTGCTGGTTGGGGTGGGGGGATGAAGTCAAAGACCAGAAGAAAGCGGGGATCTGTGTCCCACACCCAAACGAGTATCTGGCTTTGTCTTATAGAAGGGATTTAAGTGGTAGAGGAGTGGGAGTAGGGAAACCACAGTCATAGACTAGGCCAGACATGTGTGTCCTAATCCGAACGATTGTCGAGACTGTGGTCAGTTGGTGGATAGAGAGGGTTGGACTATGGGTTTTAGGGACATTACCATTAAAAGCTGAAACTAGGGTCTGTATCTGAAACATGATAAACATTAATACATTCAACACAAGGTGGTGGCGTTAGGTTAGGCGATAAACTATAGTGGGATGTGGGGAAACCATAGCTATGGACTAGGCCGGGCGCATTTGCCCTAGCCCGAACGAGCGTCCGGTCTATGGTCGGTTTGTGGGTAATGTGAGGATGGTAACATTGGTGTGCTGGGGGCCTGGCTATGGAGTTTAAAATCTATGAAAATAAACGGTACCAATGGACTGACACATACTTTCTCCCTTAAGTAAATTTAAAAAAGACAATCTGTAATAAAACTATCATGTTCTACAAAGTTATTATAAATATCATTTAATAGTTTATTGTTCAAATTGTATGGGGGGAAACCCCCACCCCCGGTAGTAATACCAAGCTTTTATGAGCTGTATTTGTTCGCTGATTTGACCTTACTCTTCATACCAAGTTTCACGGAAAACGGTTGGAAAGTAAGGAAGAAATTAATTTTTTTATATTCTCCATAAGAATAACATTGGGCGCTTTCAGACAACGTACTGCGTTTATCGTGGACAGTAAATTTAACTTTCCTCTGGAACCGTTAGTCGTAGACAAATAATTCAAAATACTAATTTGTTTAGTTTTTTAAGCTGGTTTCAATGGTACCAGTCAAGTTATACTTTACTTTTATTGTTTTCACTGAAAATTTAAAAATTTGATTTTTTGACATTTAAAAGCCCATAACTTTTGAACCGTCATTTTTACAGACATGCGGGTGGTGTCAAATTATTTAGTACTCTGTGCACTATAAACAATCAAATTTTAATCAAAATTGTTAGAGCCGTTTTTGAGAAAATTGGATTTTTCACGTTTTTTAAGGGTTTTTAGGGGTGAACTACCCTTAAAAATCAAAAATTCAAAAAAATGAAAAAAAACGCCTGGAGATACGGTGACTATATATATACATGCCAAATTTCATCTAAATCGGACGAATGGGGTAGGCTGTGGCACTGTACACATCCAGACACACACACACACACACACACACACACACACACACACACACAGACAGACACACGGACGGACAGACATCACGTCAAAACCCTCTTTTTTGGATTCAGGGGACCCCAAAACGGATATATCCACTCTCAACTCAAATTCGAAAATTTTGACGAAAACAATACTTTCTCCATATACTATGTATAAGGGGAGAAAGTAAAACTCTTAAGGGCGTGAAATTTAAAATAAAATAAAATAAAGCCTTGGGCTAGTGAGATTAAAATTTACTATAAAACGGAGACATTAAGCTATGGTGGGAGGTTGGCTAGGTGGTGGATAGTGAGACTAGGACGGTAGGCGATAAACTGTGGTGGGAAGTTGGGAAACCACAGCCGTGGACTAGGCCGGGCGCATTTGCCCTAGTCCGAACGAGCGTCCGGTCTATGGTCGGTTTGTGGGTTAAGTGAGGATGGTTACATTGGGGTTTTGGGGGCCAGGCTACGGAGTTTACAATCCGAGAAAAAGTTATTCACTCGCTTTTATTTCCCGGCGAATCTTTACACCGCAACCGCCACCTTCCTTTCCTGTCGCAGCCACCATCGTATGGTACCCCCTCCCCCGCAGATTACCTACCGAATACACCATTACTCACATGTCGCATAACTACATGTCTTTAATCTCTTATTTATGACTTAAGAATCAATCTGCATCATGTTATAAATGTATTTGTGCAAAAGTCGTCAAATGACGTTTTAAAACATCACTACTCCTTTTTGCTTAAACATAAAAAGACGTTTTACAACGTCAATACTATTTTTATGAAAAATATGGTACTCCTTAAAGGGTTTATCGACTTTTCTTATATAGAATAGGAATTTTTAAGAATAAAATACAGTAGAACTCCAATTATCCAAATTAATGGGGACCGGGACCCATTCGGATAATCAAATATTTGGATAATCGGAGTTTTTTTTTTTTAATTTCCATTAGAGAGAAAAAAAAGCTACATTTGATATTGCACTTTTTTTTATTGAATTAAATGTAAGAAACATGATATTTTCACATGTTTTAAATATAAATAAAATGTACTTACATTTTACACGCAAACACTGGCTTCGCGGGGGGAAGAATAATAGCGCACTTAGACTTTTTTTGGACAAATTTTTTTCTGAAAGTGATTCGGATAATCGGCGATTCGGATAGTCGGAGTTCGGATAATTGGAGTTCTACTGTATGCATTTTTGGGTAGGTTAAGCTCAAAAAAAGAAACCGTTAAGGGGTTAAAATTTCACAGATTATAGTTATTAAGATCCCAAATAATATAACACTACCCTTATGTCAGTAACTATTAGTTCAAAAGATATAGGCTTTTAAAAATGTAATTTTTTTTATCTTCTGCCGGAACGATTAATTTTTTTAATAGATTGACTAGCTCCATTGAAACCAGCTCAAAAAGGAGACAAAGTAGAATTCTGAATCATTAGTCTACAGCAAACGGTTTCAGGAAAACCAGTTCAATTTACTGTGTGTAGTAAACACAGTTTGTTGTCTAAGGGCGCCAATGTTTTATGGAGAATATTAAAAAAGAGGTTTCTTCCTCATTTATAAAACATTATCCATGAAACATGCTATATAGTGTAGGGTCAAATCATCCAACAAAATTCATTAAAAAAAGTTTAGTAAAAATAAGGAGGGAGACCTATGTCCCTAAAAATTAAAATAACTGTTTTAATTTTTGGTTTTCTCTTGTTGTTAGTTTAAGAAATTTTATGATTGTTTTTGGAAAAATAAATTAACTAATTATTTTAACCAATAAAGAATATAATAGTTTTATTTATAGTTATTTTTATACTATTTAGAGTTTTAAAAGTTGTTTTTTAATTTACTTAAGCAAGAAAATATGTGTCAGTCCAATGATACTGCTTATTTATTTTTGCTTTCATTTAGTTTGTCTTTCTTAGTAATTTCTTTAGAATCAAGGAATAATTAACAAGTCTGTGCAAGTTTATTATATTTTTTATGTGAATATCTGAAGTTAATTTATAAGATTTTTACTTTAAATTTTGTTCTTTGTAAATTTTTGTGGGAAAATTTATTCAAAATTATATGTATTTTAATCCATCAGGTGACAAATTACATTTAGTTTTCTTTATAGATTCATAATAGTTCTTGGAATATTGGACTTTCCTGGGCTTTATGAGATTAAGGTAAAGTTTTATGAATGCATGGATTAACTCTTAATTATTCAATATCTTATAATGGAGTTTTACGGATCTGTGCTTTTAACTATTCAACGTTTCTGGAGATGGAGAAACTCCTCCTCTTTTAAAGCGATTACTAAATAATTTACATTAAAAATAAAAATTTAAGTTACGGATATTAATTATATCGTGTTGTCGATTATACAATACTATCTATCATGTACAATTCAAAAACTATATTGATAACGCAACAAGTAACCACAACACTCCGCCTCCAAGCTAGCGGGGCGAAACTCTTAATAGTATAACAATACATCTATGAGAATTAACTAGTTATATTCTTGATTGTGTCTTAGTAGTCTTCAATGAGATAAACCCCTGAAGAAAGTTCTGAAACTGTAGTTATGAAATTTAAGTTATACAAGATAGTTTTCCCATTAGTTTTAAAAGAATCATTACTATGTACAGTAGAACTCCAATTATCCGAACTCCGACTATCCGAATCGCCGATTATCCAAATCACTTTCAGAAAAAAATTTGTCCAAAAAGTCTAAGTGCGCTATTATTCTTCCCTCCCCTCCCCGTGAAACCAGTGTTTGCGTGTAAAATGTAAGTACTTTTTATTTATATTTAAAACATGTGAAAATATCATGTTTCTTACATTTAATTCAATAAAAAATAGTACAATATCAAAACGTAGCTTTTTTCTCTCTAATGGCAATTTAAAAAAAAACTCCAATTATCCGAATATTTGATTATCCGAATGGGTCCCGGTCCCCATTAATTCGGATAATTGGAGTTCTACTGTAGTAAGAGCTTATGCCTCACACACACATGACATGAACATGCTTTACATTAGTTCAGTGATGAACTATATATTTTATGCACTTCCCAGTGTGAATTAGCTTAGATCATGGATTTGCCTTAAGGGAATGTTTTCAGCTCCTCTAAACAGCTGCTCCAATAACCATATGATGTCACTTCCATAACTTTTTTGCGTATAGCAAATTTATAACACCGTACTCATGTTAAAATCAGTCAGAAGTTACCTAGGATGGATTTCCCATTAGAGCGGTGCTTAGCGGCCGCACAGCCTGCTGTGTGTCATGATCTCCATGCTGAGTTATCAACAGGTTTGCTGCAATTACTGAAAATGGCATTAAAAGAAGATGCTTGCTTTACACTCTTGCAATGTACAACTGTTCCTTTTTGAGTGTACATGTTTATTACTTACTAGCTGACCCGGCGAACTTCGTAACGCCTGACAGTAAATACATGATAACTCTAAGATTGGCCGTGTTCTGAAGTCGAATAGCATTACGGCTTCATAGTGTAAGGTTATATATTCTGGGTTGTGGCATAGTGAATAACAATACTGAAACGATAAGACATATTAATAACATTCCCATAAAAGAAATAAATCTGAGTGGATTAATTCACAATTTTCAAATCCAATCCAAACCCAAACCAAACCTAACTGTAATACGGCTTTTGTAGGAAAGATATACAACAGCTGATTATAATAATAAACGTAATATATAAACATTGTAATTATTTTTTGTTTTTTTTGTTTTTTATTTGGCCAACATATAAACACGTGACTTTTAATGAGCGAGAAAATAAAAATATAAATACAAAATCCCCCAAAACCGTAAACTATTAACGTGGCGAATAAGGCTGTTCATTTTGTACAGTACATATTTACTTCATAGTTTTATATTAATGAATGATTCAGATGGCATTGGATAATAAAGCTTATTGCTAATAGATTAATTTTTAATTTGAGCTGAGAGAGGAAATATCTAGTTTGGGACTTCCTACTGAATCCAAATAGGTGGTTTTAGGATTGATGTCAATATGTGCAGTGACTCCCAGAGAAAGGCTCAACTTTCACAAAATTTTATACTGAAGTGTGCTAAGGATGTTTCTACATTTTTTAGTTTTATCATCAGCTAGTTCAACCAAATACCTTTTAAAAATTCAGAAAACACAATTTTTCAAAAATGGCTCTATTTCTCCTGGACCGAGCTTTTAGGTGTCCCAAACCAGCTAGTCTTGGCTACTGACCTCAAATAACAAATAAAATGTGTAAGAAATCAATTGCAACTTCAAAAAGTACTATAATATGGATTATTTTAGATACCCAGATCAAGAACTACTTTTCAAGATAGTTATAGATAATTAGCATCAATAATTGAGATGATGTTTTTAAAAGCAATGGATCAATATTTGAAAACTATTACAACAGGTTTAAATGATTTAAGCTAAATGAAAGTAAAATTTCACTTTACTTGCTAAAATAGTAAGTTATTTTCCTTTTTTAGATAAAACTAAATTAATTAAAATTAATAATAAATTAAAATACAAGAATTAGAAATAAAAATTAGTGATTTCGGGGAATCTGTAAAAAAATTGGTTTCATTAATCTTTGGAAACAAAACAAAAACAGAGTGTGATGATAAGTCAAGGTTGAGATGGATAAGGCGGAGGGTCTAGTGGTCTAATATCACCATTCCATATGACCCTCTGGTCAGTGATATCACAGGCAGTGCGCAGACGACGCTGTACATCCATCACCAACATGATTGTCAGACTGTTACTGCTGGCAACCACTTGGACTACCTGTTCACTTTCTGGTGAGACATTACATATTTTACATCCTCTTTGTAGTTTTTATCCTAAATTTATATTTTTTTCCAATTCACCTTTAACCTTTTTTTGAAATAAAGAAGTATTTTTCTAATTTGGATTTGAGAACAATAAAGACTTCATAAATAAATTCTGCTTTTGGAAAAATGGTTACTATAAGAGATATTGAAATTTTATTATTTAGACAAAAAATTTAGTTTTATTTTTTACTTTGTAAACTTAACTGCTTGTAGTTCGCTATTAGTAAATATATACATATGTAATAAAGGGGTTTTAAAAGATAAAAATCTTTTTTAATACAGTAAAACAGGTATAATCCATGGAAAAATATTGGAAAGAGGGCATTTTGAAAATTTTTGAAGTTAAAATAGTAAGTAGCAATGTATCCCTTAGGTCACACAGTAGACATTGTCTGTTCTTTAGTCAAATTTAAGATTTATCCAAGGGTACAGCAGCATAGACCTGATCAATACATTCTTCTACTAAGGATGGACTTTTTGATTTGCACAAACAACTTTTGAATTTCTTGTGCCAGTCGTAAACAAACTTCTTACTTGGAGGGTTTTTGAAAGTTTGACCTAAACCGACATGTAACTGGTTTAGTTTTCTCTAGTTCAAGCACAAAATGACTCTCCAACGTTAATATTCACCATTTTCAGAGTAACATAAATAAGGGTAATATAGCGACAATCAGCTGATCTTTATCAACAATCGAAAAACTTTAGTTCATTAACAACCCATTAATGTCAACATTACGCTTATCCCGTTATATTATTATATTAAATTATTCTGTTTCAGTTTTATTCATTTGGAATAGTGTATACTTCTTTTTGAATAACCCTGCACAGTTTAAATTTATACATTATTGATTTAACTTGCATCTGTATGATGTTCTCATGATTTCAGAACTATTTGATGTCACGACAATTTACAGAATCGATGAACCAGCTGGTGGAATTGAAACCAGTAAGTTTATAAGTTTCTCTGATTATCTTCGTTCAAAAATTATTGCAACTAGTAATATTTAATAAACAGATACATTTGTTGACCTAAAATGAAAATATAAAACATGTCTACTTCAAACTACTGGTACTTTCTTGAAAACTTGTCTTTTATAAGATTTTTCACAATCAACGATCAAGATCACGACAAAAACAATAATTTCTCCTTATATATACTATTTTATAAGAGGGAGAAAGTAAAAACAAGGAAGTTATAACAATTTTGTTATTCTCTTTAAGTATAACATGAGGAATGAATAAGTTCATGTTCACGAGAAACAAGAATTAGAATTTTTAAGCATACATTATTAAGTGTTAAGTATTAAAAAAAAACAATCAATCAATGAACATGTATAAAATTTCATCGATATATACTATAGTAATAAGAGAAATATCAAGTTTTAATTTTCTCCAAAGACTATGAAAGCTCTAACAGATAATGCACTGAGTTTACCTGTTAATTTAATTGACATAGACCGTAGATTAAGTAGGCCTACTAAATAATTTTTTTTTGAGCTGATTCAATCGGTGCTAAAAAATTAAGGTTTTTTCAATTACATGTAAAATATCCCAAACATCCGGGGCTGTAACCAGTATTTTTCTCACAACTAGTATGAATGTGTTTTAAGTCTTTCATGAGTCTCATGTCTCCTTTTTCATTCAGGTGAAAGTCCGATGTCAGCGGAGATCCATGCTCGGACAAATGCCCTCGGCCTCCCATTCTTGGTGGCTGGGAATGTTGTTGGTGAGTTGATTAATGTAGTTGACACGAATAATTTTATTTTGAAAATTTCAAATTTAAACAATAACATAAGCTTAAATGTTTGTTACAAACTATTGTATTTACAGAATCTTATTGAAAAATTATTTTAAAAAAATTACTGATTATTAGTGTGATCTCAATACCAATAAGGAGTTGCTAGTAGTGATTGTTTGTTTTCAGAGCCTGAAGTGGGGGTGGATGTGCCGCGATGTGTTGCACTGCGGCTGAGCGACGTCCGTTGTGACTGGGAGCTGGACAACTGGGACTGGACAGTCTGGGAACATGCACCTCTACTCGACACTGGTGTGTAAATACCACCAAACAGAGTAAATATGTTCTTGCTATTTGAATAAGTAAAAACCGTTCACAGATGGAAAGAAATGAAGTGATGAGGTAGTTATTGAGCTCTCCTTGCCTGTGTATGAATCTTTGACAATAAACTACCAGTGCTAACTTAAATGCAGTGCTGAAATCTGTTAAAATATTTCATACTAATAGATAAATTATCAGTAAAGAAAAATCATCATCTGACTGATAATTTACTTATATTTACCCCAAAAATATGAACTGTGTTTTGGTAGAAATGAAATCTATATTTTAGGGATGAAAAGTAATTCTCAGTAAACACCTAGAATAGTATGGATATGGTCACTTCCTTGTTCCAATGTCTGGTAATGAGTAGGCACTTGATTCCTTTTCTAATACACATTTCTTAAAATCTTTAAATCTATGACAGTTATTATTCCTGGGACATCTACTAATTAAATTTCCATGTATAAATTTTCAAGAATAAAATAAATAATAACACTCTAATTTTTAACTCAAACTATGACCTGCAGGGGATTGGTCAGAACTGCAAGTAACAGAATTGCCGTCCAAGTATCTCAGGTTTGACGATGCGTTATTCATCCGCTTCAACGGACTAGTTCACAACCAGTCGTACATCCACGTTGTGTTCACTCCCAACCGAGCGTACATTCAACACCAGGAGAAGTTCTACTACCTCCAGCTCTCTAGGCTCCACCAGAGCTTCTTTCACCGCTGCGACAATCGCATCTTCGAACGCTTCACCCGCTTCAAGGATCTCGATGAGAACATTATAGCCATACACTGTGACAAAATCGCCAATGTCACTTTACAGGTGAGATCAACATAAGATTTTTGAATCATTATACTTTATATTACTACTTTATGTTAGTTTAAATTTATCATTATGAATTCATACATGTACAAACCTTATTGGGTGTAAAGTAGGTACGCTATTATTAAAAATATTCAGAGTTCATGCAGAACAAATTCTTGTTAGTAGATTGTTCCCGAATTAGATCCAAAATTTGTTTCAGAAACTTTGAAAATTCTAATACAGTAGAAAGTAAGTACGATAAACCATGGGTGGGGTTCATATTCACTAATTCTATTTACTTTTTTAAGTGGTATCTGTTCTTGGAGTTCATTGAAATCCTTTAGAAATACACATTAATATTTGAAAACTTTATACTGAGATGATCATTCTGCTGTTCAGCTAGTAATAAAGTTTTCTTGAGTTTATTTTGTTTTCAGTACAATCAACTTCCAATTAAATTTTTAGATGGAGAGGTGGACTTTTGGCAAAGTAAATGCTGAAAACTACCTGTTGGTTGAAATCAACAAGAATGGAACAGTTCAGCTATGGAACACCAAGGCAAGATCGTTTCCGATGATGGTGTGGGTCGATCCCCAGCCGATACCCATCAACTTCTTCACTATTCGAACAGATGAAGCTGGAAATGCACAAGTCAGTGCCATCAACTATGGAAAAGGTTTGAACTATGTGCAAAATGTTGGTAAAAAATTTCTGATAAATTCCTGGAAATATATTTTTAGCTTAAGGTGACTTAGACATAGACATTCTTTATTTTGAATCAAATACATGCAATGTATATCTCAGTCTTCAACAGGTTTCAAAGTAAAGAACTAAAAATACAATATATATTATTAACGTAGTCTAACATCTTAAACGTTCAGGTAGACAGGAATTCCTCAATGCTATAGAACCCACTTCAACCAAAAATCTGTGCACTGCCTTCTTACATTCAACTCCAGTCAGTAACCTAATTTTGGCAAGAAGCTTATAGAACACTGGCCCGGCATACGAAAGTTTCCTCTCAGAGAGAGCAAGGCGATTTCTGGGTGTGGGGAGGTTGTTGTCATGTCAGGTTGGATACCTGTGGCATGTGCCCTCAATTGGAAGGTCGTAATTAAATGGATAAATGGGCCCACTTAAATGGATCTATTTGAACATTGTTATAGACTGGAAAAATAATATATTTTATAATATGTGACGTATCAATATTGATCATGGATTCAATTAATTATTCCAATTTGTCAAAGATTAAAACCATTTTCAGCGTATGTTTTCTATAAAGTGTGTATGATATAATGCCCACTTTTTAAAATATTTTTGTTTTTAATGCAAAAGAAATGGCATTTTTTTCATTCGGGATATGAAACCGGAAACTGACTCATAATCAAAATAATTTTGACACAAATTTATGGTATATTAGTGAGTTTTTATACGAAAGGCCTTGTGTAAAGTATACTTGTGGTTTTTTAACACTATAAATGTCCTATCTATCAATACCAAATACAGGTGAAAATAAAAAAAGCCCAACCTTCATTTCAAAATGTTATCTTCTTTCCATTAGGACAAAGCAAGGCTGAAAATTTCCTACCTACCTCAACCACCGTTACCTCCTCTCAAAACCAGCCGTATAGTAAGGGTGTTAAATGTTTATTCCTCATTGTTGAAAAATTTGATACTTCCTCACCCTCCTGATAGCCGGAAATAAAGGTATTTTGTGTTTTGGGGTACCGAAAGGCTTCCTAATCACATTTTCCCTGTCAAAAACTTCCTAAATATATTTCTAAATATTTGAATGAAAAGTGATTGAAATCATTATTTTAACAGGTCAAGTGCTGAGCATGTTAAAGAATGTGAACACTGCATCCATCTCGAGTCCTCCGTTAGTTCTGTCTTCTGACAAGATCTGTGTGTCGATGGTGTACCACACTCAGGGGTCAGTGACGCCAACGGTGGTCTCTGTGGCCTCCACCAACCACACCATTACCCTGGGCGAGCTTAGGAATGAACAGGTAATGTGAATAAAACAACAAATTCTCTTCCAATATAAGAGGGGGTTACCCATAAGTAAATGGAATAGCATTACGGTGGGCGGAGATTTTGTAGTATGGGTGTCTGCCCCTAGCCCCTGTCTAGTGCAACTCTTGACCAGTACAGTGCTGTGTGGGCTGTTGACCTGGCATGTTCTACAGTGACTGTTTGCTAGTGATGTCTTGTTGCAGCCTCTTTTTTTATAATGGCTAGTTGAAGTATACAATGTTCCACTAGTAAAAACTCTACTGAAACTGTTCAAAGGAAAGAAAAGAAAATGTTGAAAGAAATAGTAGTTTTCTCTCTGAATTGCAGCCTTTGAAAGAAAAGTCGGATCAGTTCTAAGCTGTTCTTTCAGTTCATAGCATGTTCAGTCATGTTCAGCCGAGGAACAAATTTGGCAGCAACACAATTCATCCACTTAAAATTCGCTGAACTGAGCTCCAAGATATTCCACTGACCTCTGACAGTTAATCAATTGTCTACCGATAAGGTATCCTTATCATTAGCATTATTAGCATCAATAGCATAAGGTCTTAAATTTGGAAGCTCACAGCAACTTGTACACTTAAACTTACCACAATAAAAACCAGGCAGCAGCAAAACAGCACTAGCAAAACAGTCACTACATATGAACAGAACGTGCCAAGTCAAAGGCCCGCATGTCACTAAACTGGCAAAGAGTTCCACTAGACAGGTGCTAGGGATCTTGTGCTACAAAAGCTCTACTCTCTTGTTTTGGTTGCAAAAAAAGTTAAACGAATTATAACCATCAATACCCTTGAATGTTGTTATAATTTAATAGTAAATACAACTTTAAAAAACCCGTCAACTGCTCATCACAATGGGCCTTAAGCCTGTGCGGTGAATTAAAGACATCGAGATACCACAGTGATATTAGTCATACAGATAGAGCTAACCGCTCGTGACCTGACAGGAGTCGCCGGCCACAGGTTTCGATCAAGCAACCTTTGACTTACTGGGCTAGAGGGTTAGCTCTGAGCTAAGGTATATTAGTGGCTGGTCGTATATCAGTCTTAAACTTTTATAAAATCATATTTTAAATTCGTATCATATGATCATATTGAGTTGGGTTTAAGGACGGATGGAAGGTTGAAAGATTCAAGGCGACCCTTCCAGACTTCATGGTGGAGGCTGAGGTTACAGTACGTATCAAGTCCGTAAAGACAGATGGCGACCTTCACATCCAGAGGATTGCCGGCTGCAACGCTGACGGTAAACAATACAATGGCCTGTATTATAATACACAAATAGATCACCTTGTCGTGTTCTGTGAAAAATAAATCAAGCGATGAAAAAACACTAAAACTCCTAAAATAGAATTATTCATAGTCATATAATATATGATTATAATATAAGACACTGACCCACTCACACGGTTATTTAAACCGTCCAAAGACGGACGATGCCCGTCTCTTTAGATTACATTAATTAATTAATTCAACAACAAATTTTAAATAAAAAAACCCAGTGCTAATGGAAATTAGTGTTTAATACAGTAATAAGTTTTCTTTAAAGTTTAAAGTTATACACCAGAGTCCTGGTAATCCGAACTGATTGGGACCAAACCCTATTCGGATAACCAAGTTGTTCGGATTATTCGGTAATGCAGTGTAAAGTGAATTAGAAGTACATATAAAATCCATTATTTTATTTACGAATTGCTTATTTAAACCAATTAACCTACATCTTATCATATTTAGGTTTGTCCACTACATGTTATACCTGAACGGCATCAAGTGTTCCTGCAGGGACGATCTATCCACTATCCATTATAGACTAATGGACTAGTCATTAGTAATATAAAACACCACACACATATTGATATATAAAAAACCAACAATGATAAAACAGTGCCATCTCTAGGCCTACTTTTTACGCAATTGTGGTCATTGTTGGAGATGAACTCAAATGTTCGAAAAGTAGTTCGCTGAAAAGTGATGATAAAGAGACGGAGCGTGACAATTAAGTCTATTGTGATGTACTATGGCTGTAGCTAGAAATCGCCTTAAGCTATCTCGCGCTACGTCTATCGACTGCTACGAGCTACTATCTACTGCTACATCTGCATACTTGATGTTTTTGAGATGGTGACGCAACTTTGCATTGGCTAACAGGATTTCTTTGTTACGTAAAAAAATGATAACTGAATTCATATGTTCCAAAGAGTAGGTTATTGAATTTAATTAACATTGTGTACTTAGTACTGTACTATATAATTAGCGATACTGTAGATTAAAGTGTTTCAATTAATATTACATCGCTTCGTTTTTGATTTTAACTTAGAAAACTTTTCCCATCAGGTAGTTTGGACTACCGGGGTTCAGATTACCGGGACTATGGTGTATTATTTTGAATATTGTGTCTTTCATTTGTTTACATACTGTTTGATATACACTGTTGTATAGATGATGAGGATATAGCCACTATTTCCGTCCTGGGCGGGTTCTCCACACCAAGTGACAGAGTTGCTTACAGTGTTGCTGTCAGACCCTCTGCTGGCAAGTAATGTTTTCTTAATAGGTGCAATACAGTAATGCATGTTTTAAAATTTTAAAAAACCCGTTTTAAATAGGTTAATTTTCTTAACTAATTTAGTGTGTAATTTATGTAAAAATGAAATTTATTTCATCATAGACAATGTACGAAAATCAATTTTCTCTTTACAGAAAGCAGAAATCCAGATACATAACTTATTAGGAAAACAGAATTATAAACAAAAAATTGTTGTTTTCCATTACCTTAATACCATAATATCTTACCTTAATATAAACTTACCTTAAATTTTTATTTACAAGTACATTGAAAACTATAAAACTGAAAATTAAACAAGTTAATAAACATGTTTGGTTTAAAATAAATTAAGATATCCCTTTAATCTAATGGCTATTCATCCCATTATTATATAAAAAGACTGAGACAATGAGCGAGGGTTGAAGCTTAGAGATTATATATATACTTAATGTTTACGGACTATGAAATTCCTTTGAAATCATTTGAGAAAAGAAATTACATAAAATACTCATAATTTATAAATTCATTTCCAAAAAATATAAATAGTTCAGAAAACACACACATAATCTATGATCATTTTTGAATAATGTTAAAGAAGCATTTATTAAAGAAGCATAAATACAAGAAAAAAATACAAATTAACACAATATTTTAACTTAGTGTTATTATGTTCGGAAAATAACCAAATAAAATCTGACTACTGTTCTATTTATTTTACTTCTAGTAACTAACTAATAACTAAATAGATAAGCTACTAACACACATAGACATAAACATAGAGATACATATAAGTTTACATAGGCTGTAAACTCTTAACTAGATATTTTTTGGAAATAAATTCAGTAATGAATCTTTAACTCTTTAGGCATGAGATTTTTATGAATTAAAACTATGTAAATAAAAATAAATACCCCCGTCACAGCAGACCTGTGTACTCAGCAAATTTCCAATGCTGTCAATAAGTATGAGAATTATTTGTCTATTCTCCATACATGGTCCTGGGCTTAAGTCTTGCCATAAGACCTACAGTCATAGCTTCTTCCCTATGGGAAATTCGCTAAAATGAGTGCTTCGCTTGCCTAAGAATATTTTGGTCTCCTTAATTCTGTGTCATATTTCAGGATCGTTTTACAATCCAGAGTTTATAATGGTAGGGGAGTGTGAGAACGGAGGCCTGGTGTACAGTGAGGGAAAGTGTGCATGCCCAGCAGGCTTCACGGGGGATCGTTGTCAAACAGGTGCTTTATCAGTATCATAGCAATGGTAACATTGTCATGAAGGAATAGATAATAGGTTCGCCTAGAGCTAGACTCATTGCCAACGTAAGCACTCATTCTTTTCTAAAAAGTTGGGCGGTGCACTTACATGCATACGTACAGTTGGTGCCATTAGTCTGCGGTCGTGGCACTTTAGTTATTTATTAATTATCTTACTTTTAGAAGTATAAATAATTACTTTCTCAATCGGGTGACTTAGTATGTTGTGATTGTTTTCTGCTGAAAATCTTGCAGATGAGCATAATGGAGAGAGCTAGTCACACTTTTATAGAACGGCCAGTAGTGTCAGAGCTGCGCGCACATGCTAATGACACTGTCTGTACTTATCCTCTCCCGTTCTGGTTATCAGGGGGTCTGAGTATTCACTACGCCTCTCCATCTTCTTTCTCTCCACAATTTTTCTCCTTCCACATACTACCATTGCACCCTCCCTCTTGCTTCCACATCTAATATCATTAAACCACCTTCTTTTTACTACACTTATGTTATCTTAAATATAGGGTCCTTAACGGACGTGCCATTAGATCCAGGCTAACACGACGTGTCCGTGAATGCTCGCGCAGTTGAGCGGACCCTAACAAAGGGGAGAGGCAGTCCTTCCCCCCTCCACTACTACCCTCCCTACCATAAAAACTAACTCAGACTACTGTGGCGAGTTACAATTAAAATTAAGGATACCAATGAAAGCTTTTTTCAACGCTCAGTTGCTTCAAAAATTATTTTTTTTAAATCTTTAGAGGAAATAAGATATGTTAGATTCAATCTAATAGCGAGAGTGTTCTGGGTTAACAGTCATGCCTAAGAAACATGTCAGCTTCTTTATTCATATATCATATCTATTAATATTTGGATTAAAATACCTACCTGGGTTTATCGCCATTTCAAAAAAGGTAATAATTTTGAGAAAAATCAGATTAATCCACCACTTAAGTCAACTGTGCATCTGAAACCCACCTGTTTCCATAACAACTTGCTACACAGCAGCAATTTTTTCTTGGCCTGTGTGACATATTGTGTCCTGTGTCTGCAGGATGTGGAGCCAACAGGTATGGGCTGGACTGCGGAGGTCTGTGCTCTCTGCGGGAGCAGGAGTGCCGTGGCCTCACCCTCTGTACCCCTGTCGTCGGCTGCTTCTGTGCCCCCGGCTATAAGGGGTACCATTGCAATCAGAGTAAGCTCATAAATTTAGTACAGTACAGATAATTTAAAACCTGTCAAAGTTTGGCAATTCGCTAAGCATGCAGCAACACTGCCACAACTCTTTGAAATACCGGATCTAATTTGGAGGGAAAAGGAGTTTAACTTCACTAAACGAGGACATTTAATCTGATCGATGGTTGGAACAGAAATTGAAAACATTTTTGATTAAAAATCTATTAAAAATAAAAGAAATAAATGTAGTAAAATATGACAAAAAGAATACCAACCGACTGGGGTTACATTACTCTAGTTTTTTATCTTCTTCAAGAATTTTCTAGATTTAAGTGGAATATACAGGGTGTTCATTAAAGTTGGGGACAAACTTCGAGGGGTGATAGTACTCATAAAAATAAACAAAAAATTTCCTATAAACATATGTCGAAAAATCCTTCGTTTAGCCGCTAGCCACCATTTTGTATTTTATACAAATAACTTTATATATAAAGAACTATTTAAGATATAGTAACCAAACTTTGCACACATATTTATTGGCCAAAGAGAAAAATGTTCTCAAAGTATCATTAATTTTGCTTTTATATTTTCAAAATGGCGGCGGTTCTTAAAGTTAATGGTTTTTTTGTTATTTAACTTAAAACATTTTTAACGTCCGTCATTTTGAAAATATAAAAGCAAACTTAATGATAATTTCAGAATATTTTTTTCTTTAGCCATTAAATATGTGTGCGAAGTTTGGTTCCTGTATCTTAAATAATTATTTATATATAACTTTTTTTGTGTAAAATACAAATTGTGTATAACACATAAAAAAACTTTGTATCGAGGGTTTAAAATACCAGTAGAATTTATAAAAACATTTATATTTATCTTTAGTAAGCATTGTTGTTAATTTATTATTTATTGTTATCATTGTTGTTCATACTTTATTTATTGTTAAATTTTTCAGATCACTTTCAATGTTAAATTGTTATTGTTGAAAATATATTTATTGTTTTGTTTGTGTTCACTGAAGATAAGAAACAAGTGATGATAAAAACAGACTCATTTAATTTATTTAAGATTGAAGAACTGCTTCATTGTAGGCTAAAACCTGTTGTGAGGCATGTAAATTAATAAATAAATGTCAACATGTCGGTAGCTTGTGAGGGCCGGCAGTACGGGGCAGGCTGCACTCAGCGTTGTGTCAACTGTGCAGGCCGATGTGATCCGTACACTGGTGTCTGTACCACAGTTTGCAAACCAGGATACTATCCTCCATATTGTAAATCTGGTCAGTATTTCTACCAATGAACTCTCTCTTACTGGGAATAGGATCACAGAAACATTTATGTTTATTAAATTAATTCAAATAAATTGAAATTTAAAAATTTAATTTTTAAACACAGGTAAATCTTTGTAACTAATGATGAGAATAGAAGCCTTTGGATCACAGATAATAATATAAAAGGTTTTAATTAACTGATTAATTAACTTTTAATTAATTTAATTTACTGTTAGGTTATGCTGTACTGCTGTATGTTATACTGTTATTATAGCAAATATGGATTTCAAATTATCTTGTTTCATTTAGCTTCAAAATGAACTCGAGATAGTTTGTAACCTGTGTTGCCATAATAACTACAGGATCACCTGATGGTAACTATCCACCACCAGTAATTACCTGGTATCACGAGGTAATTTAAACCTTTTATAGTAAATGTAAGTTTTTTGAAAAGTTAACATTTTAAATTTTATGTAAAGATATGACTCAAATGTGACATACATTCAAGTGTCTCAGATATGTGCAGATATGACTCATCAAAATTGCAAAAGTGTGACTTTTGAATATTCACCATTTATTTTGTGTAAGAGGAATAGGAAAGGAACAATAAACAACATACAGAGTTGTAATAAATTATCAGACATTTTAATATTGAGTAAGTAAATAATCAATAAACTTAAAAACAAGGGAATAGCTTTATTAAAAAGCAAATTTAAAACAGTCTTATTAATAACGAATGACAAAAAAATACTGTTACTCATTCTTTTAAAAGGAAGCTAAACAAACTCCACATGCTCTCCGTGGGTTGCACGCAAAGTTTGTAGTCTGAATTCAACCTCCCATCATGTTTTTCTGAGCATTGCTGGAGTGCTTTTAATAACCTCTTGAACTCTTCTCTTAAGAACCTAAACGTCTTGAACCTTTTTTGCATACACTCTGTCAAATTTTAAAACTGTTTTAAATTTTCTATTAAATAAAATGATTCACATACTTTTAAATTTATTGGTTATTTATTTATTGAATCTTAAAATGTGTCCAATAATTTATAACCACCCTGTATATTAAAAAGATACTGAAGCAGAATTTCAATGACAATTTATTGCATTGAAAAGTATATGAATTTTTACATATGAGGTATATAATCTATAGCTTTTCGTGTTTTCCTAAGCTACTATAAGAGAATATAAAACTTCAGGTTTCATTATCTGTTGTCAGTGAGATGTGTTTTTAACAAGAGATGACTTTTTCATATCTGTATTGAGGTCTCTTTGACCTTGAGAACTTAAAATATGAAACCTGTTTTAAAATTATGTACTCTTCACATACTAAAACTAAATTCTTAAATCCACTAACTCTTTTCTTTCAGAGTATTCCTACACCCAGTTTGCCCCACAAGTGAATGTTTCCAATTACGGTGAAGTGACAGTTTCCCCTGACATCTACAACACTCTGGGCAAGGGAAAACCTGCCTTCTATCAGGTTCAGTATAAGGTAAGATCACCTGTTTCTCAGTTCACAGTGATAGATTAGATTAGATTGGATTATTGAAATGGCGACCATACTACAAGGTAGGTATTTTAAGCCAAGTATGAATGAGGATTGAGTGTAAGATGATTGTGGCACGATCTTGTAGTCTTGTTACTAACTAAAGCTGACATGTTCCTTAGACAGGACTGTTAATTAATAGCCCAACAGCCGATGGCAAGAACTAAGGGACCTACAGTTTAACGTGGAATCCGAACCACGGCCTCTGAATTACAAATTGGTCTAATTATGAGGATGGTCTTTGCGGATTAACAAAATATTCAATACAGCGGACATTAATTCACACAAGAGAACACTACACCAATCGACCATCGCACACAACTATCTAAAATTTGTGACCTCCAAGTTGTTGAATTGCAAAACAACGCAACCGACCCATTCATCATGTTTTATGCATGTTTTAAACATATTTTATCATCAGTATGTATCAGATTTTTACACACTCTTCACACAAAATGACGGCACATATCCTAATTTGAAATAAATGATTATGAAGAGCTAATGGATGAAAACGAGTATCAAGTAGGTCGGATTATACATTCCCTACCTTTACCTTGACCCCATTACACCAGAATCTCCTAACTAATCACAATGTGACTTTTACTTTTGATTTTATATTTCAAAGAGAATTTATCTTAAAAAATAATGAAGGTTAGTAAGGACTATTTCTCATTTATTCTTATTTTTATATCATATTTATATCTTCATGTTCTGTTTATTATAATTTATCTACTGTTAGTCTAGGTAGAAAGTCTTAACCCTTTGAGTACTATGAAATTTTTCATGTTTTTCAACAAACAAAAACACAATACATAAACTAAACATTTTTAAACGTCCCTCCTTTTCCTAACCCAAATCATAAAAAAACAAAACCAGTGTCCACTCTTTCCCAATCAAGCCTACAAATGCCATCAACTTCTACCCAAACTGGTCACTGTTTATTTTACATGGGCCCTCCCACTACTTTTTCCCCACAAATTTGCAAACCAAATTGGAAATTGCTAATGGTTGGGAATCAAACGTCAATACCTCTAGATGGCTTCCAAATCTTTACTCGTCAGCAAACACCATATCCTACTGGATGACAGTACACCATCAATCAAAGTGCTTTATTGGTGGGAAAAGCTTCTCTAGCAGCAAAACAGCAAACTCCATGAGCTAATTCCATTATTATTAGCTCATAGATGCGACTACATAATAATTGACTTTTTAGGATGGAAACTAACGACGATATATTGGTCCATAGCACTGAAAGTGTTTTGAAGTGTTCTGAACTGATTTGAATTTCGGTATGGGTTGCCAGCTGTCCCGAGCACTCCAGTGGACGGTGTACCGCAGCCTACCCATCACTCCGACTGGAGACAGTCTCCAGGATGTGGTGATCCCAGAACTGCAGCATGGCGTCAGGTATGACGTGCGGGTGGTGCTCATAGACGAGGACCTCAACAGCTACCAGGGAAATCTCGTGCCCTACAACCAGTTCCTTACCAGCTGTTACAGTATGTCTAAAAACACAACTATAAGTAATTTGAAACAAATTTTTCAATTATAAGAGTAAGAGAATAAGAAAAAGATTTTTATTCAACCAGTAAATACTTCGTTCAAACATATTGGCGTGTTATATTCCTATGTTCTTCAGATCCTTACAAAGCAATTCAATATTTTCTATGTAATACATCAACTGTTTACCAGTAACAATTTCAATTACTTAACAACACAGGTACAATAGCTATAGGCCTGTAATAGGAGGACTGCATGCACACGTGTGTTCGACCGTGCGACTACCCCTCCTTTCAACAGACGGGGAGAGTGAGGGGGAAACCAGCCCGCCCTTCAATGTCACTGCATCGCCGGGTTGTAGGTGGGAGATGCATGGTTGAGGGATAAGGGGGACGGGGAGGGGAAGTCTAGCCTGCCTAAAATATTTTAACAAAAAATTTAAAAATTAATTTTTGATTTTAACGTACAACATTAATCAAGCCAATAGATTTACTTTTTCTTTTTTATAAACTCACACACAAACCTACACACATACATACATGCACTCTTACATATATATTAATAACTTAACTGTAATAATAATAATAATATTCGTATAACCTTCTGGCCAAGGTCTGATGTTTTCAGGTCGCACTAGTGCCTCTAACGTGACCTATCGACTACATACGTAGCCGGGACTAACAGCAACGTGTCTTCTGAAGCTCATTGGCAGTCAAAAAAATTAAATTTCATGTGTGTTATGACCGGGAGTCGAACCCAAGTCTTCTGGATGGTAGACCAGTTCTCTATCCATTCAGCTATGACTGCCAATTTCTGTAATAAAATAATTTATTACAATTTCACTGTAGTAAATTATTATTATTAAAATATTACCTATGTAGAAAATTAGCGTTTGAAAGAATTTAATTAGTTAACGTAGCCCGATAAGTTTTAACTAGTCTATGAGCTAAATTATTGTCACATTATGTATATTTATTTCTATTATATTATTTATTTTGAAAGAAACACGTCGGGAAAACTCGTTTGGAAATAATACTTTTTTATAAAAATATGTTGTTAGAATAAATTAGATTATTCAAATGGCGACCCACCATTAGGTATTTTAAGCCTAGTATGAACGAGGATTGAGTGTAAGATGATTGTGGCGCAATCTTATAGTCTCGTTACTGACTTAGGTTGACATGTTCCTTCAACAGGGCTATTAATTAATTATGGCAACTAAGGGACCTACAGTTTTAATGTGGAGTCCAAACCACTGCCTCTTAAATACAAACTGGTCTAATTTATGAGGGTTCAAATCACGTCGCGGTCACCAAATAAGGTGCCTCGGTCTATTCTATTTTAATAACTAACAAGGTACCTTGAAGAATGAAATTATTTATTTACAACGTGTGAACTATTGAATGTAAACATTGTAAACATCAAAATTAATTATCTGATCAGCTGAGTATCATAAAATAATAATTTAGAGTCTTTCAGACTCATATACAGTCATCGCTTGGGATGCCTAGGCGAGTGCTGGAATTTTATTATGTTATGTTGGTAAGATCGACGGTGTATATGAGGGGAAGATGCAATGAAGCTTTGTCCCTTTCACCGTAAATGCGTCCTCCCACCAAGATGCGGCCTTAGCCAATAAAAATAATTTTAAATATATTTTATTTATTTTCTCCACCTTCTTTATTTTTATTTCTATAGATTAGCAACAATGTATTTTCAGAAAGAAAACATGGAGGAATAATTAGAAAAACACTATCGTACAGTCACGCAAGGGCATGGTTCCTGCCTGTAATCCCCTATTTTGTGTCTTTTACCGTTACCTTTTTTCTACACCTATACCTAGACAATCATTAATTAAAACTATAAGTGGAGTGATAAAATGCTTAATGGTTTCTTTAAAAGAGCATTTAATCATCCAAAACTATCCATGCTCTTTTTTGGGGCTGGTTTGCTTACTACATCTAAAACACCATTTTCCGTCATATGATTAAAACTGAAATCACTACTATTTTCTTACTAAAATAATGATTAAAGTTAAAACTTCTATTTACAATATAACTAGAGCTAACTGATAAAGAACATTAGGAAGGACTATTTCTTATTTTTATCCATCTAAAATTTTTAAGTTTAAAAAGAGTTAAATCATAACAATATTATCGTGTTTAATGGATTATATATGTCTTATTGCAGTAGTATTATTAAAAAAAGTTTTCTTCCAGTACCAGAAGAATACGATTACCTAGTGAAAGCTGAAACAACTGATTCTACAATAACATTGTCTTGGGTGGTATGTATTCTTTTTTATTTTCAACAAATTTCTCAGAAGTTATTATTAAAGGCCTTTGCGGCTAAAGTTGTGTATGATATTTTTTCTTCCTATCAATAGTAAAATATTCAACTTAAAAACTCTCAGACCCCAGTATTCACTAAATTATTAAGTCAAAGCTATCTAACTACTTTGGTGTTAGCTGAAGCATATTTTTATTATTTCCAATAGAAAATGATAACTATTCGTTAAAGAAGAGGCCCTGTTATGTTGAGTCTACCTTATTCACGACTGTCAAAATTGAATGCACCTTACACAACCAAATTCGGTTTTTTAGCCTACAAAAATGTGATTAAAACAAACTCTGAAAAATGTAACCTACTCTGTTTCGTTCAAATTATGTTTAGTTTAATTTAAATAGTTTTCTTTTGTCAGTATGAGCCAAAAGACCAATTCAGCTGTCCAGTAGTAAACTACGAGTTGAGCTGGCAGGAAGGTTGGCGCTGGTTGTCGCAAAATGTTACCAACACGACAGCCACGTTGGTCAACAAGCTACCAGTCACTGAGTACAGGCTACGAGTCAGAGCACTGACGAGCAGTGATTATGCTCCGTATTCCGATACTGTCACGGTGCGCACGGCTAAACGAGGTGAGTCCGCCACCTGCTCTATGCCAAAAAACTCGAAGATTTATATAAATTTTGAATTGGTGATTTTGCTATGTTCTAACTACAGTAGAACCCGTCATAACCAGCCTCAGTTTTATAATCCTCGAAATATCCTGCCGATTCCTGGAAGAGATATCAATCAATATTTCCCACAGCTTACAAATGGGTAAAGTACGCCAATAACAATCACAGAAGAGTATGACTATATTTATTAACTGCACATTCCAAATCGTTATCCTCATAATTAGACCAGTTCGTAATTCAGTGGCTCGGATTCCACCTTAAACTTTATGTCCCTTAGATATGTCATTGACTGTTGGGCTATTAAGTAACAGTTCTGTCTAAGGAACATGTTAGCCTTAGTCAGTAACTAGACTACAAGATCACGCCACAATCATCCTACACTCGTTTTTCATACATACTTTTGGCTTAAATTACCTACCTTGTGGTACATTTGCCATTTCAAAATCTAATCTAATCTAATGCGGCCAAGGGCTCCGTTATGAGGTGGCCGGATATGAGGGGTCCTACTGTATCATAAACTCAATAGATGTAATGTAACAAAGGAATTTAACCGGGGGATGGTCGAGGGGTGAGCGCCACGCTCACTTTTCATTTTGAGTTTCTACAAAACATGGAGTTTGTAATATATTGGCCTGAAACTCAGATTACCTGTTGTTCAGGGTGTCAGTAGCGAGGAGGTATGACAGGGAAGGTTAAGTGACCTACAGTCTGTCTTGCACCTTTGTTTCGTAACGAGTTGCAGTGCAATAAACACAACTAAAAAGGCATTTTATTTAGTGTTTCAGTGCATCATGTGTTTTGTATATCTTTATTGTTGATTTAAATAGTTAAGTAAATAAAGTTTATAGTTTGAGAGTTTTAAAATTTATTTTTATTGTGAAATTAGTTATTTTTAGTTTTGTGTATAATTAAAGGTTAGAAAAATAGTTATACAAAAGTGGTATGATATAATTTGTTCGCAATTCGTAAAATATAAATTGTTAACAAGGCATTTAAAAAGGTGAGCTAACACCTTGACCATCAGTGTAATACTTTGACTTTGACCAACGGTGGGCTAAAATAAGTTTTTAACTTTTTAACACTGTGGATCTCCAGACTGCTCAAACTTGTTTTTGATTCAGCCCCTGGAGCGATCTCCAACTTGACTCTTGCACAGTCAACTGACACTTCTCTCACCTTCACCTGGAACCCTCCATCGGATAAAGAGCATTACAGGCTTAACTATGTTGTCACTTATGAGGTGAGTAAAGCCCTGTTTACACGCTACAATGAATCTAGCAATTTATCGTAACGATCTAATTGTTATGATTTATCGTTGCATGTAAACAGGTGATCGTAGTAATTTATTGTAGTTGGAATAGATTGAACGGTTGATACCGGCCGGCTAGAATTTCTGCAAATCGTAGCAACAAGTTGGAACGTGTAAGTAGCAGCCACTTGTCGCTACAATTTGACTACAGTTTGCATTGGTTGCTCATGGGGCTAGTGAAGGTTTTGTTTCTTGTGTTGTTGTTTGTACGTTAGTGATCACACAGCAACATAGCATCATTATTTCTTTCAATTACACACATTTCTTTCAATAAGTTAAAATGAGAAAATACACTTTTCTTCATCAACCACTGGCAGCTCCACATTGCCTTTTGTTTACGACACTCTTACAACTTCGTAAGATCGCTAAACATGTTAAATAAATTGTCCACATCAGTACTTCCTCCATGGACAAAGGCAAGAACTAAAGGTGTAAAAGAACTCAAATCAAGAAATCGTTGTGTGCAAACAGCACTCACTCTTTCGACTTATTTGAATAATAATTTGTTACAATAAAATCATTACGATTAATCATAACGTGTCAACCTGCCTTAAGGGTGACTGAAGCAGGTATCCAACCTTTTTTTATTTTGGTACTTTTTCCCCAGTGGAGCATCTCATACACTAAACATTCATTACTATCTTGGCTACAAATATAAATAATTATAGTTGTTAATATTCAAATACTGTTTAGGAATAATACAAGAAAATTTAAAAAAGCAACACGTGAAAATGTACCCTGGGCTGAAAAAAATTTTTACTTAAGACTTTTTTTAAATTTTTTATATGCTAATTGAAAATATCATGGAAGATAACAAAAACTTAGTAGAATTCATAAAGGTAATCAATTACAAAAAAATTTCTTAGCCTATTATGATCTTTTCTCTGAAAAATCCGAATGACTGACATGCTTAGGGACACAGGTTCCACGTCGTTGTATAATATAATGTAATGTCATGTGTAAGCTTAGTAATCAAAAACACTTAGTTTATACGTCCACTTTTAATGTTTAATATTATATGAGTTTTCAGTCCATTTAATTTGGATACCAATACCGTGATTCCAATCTAAACAGCTGAACTGATAACCCTGTGACAGTGCAGGAAGCTGGCAGCTTGTGAACGGGAGTGTAGTGAGGCAGGCGAGGCCCATGTCATACAGCCCTCGGTTACTCTGCCCGGTCTCCATCCCCTGGCTCAGTATCTGGTTACTGTTGCAGCATCTGATGGTGCCCTCGGACCCAATGTTTCAGTCATTCAAGCCACCCAGCAAACTGGTATACATTCAAATACTTTTACATAAAACAATACCTATTCAACCCTGAGTGAAATTTGGGTTTCAAAGTATCGAAAAGTCAAATTAAGGAGGACAAGGCTAATTGATTTCAGCCCTAATATTTATCTAACTGTTAATCATAGATTGACCATTATTCAAGTCATTGTACTTTTTTCATCCTTTTTTCAAAATCCCTATAAATGCATCAAATTTTAAATCTATCATATCTTACCACCTCTTTCCTATTGTTTTCAACTTCTATAAAAATACACAATCAGCACCGAATAGTCTAAATAATAACTGATCTACTAAATAAAAGTGAATCCAACCAATCGGTTAAAATAGTTGGGATACACCGCCAAGGAACTAGTTCTGGTAGGCAGCCACTGACTGGGATATATGGTGGCTAATATTTTCATGAAAAGGCAATCTATATTCAAATATCGTCTTATCCAATTTAGAAATATGTGGACTTGATAAGTATCGATTGTCAACCTATCAAACTGTAACTGTGGTGCGAGCGGCGTTATGGACAACTGAAATCCACTAGGTCGGCGCTAGTGTCGCTTATTCGTTACGCATATGTCATTGCAAGCTTCTTGAGTGACCTGTTTAAGATATCAATTATGTTTTTGTACATTTTTACACCTCCAAATGGACATATTTCATAAGACTATCGAAAAAATTGTGGCCTTAAAAAATAATTTTTGTAGTATAGGAAACATTTTTTTCTTGTTTCAAAATTTCACATAGGTTATGTGAAAAAGGTCTGTTATTCATCCAAAATTTCAGCTCAAAACCATAGTAGTTTTCCCACACTCTGCATGAAAAACACAAAACTTCCAAATTAATCACCCTGTAACTCAAAAAGTTTGGTAAAAAACTTGAAAAAGTATGCCAAAGCATATTTATGACACAATCAAATAAATCGTTAAAATTATGTTTTTTTATGATGGTCGATTTTTTTACCACACCACCTTAGTGTAAATGTTTTATAGTTTTTATTTGTTACTGATCTCTTGAGTTCAAATTGGTTTATAAAGTTATATAAAATATTTTAACTTACTTGATTTTATGTCAATATATAGTGCCCTCTGAGGTGGTTGAGTCCAGTGTGAAATCATCTCAGATCTCTGACTCAACCGTCACTGTCTACTGGGAACCCGTCCATGTGTGTTCTGGCTTCTTCCTCGAGTATGCCTATCATCTTTACAAGGTAAATCCAATCAATGCAATTTGAATGTTACTCCTCAAATTAAATTGTTCAATCATTATTTGTTATATAAGATAATGCAATGGTTGAGAGAGTTAATTAAAAGCCCTTGGTTTTTGTTTTTTTAACCATTAATTAGCCCCCGTAATTAATTATTTAATTTAACCCCAGTAGGAAACCATAAGTGGTGCTCTAAAATAAATTATTTGATTTTATATTACAATATTACATTTCAACTCTTGGTTAGTCAGCAAAAGTACATGGAGTAAAAGGCTGATCGTAAATTTAACAATTCAATACATTCGAAGTAATCTAATTTGAATTATATTCTTGAGAAATCAAAAAATCAACATAAGTGGCTAATATTATATTAAATTTAGCCAGAACTCTCTTTCCTATATAGTATAAATACAAAAATATGATATAAAAATTATTTCCTATATTATATTACTGTATATATTTTCTATATTATCTGTTATGATAACGAGGAAGGTTTATGTTCTATAAAATACAGTTTTTTGGCACTGGACTGATCATCAACTCAGACATGTCCACTCTTCAATGCCTAAAATTGCAATAGTCGCTCTGACAATTCGCACGGTCAAAGACAAACACGTCTGTCTTTGATCACTATCACTGGTATCGACGAGCGATACTGTTTGTCGCTCAACTTCGACGCTCTCAGGCTCAGCCATAAATTTGAATTATTTTGATGTGACGGATTTGCTTACTTGGACGATCAGGCCATTTTTTGTCGCCCAGCTAAGACGGGACCCAAAGAGTAAGAATTTTTTATTTTCTCTTTTAAAATCTGTTTGCTTATGTGATTGCTAATCTGTGGTGTCAAAGCTTATGGCATCGGTGACCAATTCTGTAAAAATAAACTAACCTTCATTAATGCAACATTTTTGATAATCCGACACCCCTCGGTCCCATAACTGTCCCATAAGACAGTGACCCTATATTTTGACACTAATAAAATTTTTCATGTTTTGAAATTTTATTTTATTTTATCTCTAGACTACTAACAAGCAGTTTCAATGGCTGTGTCTATAAAAATGGCAATCTTTCCTTTTTTAAGTAAAGAATTTGCTGTGGAAAATTTAATTTGATTCAAGATTGATGTATGCTGTGTTTCAGGTTCAATACAAGAATAAAAAAAATATAGAAATCGCCATTTTTGTTACATACTATCTCGATCTAGGTTTCTTATCAGTGCTAATATTTCCATTATATTGTCACTACAGTTCTCAATTCTATGTTGATCTACAGGGCGAGGATGTGACTTCCATACTCTACAGTGGCACTACTCAGGAAATGTTTGCTCATTTTGAAAATCTTGAGGCCAGAACTGTGTACAAAGTAAAAATATTCATTGTAACTTCAGGTGGATGGAATTCAGAGAAATTTTTATGGATTAATGTTACTACCAAGGCTTCAGGTGAGTTTAATCTCAAGCAAGGGACTGTGGAACGTATGTGTTTACAGTTCACAATAATTTTATTGGTAGAACCAAAGTACGACTGTACAGAATCTAAATATTTTTCAATATCATGAATAATTGAATCCAAATTACCTGGTAATCAATTTGTATACAATTTATTATATTTATGTCTATTTTATTATCCAGTTATTCTGTGGTGTTGCTGTCATTAACAAGAAGAGAAAGGATGAATAGTAAAATAAGGGTAATAAAATAAATAGGCTAGTAAAAGGATATGGTGAATAGACTGCAGTTGAACCCGTATGTTCTCCAGAGTTATCCTGTAAGTGACCTCACTTATTTCAATTCAAAAAATCTTTATTTACATGAACGTTAGGAACAGTAATGGCGTCAGTAAAAATATGGAATGTAACTTATTACATAATCACAGAAGGTTTATAAGTTCAAGAACTCATCCAAGGTATAGACTGGGTTGTCCTGCAGGTATGTTTGTAGTTTATTCTTCAGGGTTCTTCCTGTTAGACCTTGATGACTGGTAGGTAGAAGGTTCTTCAGCTTACGCCCCATGTATGAGGGAGTTTTCTCAAATAAAATGGGGGTGTCGAGGTATGATGTATCTCGCAGCGTGTCTTGTGTTATAAGTGTGGATATCTTTGTTTGTTTCAAGCTTCAGGTTGTCCGCATGCAGTATTACTTGGAGGATGTATAGGCCAGTAACTGTCAGAATTCCCAGTGTTTTAAATGCTTGCTTGCAGCTTTCTTGTTGCAAGTCAGCTAGAGCCCTTATAGCCATTTTTTGAGTAATGAACTCAACTTATAGGTCCTCTAAGTCATGAAGCTACACTAATCCCATCAAGACAGATTATATCTACAGCTGGGAATCAAACTTGCAACACGAACTTGTAGGCTTACCATACATGGTTTGTTCTGTAATAAGTTATCAGTTTATCGAACAGTCTGTTTGTATACAGTTGCAGGACCAGTCCAGAAGTTGTCTGCGTACAAGACAGGTCGTCAGGTGGTGGGGCTTCACTGGGAACAACCGTTGCGCACGTACGGGGACTTGGCTGCATTCACAGTGTCATACGATACCTCCGGGAACAAGGGAGGAAGTGAAGTGGTAGAGGAGGAGAAGGCTCGCTGTGTCATATGGCCCAACAGTTACTGTCACACTGTGAATGACCTGGACCCTGACACTAACTATACCTTCACAGTGAGTGACAACGTTGTCGTCTAATTGCTAAGAAACATCAAATCTGATGCAATTACTATTGAACAAATCTCTAGTCCTTACCCATTCAATTACAGCTACTCATGCATGTAATTAAAACATGACTAAATAAAAACTAGCCAGTTATTTTATTTGTCTCTAAGTGAGTAGTAAATAATAACAGCAAACTAATTATTATTATTGTTTGAGAAGTATTTTTCATTAATTGTAGCATCTATACATTACATTTCATTTCAGGTGTTTAGCCTCATAAAATTTTGCAACTTCTGTCTTTCAACTATGATCAGGCTTAACCAAGTATTTAATTTTATTTAATGCGAAAATTTAACTAAAAACAAAAAAATAGACAATGATTTTTGTGCTATTAATTATTTGTTCAGTAAATAATTAATTGGTCTGCCAACGATCACTCACATATCTGGAAAGTTGTAAGTTAAATTAGTTGGATAGTTGTAAGTAAAACATAGTGAATATCTATCACATTTTATGCTATTTAATTGTCTGAAACTGGCGTGGTTCTATCTTTCTAACAAATAAATACATGCTATAGTTCAATCAGAACAGAACAATTAACAATTTTGTTTTCAAGTTATGATTTAATTACAGGTAACTGCCCGCAATAGTGAGATCCCAGAGTTTGGCCCTCCAGAATCAATCATTGCCACGACTAATGAAAAAGGTAAATCAGATAAGTCTATTGTTTTTAATTTTTTAGGGTTAAAAAAATCAAATGTTATTTAAGAAGATATAAAGTGTACCAGGGCTATTTTCCACAAAAAAGGAATTTTATTCTTTTCTGATTTTTATATTTTCAGCTCCGGAAAAGCCTGCAACCCTTCAGATTTTTAATATGACATCAACCAGTTTTGTGGTGTCATGGGGATTCCCTCTGAGAGCAAATGGACTGCTGCGTTCGTTTCTGGTCACTCTTGCAGAGACAGAGCGAGTGGACTACGAGCACTGCTGCAAGCAGTTTCCTAACATCGAGATCTCTGTCAACCAAGAACAGGCTTTATATGAAACTGAGGTAAAACCCCAATCTTACGAATTCGGAGAAACTATTTTAAATAAATGTATGAATTTTATGAAACAAATATAATTTTATCCTTATATGGGATTCGGTTTACGTAAAGGATATTGATTTCAGACATTCAATATTGTATCAAAGAACTATAGTTTGATTTTACTACCTGTCACTTGAATTCACATCTTGTAAATCTTGTTACAGTGATCATTTCATTTGTTTAGAAGACAGTGAATATTATTACATTTATACATAAATCTTTACCAAGTTTTAGAATTTAATCCTTTACACTATGATGCTGTATTTAAAGATTGTCCTTCGAGATCGGGTGGCCAGCAGCGCTGGACGTGGCTATTTTCTTGTCAGCTCAGTTTGATTTTGGTTTGATTTTGGCGTTCCTCACAGCTTGGGCGGCCAGTAGCGCTTGCAGCGTTAAAATGCAATGAACAAAAGTGGCCAAACATAAGAATAAGAACAAACATAAGTAGCCAGCAGAGATGGCCACTTATGTTCTTTGTTATTTCATTATAGGTATTATTGCATTGTTGTTTATTTATACCCTTTATTAAATCAGCTGTGTATTCTTGTAATAGAGCCTGCCTTTTTTTAATAGTTTTTTATTGAAAAATTGCAACGACGAACGAACGAGTGCAATGGTTGAAGCCAATTGGAAAGACGAGGGTTTGAATCACAACCATGAGCAATCCCACTTTGGCTTGCAAATGTGCGGTATAGCGGAGAGGGGGCCCACCTAAAATAAGCGGTGGCCGGCTTGGGTGGAAGTTGACGGCATTTGTAGGCCTAACACGTTCGCGACATAGTGTGCCCGACCGGGTACACGGGTGTATAGGGAACGCTCATGGTTATGATTCAAACCCTCGCCTTTCCAATTGGCTTCAAACGTTGAACTCGTCAGTACTGAAGATTTGATCACCACACCAAAGGACACGGATATTAAAAGCATACTCTAGCAGTACAGCAGCAAATTTCATGAGGCATTAGTTTATGCATTAGCTCGCAGATGGCAGCACCGTGACGGTAATCGTTGACTAAGCCTCGCCTAATATCATCGCGATAAATAGACACTAATAATCACCTTTCACTGCCATTGACACGGGCGTGATGATTGTCACTCGGAGGTATAATGGGATTATTCTAAAAATAATTTTCAACTAGTTTGTGTCTGAGCATAGGTAGTGGGGCTCAACCCTGCATCCACATACGCAGTGAGCGTGACAGGCAAGACCATCGTGCTGGGAGCATCGGAGAGTCTGACGGTGCACACCCGGCCCCCACCACTACCTGTAGTCAGTGTCCCAGCCCCAGTCCGTGTGTCAGGGGTAGTTGCTGAGTGGACGGTACAGGAGCCAGTGTCTGAAATCAACGCCCAGATCTATCTACCCTTGGTCAGGTGAGCTCAAATCAAATCAAATCTTTTTATTGTCAATATGCGGCTTGGCCAGAAAATAAGAACCGTTTTAAAAACAAACACATAGACAATATTTTTTTACAATATTTATTTTTACAAGAAAGAAGACATTTTAAAATATTTTTCTACATAGTTTCATTAGTTTCCATCAATGCTTAGACATTTTTTGTAGCGAGAATCCAACTTTTCTGTACCCTCTTCATCCCATGCCCCCATTGATGAATACTTTTTTCAACACTATCATCATTGTCAAAACGGCATTTGATTTTTCTAAAGCGTTCGATTGTGTCAATCATGATATTTTAATTCAGAAATTAAGGGCCATAGGGTTTTCCCAGAATGTCCTCAACTGGCTGAGATCTTATCTATCAGATAGGCGGCAATGTGTGGAGGTTGGTGAGAAGCGATCCGACTGGGAGACTGTTACTTGTGGTGTTCCACAAGGATCAATCCTTGGGCCCTTACTTTTTGCACTTTACGTAAATGACATAAACTCAGCGTTGGTGCATTGCAAACACCATATGTACGCTGATGACCTTCAAATATACGACCACTTTACTACAAGCAATGTGAACGATTCTGTCAGAAGAATCAATGAGGACATTACTAGAATTGTTGCATGGGCTGAAAAACATGGACTGAGACTAAATCATGAAAAGACTAAACCAATTGCAATTTGCCGTACTCAACTTCGCAATTCAATTTTGTTTGACTCCATTGATTCAATTACGGTATGCGGAAATTCTCTGCCATACTACGACAAAGTAAAGGATCTTGGAGTAATACTTAACACAACACTCACTTGGGACGAAGCAATCACTGACATACGCCGAAAGGCTTTCGCATCAATACACTCACTCAAGAAATTACAGAATTTTTTGCCACTACACATTAAACTGCATTTGGTCAAAACACTTGTACTTCCCCACTTTACTTACTGCAACTCACTGATCGATGACATGACTGTAACACAGGCGGGTATGCTCCAGCGTTCTCAAAATTATTGCTTGAGATTTGTTTATTGTCTTAGACGTTATGAGCATATCACGCCGTACTACCTTGAGGCAAAAATTTTGAAATTGAAAGATCAAAGAGCAATCAAAATTCTGTCATTACTTTTTTCAATATTAAAAACAGGAGTTCCAAATTATTTTAGAGATGACTTTAAATTCGTATCTCAAGGTAGTTCGCGAAATTCACGTTCTTCATCGATCACATTACGAATACCTCATCATGTGACCACAGCTTATGATAGGGCTTTTGTTGTCACTGCCTGTCGCCTTTGGAATAATCTACCTCTACATATAAGATCCATTGAAAAACGATCACAGTTTGTGGCGGCACTAAAAACTTTGTTTTTTGATCGGATGGTCTCGGCTGGCGTGTCCTAGGGCTTCTGTGGTGGGGCGGTTGCTGATGTGAGTGTATGTGCTTGAGTGTAAGTTTTGTAATAAAAATAATCTATTTATTTTTTATTTTGTATATTCTATGTTTTATTAAGTATATTTTGTTTGTAATCTATGATAAGTTTATTTTTATGTTCATATTTTTATGTTTTAATGCAGGTTAAGTGTAAGAAAGGGCCATGTGGCCCTAACTTTGCCTGTTAAAATAAAGAATTTTTCATTTCATTTTCATTTCATTTCATTTCATTTCATCCCCTGAAATCCGGCTTCATGTGCAAAAGGAAAGTGGTAATAAGAAGGTGCCAGATCAGGGCTGTAAATCGGAAGCACATTTTTCTTCAAGAGGTAAAGAGGAAAATTTACCATTTAGAAGATTACAATTTAAAATCCGATAAAAAGTGTTGTTGATATGAAAGTATCAACGGTCATAATCTTAACTATTCATTCATTAGAATGGGCTTATTACTCCCAAGGCCCTTCAGCCATGAAAGCTTTTTGCGCTCCAAGTTTCTCTCTATTCAAGAGATCTTGAAGACTGCAACAACCTGTTGACAAGCTTGTCAGGAGGCAGGAAGCTATCCCTTTCCAAATTGTCTAGAGTAGAGGACTTAACCTCTGTCATCCCTATACAATCAAAGAGTAGATGATCAGCAGTTTCCTCCTGCAGATAACATTTCCTGGTCAAAGGGTCCCCATCAAAGACCCGCATGCGCAGTTGATGCTTCCTCAGATTACCTTGACCAGTGACGATACCTGTGACAAGTTTGGCATTCTTCCTGCCAAGAGTATGGTCTTTTCACAACCTGTTGAGATGGAGAACATAGATTAAGCTTACTCACTCTATGTAGAGTGAGCTTCCCCATCTTTTCTTATGGCAACCCCTCGTTTTAGGAATTGATAGTGTGAAATGCCACAGCGCGGGAGATACTATAAAAGGGCTGAGGCCCACAAAAGGGAGATGATGCAGCCCTATTGGCCAGACAATCCGCTACCTCTTTACCATCCACCCCAGAGTGCCCTGGAACCCAACAAAGGGTGACTTCATTGTTTCTGCCCAGCAGGACACAGGCTGAAAACAGTCCAGCCCCACACAGCCTTAGAGCTAAACCCAACAGAGTCCAATGCTCTAAGGGCCGCCTGACTGTCAGAAAACATGTTGATAGATAGACCCTGATAGCCTAGCCTCAGAATATCCCTAGCACATTCCATCACATCACTACCACAGGCGCAGCCTATTGCCTATTGCACCTACAAGAGCTCCCAGCTCATGATATGTATTGTGGATCTGCATTGGTTCTTACTGCTCGATAACCTTATCGAACATAATTCCCTGCAACAAACCACAATCTTCAACAGACAGATTCTCCTCCGGAAACGATGTCGGGACAATAGGGATCTTCGTCATCATTAGGAGATCCTTGAAGCAACCACCTGCAGACATGGACGTAGACACCATCGGGGCCAGCGTGTTCTGACGGGGGTTTGAGATCCCAACGGGATTTCTTTGTCACAGGAGCCGCTGCTGCCTTGGTTGCCCTGTGCATAGGTGCCACACCTTGGTTATCTTCCAGCTCCCCTCTTGGGTTGGGGGTTTCAAGCCGCTTCCTCTTCATCAGCTTGTACTCCTCCCTTGGAAGCCAGGTCCCATCCTTGGTCTTTTTCTCCTTCACCAACTCCAACCTTCGAGCATGCAGCCCCTTCCGCTGTTCCTTGGTGAGCGAGGCCCAGACAATGTCGTCTGAGATGTCCAGAGCAGACTCCTGCTCCAACTTTTCCTCCACAGCCATTGTGCCAGACACATCAGCCTTTGATGTACCTGCAACAGCAGCATCAGTGACAGAAGATGCCTGGACAGCCCTGTGCGCCATCTCCAACACCTCCATGGGTTCTGGAATTGAGGTGAGAGAAGAGGCTAGGCTAACCTCTCCAAACCACATAACCCCTCTTCCAGTGAACTCAGCGAGTCCCCTGAAAAAGAAAGCTGTTGGTTGCCCTCCCCAGAATTCATGGGCAAGCCTTCCGAAGAGGGGTGGGATCGAGTGCCAGTGCACTGACCCACCTGGGGTAGTTCTGTGGTTTTATCATCAGCCATTATTCTTTTTCTAGAACCGAGAAGTCAGTTTGTTAGCAGTTTGGCGACCATTCCGCAAATGTTGCTCCGCCCACCAATATCTAAAAATCTGGGCCCTTTCGGAGTTGCACCCCTCATCGCCCCCAGCTCAATCCTGAAACAGCTACACATATACATTTCCCGGTCGGCAGTGCGGTGGCCGTTGAGTAATTACCAATCACTCCCCTATCTGAGTGTCAGGCCATTCCAGTGAACTTCACCTCCGCCCCAACACTCTACATGAGACGCTGCTCGCCGTCTCATGGACAGTTTATCGACAACCTAGTCTAGATCCGCTGCCTACTGCTAAAAACAGGGGCACCCCAAGTAGGCTATGTGCAAGCACACAGCACGACCGGCAGCAAGGCCAATAGGGCAGCATATTGCTGCTTCACAGTGGTTTTGTAGAAGCAGTCTACCCCATGAAGCCGTGTGGTATTGACTTCTGCCTGAGAGCCTAACGGTACACCCTCGTCCCCATATTAAGAGCATACTCCTGCTTCAGCGCTTTTTCCTTTGCCGCTGTACCGGACACATCAGCCTTCAATGTCTCTGCAACAGCAGCATCAACAACAGAGGTTGCCTGGACAGCCCTGTGCGCTGCCTCCAGCTTCTCCATGGGTTGCGAAGTTAAGGTGAGAGGAGAGGCAACCCCCCCTTAATCCGCCCAACTCATACTCCAGTGAACTCAGCATGTCACCTGAAAAAAGCTGCGTTATGCCCTCTCCAGAATCTTCCGGCAAGCCCTCTACAGAGGGGTGGGATTTAATTCCAAGGCACAAACCCACCTGGGGTAATCCTGTTGTTTTTTATTAGCCATCATTTCATTCTCTATAAAAGATTTGTTAACAGTTTGGCGATCATTCTCCAAATGTTGCAACGCCGCCAATATCTGAAACAGGGCCCTTACAGCGTTGCACCCCTCATCATCCCCAGCTCAGTCCTGAAACAGCTTCACCTGCCCCAACTGGCAGTACTGTGGTGGTTTACCAATCGCTCCGCCCCAACACTACATGATACGCTGCTCCCCGTCCCACAGGCAGTTTATCGAAGGACAAGTCTAGATCTGCTGCTTTCTACTAAGACAGGGGCACCCCAAGTAGGCTATGTGCATCTTTGGTATTTTTTTTCATCCTATGGATTTCCTAAATAGTATGATCTAAGCTAAATCATCACTGTAACTCATCATTAATACGATCATCATAGTCATTATTATCTACTATAATAGCTCTGTACTCAAGTAATTTGGCTTGTCACTATGAGATTTTTAGAGGCACAATTCTGTCTGAATATTTCAGAAGCTACTCAGTAAATTAGATCTGACTGCAGAATATCCCCTTATTATAGGGGGGTCTCGGAAACTTTTTGTAAAGTACAAGCAAAGAGTGTTTTTATGTTATTGGAAGCACATTTTTCTTCAAGAGGTAAAGAAGAAAATTTACTATTTAGAACATTTTTTTGTATTTTAACTCCTAATATAATTTTTGTATTTAGTTTGTATACTGAATGTTCCCTTGTGAATATTAAAGCTTAATTTTCAATAGCTATTATCGATAAAAATATACATATTTACCAATTGGCTTGAGGGAAAATGCTTCCTCATGCCCCCTTTAACTAAGCCCATGCTCTTCTGGTGGGATAGATAGAGAAATTAGTTTCTTTTCACTTTCTTGTGAAAAGTAACAAACACTTTACTTTGCCACTATAGATTGTTATATTGTTGTATAATTATAGTTAGATATTGTCGTATTATTGTAGCTGTCTGTGTAACACTAACACACTGATGCTTCTAGATTGCATGACAGCTATATGATGTTTTTGTTTTTTTTTCACTTAATTTTATCTACGGTTGATTTGGCTTCTCTCTGTGGGATGTACGCTCTTTTAAAAGAAGCAAGGAGGTTGTAGCCATGTGTTTACACTGTCTTTATGTATAGTGGAACCTCATCTTCCTCTGTTGCTTCTCACTATGAGTCTAGTACATCTAACAGTTTGGTACATATCACTGTGTTTTCTAGAACTCCTCGGTTGGCGTGGGCACACAGGGAGTGTACGGGGGCCTCTGGGGAAAAGCCACCTGGAACCTTACCAATGGGCAGCCGTACCGTATAGCTGCTGTCCAAGTAGCAAAGTATTTTGAGACTTACTCCATCGATGCCCAGTACTCAAAACCTTTCAAGCTTGAAGAGAGTGATTTGACCGACTTTTTAGATGAGGATTACTAACAACTTTTCTCCTAAAACTACCATTAACTGTTACCCAATTTGTATTATTTACATTTTTAAGAAAAAACCTATTTACATCAAACATTGGAAAAACAAATGACATAGCTGTAAGAAGTGTTAACATTTGATAACTATAAAGTAAATTTATAAATACAGCCTTTTTTGTAAAAAGTATTGTTTTAAAATTACTCAAGTTTAAAACTTTTTAAACTCACCTACCCTACCTTTATTCAAATCTCATTTACATTTATTAAAATTTGGACAGTATTAATTAGGAATATGTTAATTAGTTGACATATTATTATTGTACAGGACATTACCCACCCCCAGAAAAAATGTTGTCTTCTACTAAGGCCTTGCATCTCCTTCAAAGCTTCTTTTATAATGTATGGTTTCCAGTAGGATTCCAGGGAATAGGCAAGTTTTACTGACTGTAGTACAATTTCAGTAGTAGTGACTGTAAGTAGTGACTGTGTACAATTTCAAAAAGTTCAAAGTTTTAAAAATACATTAAAAATCAAAATATTACAACCCCAAGGTTTTAAAATCCCCTAAAGAACCAAACATAAAATTATTGTCGAATCAAGGTTTTTTTACTCTACCTTTCTCATTGTTTCTTAATATCAACCCTGCTCTGTTATCTTCATTGTCGTTTTGTAGGAGACCTTGCAATCTCTTTAGGGTATCAAAAGCTTGCCTTTACCAATACCCAATGAATTTCAAATATAGCAGAATAAAATTTTAAAAAAATATATAAAAAGTAAGAAATCAAGTTTTGAAATATAGAATTACAGTAAATTACTTACCATTACCAGCAAAACAAAAACTTCAGATAATCTTGGCAGTTAATTTAAATTTGAAAATACATACATATCCTGTAAGTGTTCACTAGGTGTCTCCTTCTTCTTCTTCTGTCCTTCCACAATATCTTCTCCTCCACATACTGCCATTGCACTTCTCTCGCTTCCACATCTCGTCAATTTAATTTGATTAATTATATAGTGTACTTAAACTGAAAAATACAGTATTGATAATAAAACATTACTGGATTATTTTTGTTATTAAATTAAATTTTTGAGATGGTTGCTATGCAATCGTATTTTTAATTTTTTATTTTATTGTTAGATTTTTCATTTTCTATACTAGTGGCTTTTTAACTGTAGAAGTGGCAAGCTTTTTATTCTTAACTGTAACATAAAAATAATTACTAATATCTTCTTGAATTATCAAAGTTTAAAAAAACTTAAAACATGCCCCCCCTAATAACCACAAACCACTAAAGCAAAACAGGTGTCCACTGCAATTCCAATCAAGCCTACAAATGCTGTCAACTTCCACCCAAGCCGGCCACTGTTTATGTAAGGTGGGCCCCCTATCAGCTTTACCACGCATTTGCAAGGCAAATTGGGATTGCTCATGGTCGGGATTCGAACCCTAGCACTTCCGAATGCCTAGAACGTTACGCTCACCAGCGTAGCGCGTTAGCCGGTTCAGCCACTCAGTGCATAGGAGTAGAAAGGGCTTACTTGATTACAAGACTTTGTTATTCTTTTATTATGGCTTTTTTGTTATTCTTTAATATTTCAAGAAGATATTAGTAATTATTTTTATGTTACAGTTAAAAGTAAAAAGCTTGCCATTTCTAGGGTTAAAGGGGTTATGGAAATTTATGTAATATTTTCTAAACTTCTTTCCGAGTTTACTAATGGTAATAGGTTGCTAAAACAAATTTAATTTTTTGTCTGGACTTACTGTAAAGTCACACACCACAGAAACTTTGTTTATAATTTCAAGGATCCTTGCAGCTGGTGCAAGTGCCTCTGTCGCTAACACTAACACACTGATGCTTCTAGATCACATAACAGCTATATGATGTTCTTGTTTTTTTCATTTTTAACAATCAAAATATATGTACAAATTTGTAAAATAATACACCAGACCTCATGCACTGCAGAGAGGGATGGCGAGCAGCTATTAACGAGGCAAAAATCTGTTAGGGTTTGAGTGTAAAGTGAGGTAAGATAATTAATCAAGTTTTTCATGTAAAAATTTATAAAATAAATTATTTTATTCTTACAAATTACATAACTCTGTACAAATATTTACAACATACATACAGTTAATAATAAAAGTAACAATGAAACTTAATTACATTACACAATTGAGGGGTCTAGATATAAAACGTGGTATTTAGTAAATTCAGAGTTAAAACAGAACAAAAAGTATAATTTTTCGTACCGATTTTACCTACTTCATTTTTTGTAAAAGTTTTTACATCTATAAGTGAATATAATTTTATACTATAATAAATTTTTATAGGTATAACAGTACTAAATTTATTACATAATCTTTGGAGAAGGATCAAGTAAAACAGTAAAGTTCATACACAATTAATTGACAAAAATTACAGTAAAAATCAATATTTTGAAGAGCAATTTAGTACGATTATGTAAAACAATATAAATTTTTTAAATATTATTTGTATTTCAGCATTTTACAATGGTAACAAGATGTGATATTTAAATACTGTACATTTTCCTTATGTATATTTTTAATTTGAAAATAACTTATGAATTAAATTAAATATTTAACATGCTTGGTTGTACTTCCAACTCATAGACTTGCCCTTAAATGTGTGAAGTGTGTATTTTCTGGTGTTGAGACTTCAGTGGAAAGTCAAATGACCTCAGTCCTATTTTGATTTGAATCTAGACCCCAAAATTCAACAAAAATATTATTACAATAAATGTCAGTTTTGGTGCCGAGGGAATATTCTGACCCGTAGTCCATTCTTGGGCCTCAGGATCAATTCCCCCAGAAGAGTAAGGTCCTCTCTCCGATCGACAGACTCAATCCTGAACTTTCGGAGAAACGTGGCCACCACCATCTTCTCCTCTAGCATTGCAAATTTTTGACCTAAAATTCAGTGGGTGTCATTTATGAATTTTAAATATATTTTGTAACCAAAAACTCATATGGTTTATTATAGGCTAGCTTAAGGACTGCTCATGATCTAACAGTCGTCAACCGCTGGTGTTAGTCCAGCAACCTATTAATCAAGCAGAAATAAATGATCCATTTCTAATATAAGTTGTTAGCCATGATTTTATAAAATATAAATTTTATAAAATCATGCTTTAAATCGTCAGAGTGTTTTATAAAATCAGTTGAACTTACCCACACAGTTGCGGGGCCCAGCGCTGAAAGGGATGTAGGCAAAAGGGTGTCTGCCGCGACAGTTCTCCGCCAAGAAGTTGTCTGGATTGAATACCTCAGGTTTGGGGAATGCGTCAGGATCTCTGTGTAGCATGTAGGTGATGATCATGGCCACAGTGCCTGCAGGAACTGTGTACCCTCCTGCAATATGTGCAAATGAAAGTTAAATAAATAAATAAGACAAAAGACACAACAAGAAAAACCTCTCCGGTCAGACTCACAGACACACACACATGTTTCAGCACAGAGCGTGTGCGCTGAAACATGTGTGTGTGTCTTGAAACATGTCCTGAACTGAAAAAACGATTTAGGACCAATCCACATTTTCTTTCAAAGGTGAAAGAATTATTCACTGATGATGAATAATGGTGTATCATGAATCATATGGTTACGGCTCAGACACAAAACAATCAAGCCTTTTGAATCCTTTCAACATATTCATCGATTCGGCAGTTGATGGACCAGATCAAGGTTTGTCATCAATTGACATGTCACCATTTTTGAATTAAGAAAACCACTCATACTCCTTTTTTGCCATAATATCATCTTTTTACAGTTGTCAACATTAAAACAGTTTCAGCAGCAATTTTACCAAACAGAAAACAAAATTTCACAGTGGCACATTGTTCAATTGGACTTGACTTATAAAAAACAAAGCAGCAGTAAAACAGCATTACCAAAAATGGCACTACAGATAAACATAACATGCCAGGAAAACGGTCCACATGGCACTGAACTGGCAAAGATTTGCACTATGCAGGATCTAGGAGCAGAAACCAAAATTACAGAAGCTCTGCCCACGGTAATGCTATTCCGGTTAGTTTTGGGTACTCCCTCATAAACCAGTGTTGGTATCTTATAATTTTTTTAGAAAAAAAACACATGTATATTTAATTTCTCAAACTACGTTTTGAAACGTCTACATTATAAGTGTAACTCACCCACAACTACGTCTTCACTAAGTTTGCGTGCCATGATAGGAACACTTGGGTACAGCCTGAGGGCCTCCTTGATACAACACTCCAGGTACTTCATGGATAACAGATCCTTCATCGTCAGCGGTCGGTCCTCTCCAGCCAGAATGTTGTCTATCTCAGCAACTACCTTATCCTGGTCAGCACACAATACAAACACCAAAGGCTTTTTAGGATTTTAAACAGAACACGACATGTCAGAGGTGAAAACAACAGACAAAAAGTAATCATTGATCATTAGTGTCTTGCTAGCGTAATGGTACGTCTTGGACTTTAGTGTAAGAGATCCTTAAATCCTTGGATCTAATTGAGTTTGGACCACTCTTCCAAGAAGCATTTGTACATAATTACTCTCTAGCTCGTAGAAAGAACCAAAAAATTATAGAAACGATAGAAAACAATGAGGAAAGGGCAGTTGATTTGCTCAGTCCTCAAATCATCTAGTCCTCAATACTTGAATAGTTCACTTAATATAAAATTTTCAGAACTTACAAGTTTTTCAATAGTGTTCTATGTCCTTGTGTTCCCAAGAGGACAAGGAAGGAAACTCAAAGAGTTAGGTGATAATTAATATCAATGCTCAGACAGTTATCAAAACAAAGAAATTATGAAGTTAAAATTAAATTAAAGGAAAGCTAACAATACAAAAAAGACTTAATATTTTTGGCTTCTCTTTAAACCTCTATTTTTATTTATTTCAATGAGCTCAGGGGGCACATGACATTATAATGTACAGCTATTATTAACATTAAGATTATAGTGTGTTGTATTATCACTCAGTTTGGTGAGAAAATAACCAACATAAGTATTAAAAATGAAAGAATTTATACAAGACTTAAGTATGCTTAACAATAGTGGAAGATCATGATTGAAAATTCTCCCTCATACCTGAATATCTGGATGCCAGCCTAGAAGGAAGAGGAGCCAAGAAACAGCAGCTGAGGTAGTGTCATGGCCCTAGAAAATTTAAAACAAATATTATTGTTTCCTTCATTAATAACAAATTTATGCCTTTGGTTATTTATTAATTAGTAATATTATATTATTTGACTTTTCCTGTGTGTCTGTGTTTTTGAACGTTTCTGGAGGAGGGGAATCTCCTTCTGAGAATTTACATTTGAATTAAAATTTTTAGTTATGAATATTCAATAATAAAATAAATACAAATATATATAGGAACAGAATACTCAAAATGAAAATACACAAACTGACACAAAATAAATTAACTACAACACTTTGCTTCCAAGCTAGCGGGGGGAGAAGAAGGCAGCAGCATGTGCACAAAATGGGAGTTGGATCACTACTGCCTATTACTTAATTATTTGTCATTTTATCATAAATTCTTAGGTAATCTCTTGAAAACAGGAAGAGTTTCTTCACCTCCAGAAACGTTGTATAGTTAAAATCATAAAAATGTTGGAAAAGTCCAACATGATCATATTAAAAATTATTATTATTGATATTTAGAATTACAATTCATCAAATAACCCTATAAAACGTTTTGACATGGATATTTCTTAGCTCTGGGGGGGTGTAGGTAATTTGTGTGACCGAAATTTTAAACAGTGATGTCAAACAGCTGTTTAGAGATGAACTGAAAACATTCTCTTTAGACAAATCCATGATCTAACCTATTTCCCATAGGGAAGTAAATCTAAAAAATATAGAAAAAATATATAGAAATATAAATATATATATATTTATATATTTATTATAAATATTTATATTTATATATAAATATATAGAAATATAAAAAATATAGGGAAGTAAATATAAAAATAATTATAATAAAAATTAATTAAGTGTATTACCTCAAACATGAATGTATCAACTTCTTCTCTGATGTCCTCGTCAGATAACACAAGTCCTCCCTGAGAAGCTTCTATTAGCAGGTCTAGGAAAGCCAATCGCTTCTTGCCTCCTGAAACGCAATTTGCAATTCAATTACGACACAATCTGAAATCAAGATCTTCTGAGTTAAAAGTTGCCAAGAGATGTTTTAAATCTTCAATCTTATTAATAATTGTAGCTTTGATAAATTTGCAAGCCACACAAACAAACAACTATCCAGTCACAATCGTAATTACAAGAAAGGTTTGGTTACAGGTACCAGTTTAAGGATTAGGATATTTAAAGTCAACCCAAAAAATCAAAGAAGAACAGAAACTTAAAAAATTAATTTAATGTTTTACCTAAATCATCTCTTTCTTCTGACAGTTCAATTCCATGATCTTTCAATTTTGCAATTTCTGCCTTTCTTTCTGAAATCACCTGAAAATAACCAAATGTTTCAAAATTATATTAATAAATATCTAAAAATAAATAAGTTCATAGATCCGTTATTCTAGTGAGGATACATCAATCCTCTTTTGTTCTTTGTTCAATGTTTTATTTGCCTACAAAAACCTTTTGAAAACAAAAAAAAATTTGTCAATCTAGCAATTAACTTAAAAAAATATTTTCTTACTAAACACTTTAAAGAGCCATACAGACAGTCTGTTTTAACTGTTAGTTATGACTGACAGTTAAAACAGATGTATCCAATCGCCCCTACATGTCAGTTTTGTCTGGTATCAGTCCATTTAACGAGTTAATTCAACACAATTTCATCAGTCCAGTTTTTTTGGCCTGAGCGCAGTTCGGATCTTGGGTGCAGAGAATCAGTTTTAACTGTCAGTTAGAACTGCCAATTAAAACTGATTGTCTATAGGGGGCTTGAATCGTAACTAAAAACTATAAAAACTGTGGTTTGAAAGGTGAAACAATGCAATATATTTTTATTTTAAGGTTAAAAAAGTTTATAACCTCATTTATTATATGTAGGCTTTTATGTTGGGAAGATGCTGAGTGAATAGGGAAAGTTATGTGTTCCTTTAGAAGAATTATCTTGTAATTTTACAGGATTGAAAAACTATGTCAGGATAAATTTTCTACCCTTCAGAAGTGGGTTGTTCTTTCACACATGTCTGTATAACGAATGCAGTTACGGGATCTCTTTGAATATTCAAGTCAGAAAGTGAATGTAGTGTGTTACCTTGTTTGAGAAGGAGTGCAGGATGCTGATGCACCTCTGGTGGGCCTGGTACAGGGAGGACCAGCGGAACAACCACTCAGACTGGAGCCAGATGCGCGCCTGCCGTGCCTGGATGATGGAGCCGATCCTATGACACAACCAGGGATCATATTTACTGTTGCTATTGCTTTCTCCCCTTTATATGATAGTATATGGGGGTTAGTTAAAAAATGTTCAACTTACAGTAAGAGGAAGAGAAGCAAATTTGATAACAGTTGTTTTGAAAGACAAATTTTTTTAATGTAGGTGATATAGTTAAATCTTCATCCAAACATAATGGATCTTAAAAATAAATTAATGAACAGGATCCATGTTTAGTCTAAAATTAAGGTAAAATAGGTAGCTTTAGTGACAGAAAAAAACTAATAAATAATTGTATAAACAAGTAAAACATTCTACACTCACTCATAAACGGCTCGAACATAGTCTGAATCACGGTTGCTCTGCGCTTGCACCTTCCGACCCATTGCAGTCTCTGAAAAGTGTATAAATTTATTGTTTTAAGTTTTATAGCACAAATGTGTTGGATTAGCTTATGACTCTTTGGTACCATAAAATGATTGTATTTACTTCCTTGTAGGAAATAGATTACATCATGGATATATCTAGAGGGAATGTTTTCAGTTTTTTTTTTAATAGCTGTTCGTATACTGTAAATATATGACGGTGCTTCCGTTTTGGTCTGAAGGATTGCTAATATGCCCTCCAGAGAATGACTTTTACATGGAGAAAAATCCATGTAAAAGTTTCAAATTAAAATTTATGTCAAGTTAAAAAAAATAAGATCAATATCAACGTACCACAAATTACATCCAGTGCAAATAGTGTCACGTAAGGAAAAATGTTGAAGGTGCCTTGCCCACATTCTTGCTGCAACTTCCCCACCAGGATGTCACTCTGCTCTCGGAATATGTCAATGAAATCGTCCAAAATGCGGAAGTGGAAAGCTGGTGTTAGGATTTTCCTTCTGTTGTGCCACTTTTGTCCTGGAGAAGAGGCAAAGTGTTATGTTACATACAACAAATATATGGTCAGGAGCTGATAAGAATCAAACATTATAACTGTTATAATGCAGTTAAGTTAAAATATTACTATCAACTATTAACTACGCTGGAGTTTTGTTTTGTTACAGTGTTACTATACTGAAATTTTATTTTTTCAAAAGTACTAGTAACTAACTATATTATTCATGATTAGGCCAGAAAATAAATTATACAATCATCCATGAATGTATATGTTGTTCCAAAGAAAACTTTACCACAACATAATTACCGAACCTGTAATGGTAAACCTGTAACGCCGTGTAACGGCTTGTTTCAGGAACCACTGTGTTGAATTTCAGATCTATAACTAACCTGTTCTGACTGGTTCTTTGCTGTGCTTTAAAAATGTTTAAGATTAGCAAATTGCCCACCACACACTAAAGTCTTTGTTTTTGTTGGATTCATAGGAGTTTGTGCAACCCAATAGGAACAAAGTTTCCCTAAAACTCGGTCATAAAAGGTGGTCAGGAACACTTTTGTGAAGCACTTATATCAACTCATTAGGAAATTCATTTGAGAAGCCTGTTACTGTGAAGCGCCTGTCCTACCAAATCTTCTTTAATCGAAGATGGGTGACCCTCTTCGGTTGTCATAATGTCTTCGGTTGTCACTTCAAAAAATTTTATTACCTTTTACCTTACACACTTTGCTGTCACTATTAAAGTTTTTGCCGAACTCTTCCCAAATCTGTTGATGAATTTCTATGCAGACAGGTTCCTTGCTAATAATAACCGTACCACTGAACAGGTGAGTTGATAATCTGAAACGTTTTGAACGCATAACACAGAACAATTACAGTAGCTACAAAGCTGATATTGAGCACAGTTTTCTCGAAGCGTGCCGACACATGATGCATGTGCTCATTACGATATTCACGCTACAAGTGTCTACAACAAAATAGAACTTAGCTCCAGAGGTATTCCAGCAGCTACAGCGGATGAAGATCATACACCGATGTGTAAGTAGCTCCTGTACATATGAGTGGAGAGAGATGGTGGATGGACTTACTTAGTTGGTAGACTGAATCTTAACTTATCTGACTTAATGCTGAATCCCCACATAATCCTATCAGGAGCAGATTACTCACCAGCCAAAAACCTTGTTTGATACATGAATGAAGCTTACCAGAGCTGGTAAGAAGACCTGTTCCCAACCAAGGGTGTAGGTAGTCATAGTCTGTGCTCTTCTCTATGTGCTTGATGCTCCCCATTATCTCCTGAAATACCCATAACATATAATCAAAATACCCACAACTTATAATCACCCATGCTAACTATTCCTGTGTACTGAAGTAATTGGATTGTAAACCATTAAGGCACTTTGCACATCCCCTAGAGAGAAGTAAATTCATTTATTAATTCACATCTTCCTACCATTGTAGGTTGCTCTAAAACAAAGAATACTTTTACAATATATTTCTTGATTATATAAATGATTTTTGAGGGTGATCGCTGTTTGTTTTACTGCCAATAATACTATTTCATTAATTTTATTTTGATTAAGGCAGAAACGTTTCCAAAAAATCATCATAAATTTTGATATTGTTCTTCTAAAACAATAAACAAGCCAATAAAATAGGTGTTCTTCAACTAAATCCTCCAAAAGTTTTGAAATACAGAAACTTTACTTGGTAATGGAAGTTATTACAGGAAAACATACATGATAAACACAATAAAGTACTGTATAACATGTAAGTACTGCATTCACAGTATTACTCTAATTTTATTTTTGTATTTTGTTCTCCCTTCACCTTCATTCATTATTTACAGACTGACAACTGCGGTCCATACAGGGGCATTTACCCATGTAGATAGTTTTACCAATTTCCTCATTTCTAATTGTGGCATAGAGCTTGATATTTTTATTTATTTGTATTAGTCAGTAACAAGACTACAATATCACGCCACAATCATCATCATTTCTCATTCATATTTGGCTTAAAATAATTACCTGGATAGGTCACCATTTCACTAACTAACTATATATTTTTTGGAATGTATCTGTTTCATTTTTCAATAATGAATCTCCAACTACGGATGGTACTGTACTAGTTAAAAGAAACTATAATTTACTAATTTTAAAATCTAGTAAACCAAAAAGTAACAAAGTCTAGAGTCAACCTTTCACACTTGACAGGAAATCCAACCTCCTTATATCCAAAGGCTTACTGAAACTAATTAAAAATAATTTTAACACAATTGGAAAGCATGATAAATTTATTATTTTTTTTCTTACTTGTCTGTCAATAAATCAAAATTCCATCAGCAAAACTTAGAATTATTTTTACTTTCAAATTTAATTTTAGAGTATCTTATTCCATACTACTGGGCTATGTTAACAAATTATACCTTTATTTTTCAATGTGTAGATCATTATTAGAACATTTATTAATTAGTTGTTGATGATGCATTTTGCATGTGCCTATTAAGGGTTTGAGTTAAGACCTTATAAAGTATTAGCTAATTAATTTATGCAATGCATACCTCAAGAACAGAAGCCTTACTGATAAAGATGTACGGTTTGTTGCAATACCATCCCTTGCAGAAGCCTAGACTCCTTCCCCAAAGTTTTCTTGCACCAGCCAGTCTCTCAAATAATTCTGGAAATAATTTACAAAATGAGATACTGTAATTCAAACAACTTCTGAATTATTAATCTATCATATAACATATGAAATTAAAAATACAGCACAGGGTGTTTACATCTTCTCGATTCACTTGAAAAAAAACATATTTTCTTTGAAAGAATGGAAAATATAACAATTAAAAATAAAATAAATATAATATGCATATTTGTATAAAAACTAAATTTTTTACTTACTACTTTACATTAACTGAGACTTAGATGCATTCACTCCAGACATCGCTCACACACACACACACACACACACACACACACACACACACACAAGGCACTCGACTCCAGATGGCTATGCTTCTGCAGTCGGCAAAACCTCGTACAGCAATGCAAAATCCTGTGTAATAAATTGCAAGTTTGCAGCTTGTTAAATTTTTGTCAAAATTAAACTTAGTTTCCAGAGAATAATCTAATCACAGTCTTCAATTAATCTAAAACAATAATTTTTCTTGACACTCCCAGTCTCGATTAGATGAAATTTTTGATTGCCATTGTAACCATAAAACTGTTGACAGTTATAATTTAATTCAGTATTATAATATCAAATCAACATCCTCTTGAGAACTAACCACCTTATACAATGACCAAATATATTTAGAAAAGGGCTGTTTCAATTTTTACAATAATTTCGAATGTTGTGAATTCTTCATCCTGGACTTATCAATAGCACTCATGGCAATGCACTACAAATTATAAGATGTTTGACAAATATAGTCACAAACACAAGATCTACGAGGGGCATGCAAAGTCTAACAGATAGCACCACTGGCGCGTACCAAGGTCATGTTTAGTAGTATCATCTATAGGATGACGTAAGAGTGAAGGTGTGTAGATTGCTAGTGCTGTGGACTACTCCACTGAATGGCCAAAAGGTGAGCGCCAGGCTCACCTTTTGGCCATCCGCGTGTTAAGTGTTGTAAATATGGCTACTCCAAACGAATTTGGAAGGACTTTGAGTGACAATCTGTCACTGTGGATGAAATATGGATACATTACTCTACTCCTGAGACCAAACAAAAATTCCTTCGGCCGGAAAGGTTATAGCGACTGTCTTTTAGGGTTTGTACGAGTGCCAAACTCAAAGAAATAGACTAATATGACTGAAGCTTGTGTGTTGACTTAAGATATGCTGTTATTAAACATGGCCAGGATGCGTGCCGGTGGTGCTATCTCCCAGACTTTTCAAACGCCCCTCGCAGTTGTACATTAGTAGCTACAAACCATCATGGTCGACATTGATCTGTAAAGAGTTGCCAAAGATAGGCAGGCCGGCGGGCCCGGGGATCTTCTCGATCAACTGGACCATCCGCAGCCTGCGGTAGTGGTAGACAGCCAGACATACCATCAACACCAGCAGACACAAGCTGATTACTGGACCCTCCACCAGGGTGTGCTGCGCTACTCGAACCAGGAACATTGCCAACTGTTGAAACACAAAAAACATTGAAATAAAACACAAATACAGTTGTAATACCATTATATACCTCAGAGACACGCGTTGCATCTCAGCATAGCATAATTAAACATATTATTTTGTAATAAAACTAGAGCTAGAAAGTTTAAATCCTGCCAAATAATAATCGGACTTTTCAGAAACAAAACTGTGCCGTAGTCGCTGAACGTTTCAACAACCGCTCTTACAATTTTCACACTTCTAAAAAACTGCTCTCTTTCCGTTATAGAAATCGTTTAACCAACTCTATTACTATTTCTATTACGTTTTGAAATCGAGACCTATCCAGGTAGGTATTTCGTATTTTATTAATTCTTACATATATTGATGTATAAATAAAGTTTTCAAGCGTTTTAAAATGTCCACTTTTATATTTATAGCGGAAATCCAATTAGTTTGAACGAAAATTGCAAGGAAAAGAAGGTTTTGCTAGTTACTTTACCAAAGAATATATTGCACTCAATTCACGACATAAGCTAGGGTCAACATGAAGCTAGGGTAAATAAAATGAATGATTATTAACTATAATGATATTTAATTTTATATTTATAAAAAATAAAAATTTCAAGAGAATGTCATAGTTTTAAATTTTCTTAGAAGTTTTCAAACATACAGTATTTCCCTTTTCAGATAAAAAGACTCTCCCAAGGAGTTTATTATGATGACATGTTTTTTTTACCCCTGTAGAATGAATGATAAATAATAATTCACATAAATTTTGTTAGAAACCCATCATACATAAATTATTGTATGAGTCTGTAAATAAGCTATATGAGTTTATATACTTATAAGTACTTACAAGTATGTAATACTTTAAATACTTGGGTATTTCAAACACCCCACGCGAGCAGAAACGTCTCGAGTATATAAAATATGCCACGAGTAAAACTACTAATTTTGTTTAGCTTTTTGAGCTGGTTTTAATGGAGACAGTAAAAATATTTCACAATTTTACCCCCCAAAACTTAACGAATTGATTTTTGACATTTAATAGCCTATAACTTTTGAACCATGGATTCATACGGGTGATCTCATATTATTTTGGACGTTATTACCTAATACCATGAAGTTTTTATCAAAATCGCTTGAACGGATTTTGAGAAATTTGCGTTTTTCACACTTATTAAGGTTAAAACATCCTTAAAAATAAAAACAAATTGTCTGGAGGTATGGCCAAAATGTACCTATGTACCAAATTTCATAAAAAATGGATGGTCAGTGCGGGCTCGGGGTTTGAACACAGACAGTTAGACAGACATCACGTCGAACCCCACTTTTGGATTCCGGGGACCCCAGAACGGATATAGCCACTCTCAAGTAAAATTCAAAAATTTTGACGAAAGCAATATTTCCTCCATGTACTGAACTATATATAAGGGGAGAAAGTAAAAGTAAATTAAATCAAATTAAAAGTTACTCCAGTGTTAAAAATTTAGTTTGCACCATGTTAGTGATCTTGTACATTTCTATTGGTTTTTAAGGAATCTCTAAGGTTAAAATGAGTGTATAAATAATCTACGAGTGGTGACTCACTGAATTAAAGCCCAGGTAGATTGAGCCTCCTGCCGTGCCCTGATCACTGTCTCTGCACACTGTCCGCTAGCCTCTGCCCCAGCAGCGAATCTGCACTTGTTTACATCAGCTGCAGTCAAGGCTGCTGCTGTGGGGAAAGTCTCTCGCGCAACGTTGACGTAACATCTACCCGACTACGACCACCCGGGCAACGGACAACCCTTGCCGATAAAGAATAAGGGTTGTGGGAAAGTGTCGGATAATCTCCAACGGTTACCGAGATTTAAAAAAATCTAAACACAGTACGTTGTATTTTGAGGCTCCAATGTTAATCTTATGGAGGATAAGGAAAAATTAATATTTCACTTATTAACCAATATTTTGGATAAAGCTTTAGTATATTTAGCTTCATATGGATGAGGTTCATCCATTTATGCTTAAAAATCATAATTTATGTGTTTATCATAGCAGCAAACCTGCATACTCTTTTCCCATGTTAATCTTATGGAAAATAGGCAAATAATTCTCATCTTTATCGACATGTTTTGACCAAACTTTTCATATACTATTATTATTATTTTATTATTGATTTGGAAATTCGCTGAGTACGCAGGTCTGCTGCGACGGGGGGCATTTTTGTCTATCAACGCCAATGGCATTTTTACTTTGTCCCTTTATATATACTTTATGAAGAAAGTATTGTGTCGTCGAAATTAAATAAAAAAACTACAATACCCCCGTCGCAGCAGACCTGCGTACTCAGTGAGTTTCCAAATCAAAAATAATAGGCTATATAACAGGTTTGATTAATATCCGTAATAAATTAGAGAGTTTGCTTATTCTCTTAAGTGGTAAAAGAAAAATGTAAAATATTTAAAAATTACTCATAAAAAACGCCAAACCCCCCCCCAAACTTGATATGCAGTGTAAGGTCACATCACACAACAAAACCCACTCCAAAACGGTCGGTATCACCTGAGAGAAAGGGAGGGAAATGTCCCAAACAATTTCTAACAAATATTGTAACTTTTTGACATGGATATGTCTTTGGTTCCCCCTAGACCAAAGACATTTTCGGCAATTTGTAAGATGAAAATTAGAAACAGGTTTCCATATAAACTACTAGAGTTATTGTATTGAATTTTATTAATCTATATAAGGATAAGATCAGCTGTTTAGACGAACTGAAAATATTCCCAACGGACATATCCATGATCTAACCTATTTCCCATAGGAAAGTAAATACAAACATGTTTTATCTTGTTGTTTCTGTTGTTGTTTTTGTCTTGTTGTTTAAGAAATTGGATGCTTTTTAAAATCATTTTAAATAATATTTAGATTTGAAATATGTAGTTTTTGACACGGATATGTCTTAGCTCTGGGGGAGGTGTTGGCAATTTGTAAGATGAGAATTTGAAACAGGTTTCCATAGAAACTACTGGAGCTCTTGTATTGAACTTATAATATATATAAGAATAAGGCCAGCTGTTTAGAAGAACTGGAAACATTCCCTTTAGACATATCCATGATCTAACCTATTTACTATAGGGAAGTAAATACAAAACATTTTTGATTTAATTAAGGGAGAAAGTACTGTGTCGTGATTCGTGTTTAAAAAATAACTATTGTTCCTAGTTGTAAATAAAACGTTACTTTTTACATTATTTGCCACTTAAACTTATCGGCAAATAGTATTTACTTTTCGAATGTTTGAGGATATCATAAGGCGTCGCGTAGAAACAAAGGTAAATTACTCGTTAAACAGGTTTTCGAATTTTCGAGTTTCGAAGTATCGAGGTTCTCAAGGGAAGGATCTTATTCAGTCCACCGTCATTCGGTCCAACGTCTATCGACTTGTGTCTGATGGTGGAAGTTGGGGGGAGACGTCTCCACACAGCGCTCTGCGGAGTTACGTTAGGTCGGTTATTGATAGTATAAATAAATGAATATAGGTCGGAGGGAGTCTCCGTCCTCTTCACTCTATTGCTTACAAATTCCCCCCCCAAAGTTTAATTACTGTGGTTCGATTGCGTTGCCCAACGAACTCGTCTAAGATATTACAGAAAGGAACCACTACACCGAACTTAATCTGATAATAATTGCGGCCGTTATCGTGTCGACACATATATGTTTATAAAGGGTGTCCATAAATAACGTTTCAGGACTTCGGTGAGTTATTAGATAGATTAAAAGGAAGAAAAAAGTTCCAATGTAGGTATCGCCTAAAACGCTTATTTCCTCAGATATCCACCATTTTGGATTTTTAACTTGGAACTTGCTGGCTATTTTTTAATAGTAATTTACTAGTGTAAAACACACACCAAATTTGAAAATAATCCTTTAAAAAATGTTTGAAATAAAAAATACAAAATGGCGAATATCTGAGGAAATAAGTGTTTTAGGCCATACCTCCATTAAAAAATGTTTCCCCTTTTAATGTACCCAATCACTCACCGATGTCCTGAAACTTTTTCATGGACACCCTGTATATATAAACTTTTGAGTGACCCCTCCAAAACGTGTTCAGGGCGTTGAGTTATGAACTTCTGTCATGGTCCCGGGCTTAACTGTCACCATGCGGGTCATGTGAGTAGCTCGCGTTTCCACAGGAAATTCGCAACGCTTAAAAGGAAGAAAACACATCAAAGGAATCAAACATTGAACCTTCCTTTTGGGGAATTAACGTAATTTTGACACTTCCCATCATACTCAATCAGAGGTGTTTGTTTTCAAAACAACCCCACGCGACAATCTGTCACTCTCTCCACTTCCGCCAACTTTCACCTTCAACAACAGAGCCGGTGGATGACAGAAACAGCTGTTTACCCTCTGGTTACGTCAAGGTGGCGGGACTCACCTGGGAAGCCCTGCCGCAGACCGCTCAACAATCGGTCGATTCAGCTGTTATTGTTCAACTACGAATTAAATAAACAGTATCATTGTAGACAAACACATACTTTCTCCCTTAAGTAAATCAACAAAAAACTACAATATTTAATAAAACTATCATATTATTTGGTTTACTATTACAAACATTATCATCCAATATATTTAAACTGACAACCAGAGAAAATAATTGAAACTATTTGTTAGAAATTCTTGGGGACATATCCCCCAACCTCCCCCCACCAGGGTAATGCCTATTTTTTGAGTGGGTTTTGATAGGCGATGTGACACTGCATACCAGGTTTTCATGGTAAACGGTTCAGAAATAAGAAAGGAACTTATTTTTTTAATATTCTCTATAATAATAACATTGGGTGCTCTCAAGCAAGACAAGGCACGGTGTTCACATTTTACAACTTTATACTTTTAATTTAAAATCTTTTTGTTATTGTTTCTAAATGTTTAATTTTATTAACAACAAATTTGTACTATACGATATGAGTAATATATTTTGTATACTCTCTCCTCGTCAAAAATGTGTAGCCTACAAGAAAAATATATTCTCACTTATTTGAATGAAAAAGAAATTACCTTTCATACTGTATCCTAAATTATTTTGTTCAAAAGGCTAAGAGCATTTTGGTGACTTAAAAAATATCCCAGTTTTTGGAAAAAATCGTTATAAAACCCCGAATAATTTGTGCAATTTTACGCTTTATTTTTCCTCATGGAAGTATCGCGGTGATGCTAGTCTATATAGCTAACATGTATTTTAATGTATCTAAGTCCTTCCATGAGATTAACAATAGGGTGTATGCAATTTACTATTATATAAATCGTGTCAAACTCGTATTGAATTTTCAAAAGGCATAAATTTTTATATTTTGCGGTTTATATAATCATACATATCGGTAATTGCGACGTTTATACTATATCAACAAAAGCTCCTCGTAGATGAAGCAGTTTAGGCGTACCGAGGGAGGGATAGTTAGATTTATTCTCTTACAAAATAAATCCCAATATATGTTAGTAAATAGGTAAAATATCATATAGAAATTTATAACACTTCCCCTACTCCGAAAACATTCTGTGCACGACATTGCATCTAAATAAGAGTAGATGCCAAAAACGCATTTTATTTCAACACATACATCATACATACATGTCCTTTGTTTGAAAATCATTATTGGTGATGGTGGATTTATGTTATTTCGATTTTTATTGCTGACATTTTCCATCAAGATTATAAGTAAAAAAATCTCCCTGAAGCTACCAAGGTTGTCTTTTGAGTCTTCGTGACGAATGGACGTGTTTTGTTTCTTATGTGCATAATTGTTAGTGAATGGTTTGTTTGTAGTTTTTTTACTCTTTAAACTTTTGTGTTTTCAGCTTTATACCGGCTTAGTTCGGATTATGTACCAATTGTGTTATGTTTTAGATACTAGTTCGCCAGAGGACGGTCAGATTCCAGATCCCGAAACCTCGTGTATTTGTTTTACTTATACTATTACTTATCGTGATGGAAAATGACCTCAAAAAAATCTAAACAAAATCTAACAAACTAAAATCTAAATGTAGGCCTATCTGACATCTATCAAACCGTATTACTTATAATTTAAAATTATGTGTACTATTTAAGTTCAACTTACAATCGTGATCTAACATCAACGGGGATGTAGCTCAGTGGTAGAGCGTTCGCTTTGCATGTGAAAGGCCCCGGGTTCGATCCCCGGCATCTCCACAAATTTTTGCACGAAATATCATCATTAACACACTTCAAACGTTGAAGACAGTGTTATAGCAATTGGTAAACAAGTAAAACTACTATGATAGTGTATAATTTTTATTAAGATAATTGAAATTTTTATATTAAAAATTATTCAATTATAATTCCATAATTCCTGTAAAGTAAAATAACATACGCATCAATACAATTTATTATTATTTTAACGATATAAATTATTGGCCGATAAGATAAATCAATATAAATAATACACCCAAGATTTAAACAGACAAAACTGATCGTCTCACTAAATTAATCTACAATAATTTGAAAAATTTACGAAATAATTTGGTAACTTTTAAAAGATATTACATAGTACTATAGATCATAGCTTATAAAACAATTAATTCTTATCCTATTTAAATTATTATTAATTACGGGCAAACCGTTATCTTCAAAATATAAAAAGTTTATCCATTCAACAATATTTTATCAATTCACTAAATACCGAATATAAATGTTTTTCAGTTTACTTGTAACCAGTACAGAGTATAACCGATTATATTGTAAATATTAATTGAGTCCTTGTATTTATCTAGTTTTTAGATTTACTTTCAGTCGATAACGCAGAGCAACAGTTCAGCGCTACGCTCTGGTGGAGTTTTGTGTTACTATAACAATCGCTGTGTAGGTGCTGCAACTAGCGGATTTTAATATAACTATGTAGATATTAAATAAACGTAGCACGTTACAATAATTTCAATCGTAACAATTTCTTCAAACACAAGGAATCATTTCTTTTTGAAAATACATACAGTAATGACATTTTTCTCATAAAATGAATGAACTATATAATTACTGTTAACAAGTGTACACCATTTCTCCCACTTATTCGATAGTAGGCTATATGCAGAAAGTATTGGTTACACTATTTGTATTTGTGCGTTGGATAATATTATGTGTGTGTTATGGAATAGTTTGAAAATTGGTTAAAAATAGAAAGAATGTCTATCAATCTACTATAATAGTCATTAGTGTTTCTAATTTAATATTAAAATCTAAAATTAAATAGTTTTAAGACTCACTTAATGAAATTTTCAACATGGCTTATTAATGAAACTTAACTTAATGAAATTTTCAATTTTCAAGATGGCTGGCTGCCGAAAATGTGTGTTGATGGTAAAAACATGTCGTTCATTTGGGCGAATCACAGCATTGTTTACTGCTGTAGCTGCTGGATTACCTCTTGGAGTGGCTAGAACAATCAAATCAGAACAGGGCCGGAGCATGTAAAATAACAGAAGTTAATCAAATTAAAAAAATAATTAATAATAATTAAGAAATGTCAACGCATTGCTGTGTCAGGCTTTGACCTGCCCGATCATCCAGGATGTTGATGGGCCTGGGTGGCCTGGGCCTCCAGTCCTCTGCGACGTTATGCCGTCTACAAAGATCCCTGATGTGTTCTAGGGTGGACTTGGCTGCTTTCTGAAACAGTCCATGCGCATTTAATCTGTTAAATAGATCAAGAGCTGGGACTCCCAACGTCCCCATAATTACGGAGTTCCTGACGAACCACGGTTGTCGTGTGATTCGTCTCAGCGACTTCGTCTGGATGACCTCTGGTTACTGTTGGTATTTCTGGCCAGAATTCACCATGGACCCTATCGCGTTATACACTTTGTGCAACATAATCTCATCACAATCTGCATAGAATACTCCACATCCATTCGTTTTCATCTTGTACTCCACATGATTGGGATCCCATATTACATTTCAAACGATCTAACCGCAGGACTATCCGATTTCATAGTGGGGCTGGTTTCTGTCATTTTGTTCCGTACACCTCACAGGTTGAAAGGAAACTAACGTAAGTCAAGTCCTTTTGGTTGCAAATGACACTCCTACACCCCAAGAATCCTTGAGGGCTGCACCAGTCGAAAAGCGAGCTGCCGCTGTCGCCGAACATCGTGTATAAACGGCTCCATTTGACTCAATGTATTTACAGGACTCGGGAGATATTTTTTACTGCTGCGTTTCCTAACTCTTTCACCGGACTTGAAAAATGTGTCGTTTCACCGACGACAGCAACAGAGCATAAATGCTCTCATTTAACTCAATAGAACTAAAAAACGTCTGTTGACACGACCTTGACACTGTTACTGACACTGTCGCCCATGCATAAAACCGGCTTTAAGGAGGTGGATGAGAATTCGGCAGGAAATTAAGGTAAAGAGAAAATACAAACTCAGAGGATTTCCTTCAGCACTGTCGTTAAAACTAGATAAATCAGGAATTTAAATGTAACTATAAAATATCGTATGTACAGAGAGAGCCCCCCTCCCTCACGGTGGCTACGTCGCCTCGGCTATAGCCATTATCGGAGTCGATCTGTATGTTAATGGGTAATGGGTAATGGGTAATGGTGATGGCAAACCGCCGGAATATAAATATCCGACATCTGCTGCAGTTTACCCCATCCCCCTCCCCCACATCATCTGATACCGGCTGGTGTCACGTGACCTGTGCTAGGGGGAGGGGAGGGGAGGCTCTACGAACACTTCTGTTATACTATCATTTATGTTTTTTTACATAATTATTCCTCGAAAATCTTGAATTTGAAACTCGATGTCCTACATGACGTATCGTAATTCCTAGAATCAATTTGTCCGTTCTTATCAATTTTAAATGTATTCTCTTAAAATTGTCCTTATGGGACTAAAATATAATATTTCCGCACTAATGATGACGCAAAAATAATTTGTTGCAGGTTTTCGATGGGAGGACTTAATGTACGCGATATAACAATCGTGCGATAGTATTTTTCTCGTAATTCCTCCATGTTTTAATCCTAAATAATCCTAAAAATATTTTATTTATTTTCTCCACCTTCTTGATTTCTATAGGTGAGCACCAATGTATTTTCAGAGATAAAACATGGAGGAATAACGAATAAAATGCTACCGCACGATTGTTATATCGCGCCATTGCATGGAACCCAAATCTCCAAGAAACAAAGATAGGTTTTATATAATGTAAACCCCCTCTTTGTTTGTAACCCGTATAATGCACACTCCCTCTCTACAACGTATGTCAAATTCAAGACATACATTGTTTATCAGGTGGTATAGGCCTATTTTAAATAGGAAAATAAGGGGTGTTATGTACTGGTTTAATATAGGTCTACCATAGGTGCAATTTAGATGTTTTGGAGTAGGTAATGGTCACATAATACTCCAAAAATATACAAGTTTATAGATGATTAATAGTTAAAAATCAATGTCATTGCCCTGAAATCAAACCGGTGACTCCGTGATTGAGAGAAGACCATATTGTCAACTGCAAGTTAACAACCCATTCTTCAAGTCATCCTCATGGACATGGACATACGTAGAATAAAGGTGTGCTGCCATAATATTCTAGGGTTCAACCTGATGTCTTCACTTTTCCACCAATAGACTTCCAATTCCAGAAATTAGTATTTTTACATCTTTAGGGGTTTTAGTGGTAAAATAAGCTTAAAAAATGGTCTGGAAATATAGCCAAAGTGCACCCTTGAATTTTTTCATAAAAATCGGACGACCGGCGTGGTCTAGGGGTTTGTACGCAGACAGACTGACGGGCTGATAAGGATGACTGACGAAATAACGGATTGACGGACTGACGGATTGACGGTCTGACGAACTAACGGATTGATGGATTGAAGGACTGACGGATTGACGAACTAATGGATTGATGGGTTGGCGGACAGACTGAATGACTGATTAGGCTGATTGACGAACTAACAGAATGACGGATTGACGGACAGACGGACTAACTGATTGACGGATTTATGGACGGACTGATTGACTGATTGACGGTTTGACGGACAGACGGACTGACGGACTGATTAGGATGACTGACGGACTGACGACCTAACGGATTTAAGAACTGGAGGACTGACGGACCGACGGAACAACGGATTGACAGACTGACGGACTGGAGGACTGACGAACTAACAGATTGACGATTTGACGGACAGACTGACTGACGGACTGCAGTACTGATGTGCTAACGGATTGACGGACAGACGGACAGACGGACAAACGGACAAACGGACAAACGGACAATCGGACTGACAGAATGACGGACTGATATCAGCAGAAAACCACTTTTTTGGTTTCACGGAACTTCTATATATCCACACTCAATTCAAATTCGAAAATGTTGAACAAAAAAATACCTATATACTAAGGATGTTCGCCGTTATGAAACGACGCATTTCCAACTTCTCTATATTAAGATTAAGAAGCTATAGTTCTGTGAAATGACGTCTTTTACGGGGACAAATCCGCAGCCAATATGCAATAAAACGGGGGCGATCGCAGCACCTGCCCCCCCTATAAATACGGGTGATGACGCGCATTAGCATAGGCAGGGACAAATTCCGCCCGCGGGACGTCGCGACGCCTCCCCCGGGCATCGCGTTTTTTATCACCAGCTGATTAAAAGTAGCGTTAGCGGTCGTGCTGCCATCTGGTGCTTGTTTTGGGAACAGATTTGCGGTGCGAGTAATGATGGCGGTGATTGCGCGAGGTTGGCTACACTGATGCAACAGAGCACGAGCTGGCTAAGGAGGGAGATTTAATCTTACTTTTTACATGGATATGTCTTAGTTCTGCGGGAGTGTTGGCGATTTTTAAGATGGAAATATTTAAAAGGTTTTCATAGAAACAACCAGAGTTATTGTATTGAATTTTTAATATAAAAGAATAAGAACAGTTGTTTAGATAAGCTGAAAACATTCCCTTTAGAAATATCCATGATCTAATATATTTCACACAGGGAAGTAAATTCAAAAATTTTTATTTCATCTTTTTAATTTCTTACTTGTACATAGTATATGGAGCAAAAATTATTTTCGTCATAAATGTCTAATTTGAGATGAGAGTGGATGTATCAGTTTTGAGGCTCCTTGAATCCAAAAAAATGGGTTTCAAACTGATCTGTCTGTTTGTCTCTGTGTACAGCCCCAAGACCACACTGATAGCCCGATTTTTATGAAATGTGGTACACAGGTGCACTTTAGCTCTATCCCTAGAGAATTTTTCATTTTTTTTTAATTTATGATTTTTGAAAGGGTAGTTTATCTCTAAAACCTTCCATGCACACCATGCATGAAAACCACAGTGAGCAGGGTTACACCGACGAATTTCATTGTTTACGCTTGGCTCTTGTGTATGGTCATTGAGGATGCTTGACGTATGGAAAACTGGCTGGATTTATTTCCTGTTGATCACTTGCAGCTCCTCTCACTTTTGGTCTCTCTCTCTTGTAGCCCCTCTCCCTTGTAGCTCCTCTCCCTTGTGGCCCTCTCCCTTATAGCTCCTCTCCCTTGTAGCTCCTCTCCCTTGTAGCTCCTCTCCCTTGTAGCCTTTCTCCTTTGTAACTCCTCTCCCTTGTAACTCCTCTCCCTTGTAGCTCCTCTCCCTTGTAGCTCCTCTCCCTTGTAGCTCCTCTCCCTTGTAGCTCCTCTCCCTTGTGACCCCTCTCCCTTGTAGCTCCTCTCCCTTGTAGCTCCTCTCCCTTGTGACCCCTCTCCCTTGTAACTCCTCTCCCTTGTGACCCCTCTCCCTTGTAGCTCCTCTCCCTTGTAACTCCTCTCCCTTGTGACCCCTCTCCCTTGTGACCCCTCTCCCTTGTAACTCCTCTCCCTTGTGACCCCTCTCCCTTGTAACTCCTCTCCCTTGTGACCCCTCTCCCTTGTAACTCCTCTCCCTTGTGACCCCTCTCCCTTGTAGCTCCTCTCCCTTGTATAACTCCTCTCCCTTGTAGCTCCTCTCCCTTGTAGCTCCTCTCCCTTGTAGCTCCTCTCCCTTGTAGCTCCTCTCCCTTGTAGCTCCTCTCCCTTGTAGCTCCTCTCCCTTGTAGCTCCTCTCCCTTGTAGCTCCTCTCCCTTGTAGCTCCTCTCCCTTGTAGCTCCTCTCCCTTGTGACCCCTCTCCCTTATAGCTCCTCTCCCTTGTAGCTCCTCTCCCTTGTAGCTCCTCTCCCTTGTAGCTCCTCTCCCTTGTAGCTCCTCTCCCTTGTAGCTCCTCTCCCTTGTAGCTCCTCTCCCTTGTAGCTCCTCTCCCTTGTAGCTCCTCTCCCTTGTAACTCCTCTCCCTTGTGGCCCTCTCCCTTGTAGCTCCTCTCCCTTGTAGCTCCTCTCCCTTGTAGCTCCTCTCCCTTGTAGCTCCTCTCCCTTGTAGCTCCTCTCCCTTGTAGCTCCTCTCCCTTGTAGCTCCTCTCCCTTGTAGCCCCTCTCCCTTGTAGCTCCTCTCCCTTGTAGCTCCTCTCCCTTGTAGCTCCTCTCCCTTGTAGCTCCTCTCCCTTGTAGCTCCTCTCCCTTGTAGCTCCTCTCCCTTGTAGCTCCTCTCCCTTGTAGCTCCTCTCCCTTGTAGCCTTTCTCCTTTGTAACTCCTCTCCTTTGTAACTCCTCTCCCTTGTGGCCCTCTCCCTTGTAGCTCCTCTCCCTTGTGGCCCTCTCCCTTGTAGCCCCTCTCCCTTGTAACTACTCTCCCTTGTAGCTCCTCTCCCTTGTGACCCCTCTCCCTTGTAGCTCCTCTCCCTTGTAGCCTTTCTCCCTTGTAGCTCCTCTCCCTTGTAACTCCTCTCCCTTGTAGCTCCTCTCCCTTGTAACTCCTCTCCCTTGTAACTCCTCTCCCTTGTGGCCCTCTCCCTTGTAGCCCCTCTCCCTTGTAACTCCTCTCCCTTGTAGCTCCTCTCCCTTGTAGCTCCTCTCCCTTGTAGCCTTTCTCCTTTGTAACTCCTCTCCCTTGTAACTCCTCTCCCTTGTAGCCTTTCTCCTTTGCAACTCCTCTCCCTTGTAGCTCCTCTCCCTTGTAGCTCCTCTCCCTTGTAGCCCCTCTCCCTTGTAGCTCCTCTCCCTTGTAGCCCCTCTCCCTTGTAGCTCTCCCTTGTGGCCCTCTCCCTTGTGGCCCTCTCCCTTGTAGCTCCTCTCCCTTGTGACCCCTCTCCCTTGTGGCCCTCTCCCTTGTGGCCCTCTCCCTTGTAGCCCCTCTCCCTTGTAACTCCTCTCCCTTGTAGCTCCTCTCCCTTGTAGCCCCTCTCCCTTGTAGCTCCTCTCCCTTGTAACTCCTCTCCCTTGTGGCCCTCTCCCTTGTAGCCCCTCTCCCTTGTAACTCCTCTCCCTTGTAGCCTTTCTCCTTTGTAACTCCTCTCCCTTGTAACCCCTCTCCCTTGTAGCTCCTCTCCTTTGTAACTCCTCTCCCTTGTGGCCCTCTCCCTTGTAACTCCTCTCCCTTGTGGCCCTCTCCCTTGTGGCCCTCTCCCTTGTAGCCCCTCTCCCTTGTAACTCCTCTCCCTTGTGACCCCTCTCCCTTGTAGCTCCTCTCCCTTGTAGCCTTTCTCCTTTGTAACTCCTCTCCCTTGTAGCTCCTCTCCCTTGTAGCCCCTCTCCCTTGTAACTCCTCTCCCTTGTAGCTCCTCTCCCTTGTGACCCCTCTCCCTTGTAACTCCTCTCCCTTGTAGCCCTCTCCCTTGTAACTCCTCTCCCTTGTGGTCTCCCTTGTAGCTCCTCTCCCTTGTAGCTCTCCCTTGTAGCTCTCTCCCTTGTGGTCTCCCTTGTAGTCTCCCTTGTAGCCCCTCTCCCTTGTAGCCCCTCTCCCTTGTAGCCCCTCTCCCTTGTAGCTCCTCTCCCTTGTAGCTCCTCTCCCTTGTAGCTTCTCCTTGTAGCATCTCCCTTGTAGTCTCCCTTGTAGCTCCCTTGTAGCCTCTCCCTTGTACTCTCCCTTGTATCTCCCTTGTAGTATCTCTCCCTTGTACTTGTAGCTCTCTCCCTTGTAGCTCCTCTCCCTTGTGCTCTCCCTTGTAGTCTCCCTTGTAGCCTTTCTCCCTTGTAGCTCCTCTCCCTTGTAGCCTTTCTCCTTTGTAACTCCTCTCCCTTGTAACTCCTCTCCCTTGTGGCCCTCTCCCTTGTAGCCCCTCTCCCTTGTAGCTACTCTCCCTTGCAAATTCTGAATATATTTTTGTTATCAAGGTCTTCCACTTTTCATTTCAATTCTACAAATTATTCTGAAAACTTTATAACACTAAAAACGGTTGTATAAAATAAATCAAACTAAATTTCATAACTTTTTCTGTAAAATTAAACCAAACTACAGTAAATATAACCATCGTTTAAAACATTTATTTCAACTAACCTAAAAATAAAACATTCACTGTTTACGACTTTAAAGCCTTAGCTAGCAAACAGCTGTAAGCTCTAGAATCTAGAACGTATTTACGTGTTTTCTGGGTTGAATGTGTTTCTTGACGTATGATGTGGATCTCAAAGCCAAAGTCTCTTAGAGTTTGTTAGTCCCCATGCAGGGTTCTATCTGAAAAATTGGTTCATCGGACGTCTTGGGTATAGCTTGCTAACTTGGTACATCGGACGTCTTGGGTATAGCTTGCTAACTTGGTACATCGGACGTCTTGGGTATAGCTTGCTAACTTGGTACATCGGACGTCTTGGGTATAGCTTGCTAACTTGGTACATCGGACGTCTTGGGTATAGCTTGCTAACTTGGTACATCGGACGTCTTGGGTATAGCTTGCTAACTTGGTACATCGGACGTCTTGGGTATAGCTTGCTAACTTGGTACAATCGGACGTCTTGGGTATAGCTTGCTAACTTGGTACATCGGACGTCTTGGGTATAGCTTGCTAACTTGGTACATCGGACGTCTTGGGTATAGCTTGCTAACTTGGTACATCGGACGTCTAGGGTATAGCTTGCTAACTTGGTACATTGGACGTCTTGGGTATAGCTTGCTAACTTGGTACATCGGACGTCTAGGGTATAGCTTGCTAGGACGTCTAGGGTATAGCTTGCTAACTTCTAGCACTCTGACACTTTTAATCTTTTGGACTCAATTAAAAAAATAATCAGTTTGGTGTTTATTCTTTGCCTTGTCTACCCCAGTTGGACTAACTAAATATAAACAGAGCAAGGCATATTTTTATTCTTTACCGTTGAGCAAATCGTTAGAAATTAATTGCAAGTCGTGACATTACTGGGAGAAATCGGAGTCTATTTGGCGGCATTCGTCGCGCCGTCGAGGTTTAATTGGTGGAAAATCGGCGGGAAAACTAATACATAGGAATGAAGAGGGGTTGGGGTGAGTCAGAGGGGCTTAGGAAGCGATGGAGCTGTCAGACGTGCGAGAGAGAGAGAGAGAGGGAGTGAGTGAGTGAGAGAGGTAACAGGGAAAAGGGGGTGAGAGGCAGCGTGCTGCGACCCTCCGTGATGTATTCGGCTGTTGTTTTTCTTGAGCTCACATTACTCTCTTTTAAACGTCTCAATGTTTGCGGGACCTCCAACATCCAGGAGATAAAAATTTGTACGTGGGCTACAATTTAAGTCATTTCTAAAACATTCACGCAAATCTAAAAAAGCTAAAAAAAACTACATAGAAATAGTTTTTGACATGGATATGTCAAACCATTCGTCAGACCAAAATTTGAAACGGAAGTGATGTAATATGATTAGTGACATCATAGGAACAGCTGTTTAGAGGAAGCCAAGTATGAATGAGGATTGAGATGATGATGATTGTGGCGCGATCGTGTGGTCTTGTTACTAATGCTGAAATGTTCCTTACAAAGACTGTTAAATTATTTCCCGACAATGACATCCAATGAGCTACACTTCACAAAATTCACAAATTCAGATTTTCACAATTTTACCTCTAAACTACGAACTGCTCCAATTATGAGGATGGTCCTTGAATGGAAGTAGTTCATCCACTCCAGGGAATATTGCATTTACGGGCATCGCTTACAATTTTCTAAAATTCTTAGTCTCGAAAAAGCTGGATTACAGGACAAGATATGATCTAATGTTTGGTGTCTAATGTTTCTCCTCCACAAACTGAAACACCTTACCGTTTCCTTTTAGTCACTTAGTAACTTTTCAAGGGATAATGACCTCTTGATTTCCTATCAAGGTGTACCTCCTCCAAAATATACCTAATTTTTTTATTCTTAATTAAAACTTACACTTGTAGTCAAATGAGTAACCCTTATCACGGGCTGCAGTTTCATCAATACACTCCAGGTGATTTTTAAAACATCTTTTAAGAAGTTACATTTAAATCACGAGAAACTCCAATGTTAAATTTGTGATTCAATGGTTGGTTTGTGTATGTACTATGTCCCATAGTTGTCTAAAACAACACTCCGATTGTCATGCAAATTTCGCAAATTTCCATGATTGTCATGCAAAAATACATAATATCTTAATCTTGAAAATAAAAACACTTAAATCTACTTAAGTATGAAAAAGTTTGAGTGATTATAATAGTATATTTCATCACTACGACCAAAAACGGGTGTTTTTGATACGAGCATAAGTTTAACAGCCGAGGCTGTTAGATGTGTGAGTCAAAAAAACCAATTTTGGCCCGTGCGATGAATTAGGCTATATTTTTTGTCATACTGCAAAATAAATTAAACAAACTCGTAAAACATAAATTATTACCTCATTTGAATAGTTGTTGTCGACTGTTTTTGTCGCTCTAGACTAATCAGCTGTTACGTTATTTACGTTGCAGTTCTTTCTTGATTCCTGATTGGTTGTTTAGGTTATGTCAGTGTTAGTTATGCTGACCTAAAGTCTAAAGTATCATCTAAAATATCATCTAAAGAATCATCAACAATGATCTTTTGCGGCCTAGGACTCAAAAAACAATCATAATAATAGGTTTATTTCTAATAAGTAAAAGAACAACTTTTGCTCTTCAAGTCATGCGTCTAAAATAGCTGTTTTTGAAGCAGAATGGCTGAGAACGATTTTCATCCAAAATATAAAAGGTGTCAAATTGAATTGTTTATACATGGAATATAGGCATTCTTATACAGTAACATAAAAACCACAATTCAACAAAAACGTATATACATTTTACAATATAACACGACTCTCATGGGCTCAGGCATGAAGTGGAATTCTTATACAGAATTTTGTCTCGATTAACGGTTCGCCCTTTTAACCTTTTATCCATTTGGCGTTTCAATATTTTAAAAATTCATGATATACCATCTAAAAAAGTTAAAGTATAACTTTTTTTAGGACTACCAACCAAAAGATAGAACTGTAGTTACATCATAATAGAAGTTTGTATTTACTGGAGTTTATAATTAATTTGTTTTATAAGTCAACCAGCAGCAAGCCTGTTCTTACTGGCTGTACGACTCAATGAAGTAAAATATGCCCTACTTGAAAAAAGTAATTTCTTATCTGAATTATACTTAATATAACTGTTATATTAGATAAACTATTGTAATAAAATAAATAAGTTCGTATCCTTAGTAAAATTCATGATAAAAAAATTCATTATAGGTTACGATCGCATTTGAATACATAGTACAAATATTTTTACTAGTTTATTTTCAATTTGGAATCACCTTAAGTTGCCATAGCAGGCGAATTATAAAATATTTACAGGAGATGCTAGACTCTAAAATATTTTTATGATGTAAATATTAATGATTAAACTGTTCACACTAATTGTAAAAGTGATCAGTTAATTTCTCAACACAAACAATGATATTGTAATGAATGTATTTTTTGGAAATAAATTCATTTATGCACATAGTAAAATTTTGAAATTTGTTTAAAACAATGCTTAAAGTAAACAAACTAATATTGAGTTTAATTTGACAACTGGCTATTTCTCTCTGATAGGAATGATTAATAAAACCTTGAAGAATGTTGCAAATATCGCTAAAACGTTTTTGACACCCTAGATACTTTATTTTCATAGGGTGAAGGTCAGTTTACAATTTTAAAAAACCTACTCCAAAAAGTATGGAATAAATAAAATACATTTTATCATTTGGTTTTCACAGAGAAGACGAACACAAATGCCTTGTTTAGTGTTACGGAAAGACAGACAGACGAAAATTTTGATAAGACTCATTTTGATTTTTTAAACCAATATCATTAAGCAATGCACAAACAAATTAATAATATTATTAATATAGTTATTTAAAAAGATTGAGAAAAGTACAATTTAAAAGCCTCAAGATATCTGTATAGATATTAAACACGATGGTGAAAACTGCGTTGAAGAGCGCCAAATATCATCTAATGAATTCACCAGAGTCGCAGAGAGGGTGTAAAAATCGCACTATAAAATCAGGGTGTCATCATGGTGGGGTAAGTAACAGAGGCGGGTTAATGTAATGCCCCCCCTCTATTGTTGTACCAACACAAATTTCATACATATTCATCAAACGGTAATTAATCATTGGGGTACTAAGAGGGGATTCGCACCGGACTTTGCGAGCTACCCCCCCCCAAGACCCCGACAACCCCCTCCCCCAACCCAGCCTTAAGCAACGTCTTACATACATTCATAAGCGGTCCCTTCGTTAACAAGTTTAATAAGTTCGTTAGCGTGGAGGCTTCTGATGCAAATACAAATCCAGCTAGTGTTTTACCCTTCAACTTTGTTTAAATGTTCTAACCGAAGCTTTGGAATTATTTATTTCTAATTTGTTTGGTTATAATACTCAAAATGAATGATCATAAATATGTCATGTTTGGTTTAATGTGTTTTATGGCTATACATTATGTAATAAACCACTTTAAAAATATTTATTTCTCAATATGATGAATTAAAATTTCGTTTCGCAGAGGTCCTGGGGTCAGAGAAGTCCTGGAGTTGATAATCCTGTGGCCGTAGAAGTCTTGATGTTGAATTCTTGGTGTCGTAGAAGTCCTTTCGTGATAGATTTTCTGCTATCGTAGAAGTCCTGGTACTGTATAAGTCGTACATGCCCTAGTGTCGTAAATGTCATAGGGTCGTAGGAGTCCTGGTAACTATTGTCGTAGATTCCTAACATCATAGAAGTTATCTATCATAACTCTCATTTTAGGGTACACAACCCCCCTAAATCCCCTTAGAATACACCGGTTTTGCTGGACTTTGAACTTGATTTAACTATGATTAAACTCATTTACACGTCTGTACCAAATTTCATCTAAATTCCAGTTTTCTTTACTAGTAGATTTAATGGGTTCTAAATGACCTACAGTTTAACGTGAGATACGAACCATTTTTGTCTCTGAATTACGAATTGGTATAATCATAAGGATTGTCTTTGCGTATGGACATAGCAAATATTCCTCATTCAATAGTGAGGATTTTAATCCACACTAGAGAATGTCACATCCACCGACTATCGCTCATATATATCCACTATGTTATTCGCTCTGTTGTCATCAGTGATCCTAATGACGTCACTGCATATGCGGGAGAACACAATAGTGAACAACCAAAGCTCATGACCCCGTCACTTTATTTAAAGCGACACACAGGAACACAGGGTTAAACATCGTCCTAACAACGATATTTATACCCGGTATCTACTATAGTCGAATAAATCACCCTAAAAAGCAGCCCTGGTAGGCGTGTTTATTTTGGATGAAATATTAAAGCGGCGGAGTACTTCCATTAGCGGAGGCGGCCGTAACTCGGAGAATAGCCGATAGATAGCAGCAGCGGCACAATATGATGCGGCCACAATGGCGGCATTACCATCACAATGCAGGCGGACAGCGGGCTTTGCTCTGTTTATATTGCCATTGTATGCGCCCATTGTGCCCAAGGTAATTATGCTCCCCTGCCCTCCACACGCCTTACTTTGATTTATACGATTTTGCCAAATGAAATAGGGATTCTAACCTATTGTGGTCGTGGTCACCCGCTCCGGATCAGTTTTTTGACACTTGGCTGTCCTGGGTTCCCCCAACTCTGTATCACGTTTTACATTAGGAATGGATATAGTTAGTCTTAATAAAGATAAATATGCTTTTACCAAGCCAAAATTATTTATAGCAGTAATAGCAAAATACAAAAATATACTGTGACTTCTTTAATTTCCTCTTCCTCTCAATACAGTACTGTAGGCTACTACGAAACATTGTCATCCAATCCATGCGATTGCGGTAGTGATCTATCGAAATCAAGCATTTTTCTCGTTATTACGCCATGTTTTCTTTCTGAAAATACCGCCTAAAATAAAATTTATGGTTAGATTAGATGAAATTATATTTAAATGGAAACTATACCACAAGGTAAGTATTTTAAGTCAAGCATGAATGAGGATTGAGTGTAAGATGATTGTGGCGCGATCTTGTAGTCTTGTTACTGACCAAGGCTGACATGTTCATTAAACAGGACTCTACTGGTAACTGGTCATTAAGAATTGATAGCCCAATAGCCGATGCCAACTAAGAAACCTACAGTTTAACGTGAATCCGAACCACGGCCTCTGAATTACGAATCGGTCTATGAGGATCGTTTTTGCGGATTAATTAACGTAGTATTCAATAGTGCGGACGTTAATCCACACAAGAGAACACTACACTCACCCACCATCTCTCACAACTATCCACAATTCGTGACCTCCAAGAAGCTGGATTACAGGACGACGTCGCCGTCCCAGTTATCCATTATATTATATAACGATAGTATAATATATACTATAAAAATTAACCTACCTTAACTCCACAGAGAGTCTGAGGGCGTTTTCCCCCTCATTATTTCTCATTTGTTCAAAAGGGGTATGCTCTGTTTCGATCAGTCTTACGCGTTTACAATGCTCTCTACTTCGTCATGTTTTCGTCCATGTTTCTTGTTGTCTAAAGAATTATATATTATGAAGCTGTTACTCGAACCACTGGGTCAGTTTATGTGTTTAGAGTCTGCAGTCTACTCTGCTCTTACCCTATAGACACTTATTCTGCCATCTTGGATTTTAGCCCCATAAGAACAAAGTTCATTTTGAAAAAGCATTTACTGACCACTCAAAAGTCGTAAAATGATGGTTAAGGTGTCAAATAACGGTAAAGTAGTTATCTAGAAAGTTAAAATTTAATTTTTCTTCTGTTCATAAAAAATAAGTACTTGTAAAGCATCGAATGTAATTGCTTGGTATTTATATTTTCCCGAAAATTAAATGGTAAAAAATAATTATATAATTCCCTAGATAACCACTTGTCCTAAATTAATTCACATCTCTATCATCTTTTTACGTGTATTAACTAACCAGTAATGCTGACACAAAATTAATATTGTTCCCAAGGTGCTAAAACAAAATATTTCGTCTTGAAGGTAGACTCTAAGTTTGTTACGTTTGATATTTTGGCTTATGGATATTTTACAGGCTTGCAGAACCCGATTGAAAACTATACAAATTTCCCATGAGATATCATATATATGAAATTAGTGCTATGACACGTGATTACTCTGTGTGGGGCGCGGCGGCACGAGACAGGTCACGTGACTGGCGCGTGGCGATGTGTCATCACCGCTCTCTCGCGGCGTCCGCTCGTAGGCCTACTCTCCCTGTCGCTCACGCCATGCGAATAAATGTCCCATTATATCGTTACCGTCCTAATGACCTTTTTATACACAATTATGATTGTATAAAATTTCTGTTTGGTTATTCGTTTTAGAAGTACCATGAACAATCCGCTCACATTCATACATGGCCGTGCAAGGTTTGGCTCTGCAAGTTGCATCTAGGCCTATACTGTTCACTGATTTTCGTGAGGAAAAATGGTTAAATTTGCAAAATTTGTAGATTCCGCTTTAAAATCTTTAAACATTAATCTACCTAATGTTCTATGAATTGCACAACCATAAGTTACATTCTCCAATAAAGGTTTCGGAATACCCTGTACATAATTCTGTTACAAAATTTGAATAGCTTAATTCGGTATGCTCCGAATAAACGAAATCTATAAATTGTGATCTCTTAGAACATTGGGAAAATCCACAAGAAAGTTAGTAGTTTTAGCAAACACCACTCCTCCTTCATGCCATTTCCAAAGATAATAACTGTGAATAAGAGGAATTTTACCCTTCAATTAAGTGAATTAATGAAAAATTCATTCTTTTTGAATTGAGAAAAGGAATATGTTTCCTATTATTGGAGATGAGGGTCTTATGAAATACAGCATTTTTGTATCTACTTGGTGCTGCTATTGTACGGGAATGACATCAACTACTAATAAACAATCCCATGATGCATTGTAGCGGTCAATCCCAGGATTTGGTGTTGTCTTACGTCTTACTACAGGAAAGAGTTTACTTTATGAACTTCAAGAGTTTTTAAAGGTCATTTTTCAATCATTTTTGTACCTATAATATTACTTATTTGACTTGAACATAGTTTTAAAGCGTAATCTACACTAAGAAACTTGTAGTTTATGATGACGTAATAGCTTTTTAGATTACTTTGCTTAGTTGGTCAATGTAAAGGTTAATTTTCCAAGATGGCGTGTCGGATATTATGGAATGCTAGGTAGGTTTCCTATCTACCCTATCCTATCTCATATTACCCAACGTAAATGTATGGTAGTCCATTTCCAACAAGGTTTATTTCATTAAAAATAACGTTGAAAAAAGAAATCAAACCTGAAAAACCCGTAGTCAAGAAATTAAAATTAGTTCACCTTTACTGCTCCGGAGCATAGAAAAATGATTATACATGTATCTTTTGTAAAACCTAAATTTAAAGTCGAAATAATTTTAAAATAGTTTCGGGAATTTAACATGAAATCAATATGGTTTTCGTATTCAAAAATAAATGGTTATTGTCAAGTATTTTTGGTTTTATCCACCTATTCAATATTAACCGACTATACCATATTGACCTCCAGTTGTAGTTTTTTACGAAAAATATAAATTTAGATGTTAACAAAATTACTACAAATACGCTTACTATTTACAGTTCCTTATAATTAGTTATATTATAGACTCATGGTAATTTTGTAGTTTTTTACTCTACATCTTTGAAGTAAATTAGAAAAATATAAATGGTATTCCATAATACCCTCCTCTCCTCTACAAAATCTATTTTTTGTGACCCACAAAACCACCGGGGATCACTTTTTTTTAAATATCTCAACTGTTCATCATCATTTGCCTGAGTCTGTGAGTGAATAATTAAAGACAGCGAGCGAGCTACCGTAGCAGTCCCGCCGGCAAGCCAGAGGTGACCGCTCTATCTGAGATGCCGGTCATAGGTTTCGATCTAGCAACTTTTGACTTATTTTTTTGTAAATGTATATGACAACCCCCTATGATCTCATTTCAAAATCAGGATGGACTAAAATATTCCTAGCATTGCTTATTTATTGTTTTATTGTTGACTGTGACGGTGGCGTCGTCCTGTAATCCAGCTACTTGTAGGTCACGAATTGTGGATAGTTGTGAGAGATGGTCGGTTGGTGTACTGTTCTCTTGTGTAGATTAACGTCCACACTATTGAATACTACGTTAATCCGCAAAGGCTATCCTCATAATTAGACCAATTCGTAATTCAGAGTCCGTAGTTCGGATTCCACGTTAAACTGTAGGTAGTTGCCATCGGCCGTTGGGCTATTAATTAACAGTCCTGTCTAAGGAACATGTCAGCCTTAGTCAGTAACAAGACTACAAGATCGCATAACAATCATCTTACACTCAATCCTAATTTATACTTGGCTTAAAACATCTACATTGTAGTATACTTGCCATTTAAATAATCTAATCTTTTTTAGTGGCATCCTCAGTGGCTAGGCTGAGCCACTGAGGATGCCACATCACAGCAACACGTTTGGCAATACCAACAAGATGACGACGCGGTTGACACCGAAAAAAAACTTGGCATTGTTTACATCACGAAAGCCTACGTTAGTCCCTCTCATGCATGAATAATTGTCAGTAATTTGATGTTAAAATGTGTTCCAAATTCACAAGGATATACAGTAGATCGAAAGGGAATCTAAAGGATGGACATGTTTAGCTACGTCATATGATCAGCTGACTCATTATTAGCCAGCTGGGCCATTTAGTCTAGCCAATAAAGGTTTCGAATGGGAAAAATAGTATAAGACTGAATTTCATTCCATCGATAGAGAAGGCCATTACTCCAGTCCAACGTATAAGCTTGCACAGTTACATTCAAACTTTAAAATGGGATTTTCGGAGACGTGTCAAAACGACCCTCTGAAAGTCCTCTATCGAAGGTACAAAAACCAGCCATACACTAATTTTCCCCCGAGGTTTACTCATTTCGGATTTTTATTGAGTAAATTTATTGAAAAAAGTCTGTATTTACTTTCTTGTGAAAAATAGGTTAGGCATGGATATGTCTAAATGGATTGTTTTCCGTTCATCTAAACAACTGTTCTCATAGCCTGTCGTCTTATGACTGTTATGACGTCACTAACCAAATAACGTCACTGTTTCAAATTTCGGTCTCGCAATTGCCAATACCCTCCCACCTAGAGCAAAGTAACTAGTTATTTAATAATTAAAACATTTCCAAATTCACACCACTTACTCCAGGTTCCCTTATAAGAGATACTACACAATATAGGTCACCTCTTTCGAATCCATCCGATCAATTATTTCAAAATAAAACTCGTTGAAAAATAAATGTTTTATCATACGCCTTCATGGAACTTCCGCTGGAATAAATTCGCCAACACAGTTTCATAAAAGTAAAGAACACGCCGCTCGGAACAAAACAGCCGGGGAAAAGTTGGAGCGAATGAAAAACTGGCTGTGAATATTTAAATGACGTGGAAATTGTGTGGGAAAGAACAAAGCGGAATATTTCATGGTTGCCACTGGTTTAAAAGGCGCGGAGCACCGGTACTGTCCAATCAAAATACTGTCCATCCTGAAAACATTGTTACACCTCTCTGTCCTTCGTTACGTACAGTATATACCTACTGAGTAGAGAGACGGCAGGTTAAAATAAGCATGTTTGATTATGGTACCATAAAGAGGATGTCTTAAATACACAAACTATGTTATTTAGGATGTATATATTATTAACGACATTTCCCATCACTAAAACAAAAGCAAGATATTACGACATTTCGGAGTCTGGAATCTGATCCCGTCCTCTGGTGAGCTAGAACCTAAACGTAACAAGATTAATTTATAATCCGTACTAACCTAGTATAAAGCTAAAAAGCTCTTACTATACCGGTGTGGTTCTAGCTCACCTGAGAACGATCAGATTCCAGATCCCGAAACGTCGTGAAACTTTATCTTACTTTTAGTAGTGGAAAATGTCCGTAAAGAAAATCTACTAAATAACATAAACCTCCCATCTCCAACAATGAATTTCAAACAAAGGAAATGATTGGTATGATTACCCTTAAAAATTAAAATATTGTAAGGATTTATTAAGTATAATTTATTATGATTGTCACAAGATATTTAAGACACGATATTTAACCTATTATTATTTTACTGACGTGATCTGCGAAAACAACACCATTATGAAAATTAAATTAGATTTGATTACCTTTTGAAATGACAACTTATCCAGGTAGGTATTTTATTACAAGCAAGAATGAGAAATGAGTGTAACATGATTGTGGCGCGATCTTGTAGTCTTGTTACTGACTAAGGCTGATATGTTTCTAAAACAAGACTGTTAGTTAATATTCCAATTGCCAATGGCTTCAAAATTGGCTACAATATAACGTGGGATCAGAACCACAATTTTGCCTCTGAATTAAGGACTCGCGGCATCTCTTTCCTCTTCCTCCTCACGAACTCAAATTTTAGTGTCCACAGCTGTTGCAATTTTAAGTTTAAATTTAAGTAATTTTATGTTTGTACCCTTTGCAAATGTAAAATATTGAAATCTAGGTCGTTCATGGAGTGTAGCCCATGGTCGGTTCCGTATTTTTCGCGTTTACCTCTTACAACAAACAAATACCCCCGTCGCTGCAGATCCACGTACTCAGCGAATTTCCGAATCAGTAATAAAATATCAATTTTAATCAATATCTGTCGATAAATATGAGAGTTATTTGCCTATTCTCCATAAGATCAACATAGGAAAGAGTATGCGGGTTTGCTGCTGAACATTGAACGTAGGCATTTCTACCAAAAACAATTTTTATCTTGACCATTTATACAAGTTTCATAAACATCTGTCCATAAATAAAGGAGTTTGCCTATTCTTTAATATGATTACATGGGAAAAGAGTATGCAGGTTAGCTGCCATGATAAACACATAAACTATAATTTTGCATTGATCTCAACCACATAAGTAAATACTAAGTTCATCCAAAAAATTACATAATAAAAAACATTATTCCTTATCATAAGAAACATTGGATCCCAATACAAAACTGTGATTAATAATATCTCGGTAACCGTTGGAGATAGAGAAAAACACCCCACTATAATTTTTAAGCATTGAAGATAAATACCACATATATACTAAGTTTATCCTTCACATGAAAAACGAAAAACCCCAAACTGGGAAAACATAAATAAGAAAACCCCAATTTTTTTAGTACAACCCCCCCCCAAACTACCCGTTCCCATTGACCGATATCTCTGGTTTACGAACTCGTCCGAGCAAAGATGTAAGAATACACGTCTTTACCAAATTTTGTCTTGATCGGACCATTTTTACGAGAGTTATCGTGTTCACAGACATATATAACAATTTTGACGACTATTATTTTTGGCCTCTGGCCACCTAAACAAGATAAGATTACATGGTCTCCGCTTAAGTCTTACCATGAGACATACGGTAATAGCTTCTTCCTTATGCGAAATTCACTAACATACATACAGAAACACCTATTCTTTATGATATTATAGACGTATGGAAGATAGCATTACCATAGAGGAACATCAATGTGTGCGATCACAGAGTACAGAGCCGATGTTTTCACCCCAGTAGTGCTCGCGTCACCTGACGTTACGGTGCTGATTAGGCTAATTCATTTTGAAAACTCTGCCAGGGGGATTAAGCCCCGGCTGATACGTTAAACCCTCTCCATGCGAGTGGATTCGATTTTTGAATTATTCTTTCTGTTTACAACAACAGCTTTACGTATTCCCTTTAACAGCGGCTTGTAAAAAATGTATGGAGCGACGGGTAGCTTGGGCAGGTGGAAATGGAAAATAGCCCGACCTTGCCACTCAACTCGATTTTGAGGCGACAAACAGGCTTAGGCAGGTCAAATGTGGGGTAAGTGGTTTAAAAATTGGAATACTCGTTTATAGTGGTGTTTATCTAGCAACTAGTGTGACAGGGTTAATCTGGCGACGACAGAGGCTGTGACAGCCACACCGTGGGCAGTTTTACAATTTGTACTGTAAAACAAGTGCACTTTAACTATGGCTTAACGTTGACACACGCTGGAAATTTCGTTTTTCCCTATTCGGGGTACTTTTGTACTGAATCCAGGAAATCACTCGGGAATACGTTACTGCGAAATCGATTGAAGAATTCGCGTATGGTGAAGAGTAAATAACTCTAAACTTATTCCAACAGAACTCTGTATTTGAGAGGTTTGTATCTCGTAAATATAGAATAGATTTAATAGGTAACATACGTTCGTATGTGTGAATTAAGATTTTTCTATATACTGTTTTTAGTGAACTACAACTACAGTATATCCATCCGACATTGAGAGAGATTACGAGTTCTAAGAGGTTACGAGTAAGAAACCCTCACCTAGAAATTACGAAGCTAATTATTTGTTGTTTCAACGTACAACGGAATTTTTACTCATTAGACACAAATTCTTTTAAAAACAATTTGTCAAAACTCCCAAAATTTTTTTTGGCCATTTAAAAAATAGAACCTGTTTCCTCGTGAACCAAAGTCCAAGGCACTAACCTTTCAGTACGTAAAGCCAATTTCACAAGAAAATAAAATGAGGACCAGATAAGTACAAGCGCAATGAGTTAAATAGACTCATCGGTGGGATTGGACTTGGTTCTTATATAACTATTCTTTGGGACTTCTATGGTCTTTCTATTTGTAGTACTGGGAAAAATCGAGATAAAATGTGATGTAAATGGTTAGTAAAAATTACCATTTAGGTATGTTTTGTTCTATATTGTACAAGTATTCAAAGAACCGTCTGGTTCCAAATTAGGTTGGGTCAGATGTACGACTAATATAGACTGGGGGGGGCGTCGTCCTGTAATCCAACTACTTGGAGGTCACGAATTGTGGATAGTTGTGAGCGATGGTCGGTGGGTGTGGTGTTCTCTTGTGTGGATTAACGTCCGCACTATTGAATACTACGTTAATCCGCAAAGACCATCCTCATAGACCAATTCGTAATTCAGAGGCCGTGGTTCGGATTCCACGTTAAACTGTAGATCCCTTAGTTGCCATCAGCTGTTGGGCTACTAATTAACAGTCCTGTCTATGGAACATGTCAGACTTAGTCAGTAATAAGGCTATAAGATCGCGCCACAATCATCATACACTCAATCCTCATTCATACTTGGCTTAAAATACCTACCTTGTAGTATGGTCGCCATTCTAATAATCTAGTCTAATCTAATCTAGTTCTATGTTGAAATTTACTTCCCTTCGAAGATCGAGGAGCCGGACTCTCGCTTGGTAAGAGTCGCAAGGCACAGCCGGGAGTCCCAGGGCCAGGACAGCACGGCCCGCGGCATGTAGATCGTCTAAGAGAATCACAGATGATGTTTTGATTACTTCCGACACCAGCGCGGTGTTTGTCTAGCGCCCCGACCCTCTGGTAATCCTATAACACCAACGCCCCTGTGGGGGAGGGGGTGGCACGCGGCCTCGGTCAATATTGCAGCACATGTAGTGTAAGTGTGCCGCTAAAATATAATGGAATTATGCAGCAGCATATTGTGTGTGTCCTGTCGCCCTCTTGCATCAACATTGCGGCTCCCATGGTACTTCCGGCTACCACAGTCGTCACCGTCACAGGCCTTCGTCACCGCCTCGTCACACCGGGTCGTGACGGACGGTGAAACGGTGACGCTATCCTTATATTTGTAAACTGATCTAGTTATATATAAAACCGTAGAACAGCAGTGGACGAAGACTACACATGCTGTTGTAAAGCATAAAGACTGGCTTTGTACCATCTCTCGGCCGGTGTAAATTTAAATTATACCTCTGACTATATGTAACGTTTTATCCTGCTATACAAATACCATCTAAGTTAGAGGTATTTTGGGTGTAAGTCCTGTGCTGTGAGTTAATGAGTCCAGTTCCCGTAGCGGCCAGGTCACATACGTGTAAGCTAGCCAGAACTTTCAGGAGTCGCCGGTCACTGTATGCATATTTGACATACTATTAGTCTATTTCTAAGACATCTGAGTGAATAATAACGTATACATAAACCATGAAGTCATGCTCTTAGATCATCAGCGACAAAAACACAATTTTGACATCAACATATGTAGTTTCATATTAATGTCACTACGGTGCATCACCTCATGAGACTGAGAAATAACGCATTTGAAGTGAGAAAGGAGTTTGTTCGGCATTTTCCGCTGTCATCATTAAGCAGGTTAATTATGACAGTCTCCATAAAACTATAGGTACAGTAATAGTGAAAAGAGTCATCGAAAAAATTTAAAAAATATACTCAATGTTAAGTAGGGCTACCGTTTTACCGTTTTCAAACACAAATAACACGAGCAGCGCTGGGGATTGTTCGTTCCCCTCATTCGAAAGTAATGTGGAAGAAACGAGTTTGCCCCAATAGAATCATGCGCGGCTTACCCCCGCTCATTTGCCTAAAACAAGGCAATCACTCAGGGTACAAAGGGTGGGGGGAGCCGTTGGGGGGAGGAGAGGGGTGATTAAATGATGATCATATGGCGCGCTCGCACCTTCACGGCCCATTGACCTCCGCGGACAGTGTTCCCAAACGCACCATAATTATCGTACATTTTACAGTAACTGTTATTAATTATCATCGTATATCGTGCGGTATATGTATTTTTATGATCGAGGTTTTTTGTATTTTAGATGCTACGATGAAATGCCCAGTTACTTGAATCATTATTACTTTAGTTTTTTTTTCTTAATTGGCGACCTACTCAGGAGGTATTTCAATTCAAGTATGAATGAGAAATAAATTATTTAGTTATTAATATTTTGGCGCGATCTTGTAGTCTTGTTAATGAATCAGGCTGGACTGTTTCTTAGACAGAACTGTTAATTAATAGCGCAACATCCAGTGGCACCTAAGGGACCTACATTTTAACGTGTGAACGGAAGCACTTTTGCCTCTGAATGACGAAATGGTCTGATTATAAGGGTGATCTTTGCGGATGAACGTAGTTCTCAATATTGCGGACGTTAATCCACACAGGAGAACACTATATCACATCACAAAAGAGAGAATTTCACATCCACCGACCATCGCTCACAACTATCCACAATTAGTGGATTGCAAGACTTGCCACCGCGCCTACACTTTTAAAGATATGAATTTGGTTTTACGAGCGAGTACATATGCTATATATTCAATAAAACCAAATACCACTAATACACTTCGGGTTTTCTGGGGTATGAAACGAACAAAATCATAATTCTAAGCAATATACTCGTACAGACATCACTGTATTTACTTTCCTACCCCGTTGTCCGATTAGGATGAAAATTGGTATGTAGTGTATATATATTCACCGTATCTTCAAGACGCTTTTTAATTTTTAATTCTTAAAGGTGTTCGCCCCTAAAACTCCTTAAAACGTGAAAATCCAAATTCTCAAACATGGTTATAACGATTTTGATTAAATTAGTAGTTTAAAGTGTATAGGGCTCTAAATATTAAGACCAGCCGCATGTCTGTAATAATGACGGATCAAAAGTTATGTGCTGACCAAAATAAATTAGTATTTTGAATTATTCGTCTACGACTAACGGTTCCAGAGAAAAGTTAAATTTACTGTCCACGAGAGAGCCCCCAACGTTATTCTAATGGAAAATATTAAAAAAATATTCCTTATTTCCCCACCGTTTTCCATGTAACTTAGTATGCAGCTTAAGGTCACATCACCCAACAAAACCCATTCAAAAAAGCATGATATTACCGGACTGGTGGGGGGGTCCCCAAACATTGTAACAATTAATTTATCTTTGATGAAATGATTGAATTATATTTAGATAAACGTAAACAATATAATCATTTTATAAAAGATTGTCGTTTTAAATCTACTTATGGGAGAAAGTATGTGTCAGTCGACTTTATTCTATTTATATTTATATAGCGTAACTGGCGCACGAAATCTTGCGCTCTCAAGGAGGCAATCTGTCCACCAATAACTATGTTTAGAAACTAAATTTAGATTTTATCAACAGATTTTCAGTTTGGTTATGTTTTGGTTTTGTGCAAATAAAAATTTGTGTTTTATTGCCAGCTGTACGATGATGTCTTCATTAAACGAAAAAAGAAAGAACCATGTTCAACTGTCAGACTTTATTTTCACTTCCTTAAACAAACAGCTGATTTTTCGATCGTCGGTGTTTACCTCCATATTAAGTTTATGGGGAAAATCGCGACTTTGATCCCATTATTTTCCATGTCCACGGTAAATTTTCAAAATATTTTTATTGATACTACATGCTAAGACCTATATAACGACACCTCGGATATGGTGATTGGTATCACCACCGCTCCAAAACAATTATCACAAAAATAGGCCTAGTGTATTAAATATATAAGATATAATATAAATATGTCGGACTCTATGTATAATATAGATATATTTAAAATATGTAATAATAAATTTAATTATATAGGAGAATATTGAATATTTGTTGAATAAAATATTAGTACATCATCAATGAAAGGCACTGTAATAAAAAAGAGAAGATTGAAAAGTAGAAAACGTTTGACAAACTAACTGTGAAAATTATATCCACAAATATTTTTACTTAAAGGAATGTTAAACTATACTTGACATTTTCAAAACTGATACCATTTACTATTAATCAAGGAACGATGTGTGTTAAAGTTAAATTTTTATCAAAAATGATTATGCAGTAAAACCTAATATTTCTTTAGTTCTACTCTTAGCGGTCATTCGTTTGAAAATATAAAACTGTTCTTATTTTATTATTGAAAATTTGCTCTTGCGCGATTTCTTCGCGAGATAAAAATCTTAAAATCTCCAATCACCCACTCAGATAAAAATGTAATTCAATATCAGAATTTCCGAACCTACATTTCAAATAATCCGGAAATTAAAAAAGAATTCCCCCTTCCCTTTAAACTAAAGCCTCTCAATGAAAGACAAACATAAAAAATTGAATTCCCACGAATCGGTTTAAAATAAGATGTGCAGACAATACGTTGTACACACGACTCAGCTAGATCTAGCAATACGGTCTCACGCTTACAAAAGGATTTGGACTGATAAAAAGCAAACAGAAAACAGTGGCGGTCTGTGCGTGTTTTTCTTTTTAAAGCGCCCCCGTGTCAATAGAAAGGGAACGGGTTACATTGACTGGCGCCGGGCAGATCTCTTATAATTGAAAGAGAATCCCGTTGTTTCGCGGTGGTTGCTCTCTCAAGGGTTGGCACCCCTGGGAGCACGCGCCGGAAGATAGGGCCACGGCCGGAAATAGCACTGTCAAACAGTGGAGAACTCTGGTGGAACTCTTGTTAAATAATACATATTTTGTGTTGTTTTTCCATCTCGAATCATACATTCTTCGGATAGTTAGATAAAAGAATATTATTAAATTTAATAATAGAAACAAAATTTTAATTTTATCGTAACAACATTTCAAATGTAACACACTCCTAAGAAAATAACACTTAAAATATTATAGTATTCCGATGAAGATCCATGTTATCCATGTTAGGCCTATATTTAATTTTTCACTGATGTTGACTTCATGATTAACAAACCAAATTTATTTTGCTCTCATCATCTAGGCTCAACTAATTTTCTTTCCAAATAAGGCTCCGATTGGAATACCAATTTTATTAATTTCTAAGATGTATAATAGCTTGAACCATACAATGATAAACTAGTCAAAGAATTATGTTTAGTCAGTTGATTTCGTGTTTATTTAATTTCCTCAAGGAATTTTACCCCACACCAAAAAAATATTTTGTTTCTATTTATATAAATAAAATTAGTTTTGTCTGTACATTGCTTGGAATTTTGATATTTTTGGATTCAGATTTGGCTTTATTTTTGGCTTTGATTTTTTTGTTACACAACCAAGAAAGGCCGAGAAGGGGTTTCTGTCTCATTTTCTGTTTGTATGTCTATCTATCTTTCTGTAAAGCTAGACAAGGTATTTATACGCCATTTCATAGAAAAAAAGAGCACCCAAAGTTATGAAGGTTATTTTCATTATTTTATAATACATTTGAAGAAGGTTTTTTTGGTTGTATAAACGGTATCGGACACATACTGTCTCCCTAAAATAGGACTAAATTTAAAAACGACGCCCTTCAATAAACCTATCATATTCTTTAGATTTCATATAAATATCAATAAAAATTTATTGTTTCAAAAATAATAATCCAATTTCTGAAATTGACAACATGAGAAAACAAGTTAAATTAATTTTTAGACTTTTTGGGGGCATAACCCCCTCCCCGTAATACCAAACGTTTTTGAGTGAATTTTTTTTCGCTGATACCCTTACGTTGTATACAAAGTTTCGTGGAAAACGGTTGGGAAATGAGGAATAAATAGATTTTTTAATATTCTCCATAATAATAACATAGGACGTTCTCAGACAACGTACATTGATTACTATGGACAGTAAATTTAACTTTTCTCTGGAACCATTCGATAAATAATTCAAACTATTAATTTGTTTAGTTTTTAAAGCCTTTAAAGGAGGTAGCCAAATTATACTTTACCCTTACTGTTCTCGCAGAAAAAAATCAATTTTTTAGGTTAAAAGTTCATAACTTTTGAACCGTCATTTTTACAGACATGCGGGTCAATGATTTAGTACCTTATGCACTATAAACTACTAAATTGTAATCAATATACTTTCTCCATATACTATCATATAAGCGGGACAAAGTAATAATGAGCTCCCAAAACATATTTCTTAACGATATTAGAACATCTGATCTATAAAAGTCATTTAAAAGAAAAAAGTACCAATAGCTAAACAATTAAGCTAAGAATTAACGTTTTTTTTTTGTTTTTATATGATTGAAATTTGAGGTTTATATTTTGTCACGACAATAAGTACAAAAGCTGTAAGAAGTATCTTTCTTCATAAAACAGAATTCTTTAACCCGTACAAAGGACGGGAATTATTACTAGTTTTTTCATGAATGAATCTTTGGAACAATTTGAAACGTATGAATTAGTTGTATACGTTTTATAATAACACTTAGGCAAAACTTCAAGTTTTATCATTAGGTAACCACTTCCTTGTCTGTTATGATTTCCAACATCAGCGATCTCTGGGAAGATTCGACGGTGGCGTGTCCTGTTATCCAGTTACTTAGAGGTCACGAATTGTGGATAGTTGTGAGCGATGGTCGGTGAATGTGATGTTCTCTGGTGTGGATTTCCGCACTATTAATATTAATATTATATTGAATATTACCTTTATCCACAAAGATCATCCCCATAATTAGAACAGTTCATAATTAAGAGGCAAAAGTAACACGTGAAACTGTAGGTCTCTTAAATGCCATCGGCTGTTGTGCTATTAATGAACAGTCCTGTCTAAGGAAAACGTCAGTCTTAATCAGTTACAAGACTAAAGGATCGCGTTACAGTCTTACACTCATTTCTCATTCATACTTGGTTTAAAATACCTACCTGGGGAAGTCGGCATTTAAAAGGTAATATATAATAATAACAGTAAAGTCCAATTTTTTCCCTTCTGAGTTCAAATTGTTCGCTTTAATTCCGAAAGTCATTAGAGATTCTCGGAATGTGCCGAAAGTGACGTAGATCGTGGGGTGAATTTCTAATACCCGCCCTGACTTGCGGGGGGGATGGGGTCATTTTAATTACAAGTTACCCCAAGGTAATCCCGAACAGTCTCTGCCAGAAATACTGCCTCAATTGTGGAATATCTATCGCCCATTTCCTGTCCATTTCAATGTGTTATTCTCTTTACATATGAAATGCTCGCTTTCATTTATATTTTTTAGCATCAACCTTCCAACGTAGTAATTAAAGATCAACAAAGAATGTATGGATGTTTGATTAACCGATTCCATGAGTATGTATATTATTTATAAATAAATAATATTTCATTTTTTTCATGTAGTCAAATAAATAAAAAAAATTGAAGGGTTTTCTTTCCTCACCCTAGATAGATAGTTACAGTACTGAAATACCAAACTGTCCAAGATATGAGTCGAGTATAATTGTCGCGCGATATTTTAGTCTTGCTACTGGCTAAGGCTGACATGTTCCTCAAACAGAACTGCATAATGACATCTAAGGGACCTACAGTTGAACGTGGAGTCCGGACCACTGTCTCTGAATTACGAACTGGTGTAATTATGAGGATGGTATTTGCGGATGTACGTAGTATTCAATAATGTGGACGTTAATCCATACCAGAGAATACTATACCCACTGACCATCGCTCACAACTATCCACAATTCGTGACCTCCAAGTAGCTGGATTACAGGACGATGCCACCATCCCACACATTTTTTACTCAGAGTAGTAAAATTAAACCAAAGAGTCTGCCTTATTTACGATTTTTTTCGTTTTAGTCCCAGAGGAACAAATTGTCGCAAATAGTAGTTTTGTGTAGTAGTGCGAAAGTGGTCTTTTTCCATTCGTAATCGTGTTTTACGATGTAGTATAGATATAGTGATAGTATATAGTATAGATATAGTATCTATGTGTTATAGATAATCAATTAAATGTCCCAAGTAGCTTTAGACTTGTTTTCTGCTTTGATAATATATTCAGCAATGGTTTTTCGCTTAAGATCTGTTTTTTCTTTTTTAGCGAATTCCCATAGGGAAGAAGCTATTACCGTAGGTCTCATGGCGAGACTTAAGCCCGAGACCATGTTAATTTTTCATCTTTAGGTGCCCAGAGACCAGCTTAAAAATCTACACAATTATGTTTCTTCTTAAGTTTTTCTCTATCTCCAACGGTAATTTTTTAATATCTCGGTATATTAAAAAATCTAAATACAGTGCATTGTATATTGGGGCTCCAATGTTAATCTTATGGAGGATAAGGAATAATTAATATTTCCCATATCAATCAATATTTTTGGGTTAAACTTGGTATTTACCTTCATGTTGTTGACATCCACAGGTTTATGCTTAAAAAATATAGTTTATATGTTTATCATGGCAGCAAACCTGCATACTCTTTTCCCATGTTAATCATATAGAGAATAGATAAACTCCTTTATTTATGGACAGATGTTAATGAAAGTTGGTATAAATGTTAAAAATAAAAATTGTTTAGGGTAGAAATGCTTTCTTTCAGTGTTCCTCACAGCAGCAAACCTGCACATTCTTTCCCATGTTAATCTTAAGGAGAATAGGCAAATAATTCTCATGTTTATGGACAGATTTTCATAAAACTTGTCATATGTTATTATTATTATATTATTGATTTGGAAATTCGCTGAGTACGCAGGTCTGCTGCGACGGGGGTATTTTCTACTATTAACGTTCAGTCATTTTCATTGAATTCTTAAAATCGTTAAATTCCTGACGGAGTTAAGGAGTGAATTGTTAAATTCTCCTCAATATACAGTACTTCAAACCAAATCAAGACGCCAAAAACTGACTTCATACATTCACTGTGTTTTGTTTCTCATTCTATTAGGAGCAGTCACTCGCAGAACTCGTAAGACGTCTATTGGGTCATTCTTCACGACTTACCTACTCTAGGACATGGACTAATCTGGAAAAGAAAGCATTGCTCATGATCCCTTTATCATTGAACCATGATACTTGAATACGAGGGGATCTCATTCAGTCCACAGGCGTTCGGTCCACAGTCTGGGACGGTGGCGACGTCCTGTAATCCAGCAACTTGGAGGTCACGAATTGTGGATAGTTGTGAGCGATGGTCGGTGAGTGTAGTGTTCTCTTGTGAGGATTAACGTTCGCACTAATGAATACTACGTTAATCCACAAAGACCATCCTCATAATAAGACCAATTCATAATTCAGAGGCCGTGGTTTGGATTTGACGTTAAACTGTAGGTTTATTAGTTGCCATCGGCTGTTGGGCTATTAATTAACAGTCCTGTCTAAGGAACATGCCAGCCTTAGTCAGTAACAAGACTACAAGATCGCGCCACAATCATCCTACACTCATTTCTCATTCATACTTGGCTTAAAATACCTACCTGGGTAGGTTGCCATTTCAATAATCTAGTTATCTAATCTAGTCTCATCTAACTTAGTCTAGTCTCCCCACTTTTGTCTGATGGGGGAGGATGACGTCCCAGACAGCGCTCTGCGGGGTTGAGTTTGGTTGGTTATTGGTAGTATAAATATACTAAGAAAAAAATCGTAGTCTATACTGAATTTTGGAGGTCCAAAAGTGTATTAAAATGTACAAAAAATAATTGTTATTTCAGACAGGTCAATTTAGGAATCTAGCATGAATACTCGATACTAATGATATAGCATCATTAACTGACTGAAATTCTTAATAATAATTAACATTGTCAAACATTATTTCTAAATAATGTTGAGTTACCTTTTTTGGTTTAAGTGATTTTTCCATCGCTTGATAAAAGTACAACTGAAGGTGGAATGGTCAGACCAAAGCCGGGGATTATCATTATTTGTATACCCGCTAGAAGAGTCTAGAGACAAAAAACAATAGTGGTTGAAATTTTATACTTATTTACTCTACATGTCTGCAATTCAAGTGTTTTGAAGTTATTTTTGGTTACACTGCGTATTAAGTTACTAGTTCAGTTAATATAATAAGTTAAGTCAGGTTATTCCACTGGTTTTTAAAAATATTGTTAAAAATAATTGTATTAGCTACAAATTACAATTCATTGCGGTATTTAAATTAAACAATAAGACATTTGACATTGATTGTCACACGGCTAACACGGCGTTTATAATATTTTAATCTGTCCAGGGATAATCCTGTGCTTGGCTACGTGACTCGTGTAAGATTATGTCATCATTTATAGCAATAAGTAGACTGTTTAGTTCGGTGAATATTCTACCAGTAGGTTGTTTTGATTTTAATTGTTTGTTATATTGCTTGGAATTATATTTTTGGTTATTTTTACGTTGTGCACTCCAAAAAACCGAAATGTGTTGTATTTCAAAATTTGTCTGTCTATATTTCTGTAACGCTAGACATTGTTTTCTAACGCTCCCTCATGAACTCGAGAACACCCAGAATAATAAAACAGTAGTTATCTTTTGGAGAATCATTTGTATATCTTAAACCAACCCATGCCTTATTAAAACACTATAATACTTTTAACTGAAGTGGTGACTACCAAGGTAGGTATTTTAGACATATATACGATCTTGTAGTGTTGTTCCTGATTAAGGCAGAAGTATTCCTTAGATAAGGTTTTTAATTAATCAGCACGATTCACTAAAAAATACATTTCTTCCTTTTTTCCCAACTATTTACCCTGAATTCGGTATGCAGCGTAAGGTCACATCACGCAGTAAAATCCACGCAAAATATTTAGTATTATCTCATTACAAGGGGGATATCCCCTATAAATTCTACTACTATTTTAACTTGTAGAAACGAAGTGATTTTATATAAATGCTATGACTAATTTTGAAACAATAAAATTTTAAATGGTACAGTATTTAAAGAAGCATTAAATAATTTGATAGTTTAGTTCATTGTACGTAATTTTTTTAGAAGGTAGAAACTATTTGTCAGTCCACTGATACTGTTTATTTCAATATGTACAGACTTTTACTACTACTCATGGGTACACTGTGATGTGCAATGCACTGAGGCGGGAGACATGTGCTGCTGTCTGGTGACCTGATGACGAGTGACGACTGGCAGGGGTAGATAACTTACCCCTGGGGACTTTTAGGGACTGTGTTGCGCCGATACACATAAGGAGTTTAATTATTTAATAAACTACGTAAAGGTTCATAAAACACTTGAATTCGTTTACATATGTAAGACAAGGCTTAATTATGAGTTCATGTTTCATAATGCATTTGACTTTTACTTTCTCACACTTATATGGAGAAAGTATTGTTTTCGTCATATTGTAATGCCCAATACAACATCTTTTTTGACCAGATCTTGTCTTTTCTAAACGAAGTGGATACAAAAGCAGTACGGAGATACACCACTTCCTGAGAATTCCGGTCAAACTGGGTGTCCAAGCTCTGTCGGGAGTCAATCAAAGAAGGTAGAAGGAAGAAGCAACCAAGGTGATAAAGGAAACCCCGCCACACTGGACAGCCAAAGGACTTATTTCTGAACTTGTAAAGACCAGCTGGAGAACCAACTCGCAGTGTTGCCACTCAATAAAAAATAAAAATCCCGTTCATGGGGCCGAATTATCCCGTTTCATCGCACTTTCCTCTCTTGAAAAATCCCGTCTTATCCCGTTACACCCCGCTTCTAAACCCAAATAAACCCATTTTATGACCAAATTGACGTTTATAGAGCTATTAACGAATTTTATAAATTCATGTGCTACTTAACTTGACTTCTTTACTTCACTACACCTAAATCATAATACAAACTTAACTATTCATCACAGTAACATTTTCTTATCTTGGTCATATTTCTTAGTTTTTACCTCAAAAATATTTTACATTGTGATGAAACTACGAGTATAAGCTGAAGTTTCTAAAGGTATATTTAAGTAGTTTTGTAACATAAATAATACATATCTTTAATGATAATCCCGTTTAATCCCGCATCCCGTTTTCATCCCTGAAAATCCCGTTTTCGGGATAAAAATCCCGTGAGTGGAAACACTTGGGGTGCACCACCTGTAGCGTAAAAAAGGGTTTCTCCCTCCAAGTCGCTCGAGGGAGGCGGACAGGTGACGGGCAACAATGACGCATCGCGAAAGCGGAAGTTCCGGTCGGACAGATGGACCAGTACAGTCGCTGACTCGATGCGATTTTAATCGCCTTTGTCCCAGACTGTACACAACCCTATCACCCTATCAGTCAATCTGACAAATTGGGGACCAAACATTGCCATTTAATCAATCGATAAGGGGAACCCTCTGTCATTCTGGACGTTTAAATAATTTATGATTCTGCCTAATTTTATTTATTGTTTGAATAAGCCCCCATTTTTTTTAGATTTTCGCCCGTTGAAACAAAACATTCCAGTTTCGAGTGTAAAAAATACAGTAATATACTTTGCTTACAGTATTACAATTTATATTAGGTATACGAAAAAAATTTCAAAAACTAATAATTGCCGTTTAACTTTTCTTTAGAGTTTAGTTTTTCCCACACTCCTTGTTCGAAAAACGCCAAATTTACGAATTACTTACCCTGTACCGGTAACTCGAAAAGTTTTCACAAAAAACTTATGCCGAATCATACTTATTATACAATCAACATATAAACGTTAAAATATGAGTTTTAAGATCACCACCTTAACATCTATTTAATATTTTGCCGATTATTTTTATAATTAGAGAAGTTCAAGATATTATTAGTTATTCTAATTTAAACAAGATTTACACTTTAAAAATTTATGGTTATTTTTATAGTGCATATTTTAATTATTGAAGATATACTGTAACGTGTTTGAAATAGAGTATTACTATTAGACACGTTGATTTTTATTACTTACTAATTGGCATTTGTGTTGTTAGTAGCCTATTTATTGATTTCCGATCACTGGCCAGTTGTTAAAAATCAGTTGAAGAGATGAACTGTTGAGTATCTAAAAGAATAACTATTTTGATCCAGATACCAATGGGTTGTATATGAATTTTTAGCCAAGATTCAGCGTAACAGATAAGTATCAATAAACCTGAGTAATACATATGTAATATCTAATAGCAATGTTAGACCTACATCATGGGCGGATTTAAGGGGGACATTGCCCTCCCAAGCCTTTTGGTCATATGTTTTTTTCTCGTAAATAGTCATTGAACATTAATTAGGCTTTGGCCGGTATACAAACTAAATACATATTATATTAAGAGTTTAAATACAAAAATATTTTAGTGCAAAAGTAAAGATAACAATCGCTGCCGTTTCAATATCAACGTCACAAGTGTTACAGGGCTCTAAATCGTAATATCACGTGCAATGTGAAAAATGTGCTTACAATAACATAAAAACGCATTTCACAAAAACCCCTTCAACAAGTGGATATTCCATACCCACAGACCCCTTCTCCCAGATGTTATGCCCCCCAACAAATGACCTCTAACTCCGTCCATGTCTGGGACGGTGGCGACGTCCTGTAAAGGCTACTTGAGTCACGAACTATGGATAGTTATGAGAGATGATCGGTTGATGTAGTGTTCTCTTGTGTGGATTAACGTCCACACTATTGAATACTACGTTAATACGCAAAGACCATCCTCATAACTAGACCAATTCGTAATTCAGAGGCCGTGGTTAATATTCCACGTTAAACTGTAGGTCCCTTAGTTGCCATCGGCTGTTGGGCTATTAATTAACAGTTATGTCTAAGGAACATGTCAGCCTTAGTCAGTAACAAGACTACAAGATCGTGCCGCAATCATCTTACACTCAATCCTCATTCATACTTGGCTTAAAATACCTACATCGTAGTATGGTTGCAATTTTAATGATCTAATCTACATACATACAAGTAATACATAAGTATTTTAAATCACTTAATACTTCAATCGGTTGTATCTGAAGAATCCCCAATTTGGCTTAGGCTTACTCATATTTTAAAGCACTGTTACAATTTTGATGCTTTCTATTTTGCTGACGACGTAGCAGTTTTACTAGACTCTAGAGCAAACGTTCGATCACTCCACTCTCGCCTCTGCTGCTGCCACTGATGCTGCTAAGTTGCTGAGTCTTCTTCTTTTGCTGCTGCCGCTGAAGACAATACGAAATCTCCTCAACAGCATTGATGATGAAGCATTACAATCTACGTATTATTATAGAGTAAAAATTGTTTCAAACTTCTTTGTAATCAACGAGAGAAATAGAATATAAAATTAAATATAGTTTTACAAAAAACTCCTGAATAAAATATTCAGTACCTCACTGTATTTTCACCACACAGACCATTATGATGGGCAGTTAAGGGTTATAATTATAAAAAATACCATACTTAACTACTGGAATATGGTATTTTCGCAATAAAATCGTTTTCTTGAAGCATTTAGATTCTTGGCATTCTGTTTGATAATTGCCTTTATACACTAAATACCGATAGAATCATATTTTAGATAATATGGTTAAATTAAATAACAGTGAGATGCCTTATTGGTTTAGTTTGTTAGTCATTGAAATAGAAACCTATCTAGGTATTTTAAGCCAAGTATGAATGAGAAATAGGTGTATGATGATTGTGGCGCGATCTTGTAGTATTGCTACTGACGAAGGTTGACATGTTCCTTAGACAGGACTGTTAATTAGTAGACCAACAGTCAATTGCCATAGTATTATCTAAGGGATCAACAGTTTAACGTGGAGTCCGAACCACTGTCTCCAAATTACCAACTGGTCTAGTTATGTGGATGGTATTTGCGGATCCGTCCACACCAGAGATTATCCCATCCCATGCGCGGACCATCGCTCTATCCCGACTATTCTTGACATCCAAATTTTTTAATAACCTATATTAATAAATCATTTAACAGTTTTAATATATTTTTAAGTAAAATAAGTAGAAAGTTTAACTTACATTAACAATAGTCCAATCTAAAATATGTACTGGTGATAACTCTTCATTTTTAAAGGAGAGGTATTATATAAAAAGAAAAATATGAATTAAGTATGTGGTTAAATATTAAATCTTCCAGTTATAGACCCTAGTGGTTATTTAAATTCTTCGACTGGGACGATGGAAAGTCAAATAATCCTGCTAAATGAGGGTCACGAATTGTGGATACAGTAGTTATAAGCGATGGTTGGTGGATGAGATATTCCATGGTGTGGATTAACGTCTGTACCATTGAATACTACGTTCATCCGCAAAGACAATCCTCATAATAGACCAGTTTGTATTTCAGAGGCAAAAGGGGTTCGGATCCCACATTAAACTGAAGATCCCTTAGATGACCGTTGGACTATTAATTAACAGTTATGTCTAATGAACATGTCAGCCATAGTCAGTAACAAGACTACAAGATCGCGCCACAATCACCTTACACTCATTTTTCATTCATACTTGGTTTAAAATACCTCAACAGGTTGTCAATCCAGTAACTAAAGTTTCTTGGTCTATTTACAGTGGACTGTCAACATGGGCGGAGTTAGAGGTTTTTTTTTGGGGGCCATAACCTCCTGGGGGTATTGAATACCCTTTGATTGAAGGAGGTATGGGAAAATTGTTGAAGAAATACAAGCAAAAAAGTATTTTAAGATATTGGAAGCACATTTTGCTTTAATAAAGCTCAATTTTTGACAAGTACTATTAACAAAAATGTACGCATTTGCTACCAAAAAGGCTTGGAGGGCAATAACCCCCTTAACTCCGCCCATGATGTCAATAATGTCTGGTGTGCGATTGTGGCAGTTTAGGCTAGGAATAGCTCGTTGCGTAGGTGGATGAAAGTTTCCCCTCCCTGTTAAGTAAGCTTGTTATATCACAAGAACATTATATAATACACTTTCTCTTTCTAAAACCGTTCGGTTCAAGGCCATGTCCTGCCTTTTCCAACAATAGAATCAGTAACAAAATTGGGTTAATGATGACCAATATGTTCTCGTTTATGCTCGTTCAGTCTGAAATAATTGTTTAGGTACAATAAACAAATTATAATAAATAAACCAAGAAAATTTAACGAGTTGATCAAACTGGGATCCATGCAATCACGCGATATAACAATCGTGCGATTGCATTTTTCTCGTTATTCCTCCATGTTTTCTCTCTGAAAATACATTGTTGCTTACTTATAGAAATCAAGAAGGTGGAGAAAATAAATCAAATTGATTTAGGATTATTTTTATTGTCGGCTAAAACATGGAGGAATAACGAGAAAAATGCTATCGCACGATTGTTTTATCGTGTACATGAAGTCCTCCCAACAAACAAGATCCATGCAATCGTGGCAAACTTTATACGAATTACGTTTTAATAATCAAAATTACTGACATCTTAACTCAAAAGATTGTAAGCAAACAAATTTAAAAAACGACCATTAAAATATAGTCCATACAAATTAGAATAATTGGTATTACAAATAACTATATCAAAACATATACTGGGAACGATTTTACCATAGCCTAAGGAAAAATATTAAAACTATTGGAAATAGAAGAAAAATTAATTGATCAAATTTTAAAATTAAATCTTTTTCTACGTTGATCCAACGCAAGAAACGAGTTATGAGAGTATTTTTGATTCTAAAACGCAATCTAGTTTGCTAGTTTTTTATATTACTGTATTTTTTAACATTTTGAATGCCAAACAATTGTCTCTATCCGTTATTATATTGGATTCAATAATGTATTGAGTTCAGACGAAAACGCTCAAGACAATATTTAAGAAGAGTGATTATTAATGTAGCCTTCGAGTGTAAGAATGTCCAGATACTTGTGGTTCACGAATTCTGGATAATTACGAGCGATAGTCGGTGGATGTGATATTCTATTTTTCATGACTAGACCTTCCTCATAGCTAGACCAGTCAGAGGCAATATTGTGGTTCCTAACTCGGTCCTTTAGATGTGTGTTTTTGGGCTATTAATTGACAGTCCTGTCTAAGGAACATTTCAGATTTAGTCAGCAACCTACCCATTTCTCATTCATGCTTGGATTCAAATACCTTCTTGAGTGAGTAGGTCGAAATTTAATATTGTTTAAAACCTTCCAAACAAGGCAAGGAAAACTAATTAATAAGTTACTGCACTAAAAAAAATAATAAAGCATAAAATCTAAATCATTTGTAAGAAATTAATCACCAACACGTTTAACAGACGTGTTCTTAACTACTTACTTATTAAATTTTGTACCTAATTTTATACATTTAATGTGGAGTAAATTAGATTAAACGAATTTTACTTATCTATATCTTCTTGTTTGTTCTATTTCAATAGTCAGTTTTAAGCAAAATTACATGTTCTTTGTAAACTGCTAATGACGTATATTTTTTATGGCAATAAAAATATATTATTTAAAATTGAGCATGTCGGGGAGTAGTCAGGGTACAGAATTATTTTATGTCCGGGTTGCATCAAATCAATCTCTGTTCTCAGGTTTTCTTCTAACAGTGAGTAGGTAAAAGGAAAGTGAAGACTGTCGCCCTTAGTGGTGTAGTGCTAAAAACCTGCTGGAGCGGTCCTTTCAGGAAGGGAGTGGGTGTTATATGTATTATTCAAGACGCGGAGGTCACGAATTGTGGATAGTTGTGAGAGATGGTCGGTTGATGTGATGTTCTAATTAATTATCTAATTTGAATTTACTAATTCGCAATTATCTAATCTAATCTAGGTTAGGTACAGATAAACGATTTAATTAATTCACAACGCCAAACATTTCCTCAATATTGCATGGAAGTGACGCGCTCGTGTTATGCACTTTTTAATCGGTCGAATCGTTACCAGCTTACCATATTCTAAAAATGGTAAAGTACCAGGCTACGAATCTGGGTTTCGGCTCCACTACTTCTACTACACCACTGTAGCACTGGACTCCTTCCGGTGATCTAGCTAGGAGTACGATAACTCCTACACCCGGATGGACTGGAGAGTCAAAGTTAATCTTAATAATTTTGTAATCGTCGTAATATTTTTATAATTTGTACAGATGAGAAATAATCATTTACTACTTTTTATTATTATTGATTCTCCTATTTTCCTACATTTTTAATCGGTTGACGAAGCTACTTTTGCACTATTTAAAACTCTTATACAATAGACAATAGACAATACAATTCATTTCTTTACAAAATTGCAATGGACAAGTCTTCGTGAATACACTAAATTAAATATATGTGATAATAGCTAGAGTCAAAGTTAAACTTAATAATATTTAAATCGTCGTAATATTATTATTGTACAGATCTAAAAATCTTTTATACTTTTTTATATTATTGATTTCTATACATTTTAAATTCTATTATATTCCTTTTGATTTCAAGCTACTTTTGCACTATTTATTTACTCTTTATTGGATTGAAATGATTCACTCAAATGACAGACTCCTATTTAAGGGAAGTGGAAGGGGTTAGGTCAGAGTAGTAAGGGGGAGGTGGAAGGACTTACCACTTCAGATAGTGGGTTTTCCCTGTTGTCAACTGAGCCGTGTGTGACGTTCGTTATCATTCGCTATGATTCGTTCAAAATTATAGGTCTTGTTACCTACTTGTTACCTATACATTCAACATTGTTACACCTACTGGGGGCCTATCCCAGATTAGAGGGACGAAATCCCGACTTCGACTAGCTGCGACATTCTTCTGAAACTTTTGTACGGCTCCTTAGAAACTGTTTAGACGTTCAAAAGAGTTAAACAATTGTTGTCGTAAACCTTTAATATTATTTCCTGGATTTTACTTCCTCTCTCATCTTCCACAACTAAATTTATGATCGCGACACCTTGTTATTCTTCAAGGGGACCTGCCGTAGTAACGTAATGCCGGCATTTGACCTTATTTACAAAGATTAGATTAGATTATTTGATTTGGCGACCAAGGTATGTATTTTAAGCAAAGTATGAATGAGGATTGAGTGTATGATGATTGTGGCGCGATTTTGTAGTCTTGTTACTGACTAAGGCCGACATGTTCCGTAGACAGGACAGTTAATAGCCCAACAGCCGAAGGCAATTAATAAACCTACAGTTTAACGTCAAATCCAAACCACGGCCTCTGAATTACGAATTGGTCTAATCATGAAGATGGTCTTTGCGGATTAAAGTAGTATTCAATAGTGCGGACGTTAATCCACTCAAGAGAACACTACACCCACCCACCATCGCTCATAACTATCCACAATTCGTGACCTCCTGGATTACAGGATGACGCCACCATCCCAGTCAAAACAAAAATAAGGTAGAGGAAATAAGTATGTTTTATGTTGCCTATAGACTCTGGAACCACTCAAAAGATTGTAATGAAACTCTCAGGCATTATTAAGCATGGATTTGAGGATGTTTTCTGCGAAGTTTGGTGAAAATCCACTCTAAGGGATCCGAATTAGAGGGTATAAAAGGGAGCAGTGTTAGGGTTTATATATTTAGTGTTTACAAAATTAATGGTTGTGATTAAATAATTTAAAAGTCTTTTAAACTACAGTATATACATTCATGTTAGGCGGTGGGGATACAACTTCATATTGCTTGTGGACATGTTGAGCTTTTGACATGGATATGTCTTAGCTCTGGGGGGGGTGTTGGCGATTTTTAAGATAGAAAACATGTAACAGGTTTCCATAGTAACTACCAAAGTTATTGTATTGAATTTTTAATAAAAAAATAGTAATACCAGCTGGTTAGATGAACAGAAACCATTCCCTTTAGACATATCCATGATCTAACCTATTTCCCACAAGGAAGTAAATACAAACATTTTTTGACAAGGTTTTAAGGTGGACCATATGTAACAGGTTTCTATAGAAACTACCAGGGCTAAAGAATTGAATTATTAATATAAAAGAATAAGAACAGCTAATAAGATTAATTGAAATCATTCTCTTTAGATATATCCATGATCCAACCTATCTCCCACAGGGAAGTAAACATTTTTAAGAAGGGTACTGGTAATAGTATGCATAGTTTGTCTCCTTATTTATTGAATGACCCTTGTATTTTTTAAGTATTGTTTTAATAAACCCTATAATATTCAGTATAACTTAACCTAACTGGTCTAATGAAATATATTTTATTCTTTCTTTGACCATTTAAAAATAAGTAGGCCTATTGTGTCTTTTTTTATCTCAACCTTGTAGGTATGTCTAATACAAGTTTTAAACATTACGAATTCTCTCCCAACAATGTCAAGAAATTGAACCACAATGGAAATCAGAAATTACATTTTAAGCGCGTTGAAAACCCAGCGCGACCATACGGGGCTTCCGCGGGGAATAATAATTAATAACCACTTAACCTAGAGGGGAAATCTGGACGGAGCAGCAAATTACGTAATTGAGTGTGCATGATGGCAGGCCGCCATCGACGGCGCGCGCTGTGCTCCCATTGGTCGAGGCGGGAGGAGAGGGGGGCGGGGCCTCGCGTCTTCCATCTTCCGCATCCGCTCCTCCAAGACGATCTTCCGACTTCCTCTAACCGCCGATTACCCTCGCCGAACAAACCTTTATACTCACCGGGGAAAGGTTATTTCCGAAACTCTAAACTGAATGTTGTCACAGCCTGAATGTGCTGAGAGAATTGTGTAGTCCTATAATGCGATATGAGACACTTGGTGAATGTAGTCTTTGAAAATATTTAAGGATATTTTATTTATTTTGTTTAAATGTAGACCTACTTGAACTTCCAATTAATACTTACATTTTGTTATAGTAACTAAAACCTTCTAAAACATAGATGGTTAGTTTAGTTTGTTTGTTCTGGAAAAGTCTAATTTTTATAGGGGCACTTTAAAAATTATTAATATGTTTACAGTTCACTGTTTTATAGGCTATATAGTGTGTATGTCTTTTTTCCTTTTATTATGGAAAAACAATCCTATTTTTAATTTCATAGTCAAACATTCTTTTGTGAACGAATAATCTAAAACTATATTTATAAAGCAAATATTGTACATCATTAAAATGGACAATGTATTGAATCTTGATTATAGTTTGATTAACTTCTAAATTAGTTTTCATTCTAAGATAACAGTTCAATACATTATAGATGGTTCAAATATTTGGATATAAAACGAAAAATGGCCTAGAACGTACCATCAAGATTATATTAAATTAGCATATTTTTAATTGGTTTCAATCATATGCCACAGCACGCCTTCATTTCTTCATTTACAACTCTTGATGTAAATTATAGAAGCTAGTTTTGATTTCACGTGTGCCATTGGAATAAGTAAATAATTCCACTATTTTTATCTGCAAAATTTGCATACATAATTTAGTATCTTGTAGACTACACTATATGACCTCGTTTGACGTATAATATACGTATACGTATCACTATAGGCTTACAATACTACAAACTTGAGTAAAAGCATTGCCGATGTAGTACCTTATTTAAAAAGTAATTTTACATTCACATTCGTAATAAACAAAAATAGTTAATTAACCCCAATTACGTCCTTATATTCATTAAATACTAAAAATTACATTTTATTCCTTATCTTGATGAATTAATTTTATAGTTAACAAAACGTTTATCCTACGCATAGACTAAAAACATATTTTTTTATGAATTGCACTTGAATGATTAACATTTTATTATTAGTATGTACGGATGGCCTAATTATGAAAAGAATGACAAGGTTTTCAAAATTCACATTGGTTGTAATTTAGTTTCTTATGGACAAAGAGAAATGATTTTTCCTAATGTTGTGAGGAGCCAACATATGGTTTACAATCATGTAGCCTAAACGGAGAGCTTACGTACACTGCCATAAGAAGTCTAGGCTACAGTTGATGACTGTAGACTATTTACTCTAGGTGGTATTTTATAAACAACACAATAATTTTCCAAGTCTTAACTTATCCAATAGCGGGCAGCAATTAAGTCAAAACAAAGTCTGAGATTATATAAATAACAACATTGTATATCGTACTATGGCCTACATATTTAATTTCCCAACAGCAAAGCCTATAGACTATAGATATGATTACAAAACCTAGTTATGACCTAACACTGTTGTGGCTAAAGTAAACCGCACGAAAGTAGTGCGGTGAGAGTCAGTGCGGTGTTGCCAAATCGCCCTATTCTAATATAGCATATGGTTACGTCAGCTGATGGGCTAAATGAAAAATGGCAACACTGCTGGTCATGAGGTGATGAAGGGGGAACCAGCTGTCCAAGACCTCAACCGACTACTTTCGTGCGGTTTACTCTAGTAGTAATCCTACTGTCTATTAGAATAGTAGTGTTTTATTTTTAATTGATATTAATTGTCCAATTTTATCAATTGACCATTCTTTCTAATCTTGTATTCAAGTTATTGTTAATAATAAATTGGTATTATTAGCTTCACCATAGCAATGGAGCGAAGCCATTCTACCAGAAAAGTAGCGACAAATTAGTATATTGACATAGATGTGTCTTAGCTCTGGGGGGTGGTACTAGCAATTTGAAACAGTTACTGTACGTCAAATGCTTAGTGACATAATTTGGCTTTAAGAACAGCTGTTTAGAGGAACTGAAAACATTCCCTTTGACATATCCATGATCTAACCTATTTCCCACAGGGAAGTAAAAAGCTTACCCATGTTTTTTATGTAACTTGGCAAAATAATCGTTTATATATTTTTATTTTAACGATTAACTTCGTTTTTGTTTTCTATTTTAGTTGTTTTTTATATGGCTTATATAATAAAAGTACAACTACTAACGTATAAAAGTAACTACTGTATATATTTATGAATTTACGAGTACATCCTAAAACCCTTTCGAGACCAACAGCAAAAAGGCTACACCAAGTTCTGAGCTATTTTAAGGGAAAGTATGAATGCTACCCAAAAGAGACTAGTGCTGCATAAAAGAAACACTCTTTTAATACAAGAAACCGTCTTATAGCAGGCAGTGGAGTAACGAAATTAAGTGTGTGCCTTTTTTGCTACATCGTGCAAAAGTGGTTTTTGGTGTCACGCTTCAAATGACATTCAGTTCAAATGTCTCTTAGTACTAAGAGGCACTTTATATACCATCAAGTTTAAACCCGTTTTTGTTTGCAGGTAGTTTTTGAGTTTGAAATGCGATTTGATAAATTATTTTCAAAAGTAGAATAAGATATAGAGTATTTTCAAATTTACAAAGAACTATTCGAAGCTCTAAATGATTAAAAAATTTATGTTCTGATAGATCATATGGTGATAATAAGTTATAAAACTTGGAAAACGTCAATCGATCGCAAGCCTCACAAGTTTGGAAGCCTCCTCGTGGATTTTGTTAATTTAGATTTTGAACTTCATTTAGATTTAAATACAAGATGTTATTTTATTTTTACTTCGAGTATTAGTTTTATACTTACTACTAGATAACATTTTTACTTTATGAAGTTTTATAGCATTTTGTAATAAAACTGTTTGATTGAGAACAATTTTTTTCATTCTATTCAGACCCTATCTGGTACTCAAGCAACATAATTGTTTCTTAAGAATTTCTCCCAAATCACTTCCGGACCGATGTAGCTTGTAAGCTACAATTGTTTATTATTTAAACTTAACAGGGAAAATTCAAACAAAAAGTGGTTTTTATTATTTAGGCTGTAAATTAAAAGAAAAAACAAAAATATTGTTTTTTATTTTAAGTACATCATAATTTGGTCCTGAAAAGGCTAAAATACTCTATAGTATTTATAGCCATCACGTATAATATTCTTTGGGCCTTGTCCCTGACTTTGGTTCAAGGGTTCAGGTCAACTTATGTGAATAGTTCTAATGGTACCGAAAACAATTCAATGTATGGAGAAATAAATAAATGGCTTGAACTGAGGAAAACTTAATTAAGATATCATTTCAAATAGACAGAGGATTAGAGTCGATTTGAAGGGAGTAAAGGGATTTGGAGTGTGTCAGTTTAATCAAAGAGATAGCTCAATTGCTGTTCACAAACAAACACATTGTAAACTGGAAAGATAACGGGTCCTGCCCAGACACCAGACGCACTCCCCTCTCGTAGCCTCATCACGGGTCCCGACACGTCAAACATCTCTCTCCAGACTCTTCATCACGATACCTGTACGTAGGCTACAGTACCCATACATATCTCTAGCACAACACGCACTTCCCTCTCGTAGCCTCATCACGGGTCCCGACACGTCAAACATCTCTCTCCAGACTCTTCATCACGATACCTGTACGTAGGCTACAGTACCCATACATATCTCTAGCACAACACGCACTTCCCTCTCGTAGCCTCATCACGGGTCCCGACACGTCAAACATCTCTCTCCAGACTCTTCATCACGATACCTGTACGTAGGCTACAGTACCCATACATATCTCTAGCACAACACGCACTTCCCTCTCGTAGCCTCATCACGGGTCCCGACACGTCAAACATCTCTCCCCATAATCTTCATCACGATACCTGTACGTAGGCTACAGTACCCATACATATCTCTAGCACAACACGCACTTCCCTCTCGTAGCCTCATCACGGGTCCCGACACGTCAAACATCTCTCTCCACCATAATATTCATCACGATACCTGTACGTAGGCTACAGTACCCACACATATCTCTAGCACAACACGCACTTCCCTCTCGTAGCCTCATCACGGGTCCCGACACCTCAAACATCTCACTCCATAATCTTCATCACGATACCTGTACGTAGGCTACAGTACACATACAAATCACCAGACAAAACACGCACTTCCCTCTCGTAGCCTCATCACGGGTCCCGACACGTCAAACATCTCTCTCCACCATAATATTCATCACGATACCTGTACGTAGGCTACAGTACCCACACATATCTCTAGCACAACACGCACTTCCCTCTCGTAGCCTCATCACGGGTCCCGACACGTCAAACATCTCTCTCCATAATCTTCATCACGATACCTGTACGTAGGCTACAGTACCCACACATATCTCTAGCACAACACGCACTTCCCTCTCGTAGCCTCATCACGGGTCCCGACACCTCAAACATCTCACTCCATAATCTTCATCACGATACCTGTACGTAGGCTACAGTACCCATACATATCTCTAGCACAACACGCACTTCCCTCTCGTAGCCTCATCACGGGTCCCGACACCTCAAACATCTCACTCCATAATCTTCATCACGATACCTGTACGTAGGCTACAGTACCCACACATATCTCTAGCACAACACGCACTTCCCTCTCGCAGCCTCATCACGGGTCCCGACACCTCAAACATCTCACTCCATAATCTTCATCACGATACCTGTACGTAGGCTACAGTACCCACACATATCTCTAGCACAACACGCACTTCCCTCTCGCAGCCTCATCACGAGTCCCACCACCTCAAACATCTCACTCCATAATCTTCATCACGATACCTATACGTAGGCTACAGTATCCACACATATCACCAGATACAAAAAGCACTTCACTTGTGGTCTCGTTACAGTCCCGACACACATCTCCTCCTAAAAAGGTAATTAATATACATTCAAAGTTCACACTTGAACTAAATTAGCTTCTTATCATCACCACCATACCTTACTCAATTATGTTTTTACTTATTTTTCATCTTAAATTCGGCAAACAGATAGACTAACTGACAGCGGTCTCAAAAACCAATTTTTTCAGGGGCCTCAAAGGATTTTTTCACTCTATTTAAGTAAAATATGTTCATGGAAACAATACTTTTACATTAAAATAAATAGCCCGTAATCAATTTTTCAGGTCTCAGATAATTTTTCTTCAGGAAAATATGAATATTTTGAAGTTTTCATGTTTTATAGGCCTACACTAAAAGAAATATCTCATTTGAATCAATCCTTAAAATCTCTTGTAAATAAGTTTTATTATAAAATAGTAAAATAATCATAACCTAGATCATTGCACTATGATGTTCCAGAAAGGCTTAACTTTGTTATCATGCATTATAAATTTCTAGCTGATTTCTAGCTGATTCAACGCTATATCGAGTTTAATTTACGTTTTATCTTATGAATTACAACGTACATTACAAATATTTACTTATGGTTGAATAAAAGGAATACATCAGCTAAAAAATTAGGTGTCAAAATGGCTACGCATTTGAACTTGAATTCACTGAGAGTTAAGGGATATTTTTTTCAAGTAAAAAATTCTACTAATTCTACTACTACTAATTCTAATTTTGGTTTTTGAATACTGTTTTCAATATATGTTCAATATATGCCATATTGAACATATATTGAAAACAGTATTCAAAAAACCAAAATTAGAATTTGTAGTACCAGTCAAAAAATTCTCATGAGCTCTTGTCACCTTTAATAAATAATTGTTAAAATCCAATTAAATTCACATAACTTTAATTACAAGAATGGATAAGTTCATTTCCTGAATTGAATGCGCAACGACGAGACAATGACAGACGTGTATTATTGTAACCACCTATCAGCTGGCCAGCACTGAGCGACAATGAGACTGTCAGCTGATAGGAGTTGAAATCAGCTGGTGGATGAGGGAAGGGGAGGGGGGTATCAAACGTTAACTTGTAACAATAAGCTGGTAATCCGACAGCTAGTAACACGGTATTTTGATGGCCCGCTCAACTTGTACTTCGAGCTAATACTTTCATAATTGCCTTTCTGTTTAATGTTTTGGGTAATCTAATTAAAACTAGTTGTTTTACAACTAAAAATAAATATAAACTTAGAACTTCCTACAGTAAACCCTTCAATGTAATCTACCTATTATGTTTAAGAAATGGAATCGAGAAGATCTATAACATCTGAGTGCTGGCAATCAACAGATTTAGACAACATCAATGCACTATGGCTATAAATTGAAAAAAAAACATTTTAAATAGAAGTACAGTAGTTACAAGTTAGTTGATCATTGCGGATTACTCTTTTTTGTAAATAAGTGAACACATTTTCTTCTTGCGGGGTCGGAAAAAATTACAAAAAAATATTTATTAAAATAATAACTCATTCATTTACGTAATTAATGAGTTTCATCATAATAGTGTGTTCATACTAATACATAAGAAATTTCATTTTATATTAATGAGATTATTTTCTGGTTTTGTGTTATTTAAAATATCCTAAATTAGTTCTACCTCTAAATTAATCATTGCATTTTGTAGCAACATGTTTGTTTACAAAAACACAAAAATTTTTACTAATGTAAAATTAAAATATTTAGACATAAAAAATTATATTAACCATTGTTTTTCTGTCTTTTATAATTAATAGCCTTTTAAGGTTATTTTTTACAGAATGTTTCATGAAACATTGGCTGTATATGCTGTATTAATAAATTAATAAAATGTTATACGGACAATTTTTAAAACTATTCTAGATCACAATTCACTTCACAAAATATAGATAAGTATAACTATGCAGACGTAGGCTGTAAAATAAGTAAGATATCTACTCAGAATTATTTTATTCACAATTGTTCATGCTTCAGAATGGTCTCCTCAGTTTCTGAACGATAAAATTAATTGGCTTTTGTGTTTTATTCAAGAGTCTTCCATAGTAATAATTGAGTATTTAATCTTAAACTCTTTCTTTAAAGTTTATTCCCTTAGATAATAAATTTTTCATGCATTCTTATGGTGTTAAAATTAGTAAATACTCATTAATTCTCAGAATAATAGGAAACTAAAGATTACAATAGAAAATAAACTAAATTAAACCTAAGTGTTCGGCAAATCAGTATAGTCCATTGTAAATCGTCTTGATCTAAACATAATTTAATATGGATGATGGAAAAGATGTAAATAAAATATAATATTCATATAATCAGATTTAGTAGGGACAATACACGTGGGAATACCTGCGATAATTCAGTTAAAATACAAAGAGGTTGTTAAAACCATTTCAAAGTAAAACATATTTCCAAAATCTAAATTAAAATTGAATATTTAATGCCATGATTGTTTTAATTTATTTGTGGTTTATAGCATACTAAAGATATTAAAGTCCTGCATCAAATATGTATGAAATTAAAACAGAAAAACAACAAAACACTACATTTTTGGTAGTATTTTATAATTCGTAATCTATGAGTTGGGATTTGGTTTTTAGAAACTCTGATATGTATGTTATTAAATTTCAGTTGTGTCCGGTGAAACATGCACAAGTTGTTATATTTAAAACAAAACTATTTTATATCTAAATTATTATCTGAGTCTGTATAATAAAAGTGAAGATTTATTAAGCTTATATATTATCTTTTATGTATTTTTATAAAAAAAGGTAAACTTTAATCCTTAAATAAATAAGCTAAGAAAGCTTCAGAAAATTTGACTTTAGGAATTAAATGTTCTAAAATACTTAATTGTAGCAATTATATTTACCTTGCTGTATATGATTATAATGTAGTTTATCTCTAAGACGATTTTTAGTACCTTTTTATATTATATCATGACTAATGATTGCAACGTCCAATCACTTCTTATAAATGTAATCTTATCTACAAAGATTGTTAAAACACTCGAATTGTAGCCTGTTATCTCTCTATTATCAAGTAATTATAAATTAAACCTATCTTGATTAAATATGAGGAGTATGGCCGAAAAAGGTAAATACATTTATTATTTAAAACATAAACATTACTATTTAGGATATTTTAAATGGTGCTGTAGGAAAGCTGAACTGGTTTGTGTAATGGAATACTTTTAATAACCAATTGCATTCCTGGTAAAAGATTAAAAAGTGTAAGATTTAAGTTTCAGTGGTTTAAAATTTAAAATAATTTATTGAAATATGATTGCTAATTTTTACTACACTGACATCCAAAATATTTATTTTAAAATTAAGTAATTCCTGTATAAAATAAATATACTATAACGTTTTACCACTGTAAATATTGAAAACATTTTTTAACGTGTTAGAAACAAAAATATCCGTATGTAATTTATCTGAGTAGACTCAAACACACACCCCGTCTACAAAAGTGCTCAGCCAAAGCGAGATAATTTCCTACCTGTCGCCAGGCACTCCCGGAAAACCGATTACTAATTTACTAAAAATTGTTGAAAAGCGCGCAAAACACCGCCGCAGCCGGCCCTTAAACAAACACTGTCCACAAAGAAACAAAAAAGCACAGCCAATGTAAAAATGAGGCGCACCTTTGTTTTGAATATGTAAGACGATGGTTTTTTGGGGCGGGAGCAGACGCGTGCGCGCGGGCGCGGGGTCGATACTCGGGGCAGTTTCGCGGCGCCGACGCGCCCCCTCCTTGGGGGGGGGCGCAAAACATCGTTTTGATTTATCGGTCCGGTGATTTATTTTGGCGGCGCGCGGTCTGGCCGGTCTTGGGTCTAAGCACTCCCGTTTTTATTGTCTCCGGTTTCTTGGCTGATTTACTCGGCCTGCCTTCTCTGTCCGACCAAATTAAACTCGAGACTCTTGGCTTCGTATAACTACTGAAGTGGTAGCTAAGTCCGTGTTCTGGTAAAGTTTCTGCCTTGGTCCTTCCTTGCGGTTGTTGTACGGCATTTATAATTGTAAAACGTGGCCTAATACGTTTAGCTCAAAGAATATGTACAGTCGAAAATTGGAAAAACCAGTATAAATATTTTCTCCTTTACCAAAGACATAAATGTATACGTATATCTTAGTGTATGTTTGATACACTAAAACATGATGAGATTTTAGAATGGGCACTATGTGAAACTCCTTAAACGATAATAAACAACCCCATTACTTGCAATTCACCCAAAATCATAAATTTACGATTTCATTATAACGAAAAAAATGGCTTTACGATTAAACTATTCGAATAATAACAAGTAGTACCTGGTGACCGAGCTTTGCTCGGATAGAATAAGATATGTATCATACAAGTTAATAAGCAAAATTAAAACAAATTTATTACTTAATGAAAACATTTATGTGGTTTAAATAAAACCGATTTCATACAGCTTAATTAATATAGCATAAACACTGAACAACAATTTAGACCCCGGGTGGGGATTGATCTCACAACCTCCGGCACGTGAAACCCAAGCTATCATATGCTACGGCGTCAGCCAAGTTTTGGCCGTCGTTTAAGGGTTTTTGGCCAATCTCAATTGTTTTAGCTGATCTTATACTGTATTTAATTATCCATACAGTTATTATTAGGCTGCGATTAACTGATTTTTTTAGAAAAGGAATGAGGATTGAAAAGCAAAAGAGAAATTTAATTTACACCAGTTAATTGGTTTGTTACAGTGGTTTCAAGCAATATAATAAATACGTTTTCTGCCAAAACACGAAAGATTATTGAAATACCATTCTCTACTTTTATTTCGCACAGTTATGTTACCCTTTAGTTTTTACAAATTGTTTGGTAATTTGATAATTTTTCATTTATACATAAAATAAATATTTATGTAAAACCTCTATTTACATATTGTTTACCATCTTCAATCAACAACTGTCAAACGGTTATAAAAGGATGTTTTGAATTTGTATTGTTTACATTTTGATTCTCCATAAGCATGATGTTAATTTTTTAGATTTTAAACTTAATATTACAAGAAAACCGGAATTTTCCTGGACATTAGACCTATCTAGAATTTATTTTCTAATCGGAAATTAGTTATTTCCAAAATTTAAAGAAAATCGTTAGAGCCGTTTTCTAGATCTGTGTTCAAATATAAATACAAACCTTGCTCGTATTATAGTATTGGATATAGCTTTAAAATCAAAGACTAATTTATTTAAGTAATTAAGATGCGATATTTCTACTGGATTGTTACCAGCTCTATTTGGAAGAATATATTCATCCGTATTTTGATACACTAATTTGTCATTTATCAATAACAGCTTTGTTGAACTTCTAAGCCATAGCTATGAGACTACATAGTTTATAAAAACAACCTAAGTTTTCTTCGGTGAAATATATAGTTTACACTTATACCATACTTGGTGGTAGCCTATATCCCATAGAAATTTGTTTGACGTAGGAACTTTTACAATAGGACAAATTTACTCACTTTTACACGTGTAAAAATAAAGAATTACATAGCAAAAACACAAAAAATATATTACAAATATTTATGTGATTACTGAATCAAAAACATAATCCAAAAGGTAAACAAACCACCTTAGTTTATCTTTTGGATTTAAAAAGCTCATAAATTTTGAACCGTTATTTTTACAGACATGCGGTAGGTGTCGTATTATTTAGTACTTTATGCACTATAAACCAATAAATTTTAATCAAAATAGTTGGACCCATTTTTGAGAAATTTTAATTTTTACGTTTTTAAGGGTTCTTAGGCGTGAACTACCTTTAAAAATGAAAAATAAAAAAAATTAAAAAAAACGCCTGGAGATAGGGTGAATATTGCATACATACCAGATTTCATCTAAATCGGACTAACGGGATAGGTTGGGGCTCTGTACACATCCAGACAAACGCACGGACAGCCAGACATCACTTCGAAACCAACTTGTTTGGATTCAGGAAACCCCAAAACGGGTATATCCACTCTAAACTCAAATTTATTTATTACGATTTCGTATAAAATAATTAAAAATGTAAGTGTTTTACCTTCGACGAATATTAAAATATTAAAAATATATTAAAAACTATGAAGTATCAATTCATTACTTTTAGGAAGTTCATTTTTATTTTCGCACATGTACTGAAATTTCTCTCTATCTAGCAATCCCAACGAAGTTGAAGTAACTAAGTACCTAGGCATTGTATGTGCAACTGATCGAGTTTAAAAATCACAAAATGTCCAAATGGATATATAATGCTCTCCCAAAAAGCGTTTTTGGTGTCAAAGAAGTGACTTTTTAAAATTTAGTCAGGTGTAGATAGAAAAAAAACTATGATAAATCAATCAAATTGAATGGTGTTGTCGCTAATAAAGGAATGTTGTAATGACGAGTGTTTTATTTCGGGTCCCAGAACACCTCAACAGGTAATTAACATAATTTATCAATGGGGCTTTATGAAACGTTAAACACGGGATTAGCTGCTGATGCGGCGCTCGTGATGTTCAACTGTGCCGTCGTCAGCGCTGCGTTTAGATCTTATTAGTTTAAATTGGTATGCCTTAAATTAAGAAATTTATTTTAGGGGACCCACTACTCGCAAATGGATAAAAATTCAAAAAATAATTACTTAATTTTATTCAAAATTAGGTAATACAAACTTCAACTATGGTACTTAATTTTTAGTGGTGTAATTTAAGTATTTTTCAAACCTGAAAGTTTATTTTTCAAAACTTCAAATTTATATTTCGAGAGACCCGTTGAAGTTAAGTTGATTAAACTTTTTATGTTTATGACCTATTAACCATGATATTTTAGATTCCTTGTACTTAGAATGGTGTATTTGTTTTCTGTAAATTAAATGTAAGAAAAATTTTATTTTAAATTAAAGCTTTTTTACTTTCCTTAAAAACACAATGATGAAAACACACGAATTTTTAGTTCACCAAAATACTTTAAATTCGACATCAAAAAGATCAATTTTAGGTGAGTAGTTTTTACAAAATATCAATTTTAAAAATTACCATTTTTGGGAAAGATAGGCCTACACATATTTTTTATCAAGAATGAAAAAAATATCTTTGTGAGGTCTTTAGAGATGCACAGCTGCCAAAGGTGATAAAATAAAAGAAATAAAAAATATATTTTACAGGCTTAGTTATTTAGTAGTAGTAGTTAATAATTCATTACATTTTCATTTACAGCTAATGATAGTTGGGTTTAAATCACTCTAATATTATTTTATTGACCTTTGCAACTCTTATGTGTTTTTAAGTACGCAACGTTTCTGGACGTGGGGAAACTTCAACACTTTCAAGCGATTTTCTAAAAATCTACATTTAGAAACAAAATAGCCTGAATCCAGTACGAAACAAAATAAAGCGCACTTCTATTAAGTGCAGGTATTTTATTAACTGCCATTTAGATTTATTTTGGTATTACATAAACGTAGATTCTAGGGTAACCTCTCGAAAACGGATAGGGTTTCACCACGTCCAGAGAAGTTGTACGTAGTTAAAAATAAACTGTATCAATGTACGTACATACTTCCTCCCTTAAGTAAATTTTAAAAACCACAAACGTTAATAAAACTAAATAATATAATTAATTATCAATAAATCAATGTAATCTTTAATGTTAATTTAAATATGATTTGAAGATTTATGTTTCATAAATTATCATCCAATTTCTTAAACTTATAAGAGGAAATAAATCAAAATAATTGTTAGAATTTTGGGGCATAACCCTTCCCACCCCTGTGTGGTGTTGGGGTCTGTACACAGACAATTAAACAGAAATATAAACAAAAATCAGTCCGAAAACCATTTGTTTGAATTCAGGGAGACTCGAAAAAGATGTACCTTTCTCAACTCCAATTGATACATTTTGACGAAAACAATACTTTCTCCATATATGGGGAGGAAGTTATTTAGACGCGTTGGAAAATCAAAAGAATGTTAGAAAAGATTGTATCCCAACGTCATAAGGAATTTTAAAGATTCTGTAAGTTAGAATTAATAAGGAGTAATGTCACTTTCGAAGAATGAGGTTGTTTTAGAGAATGGTTTTGAGAAATTCCGTTGTGGAAGCGTAGTTGGTCACATAACATGGTATAAATATAGAGAATTAGGAGTGTTAACTACAATATATAAAACTAATTTTGGCTTTCGCAGTAAAATCGGTATTGTCAATTTTTCTGTATTATTTCAAACCAAAAGATTGTAATCATTAAATTTAATTCAAGGCTGTTACACTCTTTGAGATGCTGAATGGTTTGTCTGTTACGCTCCAGGAGGCATTTTACGCCGTCTTCGCCGAACAAACAGGAGAACTGATTACAATGAAACTTATTTCTTGTATTCTCTACATTCCACAGAAGGTTTGTAAATGCTTGAAATCTTTGTAGTTTAAACCTTTAATAGAAATAAAAACAAACAGCTGTCAAATCAATATTAGTTAGTTTATGTTGGTCATTGATTTTAAACCCATTTCGAAATCACACTATATTAAAAAGTTATTTTAACGTTTAACTAGTAATAATGGTATGGTTCTAATCTATTTAATTGTGAAGTAATGAATGCTAAATAATAACGCTGGGTATTGATTTATTTTCTTTGTATTGATTTGTTTAGGATTTCAGGTTTATATTTTTGTATGATGATATTTCTTCTTTTAACTGAATCCTTCAACACGTACAAAGGACGGGCATACTGCTTGTAATGAATAAATATTAATAATTTTACTGCTTGCTTAATTACTTTTACAGCAAGCTAAAAACAAGATGAGCGATGACGAAGGCAACTTCTTTCAGAGGTGAATTAGTGAAAGATGGACTCCTCGTGTAAACATGCAAAGTTACCCACAGGGTATGTAAAATGGAAAGTGATCTGACGGTGCAAGGCGCCACCAGAGCTCGCTAGTGTGGACCCGGCTTGCCAGGATTATTTCAATCTCCATTGGTGTTATAGAGGGTTGACGCTAAACCACATAAGCCTTAGACAATACTGAAGTCCCAGAGCCTGATAATGATAAGGGCACGAGTCAAATCATGTAAGGTTATTGTTTCTGTTTGATTACGAAACTCTCATAGTTCACCATACCTTCAGGAAATTATATTGAAATTAATTTAGATATACTGGACGTATTCTAATGGCAAACAATATAACTAAAAATACAAAAATTAATAGAAATTTTAGCAAAATTCAATTTCTTGTCATTACAGACATCAACAAGACAAAAACCTCTATTGGCTACATAGATACAAAAATGTCGATAGGGGCAAAGTTTAATGAGCGTGGTTTAAGTAGAAGGAAAAATAAATATGAAAAATTCGGAGAGGAGAATCATGGAAGTTGTAAAGTAAATTTTTTAATATTCCAGAGGACTATCATAGTCTCTTCGAACACCTGTTGAGCTACATGAACATGGTGTAGAATAACCATAGAGTTTCATAGGCTTCGCAAAAGAAAACCATGGAATTACATAGAACTCGTATACAACAACTACAACAATGGAGTAGATTCACCGTAAAAGGCAACTATTAACAACTATAGAATGGCATGGACATCGCAGAAGGCAACGATGGGTTGAAGACAACGCAAATGATAAGCTTGAAGGGGCATAGACATCGCAAAAGGCAACCATGGAGTGACACGGACATCGCAGAAGGCAACCATGGAGTGACGTAGACATCGCAGAAGGCAACCATGGAGTGACGTAGACATCGCAGAAGGCAACCATGGAGTGACGTAGACATCGCAGAAGGCAACCATGGAGTGACGTAGACATCGCAGAAGGCAACCATGGAGTGACACGGACATCGCGGCGGGGCGACACTTGATCGAGCCGCGTAAAGGATTAGAAAATAAAACTCCGATAAATTTCCGGCCAAATGGGATGAATGGGATGCCGGCAGTGTAAATTGTTGAAGCGGATGATAGGCCGGGTGGTGGGGGCGAGGGTGTAGGGCTAGGGGTTGAAGGGGCGAGGGGAGGCTGCGGTGGTGGGGCGCTGGACCATATCACCACTTCAACTACAGTATTACTCGAGATCCCGGGATCAGACATTATCCTACAGGATTAGGCCCCGCTAGCAAACACCACTGGATTTCTATCCAAGGTAAGTGCCCCGCTGATCTTTCACTCGACTGCCTTTAAATAGTTACCCCTGCCTGCCAGTAGAGTGTGCTCGACCTGGCCGCTGTGGCACACTCTCATCCTGCAGCTAACCTCTCACCCTAGGCGCTAGGCGGGGTTATCACTACATCACTACAACACTACCCATCACTACACCCCGATATCTTAAACACTATTCCATTTATCATTTCTCCCAAGTAGTTGCACACCTTATTTTTTCCTAGGCAGTTATATATTTCTGTAAATATTGAATTCGCAAAACGTTTGAGTTCATTATTTGTACTAGATTCTTGTGGCTGAAATTTCAACAAAAGAGTTTCCTAAATTATTTTAAATGTAATAAAAGATTTCATTTTTTTCTCGAACGAAAACGATAAATGAAATATTGTTTAGGATATCGGGTGGCAGTGATGAAGGTTTAGTTTGTTTTTTTGAACACTCACCACTTCACCCCGACATCTTAAACGATATTATATTTCTCGTATAGCATTCTCTCTAGTAGTTTTACACCTTAGGTTTTCCTAGACATATATTATTGTTAAAATTGAATTCTAGAAATATTATAATACTTTGAGGTTAATGTTGATGAATTGTTTAAATATTGGTCTAAATTATCATACACCTGAGAATACCTTGTACTCGACATTGTGGCTGGAATTTTAACCCAAGAGTTTTCCAAATTATTATAAATGTGGTAAAGGATTTTAACGTTTTTCTCGAAAGGTTTTATTTTAATTTATTTTTTGAACCTCTATTATGATCCTGATATCTTAAATACTATTTCATTTATCGATTTACACCTTTTTTACTAGACTTATAATACTTTACTATACAAACTGAATTTCTGAAATATTGTAGAGCCTAGTACTTTAAGTCATATTGATGAATATTTTACTATACATCTATTGACACTTGGTAATAAACTTGTATTGGACATTCCGGCTGGAACGTCAACAAGAGATTCCCAATTTATTACAAATTTAATAAAAGAATTAAATGTACATTTTTGTATATGAAGGTAATTTAGTATATTTTATTCCATATAAGTGTATTAATTGTGCTTAAGATTATGGTGGGTTGTTAAAACTTCATATTTTGCGTTTAGTACTTGTTATATGCATATTTGGTAATTATATATTACGAGTAAAAGTATATAAAGTAGCAAGAAATATTAGAATATGAATTTAAAGTACAGTACTCAGGAAATCTTTATTCGTACAAATATTTGTGATAAATATTTTATTCAATTCACTATAAAAAGGTTATTCAATGTAAGTCTCTCACGGAACATATAAATTGTATTGAAATACTTTAATATAAAATAAATTTGTTTTCGTAGCTATAAATTATGGTGTTAGCAAATTATAATCTATGGGTTATTATTTTTTTTGTAATAATGTGGCTTTGACGATTTATAATTATAAACAAGATTCTAATTAGAAGTTTTTAAACTTCTAAAAAAAATTAAAATCATATGTAAAACTTTGATGGTTGAAGATCATTCAAAGGGATGTGAAACGTAATTTATGATATCAATGGATATATAAGAAGTTAAAGAGTAGTATAACTGGTGTTTTCGTTTATAATAATTAGACAAATAATAAATTAAATAAGTAATACTATCTTGATCTGGCATAGTACTATCTGTTGATTGGCAAAGTGGAGTTTGATTTTGAAGTATATTAGTAGAAGAGTTATAATAAAGAGGACTCTAAACACACAGTCGGTGTACTATTATATTATTTTTGTATACACACAGACGGTATTCTGTTATATTCAATTTTTTCATTTTATAGTAATAAATCAACCGTATATTTAAAGATTGTTCACAAAATAAATACCTTATTCAACATAACCACCATTTACACAATTTAATTAGTTAAAAAAATTGTAAGTGAATATAGACCAGCTTGATTGAGCTGGAATTGTTAGAGTTGTATACTCCTCTTAAAAATTATACTACAATATAAAATAACTGAACTGGAATATACAAAATAAAAATTAGCGATTTTGTTAGTCGGCGAACCCAGATTTGAATCCAAAAAGAGTTTATGAGTACAATACTAAAATCTAAATGTCATGTAATATAAAAATACCCCTTTATAGCGCAATTATTGAACTAAGGGTAAAAATTACACTTTTTCGTTCACACGGATGCAGATGATGTGTAAAAACCCTAAAAAAACCTAAAAACCTGTTTTAAATTCTCAAGGAATGTGACTAAAGTCTGCCACAACAATTTTAATGACAGTAAGCAGGCGGAGACTGTTGCATTGTTGTGGCAGACTTAAGTCGCATGCCTTTACATGCACTGCAACTAAGCTCTAGCGGTCACCTATCACTAAAGATACCATATCTCAGTTAATATGTCTAATTTAAAACAATTTGGTGTCAATCGATTTGTAATTACATGACCTAAAAAAAGTTATTCTTGTAAATTTTCTTTTAAATCAACGGTTCACGAGTTATTTGAGAAACAAAGTTTTAAATTGCCGCCATTTTGTTTTATGAATTTGAGGAATTGTCATAATTTTTTTGTAGCTATGTCTATTTGCCATAAATGTTTGTGCAAAGTTTCAATTCCGTACATTTAACTATTATTCAGAAAAAATATTATAAGTGAAAAAAACAAAATGGAGGCTGTGTGAGTAACTAAGGACTTCCGGACAATTTAAATATGATATTTAGATATGTTTCTTACCCAGGAACAATGCCCTAGAGTATTGGTAGGGAATTCTGAAACACCCTGTATATTTTAAAGTTATTGACATGAATATGTCTTAGATCTAGGGGGGGTGTTGGTGATTTTTAAGATGGAAAAAATGTAACAGGTTTCTATAGAAAATACCAGATCTGTTGTATTGAATTTATAATATAAAATAATATAATAAGAACAGCTGTTTAGATGAACTGAGACCATTCCCTTTAGCCATATCCATGATCTAACCTATTTCCCACAGTGAAGTAAATACAAACATTTTAATACTGACTCGGGATATTAGGCGGGTTATCTGAGGTAGGCCACGCCCATGAAGGCCCAGTTTGCGTCTTCGTTTATCTATATTATTATTTTCCTAATGAGTTGTAATTTTTTAAACAAATAAAACATCCTGCGCATCCGTTCCCTAAATGAGGTTTGTCTTGTGGAGATAGTTTAGCCCCACCCTAATGTATATCACCTTTTTGCCAAAGGTGGTGCGAGCGAAAATATCAACTATCTTAAAAAATCCTAATTATAACTTTTATTTGTTGATTGTATCATAAATTTAAATATGCTTTGGCATAATTTTTTCATGTTTTTAATGAAAACCTTTCTAGTTAGAGGGTAATTAATTCGGATATTTGGCGTTTTTCGTACAAGGAGTACGGGAAAACGGCTTATGTTTTGAGTTTAAATTTTGGGAATATGGATGAATAATAGACATTTTTAACGTAACCTATGTAAAATTTTAAAATAAGAAAAAAATTTCGTTTCCTCCAAGAAATGATTTTTAAGGCCACATTTTTGATCCTATAATCGTATAAAATATGTCATTTTGGAGGTCTAAAAATGTTTAAAAATATACAAAAAACGGAATTGTTATCTTAAACGATTCACTCAGGAAGCTTGCACGAATAAACCACATATGTGTAACGAATAAGCGACACTAGCGCCGACCTAGCGGATTTCAGTTGTCCCTAACGCCGCTCGCACCGCCTTAAGCATTTTTTGTAATTTAGGTTATCATAGTAGCCCTCGCAGCGATTTATATTTATATATGTGATGTGTGTCGACGTGGTAACAAGGAAAGAATTGGACCATGAATGTACATTCTATAGCAGATCCCGCCTCCATAGATCATTTTGGGCATCACAAAAAACCCCCTCACCATAAAAATGTAAAATTGAACTTTTGTTTTAGATTACCTGCAGTGCCTTACTATTTTTTAATCACTCTTATTTTAACTAATAACTTCTATAAGATTGCAAAGTTTGTTTTTAATAAATATTATAAGTTAAGTAAAAATTTTCTTTGGAATAAAATTTTCATTGGAAGAAAAATCTAAATGTAAAAACAGATCAAATATTTCATTTTACATTGAACAGTGAATGGAGTCTTTTCGTTGTCTTCCCCGATCATGTCGCAAGCTTTTAGCAAGAAACGTTGAGTAGGCTAAACTGAAGCTTGGCTTAGTTATGGCCAGAATCAACGGATGTAAGCTCACGGGTTTTCTCAGCCGATCAGCAGCTATATATAGATCGTAGACCTAACGAAAAGAAGAATTCTAACCGTATTTTCCCTGCAGCTGGGAGACAAAAATCTCGAAACCGAATCTGCTGCTAAATACCTTTTAGTCATGGTTGTCAAAATGCTGTCTTTTAGCGAATCGCTGACAAAGCCGCCAAGGCAGTTGCAGCCCTGGGTGGGCTGATGCCCAACATCGTGTCTCGCGTCCCTGCAAACGCCGCTTGTTGATGTCGATACTTCTGTATGGATTGATGTCTGGGTCTATGTCCTAGAACGACGTGTCTATCGTGTCCTGCTTTCCCGAGTCCTGCGACGAGGTGCCTTGTGGGTCACTTCTGCACGGTCTCCGAACCAACGGTAACGGTTATCGCTGGGGTTCTCCCCATCTACCATCTTACGAGGAAGAGACAGATCCATCGCCGGGGAAAAGCGTTAACACAGCTTCTACCATTGGCTATGCGAATGGGAGGTCAAATCGAGAGGACGTTGGACACACAGACCGATCGCAGACATCCGTCCTTGGTTGGAAAGGCAGCATAAAGTTCAAATTAAAAAAAAGTCACTCCCTGCGGAATCGACAATACACGGCAATCCATCATTAGAACATCGTCGGAGCTATGCTCCAGTGAGAGGACATCTGGAACTGTGTTAAGCACTATGTCCAATCCATTCTTCAGGCGAAAAAGGTCCATCTCGATCGGCTTTAGCACTGCCATTACCCCGATGAGGAAAGCCCTAGTGGCGGAATAATCAAACGTCCAGTCTGGAGTAATGTACAAAACAGTTCAAGGCTAGTTCTAAGAAATGAGGGAGAGGGTTTAGTGGGTGCGAGTCCCGCACAACCGGGTCTCTGCGGTGTGTATTAATTAGCATTACCTCCTCCTCATCACAAAAGAGTCAATTAGCAAATATTTATAAAATTTATAGTATGTGTAGGCCTAATTTTAACGAAGGTGTGAATAATGAACATCACTATTTTAAAAAAGAAAATTGATAACATTAACTAACCTATAACTATAAAGAAAATTTAGTGTCATGTAATAATGCCTACCCCAGCGCCTTGCCGTGTATCTATATTGCCTACCCCTGCGCTGTGCCGTGTATCTATGTTGCCTACCCCTGCTGCGTGCCGTGTATCTATATTGCCTACCCCTGCGCCGTGCCGTGTATCTATATTGCCTACCCTTGCGCCGTGCCATGTGTATTCATTGCCTACCCCAGCGCCGTGCCGTGTATCTATATTGCCTACCCCTGCGGCGTGCCGTGTATCTATGTTTCCTACCCCTGCGCCGTGCCTTGTATCTATATTTCCTACCCCTGTGTCGTGCCGTGTATCTGTATTGTCTACCCCAGCGCCGTGCCGTGTATCTATATTTCCTACCCCTGTGCCGTGCCGTGTATATATATTGCCTACCCTTGCGCCGTGCCGTGTATCTATATTGCCTACCCTTGCGCCGTGCCGTGTATCTATATTGCCTACCCTTGCGCCGTGCCATGTGTATTCATTGCCTACCCCAGCGCCGTGCCGTGTATCTATATTGCCCACACTTGCGCTGTGCTAGGTGTATTTATTGCCTACCCCTGCGCCGTCCGGTGTATCTATATTGCCTACACTTGAACTCTGCCGTGTGAATTTATTGCCTACTGCTGCACCGTGCCCAGTATCTATATTCTTTATTATTATTATTATTATTGAGGTTACATTTTTATAATTTCCACTTGAAAAAATCTTGTATTCTAGTGAATGCGAGAAGTTTGATGAACATTTGTAGGTTTAAATTAAATTAAGCCTTAGTACGTTTAGCTCTGAAAAAGTTTGAAGGAAAGAATTAAATAAGATTTTATAAACTTAAAAATGTGGTTAGGCAAAAAACCTTTCTTTACATTTTTTACGTTTGCAATGTGAAATCAGATGAGGTTGAGAATGAAATTTTGTAATAACGGTTTATATAATTCAGTTCTTAATTTTTATTAATCCAATATTGAAATAGTATGGCTTTATCATAGGAATAAATTAATTTTTATTAATTCACTGTTGGCTACAATTGTATGATTTTTTCCAATACGATACGTAACTCGCCGTGTTATGTGTGGTGGATGTTTTACACCTACAGGTTTCACAAAGCTGTGTCTGTATCTTGTAAGATTATTATAATTTAATTTTTCCGGAGAATGACATCGAAGTTATAACACTTTTAACTGTATAACTGTTTAAATGCATTTCTGTCACGTATTTCTCGTTGAACTATAGTTTATATTAACGCAGTTTCAACACCATATGGGTATATCTCCAGTGTCACTAGGCCTACAGGCTTGTCCAATAGACTCTTAAATTTACACATAAACACAAAAAACACGAATCAACACAAAAAGTTACAAACATTTTTTTAGCTGGTACCGGGATTCGACTCGTAACATGTACGAGGGGCTAGTTAAGACTAGCATGAGACTAGACTACATGTAAAATCCGACACGTATATTAACTTCCTCATAATTAGACCAGTTAATAATTCAGAGGAATATATATGGTTTGGATTAAATGTTAAGACTTTAGGTCCCTTAGATGTCATTGACTTTTCGGATATTAATTATTAACAGTCCCCCTAAGAAACATGACTGCCTTAGTCAGTAACAAGACTACAAGATTGCGCCACAATCATCTTACACCCAATTCTAATTCTTACTTTGCCTAAAGTATTTACCAGAGTAGCTTACTATTTCTGTAGTAAAATATCCATTAATTATCTTAATTAGGCAGAATAGCGTGGCGTGTACTATAGGCTAATCCAGCTGATTGTAGTCACGAATTGTGGATAGTTGATCAGTGGGTGTGGTGTTCTCTTCTGTGGATTGACGGCCGCACTATTGAATACTGCGTTAATCCGCAAAGACCATCCTTATGGTTCAGACTCCACGTTAAACTGTAGGTCCCATAGATATGTTATTGACTGTTAGGCTTTTAATTAATAGTCCTGTCTAAGGAACATGTCAGTAACAAGACTACAAGATCGCGCCACAATTATTTTACGGGAGGTCTTCATGTACGCGATATTACAATCGTGCGACCGCATTTTTCTCGTCATTCCTCCATGTTTTAGCCAACAATAAAAATAATCCTAAATATATTTTATTTATTTTCTCCACTTTCTTGATTTCTATAGGTGAGCAACAATGTATTTTCGGAGAGAAAACATGGAGGAATAACGAGAAAAATGCGGTCGAGCGATTGCATGGATCCCAGTGTGTTATTATACACTCATCTCTCATTTATACCTGGCTTAAAATACCTACATGGGAAGGTATTTGTCATTTCAGTCAAAAGTATTAATTAATTGATACAATGAAAGTGGGCAGTGTTGGAAAACATAATAAGGCTATCTCCTATAAAAGTGTACACGTTTATCCAATAGACCATAACATGGATTGAAAACATGTTAAGGCACCTCTTATGATGGATGTTTTTGGTATGAGGTCTTTTAACGAAGGTTACATACGTCGCGAAATTCCAAACCGTTTAAACAACACCTTAATTCACGTAAAATAATGAAATTTTTATTTTCATCATACAGATTATACGGTAACCATTCAATTATTTTGGAAAAAGTGAGAATATTTAATTTAGAAATGGCATCTATTATTCTGAAAACTGGAACACTCATGAACTATTAACTTTTTTTAACGTTCATCCGATTCATGGTGGACCAGTTCACTTTTCTCATATATCTATCTCAGTAAACAAAGAGGAATAAATTTGTTTAAATAATTTTTTTATATTATATAATTCTTTTGTGTTATTTTTGATATGGGTATGTATAGACTCAAGGGGAGGTGCTAGCAGATTTGTGAAACGCAAAAGGTGCTGCGGATGTGTTAACGGAAGTGCCGTCGTATGTTTATAAGAACAGCTGTTTAGATGAAGTGGAAATAATCCATTTAGCTATATCCATGATCTAACTATTTCCCTCAGGGAAGTAAACACATCAATTTTATATTATGGCTTATATTATTATATCTTATGACTTATGCTTGTTTTATATGTATATTTTACAATAATCTAAGAGTATCTCAAATAGCTGATACAGGGAGGGACAAACTACATTGTACTGCTTTGTAAAATAACTGTTTTGTTCCGTTTATGAGTAATAAATAAATTGGAATGACCCCATAGAAATGTAGGCTTATCAAATATTTTTAGCTTTAAAGCGCATCAGTTATCTGAAGGGGGTTATCGTCAGTTCCAGTTCTGTACACGGAGCTCAATGAAAATCAAAAATGAAAAATTCTTGTTTTACGGTGTTAATACAGAACCGTTTCATGTTTACTATTGAAGAAATATTCAAACAGTTTCCCTATAGGCTAAATATTTTGTACAATATTTTAACTAAACTACAAGCGATACCATTAATGTTTTCCATACCGTCCTCCGTTCCTGCAAGCACACATTTCGACTCCCGGCGACTTGGGGGCTATTTGTATTGCCGCGCCCATTGAATAAATTCGGAAAGAATTTATTAGAAAACTTGTTCCGCAGATACACTGGCCAAATTTACAGTCGGCGAGAGATTTTACCGAGTTTAAAATCGTTCGTGAAAGGATGAGGCGGGATAAATAAGTGCAGTTGATACGGCAATAAAATAGAAGTAACATGCAGAACGGGTGCCGGCTGTAGGAGTGGGCTGGGCTTAGCCTGGTGGGAGGGGGGATGTCTGTGCGGGGGAAGGGGACACGCCTGCGCTCTAGCGGCGCCCCGCGTAACTCGGCACAAAGCTCTAGCCATCACTCCTAGCCCGAGGTCAATTTGTCCAAAGCCTTCGCGGAAAAGTGTTTCTTTTTTTATATAATATAATATCGGCGCCGGACGGCCCCCCTCGCGGTCACACGTCCGGTACGGTCCGGCCTTCGCGTTCCCGGATTTTCAAAGTGCCCCGAAGCTCCGATCGCGGTAAGTACTTGAAAACATCTTAACACCAGTGATTTCATACTTAAGCCACCAGGCTTAGCCCGGATTTTTTGGAGGGATTTTTCCAAAGCCCGCCTAAGCTGCCCGCTATCTCTATATTTATTATCCTTCTGAACTTTCCGCTCCTCACTTTCGAATAATTCTCGGCATGAGTCATTTCGCTCGTTTTGACACCTCGGCTTACTGACTTAGACTCAGCCTCATTCTCACTGTTTACTACACGGATTAGTCCAGTTGATTCCTGGAGGCTTCGGTGGATTTCAGATCTATCTGTTTTGAGTAAACAAGCCAAATAATGTTTAATTTGTCATTTTTATCCCAAATTTCGGCCATACCCACATTTTACGTTATCTCTATTATAGGTCATTTATATAAAAATTAATTACAATACACACAATAATGGCGTACATTCCGTGCTCAATGTGGGTACCAGATTTTATGAAAATAACACTTCAATAATCGGTTTACAACAAAATTTTTAACAGAACTGTTAAACACAAACTTGGAAATTGTAAACGGGACAATTTATTACATTAATCTATAAATAACATATTCTTTTATGTAAATATATTTAAGAAATTTAGAAAATATCGTAACCTCTTAAAATTGTTCACGCCATTTAATGTAGGCCTAAATTTTCATTGTTTGTTTGGGATTACATTGTATTTTGTACGGTAAGACAATAGAGATTCTAACTCAGTAATCATTAATGATAACTCAGTTATTCGTGGAAATATTTAATAATCTGTAGTGCCAAATAAACACGAAAATTAATTAATTAATATTTATAGAAATTTTCTTTAAACTCCTTTAAAATAGGTACACAGCTTTCTTTTAAATTCACTGAGATGAAATCTTAATAACAGAATTGTATGTGTATTCCCTTAATATTTATGTGGGTATAGGCGTGAAATATATACTATATAATGTAATAATTTTGAATTTTATGATTTATATTAGATATGATAAAACTTAAGCCCTATCCCTTAATTCTTAAAAAAAGGACATAGGAGAAAAAATAGTAGGCCGTAGGGCTTAATATCAATGATCATTTTAGACAAATCTATGTGAATATATAACTATTTTCCTTTGTAAATTACTAAACTATTGTATCAGTAATAAACTTTTCTTTTATTGTTAAATATATTTAATGGTTAGCAAAAAATAACCGTTCGTATTGAATTTCTTTTTATGGTCGATGTTAATACTTTCCGATAAAGCCTACATACAAGAAAACGGGCAATGGATTAATAAAAATAAAACTTTATAATTAGCCTGTAATTTATCAAAATACTTAATTAAAGGATAACTCTCATGAAAAATTTAGATTTGAATTAATTCTTCGATTAACGTGTATAAAAATATATGAAATGAATTCTACGATACATTATAGACTACATTATTTAAAATATTGAAACAGTTTTGTACTAGTATCGGTAAAGCATTCTATCTTATGACTGCTTTGATAGGAAGTATGATCAAACATAGATAACACAAACATCATGTAAAACAATAACATAACCTAACATGTGCGCGTTGATTATGCGGCAATTCTGTAACTAAAAAAGTTATAACTGTAGAAAATATAATATCTTTTATGTAATTTACATCCATTGGCTTAGTAAACTTTTATCAGAGTTAAAAAAATTGGTAGAAAGTTATGAAAGTTAGGTATTTTAAAATTAAAGTAATCCCACAGAAAACTGTAGTTAAGTGTTTTTCCAAAAATATTCCTAAAAGCGTAGACTTCTGTTACAAAGAACGTTACAATGTTTGTATTCAAACCAAATATACAGTTTTTAAAACTATTTTAACATTTCTCCGATATTACTTTCTATTTTTATAAATATTTTAACTATGTCAAAATAAATAGGCATACAGTATTAATATTTATTTCTCTCCCTAAGCTTCTTTTCACAAGTCTTTTCTATTTTTGAAACATATACGTGAAACATATAATCAAAATATTACAGTACCACTAAATAAAATAAAAATTATTTATCATAATAACCAATCATAGTAAAACACACATTTTGTTTTATAATTGTACGTAGACCTTTTTTTATTTTTACTAATATTGTCACTTTCCAATCGGAATACATTAAATGAAAAATATAATAATTTATTTAATTTAACTAAAATATCACAATTTCGAATACACAAACTCAAAATTGAACTACCTGCCATATAGTATTTTATGTCACTGTACTTTTAATTGGTCATAATATGGTGCCGATGCATTTAGCTAGTTAGTTAGTTATTGAAATGGCAACCTGTCCAAGTATGAATGAGAAATGAGTGTAAGATGATTGTGGCGCGATATTGTAGTCTTGTTACTGACTAACGCTGACATGCTCCCTAGACAGAAATGTTAATTAATAGCGTAACAGTCAATGACATACCTAAGAGTCCTATAGTTTAACGTGGAGTTCGAACTACTGCCTCTGAATTACTAACTGGACTATATATGGGGATGGTCTTTTGACTCCTCTATTAACCTAGTATTCAATAGTGCGACGTTTATCCACACAAGAGAACATTACAGCCGCAACTATCCACAATTCGTGACCGCCAGGTAGCTGTATTAGGCCTATAGGACACCCTACGGCCCCAGCCTATGATAGTTTTAATATGGTGCCGATGCATTTGGTTAATTAGCCTGATTAAAATTTTCAACTTTGACCACCTACATTCTGCATTGATAAATTGAATAGATTTTTGTACAAAATCCTTTTTATTATTACTTGTTTTATACTGATATATTAATTTTATAATTTTGTAAAAATAAATTGTATGCTAAGAACGTGGAAACTATTTTATTTCAGTTCTATACATACACTGAGCCCGCTACAAAATTATAGAGTTTGTGTATTTTAATCTGATTAGGAATAAACCAAAATGAATATGACGTAATGAATGAGTTGAACATATAAAAGTATTTACAAGTATTAATATTAGAGGCTTCTACATCTGACCTCAATAATATAAATTAAAAATCTATTAAAGACCACGAATTTCATAGAAATTGAAGTTTTCAAAATTATTCTAAACAAAACTACTTTTTTAACATACTACACCACATTCACGCTGTGTTACACGCTAGACCACCTCATGTGAAAAGAAAATTACGAAGAAATTAATGATTCTGCTAGATGACTACTGTTTGGGTTTTTACAAATAATAGGTATGAGGACAAAATCAGCTGAGAATTGCCACTATAACGCCTATAGACTGTGTTGAATGTTAGTCATAGCACATTGAGAGCTAAGATTTGTTTTGCCGCGCATAGCAGCGGCGCGGCGGCGGCAGACACGGGCAAACAAACATAGATAACAGTAGTGCCGTAGTTATTATGTAGCTCTCCTACACAACAGTGGCGAGGCTTGGATATTCTCACTGTGTTAAAATAGTAACAGTACCGATACTCAATTCATTACTCGAGTAAATTACATAAGTTTAGTTGCAACCTTCGATCATAACCTGATGCTACAGAGTCTCAACCAATAAGTTCAAGACTAAGTACACAACCCAACTAAATAGACTGGGAGGGTGGCATTATGCCACGAGTTCTGGATAGTTAGGCCTAAAAGCGATGGTTGATGGATGTGATATTCTCTAGTGTGGATTAAAAACCACATTTCACTATTGAATGCTGCATTAATCCCCTAAGACCATCTAGAGACCATCTTCGTAATTAGACGAGTTCGTCATTTAGGGGCAATGGTTCGGATACCAGGTTAAAATGTAGGTCCCTTAGATGACATTGGCTTTTGTACTAATTAACGGTTCCGTCTAAGGAGCATGATCGTACCACAATCATATTAGACTCTTTTCTCATGCATGCTTGGAAAAAATGTTGATGGTTGGATTGAAATTTCAATATTGTCGGACATTTTATAAGACACTGTAAAACATTTAATTTATTAAATAGAATTTTCATCACAACTTCCTATACCTCCTTATTTGTAATTAGTGTCATAAAAATCCACTAGGGAACAATAATGCTTTTGTACATAATATCGTAATAAAATTAAACAAATAGACTCTTTTCTCATGCATGCTTGGAAAAAATGTTGATTGGTGAAAATTTGAGAAAACGTGTCTAATATCGCACTAGACAGCTTTTTAAGAGGTTATTACTTTATTTTAATAGGGCTTAGGTCATTAGAATTTTCATCACAACTTCCCCCTTTTATTTCACCCGATCCTTTTTAGTAAGTGTCATAAAAAATCTCTACTGGGTGGAAAATGGGGGTGTATCAGACTGCTTTTCAGAAAATCGAAACACACTGCGAGTTATGTAATTGACCGAATTAGTTAGAGTAATACAGTACAGTAAATACAATCTCGAGTCAAAGTAAATACTCGTACAAAAATGAGTTTTCTTCAGAGTTTCAAATTAGATTCTTTTGTAGGAACTCTATGAAAACTGACAATTACGTATTGGACAATTTTTAGATTAGTTAACCGATACCTTTAAAGAATAATTTTCCTCCTTTACATAACATAGACGTTAACATACTTTAATTGTTGCTAAATTTAATATATTTTGTGATTTTAAAACGTTTGGAAGTACTGTATATTCGAAGTAGTGCTGTATTGTTTCGGGACATAAGCGCACTTGGGATACCATTCGACCTTCAGTGTCCAAAGAAATATATTTGAGAATTATACCTCATCCTTTTCATGAATATTGGAATATTTTAAGGTCAAATTAAAAACAACGATATTTTTAGACAACCTTTATAATATTAGTAAACAATAATACAGTAACAATAATTTCTATGTAGGTTATGGTGTAAGGTTATGCATTTATATAAAAAGTAAACATAATAAGATTTAACTACATTTTTACTTTCTCCCCTTATACATAGTATATGGAGAAAGTATTGTTTTCGTCAAAATTTTCGAATTTGAGTTGAGGGTGGATATATCCGTTTTGGGGTCCCCTGAATCCAAAAAAGTGGGTTTTGGAGTGATGTCTGTCCGTCCGTGTGTGTGTGTGTGTGTGTGTGTGTGTGTGTGTGTGTGTGTCTGGATGTGTACAGTGCCACAGCCTACCCCGTTTGTCCGATTTAGATGAAATTTGGCATGTATATATATAGTCACCGTATCTCCAGGCGTTTTTTTCATTTTTTTGAATTTTTGATTTTTAAGGGTAGTTCACCCCTAAAAACCCTTAAAAAACGTGAAAAATCCAATTTTCTCAAAAACGGCTCTAACGATTTTGATTAAAATTTGATAGTTTATAGTGCACAGAGCACTAAATAATTTGACACCACCCGCATGTCTGTAAAAATGACGGTTCAAAAGTTATGGGCTTTTAAATGTCAAAAAAATCTAATTTTTAAATTTTCAGCGAAAACAATAAAAGTAAAGTATAACTTGACTGGTACCATTGAAACCAGCTTAAAAAAACTAAACAAATTAGTATTTTGAATTATTTGTCTACGACCAACGGTTCCAGAGAAAATTTAAATTTACTGTCCACGATAAACGCAGTACGTTGTCTGAAAGCGCCCAATGTTATTCTTATGGAAAATATAAAAAAAATCAATTTCTTCCTTACTTTCCACCCGTTTTCCATGAAAATTTGGTATGAAGTGTAAGGTCAAATCACCGAACAAAACCGGGGGGGGGGGGGTTCCCCCCCATACAATTTGAACAATAAATTATCTTTATAATATTAGTAAACAATAATACAGTAACAATAATTTCTATGTAGGTTATGGTGTAAGGTTATGCATTTATATAAAAAGTAAACATAATAAGATTTAACTACATTTTTTCTGTAACCTACAATAAAGGTTATAAAGCTTTTAATAAATAATAAAGTACATAATTTTACCGAGATAATATTACGATTCTATAGTATTATTGAAACATTTCTGTAGTACTATTTTGTTTGAATAATAACATTTTTGTAATAATAAGTAGTTTTAATAAATATTATTACAATATAATGGAATAAATTTTAGATGACGCAACACATGAGTTTATTTTAGTGAACAAGAACCTAGTTCAAAGTTTTGTCTTGTGCAAGTAAGCTGGTGAATTTAAAAAATTTTCTATGAATAAAAGTCGTCTTTATCGATTCCACATTGCAAATTTACTTTCGTATAAAACATTACTTGATGATTCTTTATCACACCTAACATTTGAAAACTAAACGCAAATTTAAAGATGTAGTAGTACTGTAGTACTAATTAGTCCTTTCTGTTTCGTAACTCTTTCATTTTCGGTTTTGTCTAGTGTCGTAGTCGGACATCCACTATTTTTGGAACGGAGAACTGGGAAATTTCGGATAGTCAATTTCAAAATCTTTTCAGGTTGCCTAAGAGATCTTCTGACATAGATCTCTATAGAGGCTTAGGTAGGTCATAGATTCAATATCCCTAGCGTGTAGAGCAAGAATGGAATTTGCTTTGCTTTGTATATCATTCACCAGAACCCATTTCTTGGACGAAATTTTGATCAACATTCCTATTCCTAAATACATGTCTAGGATCCCGTTCTTATTTGCTACAGCCTATCTTGGACCTTAGCCTCTTTCATGACAGGTCACAATTGCCCCTATCCCTTGTTCTCTCCTTCTCTCTTTTCTCATTTAATCTTTTCAGGTCCTCCTCCATGTCTTACTTCCATATTTACTAGTTTTCCCCTCTTCCTCATTCCTTTTTATATATAGCTATCTGACCCGGCGAAATTCGTAACAGTAAATATATGTTAACTTTAAAATTGGTCAAGTTCCGAAGTTAAATAGCATTACAGCTTCGTTGAGAAAGATTTAGATATTCTGGGTCGCGGTATAGTTATGAGCCGTTCTCAAACTATGAATGGTGTAAATAACACGACTTTGTTTTGCTATATAGGTAGATAAAAAAAATTGATCAATCAATATACAATATTATGACATTTAATTAGACACGAAATAAAAATTAGGTACACAAACCCCCAAAACTGTGAAGTATCAAAGTGGCAAGTAAAGTTGTTTTGTACAATAATTATTTACTTGATAGTTTTAAATTGACGATCGAGTCAGAAGGCATTGAATAGCAATTCACATTGCTAATGGAAAGTAAACCAACAGCTGTAGCTTTAGAAATCAAATGTTTTGATTGTAGAAAATTTGTATACAAATTTACTTCCCATAAGGTTAACATGGGGACTTTGTAGGGCAAAGCCCTTCGGGAGTTCCAAATAATCATTTTTTAGTACGCATCAAAACTTTAAATAGTATCTGTGTCCCAAATTTGAAGCTCCAAAGACTTGTAGTTTTCAGTCAGTGAGTGAGTCAGATTTGGGTTTTATATATAGAGATTCTTCTTGGGATCTTCGACCCTTCTATTCACATGGTCAATCCATCGCAGTCTTGAGGATTTTTTCAAATTAACATAGCCTCCTCCTAATTATTTAATTTATTTCCTGACTCTCTAAATCTCCCAATCTTTCATTAGACCACACAATCTTCTATAATTTGTTCTTTTAGAACGTACAACTTTCACATCCTTGCCTGACACAACCTTTAGATCATAACCGCATGTAACAACTGCCTTTACCAATGTTTTATAAAATATATTTTTTCTTTTTAGTTATTCTTCTTGATTTCATCAGAACCTTATACTTTACAAATAAAACTTTATTTCTGGCCATTATTCTACAACATATTTCTTTTAAAAAGTTTTGTTAAAAAGAATAGTCCTTATATATTTGAGCTCTACTTCCTCCTCAAAAGTATATTCTCAAATTTTGACACGAATATGTCTTAGCTCTGAGTGGGAGTTGGCAATTTGCAAGACCAAAATTTGAAAAAGTGACGTCATATGCTTAGTCATGTCATGTGCCTATAACGACAGCTGTTTACAGGAACTGAAAACATTTCCTTTGACTTATCCATGATCTAACCCATTTCCTATAGGGATGTAAATACAATAATTTTTATCCCCCTTTAGCTATTTCATTTTCCTCTTGAGAAGATTTTCATTATTTTTCATTATTCGACAATTACATCCAGTTGAATTTTCTTATATATTTTCTAGATCTATAATGATTTCCTTAAACACCTTTAAATTCCATCACACCAGCTGTGTAGGCACATATGATTTGATTTATTTTCTCGTTAGCGTGGTTACCGATTGCCTGTTATCTGTTGGGTAGGTCGCACAGCGATATGAGTGGACAGTAGTGCAGTAGCTGTGACCTTTGTCCGGACCTCTACCTACCTGGCTACCGCTATGATGGAGCGCCTAGAGCCCCTGTCGGACCCCGGCCTGTGTCTCCAGGACCTAGTGTCCGGCGTGGCCACATCCTCGTCCTCCGGCCACGACCTGCACCACCACGGGGGCCTCCACGAGGGCGGCCTGGGGGGCTCCATGTTGGGCGCCCACCACCACCACGTGCACCACCACGAACCTCACCACCCTGTGGCTGTCTCCTGTCCTCCCACCGTCCTCCACCACGAGCCCCTGGAGAAGCTGAAACGTGGTGAGTTGACCCCGAGCAGGGGCTACTACTACATAGAAGTAAAACTAAATACCAATAGAAATAAAGTAGATTAAGTAGATAATTAAAATGTATTTTTTATCATTTTTGACTAATGGCCATCGAATAACAGTGTGTTGGCGGAAAGAAGCGATATAGTGATGGGGATCCCACTTCACTCTCACTGGGGATCACTTCACTCTGATACCCCGCCCCCACAAAAAAAACAAAAGTGGGAATAAGGTGGACCGAACGCCTGTGTACTGAATGAGATTCCCTCAACGTTTTAGGCTATTACATCAACAGAAGGCTTATAAGACGACGTTCAATTGATGCCAGTTTAATTAACGAATGTCAAAATACTGTGGAAGTGGAACATGTTTTCCGTGTAAGCATCTGTTATCTGGCAAGCATCTGTAAATTACACCGTTGTTGTTTTGTACAAAAGTTATACACAACGTCACAGTGATTATTTGAAGTTAACATTGTTGTTATGGGATGTGAGTATAATTTGACTCTGGTTGGTATATTGGTTTATCTTAAAAAATACTATTCAAAACGTATAAAAGTACAGTAGTGGTTAGTAAATGGAGCTTGATTCCTCCGCTTTCTCTGTTATTGTACTACGGACCAGTGGACAGCGCGATCATTGACGAGTAAGTAAAAAGGTTTTGTGTAACTTTCTGGCAAAGGTCTAGTATTAGAGTTTTCAGGTCGCACTATTGTAGTGCCTCTAACGTGACCTAACGACTACTCATGTAGCCGGGACCAATGGCTTAACGTGTCTTCCGGTAGCAGTCTGAGTTTCATCTGTCATTACCGGGATTCGAACTCAGGTTTGACTGCTACGGCTGACGAGTGAAGCTTTGGAACCTATTCGGAAGTACTCGGGTTACATTCTCGAACATTTTCAATCTGAATTCGGCTTCTAAATTTACGGTACAGTGGCAGGATGTCCACATTAAATAAATGGTGACCTAGGGCGAAATTTGACAGAATTTTTAAGTTTAACTAGGTTGCAGTAGATATCAGTTATGATTTTTTTATGTTAGCGAATTTCCCATAGGGAAGAAGCTATTACCGTAGGTTTCATGGTAAGACTTAAGCCCTGGACCATGATATTTTTTCTTATTTAGGTGGCCAGAGTCTAAAAACAAAGTTACTCAAAGTGTTTCTCTATCTCCAACGGTTACCGAGATATTAAAAAATCTAAACAGAGTACATTGTATTTAGGGGCTCGAATGCTTATCTTATGAAGGATAAGGAAAATTTAATATTTCCCTTATTAACTTTGATTGGATGAAACTTTTTATTTTCCTTCATGTCATTGGGATCCATACGTTTATGCTAAAAAATCATAGTTTATGTGTTCCTCACAGCAGCAAACCTGCTTACTCTTTCCCATGTTAATGTTACGGAGAATAGGCAAATACTCTTTATCAACAGGTATTAATTGATCAATCTGTCATATACTTATATTGTTATTTAGATTTTTATTGCGGACATTTTCAATCACGATTTTATGTTAAGAAATGTTCACGACGTTTCGGGATCTGGAATCTGATCCCGTCCTCAGGTGAACTAATATCTAAAACATAGCACAATTAACATATAATCCGGACCAAACCGGTATAAAGCTGAAAACATAAAAGTTTAAAGCAGTCAAAAAACTTACAAACAAACCATTCACTAAACATTACACACAAAAGAAACCTAACACGTCCACTCGTCACGGAGACTCGTTGTCTTTGAGTCTCCGTCTGCATGGTTTGTTTGTAAGTTTTTTGACTGCTTTAAACTTTTATGTTTTCAGCTTTATACCGGTTTGGTCCGGATTATATGTTAATTGTGCTATGTTTTAGATATTAGTTCACCTGAGGACGGGATCAGATTCCAGTTCCCGAAACGTCGTGAAACTTTGTTTTACTTAAAATCGTGATTGAAAATGTCCGCAATAAAAATCTAAAAAACATCAATCCACCATCACCAATAATGAATTTAAAAAAATACTTGTATTATTATTGCCATATTATTGAGGTGGAAATTCGCTGAATAAGCAGGTCTGCTACGACGGGAGTATTTGGAGTTATTTACGTAGGGTATGAAATAAATTTGTTCACTAAGGAAAAACTCCCGAATTGAAGATTCAAAATATGTGTAAATAGTGATGAGGAAGAGCACGTGACGACAGTGACATTTCGATCACAAAACAAAGTCTCGTAATAAAGAGCGGTGTTGGTTTAGCGCGAAGGCCATTCCGTCCACTCCAGCTCCATCAGCGCGCGGAGCAAACAAAAATTAGTCCGGGCAAATGGCATCACATCGAGCACTGTTCAAATTGAATAACAAAACATCGAATCTCGATTAATTGAAATCGATTTGTCTTCGGCAACGACGCCAGTAGCGACCGGCGACCGCTGCGGCAATTTGATGACTGCCAGATTTAACTACTTGCTTTTCACTTTGCCTCGGATTTCTGAAGCCGCGTTTTATTCGTATTTTATTATTTCAACGCAGTTAAGAAAATTCGAAGCAATTATTTTTCGTTTGGTTTTCAACCGATTTCAAATTGAAATTTGTTTAGGATTGTTTTAGCAGTTTCACGAGTTGTGACAACTTCAGATTTTTTACTGTGCTCCGTTTTTAGGAGCTGCATTTATTATTACGTAATCACTATATTTTTAAGCGAATTTCCCATAGGGAAGAGAAGAAGCTACCGTAGTTATCTTGTCACTTTTCGTTTTGAGGTGTCTCCATTTTTATGTCGTCAAAATAAAAATTGTTGATACTACCAAAAGGCCTATTTTCAGCTTTCCTCACAGCAGCATATCTCTATACTATTTCTCATGGTAATGTTTTGTACGATAAGGAAATTCTCTAATTTATCGACGGATATTTACAAAACTTGTCTTATACGAGTAGTTTTAACTGATCAAAGACAAATCATGGCAGCAAACCTACTTACTCCTTTCTCATTTTATAACTCCGTAAGAGAATATTTTTCCAAAAAGCTGTGGAATTTTGGGCTTGACGCAAAATTATGCGAATTCTTAAATTATCGGAATTAACTCTGTGCATGCAGGAAAAATACTTTGATTATGTCAAAGTTAATAGAAAATCGAATAAAACGTAAAAAATGATTGTGACATATCACTTTTGCAAATAAATATTTTAAGGTTTTGTACAGGGCGTTCGGTCCTCCGTCTCCCCACTCTTGTCTGATGATGGGGAAACACCCCTAAACAGCGTTCTGTGGAGATAAGTTAGGTTAGGTATTGACAGTATAAATATATAAACATAGGTTGGCGAGACTCTCCGTCCACTTCACTCTGTTGCTTCTTCCTGCCAAGACACGGTTATTCGATGTCCACTGGCAAAAATTGATCCAAAATACATTTTATTTACCTAGTCCACCTACTTTATTTCTACAGATAAGTAACAATATATTTAGGTCGGTATTTGCAAAATAAGAGCAGAATAACGTGAAAAAATGGTGGATGGTCCCCGTTTTTATACTCTAATGGTACCGTATTTATTTGGAAATTTGCTGAGTACGCAGGTCTGCTGCAACGGGGTAACAGTGTTGAAATTTATTTTGAACATGTTTTAACTTGTGTGACGGTATGTTTCCCTACACATCGTGACGTGGACCAGATCCATTGCCCATTGACTAGGTACCCCTCTGGCGGCGCGTGGTCAACACTCCAGGGTGCCGGGTGCTCGCCGCACCCTCATGTTCGCCGTAGCCGATACTCCTCATGTTTGCCGCCCTCTTGACCCCCATAAGTGGTCAAACAACGTCTCCCTTGTGCTCGGAAACCCGCCTTAGTTTTTAGTTCCAAAACACCCTTCTAATTGACTGAATATTTAACTAGTAAAGCGAAAAATTTGTTTAATAATCCCTGTCGGTGATTAAGCCTGCCTTAAACTTTTCAAAGTGATCAACATAAAGTGACTAATGGTATTAATTTGAATTTTCTGTAAAAGTGTATTTAATTCCCTTTAGAAAATAGCTTGGATTATGAATATTTCTTAAAGGAATGTTTTCAGTTCCTCTGATCAGTTGTCTTTATAACCATATGACCCTATCACCACGACCCTACCACAAGGTAGGGATTTTAAGCCAAGTATAATTGAGAAACGAGTGTAGGGTGGTTGAAGTACGATCTTGTAGTTTTGTTACAGACTAAGACTGACGTGTTCCTTAGACAGAACTGTTAATAGCCCAACATTAAGTGGCATTTCTAAGGGACCCACAGTTTAACGTGGAATTACGAACTGATCTAATTATGAGGATGGTCTTTGCGGATTAACGTGCTGACGTTAATCCACACAAGAGAACACTACACCCACCGACCATCGCTCATAACTATCCACAATTTGTGACCTCAAAAGGATTACAAGACGACGACACCGTCCCATTCGAATTGCAAACACCCCCCTCCCAGAGCTAAGTAAAAACATTACATACCTTAGCTACTGGTGCGGTATCTCAGATATGACACTTTGGCCCAGCAAGTCAAAGGTTGCAGGATTGATACTAGTGGTGGCTGCAAACTCCTGTCAGATCATGAGCGGTCCCATCTATGTACGTAGGTGGATGTGACTCGTGCCACTAGGACCCCTTACTGCCTTTTATTCACCACGTGTTAAAGTAAATTTAAAACTTAAAACTCACTAAATTGTTTTCTAACCTAATATATCTTAATTATAGAATATTTTAAACACCCTAAATAAAAGATCCTTAATCCGTGGATATCATAAGAACTAAGTACTGTCAACAAGACGGCTTATTTACCCTACCAGTTCCATAAGAATAGTTTACTAAAAATAATCTTATTAATGTAGTAGGCGTAAAAAATTGTATTTCTTAAAAACTGTGATTGTTTTTATTAATTTTCCAAGAACAACCACGACGTATAACCACGATGATGAATGAGGTGGCGGCGTTTTTTATAGGAGAGTTGTCAGCTGAGACGAGAGCGAAGATGTCAGCTGATGTACTAGGAGCGGCTGGTCCACATTGTTACATTAGTTAGGCTTAGCCTGACAGCCACTTGGACCCTCTAATGTAATCATTTCTGTCACCCCTCCCTCCACCCGGCTAGAAATAAAATTACAAATTATAGACCGATTTGTTAAACAAACTGTTTAATGGCGTCCGTCGCGTCCGTTGCCAATTATACGCCACCGGCGTTGCTTTACGGAACAGTGAAACCTCACTAACTCGACACTTTGTGGACCAGAGGTTGTCGAGTTATCCAAAACATTGGAACTGTCCATGGATTTAAATTAATCAATACATGAGTATTGTTTCCGGGACAAACTGAGTAAACAGCCTTTGAAGAAAAGTAAAATATTCAATGATTCAACGTTTTTTTCTGAGAGTAAACAATAGCGAACTACCTCGCCACGAACTAACCTGGTCTTCGATATTTAAGGTTTGAATCGACAATCTTTAAAAAATTTAACTTTTCTTTGTTAATTGTATTATAAATATGCTTTGGGATATTTTTCATCAAGTTTAGCGAATTCCCCAGAAAGAATAGGGAAGAGCTATTCCCGTAGGTCTCACGACAAGACTTAAGCCCGGGACCATGTTATTTTTCGTCTTTAGATGCCCAGAGGCCAAAAACAATTGTTAAAATGTATATATATATATATATGTGTGTGTGTGTGTGTGTGTGTGTGTGTGTGTGTGTGTATGTTTGTGTGTGTATGTGTGTGACTGTGAACACGATAACTCTTGTAAAAATGGTCCGATCGAGACATTTGCTCGGTCGAGTTCGTAAACAAGACATATCAGTCAATGGTGAAATATCCTGAAAAATCAATGGGAACGGGTAGTTTGGGGGGGGTTTGTACTCAAAAATTGGGGTTTTTGTGTTTTTCATGTCATTTAAGATTTTTAAATTTCAGTTTAAAAAACTACACAATTTAGTTTCTTAAATATTTTCTCTATCGCTTACGGCTACCGAGATATTAAAAAATCTTAACACAGTACATTGTATTTTGGGGCTCCAATACTAATATTATGTAGGATAAGGAAAAATTAATATCTCCCTTTTTAACCAATATTTTTGGATGGAACTGTGTATTTATCTTCATGTAGTTGGGATCCATCCATTTATTCTAAAAAATCATAGTTTATGTGTTTGTTTGGAAGCTAACCTGCATACTCTTTTCCCATGGTAATCATATACAGAAAAGGCAAACTCCTTTATTTACGGACAGATGTGATGATACTTGGTATACATTGCTAAAATAAAAATTGTTTTCTTGTGTCTTGAAATGTCTACTTTCAGTGTTCCTCACAGCAGCAACCCTGCACACTCTTTCACATGTTAATCTTATGCAGAGTAGGAAAACTCACTTATTTATTATGGATATAGATCAAACTGTTATATATTTTTGGTTTGGAAATTCGTTGAGTACGCAGGTCTGCTGCGACGGGGGTATTTTAACCTCATCATGTTTGTTTCGGACTTCTTAAGGGAAAGTAACTGTCCCTGTCAGAATCCTTAGTTTTGTTAAAATAAGGTTGTTTTATGTCTTGGAATGGGTAGGATGAGAGTTATTTGGAGGAATTTAGAATGAGGTTGTGTGAATTTAAGTATTATTAAAAAAAATCAAACCGTTGGAATTTGTACTGATGTTTAGTAAAGACATTGCAGTGGATTTAAAAGAAACTGTTGTTTATTCCAAAAAATAGGTGTTTATTGAAGTTTTACAAAGATAGTAGCATAATAATTAAGTATATGTCTGAATTATACTTCTCAATTAGTTCAATATTTATTACAATAATAATTTAAACTGGTATTCTTCTTACATGGAGTGAAAAATTCTAAAAATTCTAAATCCACGGGGAAGTAAATTTTCTTTTAGATAGTCCAAACATTTATAATGTATTTTAGAAAATACGCATAAATTAAACATTATCTTTTGAGGACAAAATGAAATTTACGTAAAACAGTGTAGGTAGATTATTTCAAAATTTATTTAACACTGATCGTGGACGGGTTTTATGTATTCTACAAAAGAGAGTACTTTATTGGAGTAGTTAGGTTGCCTCAATTATTTTATAAGTTCCAAATTGGTATTATAAACAATTCTAAAACATCAAATCCATCTCGTAGATTAATTTTCCTCTAATAGACATCAAAAGTAAACAGCTACAACAGTCAAAACTTGTATCAACGATCGGATGCAATTACGAAGGCAATCACAATGTTTTCTGCCCCGCGGGGCGCCACCCCAGATAAGGCCCCGACAAACTGCCCTAATGTGTCTGACCCTGTGTGAAGTTAGCCTAATCTAAAAGGGATTACACGAGGGGTGGGGGGTAATCGGGTTACAACGGGGTCGTTTGCATCCCCTAATTGTTTTGTCACTTTATCTTGGTCTCATATTTCAACACCGGGTCCAATACACAGAGGTCGCCAAGCTGATTGCTCTATCACAATCACATCTTTGCTTCTGGGAACGAGCCCGGTCGTTAGACCTTGCCGGGATCGCTGGTTTTCCAAGGCTTATCCGTATCCGGTACATAGTGGCTACGGGCTCAGACTCTTCCTGGATAATGCGACAGCACGGCTTTGCTAACTGCTGTGCGGCCAGATGAACCTCTATGCGACTTAGCTAAGTAGGAGCCATCAGCTGGTTTTGAGAGATGAGTATGTTTGGAGTGTAAAGCGAGAAACTTTATTTTGAAAAATTGCTTATTTGCCGGGACCGTTATTACTACTTTAAAGGTAACTGGCTCATAAAGACAATCAGTTCGAACTGTTAGGTATAACTGACAGTTAAAACTATTAGTTGGAACTGAAATCACCAAGCGCCCCACACGGCCCGTTGACTAGGACCTGTGTGGAGGTTCTGTAATCCAGATACTTGGTGAAGGTCACGGATTGTGGATAGTTGTGAGCGATGGTCGGTGGGTGTAGTGTTCTCTTGTGTAGATTAACGTCCGCACTATTGAATACTAAGTAATTCCGCAAAAACCATTCTCATAATAATTAGACCAGTTTTTAATTCAGAGGCAGTGGTTCGGACTCCACGTTTAACTGAAGATCCCTCCCTATATATGCCATTGACTGTTGGGCTATTAATTAACAGTTCTGTCTAAGGAACATGCCAGCCTTAGTCAGTAACAAGACCACAAGATAGCGCCACAATCAACTTAAATTCATATCTCATTCATACTAGGATTAAAATAGCTGGTCCTGAATAGGTGCTATTTCAGTAACTGACTAAGTTTTGTCCGACATCAGTCCATTTAACTAATTAATTTAATAAAATTTCATCAGTTCATTTTTGGCCGATCCCTACTAGTAGGCTGTTGATGTGTGGGTGAGAACACAAATTGTGGAGTTGAGATAACTCAGTACTAGTGGTAAATTAATGGTGATAAAAACTGATTGACATTCCAAAATGCGAACTAGGGACATCGCCAACTCAAGTTCAAAGGTCGCCACACTACCTACTGAGTCTCCGCCTCTCCAATAATAACTCATGACATATAGTCAAATGCACAATAGAAACACAAAATGTTGAGAAATCTAACATTGATTTATTTTTGTAAAAATGAATGACAACGAATTTTCATCCGATATACAACTAGTATCGAATCATAAAATATTTTTCACCCTACCACAGCGATAAACTACTACATATTTATAATACCATCAGTTATGATAAAACCCAATCGATACTCGATGGCATAGATAAACAGTCTGGGTAAAACTGCAATATTTTTTTCCTCTGGCTGCATGGTTAAAAGGCTGGCTAGGTTGATAATGTGAAAAAATACTTGTCCGGGTACAGTTCGCACAATATATCCCATATACTATTAAGTCAGCTGATCGTATGGTTCGTAAAAAGAGAGGGGGATTTTCTAAGAACTTATGTCAGAAAAATATATTTACTTCCTTTGGGAAGTAGCTTAGATAATGGATATGGCTAATGGGAATATTTTCAGGTCCTCCACACAGCTGTCTTTATAACCACTACGTTTTAAATTTTGGTCTGATGGACAACACCCCTCCCCCATAACTAAGACATATTCATGTCAAAATGCTGAGGCCGGTTTCAGTATAGCGCGGTAGTCAAAGTCGTACAATGGTGTGGTAACTGAAAAATGTTTTAAAATTTATCACCACAAATGTTCCTCCGTTGATTTATTCTACTTTCTGTATTCTAACGGAAAACAGCTAATAGAATCTAGCAAAATAAATTAATGGTTGATTCAAATTATGTTTCCCAAACTAGTGATATGTAAGACACGTATAGGAAATTTACTTTATGAAAATTTTAAATATTTATCGAATTTACTTTAAATTGCATAAAACCAAGCTTTGTCAGAATCTATGTGGTGAACTTTTAAACTATTCGATGTAGTTTCAATATTAATTGATCCTAAGAGGTTTGGTAGTACTACAAATAGCAGTAGTACAGACGAAGTCTGTCCGACAACGCAGGACGCGTGCATAAAGTCCTGTAATCTCTAACCGTTACACAAACACACACACCCGCGCGCGCGCGCGCGCACACACACACACACACACACACACAAACAAACACAGGGGTCCCTTCCCACTTTGATACCTGGATGGACGATACAAACATCCAGGTAAACTGTCTCTGAACCATGTTGCACCGTGATCATCTAAATTAAAATGAGCATACTCTAACATAGAGTATATTTACATACAATCATAGGGTATGTGAAAATACTCTATGGTAGTCGGTCTGTGTGAACATAGAGTGCGGGGTATACACTATAATATAATAGGTACAAATATGTTTTCATTTTTTAAATTAATCCTACATATATTTTAAAATAGATATATATTTAGAGGAACTTATAAGAGGTTATTTACCTTATGTCTGCCTTGTTATTCTGTGCAGTAGTTACACTAGTGCGACGCCATTTAGATGAATTATTTCAGGCTTCAGGCTAAATGCTATTATTGACCAGTATTGGTTACGTCAATGGATTGAGTAATTTAAAATACGCACAGAACAATTATTCTTGTTCATTAAGAATACGTGTTAAATACTCTGTGCGTACACATTACCAATATATACGTCAAAAGTTTGAGTAAACGGAAAATAGGTATTTTAACTTTCTAACACAGATTTGATGAGCAGTTTTCAAAAGCTTAAAATACAAAAGACGCCTTCGCAAAAATGGATGCCAAATAAACACAGTAGCTAAGTTGCGGCGTCTATTTGAAGGCGTACCACCCCTGACTTGCCGCTCGGCCGTTCAGACTGTTTGTTGGTAAACAACCCTTCAAGATTACAGTACTTCAAAATCTAACATGAAAAAAAGAATTTAATTTTAAAGCATGTTATTGAATTAATGTTAAATATTTGTTATATTAATTATGTACCTTATTTTAATAAGAATTTTGGATAGTTGTAAGCGATGGTCGGTGGGTATAGTACTCTTGTGTGGATTAACGTCCGTACTATTTAATATTACGTTAACCGTCAAATATCATCCTCATAATTAGACCATCGTAATTCATAGACAGTGGTTCGGACTCCACGTTAAACTGTAGATCCCTTAGATATACCTTTCACTGTTGGGCTTTTAATTAAAAGTTATCTAAGGATCTTGTCATCTTTAGTAACTAGACTACAATGTCGTGCTACAATAATCTTACACTCATTTCTCATTCATACTTGCCTTAAAATACCTTGGGTAGGTAGCCACTTCAGTTAAAATTACAAAGTATAACTGTACGTTTTTACCATAGATTGGATTTCTAAGTGACGCGTGTTATGATTCAAGTCGCACTAGAGTTTTATATGAATACTGTTTCGAACGAATTGTGTTTTTGGTATATGTGGACCAAAAACATAAAGTCCCCGCCTAGGTCTTTCTATAAGGACTACGGTAAAAACCGCATTTCTTCTGAAAATTCTTTAAAATTGAAATAACACACAGGCTTAGTTGGGTTACAAAACATAAAATAACCAAAAAATATTATAATTTCAAGCAATAAACAACCAAACTGTTTACTTGTATTTAGCTTACTCTAGGCTTTACTGACACCACATAATGAATTATTAAAAGAGTGCCGTATACATCTTAAAAATATTTGTTATTCGTCCGTAACAATATGAAAACAATTGAATACTTAAAGAACTCAGAACTATTGTTGAAATCTATATCTATAATATTATAAAGAAGAGGTGGTTTCTGTATGTTTGTTTGTGGGTTTGTGTGTTTGTGGGTTTGTTGTGGCAAGTAAATGCGAAAAATACTGAACCGACCGGTTTGAAATTTTACACAAAGGTAGATCTTAAACTCATGCAACACATAGGCATACTCATTTCCTTAAAATCCTCTCGGGCTACGCCCTGTGAACGTCCTAAGTTTCAATGTTTACATTTTTAGAGAATGAAAAAATAAAATTACTTGAATGTCAACAGCTGTGAATACTAAAATTTGACAGTTCGAGAAGAAGGAGAAGAAGAAGAAAGAGCTGCCGTGACCGGCCTAGGTTTCAATGTTTACATTTTCTAATGACAACATCCGTTTGCACTATATTTTGACAGTTCGGGAAGAAGAAGAAATAAAGTTGATTTTTCAGATAAACTGCTGGATCGAAATTAGTGAATTATTTGAAACAGCGGAATGGTAGATTTTAAGTTTTTTTCCGACGACTGTCTCTTTTACATTAATCCTTATCCTCTCCCAATATTTGACAGATGTTACTATGAAATGTTGTAGACACTCGTGTTTTGTCATTTTGTAAACAATGAAGAATTAATTAACAATTTAAATTAAATGTATCAATAGAGCCTACACCTTTCAGCGTTTTTAACCCGTGCGAAGAACGGGTACTTTGGCTAGTATACTATAATTTTAATTAGTATTTACGAATCCTGAAACTAAATATCCCCGTCGCAACAGACCTGCGTACTCAGCAAATTTCTAGCTAAATAATATGAAAATAATAATATCGTATGTCAAATTTGATCTATACCTGTTGATAAATAAGAGTGTTTGTCTATTTCCATAAGATTAACATCGGAAAGAGTATGCAGGTTTGCTGCAGTGAGGAACACTGAAAGTATGCATTTTTCCATAAACCATTTTTTTATTTTGACCATATACCAAGTTGTATGAACTTCTGTCCATAAATAAAGGAGATTGTCTATTCTCTATATGATTAACTGGGGAAAAGAGTATACAGGTTAGCTGCTATAATAAACACATAAACTATGATTTTTATGCATAAATGGGTGAATGTCAACCGCATGAAGCTAAATATAAAGTTTCATACCAAAATAATGGTTAATAAGAGATATATTAATTTTTCCTTATCCTGCATAAGATTAGCATATGACCCCTAAAATACAATGTACTGTGTTTAGATTTTTTAATATCTCGTTAACCGTTGAAGATAGATCAAAACTTTAAGTACTAAGTGGAGTTTTTTTAACTCATTTTAATGGAGAAATATAAAAAAATTACACATAAAACGACAATTTTTTATGTGTAACATGGTCCTGGGCTTAAGTCTTGCCATGAGAATTAAGATAATAGCTTCTTCCCTATGAAAAATTCTCTAAAATAAAAATAGAATCATAATTCTCAAAAGAAATTTCTGACCTAGAACCTATAAACACATTACTCAATCTATTTATACGACCGATTTAGTTATACTATACTACTTAAAAACCTTCGCGGATTAAAAGCTCGATCCTTCTAGGTCCTTCCTTATCAGTGTAAGGCCTAATAAACAAAAGTAAAACATAGAAACATCGGCCATAAATAAGGGCTAGAAAAAAGGATCGAAGCAGGATTAGGGTGTCCGAGAACGTAATTACGCGATCTTAAGGGAGCAATTTGAGAGTAACCACATGGGGTTCAAAGGGTAATTTGTTTTTGGGGCTTAGAGGGCCCATATGCGTCGGCGCGTCGACCCTTCGCTCCCATCCTCCCGCACATCGCTTTTATTTACTATGGAGCCCTCCGCAACTATTGGGCTTTTGTTTACTAGGATTACCACTATTTGTTTATGTAACTATTTTACTTAGTGGGGGTTTCATTGGTATTTTATTACACGGATTATCCAATATTTCGCAGTTGGAATGAGTTTTTGAGTAATTTTCCCATAATACGTATAAATTTAGTGGTGTGGTTTTTAAGTTGGTAGTAATGCTACACACAACAATTAAGTTGAAATTGAACAGCTGATTTGTTTATTGTCTTATGACATTTCGATAATAATTGTGTTGTGCAAACCTATAAAAAAGGAACGTTTACGAATTGTGGAAATCTATTTGAAAATAATATCTCAGTCCGGGGAGCTTACCATGCACTCCGTCTGATTTCAGACCTAAATAATCGTTTATCAAGGTATTTGGTCTTAATTGGGTCTTATTTTCATTATGATTTTATAAAGCCTCCGGTTTGCTGGGAATAAATTAACTGGTTAAAATACATGTTTCTGAAGCAATGCAAGTAGTTGGCCATCATCAGGCCCAAGGATATGTCTTCTTTATTACTCACGTCATACGAAGGTCGTCGTTTGTGCCTGACGGAGGTCTAATTTAAGACCGAAATTAGCGAGGATTGCTTCAAAAACACGTATTTAAACCAGTTAAATTCATGTTTTATTAAGTAATTGGAAAAAATACCATTAAAGCTTTAAGAACAATTTAGTGATTAGATAACAAAACCATCTATGCTTTGTACGTTTTTAAGTGACGTTGGTAGTAAAATTATAAGTTGCACTACACAAATTGGTTGGAACCTTATCCCAATATACATATATTACAGTAAGTCTATCGAAATAGACTTTATAAAATTACATCCTAATTTAACACTAAAAACTAATTTCCCAAGTTTGATTTATTCTTCAATAGGACGGGCTTACCAGCCTGCACGTTTCCTACGGTTTGTATGATTCAGAGTTTAAAAAAAACAAGATACAGTACTTAAGATCATGACATAATATGAACATCATAACGTAAAATATATTTACAAATAAAAAATGAAATTTTAGTTTAATCGTTAATTTAACGTTAATTTACAATTAGATAAATGTGATTATTCATTACTAAATGATTAATACAATTAGTTATATAGAAGATAACATTTTTTTTAGTATTTGAGAAATAGGTTTAAAATCAATTATCAATTTATACAAACTTATTAAATTAGTTTAGTTTGATAGCTGATGGTTATTTCATTCCACTTAGAATAGAATAGAAATACTGTACTTGCTTCGGCAGTAAATATACTATTTCTTTCCATTAAATAATTGTTATAAATCACATATTATCTGAAACAGAAAAAGTATGTTTAATATTTTTCAAAACTAGGGGTTTGAGAGCTTATTATTTAATTTTACTAGCAAGTCTTAGGTCTGATTAAAGTAAATAAATACCTATTCCAAAAAACATAGGATAATGGAAATTAGTTTCATAGCAACTGTGGGTGATCTTGTTTTCACAGAAAACTTTACAAAAAACGCGTTTAGTATTAGAGAAATTGATAGATTGACATAATTTACTTTTTTCTTGGGGTGTTGGACGTACAAAAATGTCAAATATCATAATTCCAAGCTATTTTATCTATACAGACGTTTCTGCCACAATTTAATAATATATGATAACACATCATTTTTATACAGATTTAAAATTATAAATTATTGGGGACCCAATGTGAAAAAAATTACTTGCCCGTGGTCAGTGCTCCATCACCAAAGGGCGACACCTGTTACGACGGAAGCTGCCGGTGGCCGGAAGTGTCAGGGTGGACCTCAGCCGCTGCCGCAGACCTCCCCCGGGGTGAGTAATGGCGGGACATTACAGCTGATCACAGCTGACCGCAGCCACAGTCTTACCAGATGCGGCGACTTTTTCTCACGTCGGGGAAATTTTCCGGGAAACTAATGTCGAGACTTATGTTTGGGGTTTTTGGTGTTTTTGATAATAGATTTTAAAATTTTTAATTTTGAAAAAATTAAAACAAATTATATATTCGTACAACACAATATTGGAACAATAATTTAAATGCGGTTAAACCTCTTTAGCAAGAAGACAAAATTTCCCTCTGTATGACGAAATTTTCAAAATTCCCTCACCCCTCGAAAAAACCCCTCAATACTTTCAACAAACCTACTAAATCACCTCTATATGAGTTAGAAATTCGGACAAACCCCTCGATAACAAATATTTTATAAAAATACTATTTAAATACTAATATAAATACTGTACTCAAATATCCTTTTCTTAAAACCTCTAAAACGTACTTAACCACTATAAGACGTGGTTCTCACAGGTTGACCTCCACAGCTGATAGTTTTCAGAGCAAATAGTGACTCGGACGCATGTTCAGACATTAAACAAGTGCATTGAATCTCCATCCACTATGAGAAACCTCTATAAGACGAATATTGGTTTAAAAACCTCGTTAAAAAGAACCTTCTTACTATAAATACATCCATAAGAAGATTTTTTCCAGATCCCATGAGATTCTTCTTATCGAAGTTTGACTGTATTGATAAAAATGGGTTGAAATATTGTATGTAATATATATTTCACTCGTTGCTTTATTTTTTGCCAAACCAGTTGGTTTTAAATTTTGTATTTACAATAGAATTTCAATAGTAAAACCTGTATTTTAAACATAGATGCGTATCTTATATATTTAATACACTAGGCCTATTTTTGTGATAATTGTTTTGGAGCGGTGGTGCTACCAATCACCATGTCCAAGGTGTCGTTATAAAGGTCTTAGCATGTAGTTTTGCCATCAATTAAAAAAATTCACCGTGGTCATGGAAAATAATGGGGTCAAAGTCGCGATTTTCCCCATAAACTTAATATGGAGGTAAACACCGACGATCGAGAAATCAGCTGTTTATTTAAGGAAGTGGTTAAATAAACAAATCAAATCTGACAGTTAAACATGGTTCTTTCTTTTTTGTTTAATGAAGACATTATCGTACAGCTGGCAATAAAACACCAGTTTTTATTTGCATAAAACCAAAACATAACCAAAATGAAAATCTGTTGGGAAAATCTAAACTTAGTTCTAAACATAGTTATTGGTGGACAGATTGTCTCCTTGACAGTGCATGATTTCGTGCGCCAGGTACGCTAGTTAATTTTAAATAGAGAATTTGACGATTAATAACAGCGTGACATAGGTGGTATTTTAGGATGTTTCTAAGAAATCTTAGAGATAAATTATTAGTGGAAATTAAAACCTCTAGTTGTCAATTGAATCGACCATCAGTAATGAACGCATTTAAATATCGAAGGTACAAAATTATAAAAATATATCGAAGAAGAGAAAGGATAAAGCTAATAAACACCCCACAGATATAGAAATAAATTTATCATTTCACCTTTAGTAAATTTGTTCATAGAACAATTAACTAATGATACAATTTAATCATCTCGTCTATGTCAGCAACATAGCTGACATACAAACGTCATCAGGTCACACACATCCTTCACTCATATTGTATTGAAATACCCACCCAGTGATTTTATCGGTTATATGATTAAGACTTTACAGATCACTTTTACATTTTTTTCTTTGCTAACTAATAGAACGATGTAAACTTTGATAAAAAAATCTATACTGAGCAAAGTTTGTATCTAAACTCATAAATTATTTAATATCATTGTCATTGTGTGAAATTGTCACCATATTGAAAGTCTCTCGGTTATCTAAAGTATATAACTTCGCTTGCGTCTTTAAGGGAATGCCAACCTTAAAATTTGGATACCCAGTATATGAAACGCCAGACTGGGACCGTGGCGTGTCCTGAAATCCACCTACTAGGAGGTCACGAATTGTGGATAGTGTGAGCGATGGTTGGTGGGTGTAGTGTTTCTTGTGTGGATTAACGTCCGCACTATTGAATACTACATTAATCCACAAAAGACCATGCTCGTAACGAAACCAGTTTGTGATTTAAGGGCAGTGGTTCGGACTCCACGTTAAACTGTAGGTCCCTTAGATATGCAATTGAATGTTGGGCTATTGTTAAAAGTTCTTAGTCAGTTCTATGTCCGCCTTAGTTAGTAACAAGACTACAAGTTCGCTCCATCATTTCTCATTCATACTTGGCTTAAAATACCTACCTGGATAGGTCTTCATTTCATTAATAACTAATTAACTAAGTAGTTACTTAGTTATTTAGTCATCTTAATTAAGTTAAGAGGCTTCTTCACACTTGCAGAAACAGGAAAAATATGTCTCGGCTGTCCCTTGCCCCGGATGAAATGAGAAAAGATGTAATGTTAAAACTTTATTCGTCTTATGGATAAAGCTGGTTCTAGGGCCCTTACACCTGATGTATCCGAAAAAATCAATTGTGTAAGTACAAATAAATATTAAAGGTAACGAAAATTACTTTTAAACAGTTACTTTTTAAAGAGTTACTTTTAAACATTGATAAAATTATTTGTTTTCTCATTTTCTATTTTTTGAGGTATAAGGGCTCTAATATAACTATTCGAATACATTGTTTCCAATATTCAAGAAAATTTGATGAAAAACGACGACTGGAGCGAGGGATGAAAATAACACGTTTCGTCTCAAAACCTTGCGCGAGGCTAATGCGCTAGTAGCGTTTTTACAACAAAGGTGAAGAAGACTCTTGAGTAATCACACAAAATGCAAACCCTCCCGCTTCACAGCTTAGACATATACGGTATTCCACGAAGAGGCTTAAACGTTAATTTTTCATCACTTAGCCATTTATGCAACGACCATCTTGAAACTTATACACAGCTTATAAAGTACGTTTTAAAAATACTCTGGAAAAACTTCAGCTCCCCAACCCTTGTAGGAACATGGTGGCATATTGAAAAATGTTACTTTGGAAACATTAAGATTGTGTTTTAGGCTTTGTTAAATATTTTTGTCGTCATTCAAAGAAAAAAGAGGTTAGCCTTTAACGAAGAAAATAGAACATAGCTTCTCCCCTAAGGAAAATTCGCTAAAGCCTTAAAAGAGAGTCCAAAATTACTCAAACTTTGACCCATCCACAGGGACACACTGATTACAGCGCTTAATAAATAAATTGCAAGGTTTTACAAGAGATTCTGTGATATTCGCAGAAGTTCTTCAATTGATCGTTTTAATTCCTGGGTATAAACCTATTCCTTCAAATAAACCATGAAAAGACGTCACACATAGTTAAATCTGGGGATCGGGTGACCAATCTAAAAAATATATCAAACCGATCAATCGAAGAACCCCTCCAGATACCGCAGAATTTCTTTGTTAAAGTTTACGATTTATTTGTTAAGCTCTGTTATCAGTGTGTCGCTTGGATGGGTCAGGGTTTAAACAAAACTTTTAGATTTTTAATTGCGCTATGCTCTAATGTCCTGAAAGTATTTAACAAAGCCTAAAACACAATTTTTAATGTTTTAAAAGTAACATTTTTCAATATGCCACCATTAGGTGGCATTTTTTGTTACCATTAGGGAGCTGAAATTTTACCAGAGTATTTTAAAACGTACTTTATAGTTGTGTAAAGTTTCAAGATGGTCGTTGCATAAATGGCTAAGTGATGAAAAAACAAACGTTTAGACCTCTTCGTGGGACACCCGGTACAAGGTCCATGTTAATAAATCAACTACGGTTGCAGTGGTTGGCTAGCTTTGTCGGAACATCCTACTCCTGTTCAGCTCATTAACATCTTACTCACTCACTACTCGTCATAGTCGCGGTGTGAGGGAGCACGTGTCCATGAGTCAGCCTCCCTCTATCTCCATTACTCGCGGTTCAGTTACCTCTTATTAATATTGTTTTTTACGTATCAACCCGTCACTCACCCCTCGCTCGCGCAACATGTGTACACATTTCCACGCACCGTTCGGCACACTAGATTAGCTTCACCCGTCATTACTCTATGAATATGCGGTGATAAAAATGTCACCCTCAACTACAGGCATATTTCAGTGACAACGCATTTATCAAAAGTGTCAAAATTTAATGAATATTGATGGTTTTGGGGCTGATTAGTGGTTTGCGGAAGAGGAATTGATAGTTTAAGATTAAGCGATGTGTAGTTGAGTCAATTTGGGTGCTTTTGAATATAAGATGATTTCAGTACATAAAAAAAGTTAGTCGAAGAATGTAAAGTTTTTGCACTCTAAAAATGATTGAATTTACTTCCCTGTGGAAAATAGGTTAGATCATAAATATGTCATAGGGAATGTTTTCAGTACATCTAAACCGCTGTAATTACAACCAAACTAAGACGTCACTGACCGAATGACGTTATTGTTTCAAATTTAGGTCGCGAAAATTGCCTACACCCCCCAGAGCTAAGACATATGCATGTTAAAATTTGAAACATTGATGTTATATGGTTAGTGACTTCATTTCCCACAGGGAAGTAAAAACAAACAAACATTTTTGCCCTAACAAATTGCCAACCCCCTCGACCCAGAGCTAACACATATACACGTCAAAAATATAAACTTTTTATTGTAACTGTATTGGCACTTATTGGAAAACCAATGGGGTTACAGTTTATTCTTCTAATATTTGTAATTCGTCAAAACGTTAATATTTATCAAAATCTTAATATAAAAACAATATTGATAACTTAGTATGTTATATTTCAAGGATTTTTGTAAAAAATCATAGAAAATCGTTTTTCATATATCATTCCAAAGTTTAAATATTATATTTCAGAGGGTAATGGATGGTATTATAAGTGTCTAAGAAGCCAATTGTTGAGAAAATGTTTGCATTTACTTCCCTGGGGAAGTAGGAAATAGGTTAGATCATGGATATGTCTAAATGGAATGTTTTCAATTTATCTAAACAGCTGTTCTTACTCTTATTAAATATTCAATAAAATATACCTGTTTCTAAGGAAACCTGTTACATATTTTCCATCTTAAAAATCACTAATATCCCCAGAGCTAAGACAAATCCATGTCGAAAATGTATACGATAGTGAAATTGGTAACGATTTAAGTTTTTGTAATTAATGTAAATTTATATCCGAGAGATGGTTTTTAGATGTAATACTCTAGTATGGATTAACGTCCGTACTATTGAATGCGACATTCATCCGCAAAGACCATCCTCATAATTAGACCAGTTCGTAATTCAGAGACAGTGGTTCGGACTACACGTTAAACTGACTAAAGATCGCGCCAAAAATCATCTTCCACTCATTTCTCATTCATACTTGGCTTAAAACACCTGGACAGGTTGCCATTTCAGTAACTAACTAATTGATTTTAATTTTTATGATTATAAATGCTAATAAAAATCTAAAAACATAAATTAATTTTGATATCGGTCCGGTACGTTTTTAGTAGTTCCGGAATATTAGCAGGGGCTGATACCAAGCGAGCGGTACTTGGACCGTAGGCACATTCCAGGAGTGATATATAACGTCAGATAACGCTAGGTCTCGTACACACAAGGAGACAATATTGTACCAAGATACGCGCGGCCAGGGGTGCTGTTGAATGTTGATGTTTGCGATAGATAATTTCTCCACGCGCCGCGCAAAACCTGCGTACTGTTTCACGAACGCTCGTTCCTTATCTGGTTGATAAAACGCATGGTTTACGTAAAGCGCGAATTTGAAAGCCCACCGTCTAAGAGGTGCCGGAGACGACACGACTTGCTACTACATTAGTTATACTATTTTTCCGCTTTTGGGGAATAATATTTACTATTTACATGGTCTATCAGATTGCAAGAAATGGCGATGCTTGGGAGATGGAAAACAATAGTCAAGCCACCTGACGAGCCATGAGGCCACACGGCTACTCGTCTAAATGGTATGATATGGGATACTGATGCAATCTTTCACATTATACGCTATGTTTAAAGCGTCTTTCATCTATAAGATTCAAAAATGATTATCGTGGCACTGCCTTGGTTTTGACATGTCTTAGTTCTGGGGGGTATTGGCAATCCGTCAGACCAAAATTTGAAAGTGACGTCATATGGTTGTTTAAGGACAGCTGTTTAGAGGAACTGAAATTATTCCCTAAACATATGACACATCTATGATTTCAGCTATTTCCAAATTCCAAATTGGAAGTAAATACATCTTTGCACGTTTAGGCATTGCATTGTCTTTCTTCATTATGCACATTTGTGCAGCCATCTTTAAATTCTCTCACCCATTTCTGTCACTCATAATGTTTTGTTCCTAAACTTCACAGATCCCACGATGGATATCGATCGGTTTTACGCCTTAAGAAACAAGAAATCGTATAACAGCCCGTATTTTACAATCGGCGGGACTCACGATTGTCGGAGGTATCTTAAACACCCAGTAAACAACGTATACAAAGAAGAATCAGACTGTAATTGCGTCGGCGCGTAAACAAGAGATGTAGGTAACCAGCGCGCATGCGCAAAACGCCGACCGTAGCGCTGCGGCGGCTTAATAGCAAAACGGTGCTTACTTAAAAAACACGTCTTGTATAATGGTTATATAGATAGAATAGAATAGTTAAAATATTGTTTGTGTTTTTATGACATGGATATGACTTAGCTCTGGGAGGGATTAGTAATTTCTGTGACCAAAATTTGAAACAGTGACGTCATTTCTTTAGTGACGTCAAATGGTTGGTGACGTCATATTTTGGCTATAGGAACAGCTGTTTAGATGAACTGAAAATATTCTCTGTATAAGTATCCATTGTGTGACCTATTTCCCATAGGGAATCAAATACGAACATTTTTTGACATGGATATGTCTTAGATCTGAGTGCTGGCAACTTTGAAACGGTGACGTCATATGGTGACGTTTTCAAGGACAGCTGTTTATAGGAACGAAAAATGTCCCCTTTTACATATCCATGATCTAACATACTTCCCACAGGGAAGCAAATGCAATAATTGTCGGTACTTTTCATTCCAAAGTTAATGTCTGAACTAATAACTACCCACTATGGTTAGAATACAACTGATGCTGTCGTTAGAGGCTCAGAACGAGCAGGTTTATTGTCATTATCTTTAGTCTGAATCCGTGTTAGCAAACAGTCGCCATATTGGTGTCATAAACCATATCGCGACTCATTGTCGGATATTCCACCGGCACAAAACGTGGTTCAGCTGCATCAACCGACGTGTAGCGTTCCTTCTACAACGATTGACGTTCTATAACTGGCTGGGTTGCTGAGTAGTTATAGTGCCTGCCTTCAAAACTAAAGGTCGCCGGATCTAATCCCGCAAGGGTCGAATCTGGACCCAGTCATTTCATCATTGGGCTATAAATTAATGATCCTTCCTAACAACAGGTCGACGTTAGGTAACGAGATCGGGGTTTGGACGTTACCCATCAGAACGTTAAGAACACTGTCGAGTCCAAACTGTTCAAATAGAAGTGATGTAATGTTAGAGACTTTAATCACTGAAATTAACCATAAACCATTGAAAAATGTTTGTATTTACTTCCCTTTGGGAAATAGTTTGGATCATGGATATGTCTTAAGGGAATGTTTTCATTTCATCTAAACAGCTGTTCTTATTCTTTTACATTATAAATTCAATACAATAGCCCTAGAAGTTTCTATGGAAATCTGTTACATATTTTCCATCTTAAAAATCACTAACACCCACCCAGAACTAAGACATATCCATGTAAAAAACCATGGAATTTAAATCAGAAGAGTCAAAACGTATTTAGATGATTCAAATTTTTTACGTATCGTAAAGCTTTTTACCCTAAATATCAAAATAAAAAATTGCTTAGTCATTCGATTAGTACAATGTAGAGGTATTACGTTTACAGCAGACGGTAGATTTAACTTTTCTCTGAAACCGTCAGTCACAGACTAATGATTCTACATACTAATTTATTTAGAATTTTATGCTGGTTTAAATAGATATAGCAAAACTATTTAATAAATTTATCGTTTTGCCAAAAAAACATTTTTTTACATTTAAAAGCGTATAACTTTTTAGCCGATGGTTTGAAAGACTTACGGGTGGTTTCATATTATTTGAAACCTTAAAACTACACACCGTAAAATTTAAGCAAAGTCTTTAGAACGGACTTTGATAATTATGTATTTTTCATATTTAGTAAGAGTTTAAGGGGGAAACTACTCTTAAAAATCAGAAATACAAAAATTGTTAGGACACTTAGCCATAATGCACCGTTGTACCAGATTTAATAAAAATTGGACGATCAATGTGGTATTTTATGGACAGACGGAGAGCAGTACGAAACCCACTTTTTAGTTTTAGGGAGCTACGTAACGAATATTTCTCTTCCCAACTCAACTTCAAAAATGTTGTCCAAAGTAATTCCTTCTTTTATGTTTTGCATCTTTAAACATGGTATATTGCATAAACAATAAGACTACATAGTATTTACTTATTTTGTGACGCAATATGACGTAATCATCGCAACCTTTCGCCAACGGCCAACGATTTACGAGACGACGATTTGTCGCCACCGGCTCGACACGACACGCTCTATTAGCGTGAGAAGTGTTAAAGATGTTCGACCCATTACTAGACGTAAAAACTGTCGGACGACATAAATCTCGGAGAGGACTTCCTGGGGGAGAGATGTGGCTAGGAGCAGTACGAGGTGCTCACGTCTGGTGTCAGCGGTGTCAGGTGTGGGCTGTGTGTGAGATACTGCCGAGGGTGAGGGGGTTGACGGGGGGGTGATGTAGCGGCTGTCAATATGTCCGTGATCATGGCACCCTGTGTCACCGGTGCTAATACAGGTGTACACCCTGATTGGTGATTACGAAATGGGCTGTGTCTCCGGGAGAGTAACCAAGGGGTAAGGAGAGTGGATGAAAAACGGTACTACGCACTACGGCGTAACAGTACTACGTTAATATACGCAACTTAAAATGTAGTTAAGCGAATTCTCTACTCGTAAATTGATAAAAAATTGAAACAGTTTTTTCCTTCTAAATTTATACTTAATTTTATTCTAATTAAGAAAAACACACTTTGAATACGATACATAATTGTTTAGTGGCATAATTTAAGTTTTCCCAAACCTTTTTACTTTGTAATTAAGAACAGACCTATTGGTTTTCAGTGAACAAATCATTTTCAGGACGAATTTTTTGAAGTGAATTGTGTATGTAGCCCAGTAAAATTTGCATTGCAAGTGTGAATGTTTTGGCTTGCAGTGTGGGCGGAGACGGGGGACTTTAGGGACAACTCTCATCACATGACTATGGACCACTCACAGCTCAGTTTTGGCAGTGCCCGAAGTCGCAACAGGGACCGCAAAGGTACGTGCCACCCTCCATACACTCCAGTACAGCTGTGATAGGTGTTACTCCCCCTTACAGTATACACTCAGTCCCAACAGGGACCACAACATGTTACATGCCACCTTCTACACCCTTATGTATATCTGATCTAGGATAGTCCTCCTTCTTTTTGAAGTTTCACAATAAACTTAATAACTCATTAATTACTTTGTGGATCGCTATAACATACTATACAATAACATTTGTTGTACAATAATGTACAATTTATCATGTAACTTTAAGGGAAGTATTTTACCTATGAGATAAACAAAGTTTCATGTATCTTATCAAACTCGTTTCTTACTCATACTACTTATTTCAATTAAATAAACACTAGTTTCAACGAAATTATATCCAAACACCCCCAGAAGCCTATATTCCCCATTGGAATTTCGCGTCAGGTTGCCTCGGTATCGGTTATGAAATGAGAACAGGCTTGTGTGTAAATGGGTCAGCAACTGAAGAATCTTCAGAGACAAAAGTAAGCGGACGGAGCAGTTTATGCTAGTTTTGGGATTGTATTTGCCCCACAAACATGCAGTCGTAAATATGTCCCGTCAGACAGGAGAGATTAGATATTCGTCCATAAACTACTACCTTATCTTCCTAGACACGGGCTCCTGCCGAACAGGCGAAAACTGACGATCTGCCACAACACTGGATTCCGCTCATCCCAAAATTGTGTAACTGCATTATCGCTGAACTTTTTCAGCGAACGATTGTGATACCCGCCGAACATTTTACGGCGTTGGTTTGGTGGAACTAACTTTCCCGAGCATTTTGAGCGTCGTGATGGGGATTAGTTTCGGAAAATGATTCTGTAAAAGTTCGCTGCCTTACAGAACATTTGAGCATTTGAACATGTCAGACATTTCTGATGAACTAAATGTGGAATGTTTATCCGTTGGTGAGGATACTGCTTTATTATTCATGATTTTAAAGTAACGCGAACGAGGATAATGTAACAATAATGAGCCAAAATTAGTTGATATGGTAAAACTTTAGTTCATTAGCTACCCACGTAATGCCAACATGCTAGTCTTCAACATTCTAACCAACTTGGTGTCACTATTGCAAGGCTAAGGAAAAGAGATTGCATGCTAGCACTTCTTGAAAGGTTCAAGATGAAAGGAATTCAAAATTTATGTCGTGGTGGTACAACTGGCATGAACCACGTGACAGGGTGGCCCCACCCTGCAGTCCCGTTAACCGACAATGACCGGGTGTTATCACCTGTGATAACGCTCGTCTGAGCCTACACCGCCTCATCCCTCAATGTCAGCGGCATCTTTGACTGCTGTAATTACTGTTTGGTCGTCCTGATAGCTGATAGAGAGTTGGCCGACGCGACGGTAGCGCCCCACCTGCTAACGGGACTCCTTGTCAACAAGCTTTTCGGGGACAGACGCTAGATAGTGGAGGATTCACAGTCCGAGGTGTAACTACCTTTGTACGCAATCACTTTTTTTCTTGCATTCGTACCCTTCTATATGATGTCTACATGGTCCTGAATTATGAATTATATATCAGTAAATATAAAGTCTGGTTGATTGAAGAAGAAGTTTGCCTAACGGATTCTGAAATTCATCACAAGAGTTGTATCAGTTGGCCATCCTTAAAGTTCTATTTGCTGCTATTTTTCTTTTTCTGACATCATCCGACTCTGTCGAAATGCCGAAGAAAAGTTTGTATTTACTTCCCTGTGCGAAATAGGTTAGATCATGGATATGTCTAAAGGGAATGTTTTCAGTTCATCTAAACAGCTGTTCTTATTCTTTTATATTAAAAATTCAATACAATAGCTCTGGTAGTTTCTATGGAAAATTGTTACATATTTTCCATCTCACAAATCACCAAAAACCCCCGAGAGCTAAGACATATACATGACAAAAATATCAGGCGGAAAGCCTAAAGGTTCAGACTGTACTATATAATTTGGACTCAAAACTATGTAATGAAATATACATTCTACCAAATCTGCAAAGAAGAGCGAACAATCTCCAACCTAGTTTGAGCTGAGATTCAGTATGGTCAAAGAGAGGCTCATCGTTCAAAGAGCTCTGGATTAAGGTAAAGGAGTTCTGAACCATCCAAATGAAAATATGCAACTCCACCACTTAAACCAAGAATTCAGCTACTGATGAGATTTTTCTCACTTCTAGTAGTCTATCTGGAATTTTCACACGAGGCAACGATCAGTGTATGGGTCAGAAGTGTCCTTGGCCTGGAGGAAGGAAAGCCAAAATCAAGAAATCGCATTACCAAAACTCTTACTAACACTGTGATATATTTTAAAGAGCTAGAAATCATCAAATGACCGTTTATTTATTGATGAAAATGATACAACCCAGTGTAATACTATTCATAAAATCGTTAACCTTACACATTAATTCAATCATTCACCATACTCACTATTCTTTACTATTGTAACGACTTGAAAACATAGTCTCCATGGTAATTGACAAACACAAAAACAATCCAGATGGCAGCTTGATTTAAAAAATGATTTAAAAAGCGTAAATGTTTACGTATTTACGTTTATACAGTTTGAATACCAGAAATACATATTTACCATGTGACACTGCAATTTTATCTAAATTGCAGTGTCACATGAGGCACTGCATGAGACACTGTATCTGTTTAAAGAGAACAATATCACCATTATGTTACGACTTTTCAATTATACACTATTTGATACTGAACTAGAACATTTAAAATGTTTATTTATCTCAGGAGGTTTTCTCCAGAATGTTCGGTTAAGTCTTAAATATCTCGGAGGCTTTGCTCCGGAAAGGCGACTTTGCCTTGGCAATTTCATTACATTAGGGCGCGGAACCACATTCAAAGCAGCTCCCCTAATTTGTTTAATTTACATATTCTTTTGGCGGAATTGCTTCTTCATCTAATTTTGTTGCCGGTCGAGGCTTAGAAGGATCAGCCGGGAATCCTTAGCTATAATTGTTCATTCCTAATCAATCAACTTGTGGTTGTGAATGTACAAGTAGAACTCTATTCAATTTTACCATGTTTTACGATTGTAAAATTTGCATTTTAAAAGCGTAGTAGTTTCGTCAATATCAAGTTGCTTATAACTATTTTTGTTTTTGCCATTTATTTTGTAGGCCCTTACTAGCTGACCCGACGAACTTCGTACCGCCTAAGAGTAATGCATGTACCATGAAAACTGAATTGAAATTGCAATAGATGTATGATATTTTTTACACAATTCCCTAAATATTTAGCAGCAGTAAAACGAAATTATACAATTAGTTGGCTATAAGAAAATGTTTTTTACATAAATAGTGACTAAAGCCGTGGTGTGTCCTGTAAGGGCTACTTAGAGATCACGATTTGTGGAGATTTGTGAGCGATGGATGGCGGTGGATGTAGTGTTCCCTTGTGTGGATTAACGTCCTCACTATTAATCCACAAAATTAGACAAGTTCGTTATTAAGAGGCAGTGGTTCGGACTCCACGTAAACTGTAGATTCCTGATACTATTGGTATATGCCATCGCCTGTTTGGCTATTAATAAACATTTCTGTCTAAGGAATATGTCAGCCTTAGTCAGTAACAGGACGTCAAGATCGCGCCACAATCATCCCAAACTCATTTCTCATTTTTACTTGGCCTAAAATAAGGAAATATTGGTTTTCGTAAAATTGTTTAAAGTTGAGGCTTTAAGGATTATACTTTTGGGCCAATCCAAAAAATTTTTACATGTGTTTGTGCCGTGTGTGTTGTGTGTGTTTGGGGTTTGTGTGTGGATGGAAGTGAGCCTAGTTGGTCCGAAGATAAATTTCATGTATAAATATTAGTCACGTATCTCCACGTTGCAGAAGATTTTTAAGGGTAGTTCACCCCTAAAAACCCTTAAAAACGTGAAAAAATCCAATTTTCTCAAAAGGCATGATTTGATTAATGACGTTTATAGTGCAGAGTACTAAATAATTTGACACCAGATATCTGTAAAATTGGTTCAAAATTATGGGCTAAATTCATTAATTTTTAAATTTTCAGCCTAAAAGTAAATATAACTTACTGCTTAACCAGCTATAAACAAATTAGATTTGAATTATTTGTCTACGACTAATTAGAGGGTTTTTGTACGATGGTCTTTGTTGACGCCCAATGATTCTTATGGGATTAATTAAAAAATTCTTCTACAAAAATTACAAAAATCACAACAAAACCGTCAAAAAATTGTTAGATTTCACTCCACAAAATTAAAACTTTGCCTGATACTATTTGGATATTAATAAACATTTATTAAATGTAAATAATTTGTTGTAGTAACATTATTTTTTTAAATCGGGAGAGATGTGCACCACTACAATTTATTTTACTTGGCCTAAAATACCTACCTGGGTAGGTTGACATTTCAGTTAAAATTGAAGTATAAAGTAAATAAACCTTGCTTTTACTGTACTAAGGTAAATTTAGAGAAGGGCCACATTACAATAAAAGTTTATAGTCCTATTTCTGTTGTTTACAGGCCGGGTATTGTCGGTGGAGCCATTGGGAGGGATAAAGACTGAGGGGGTGGACGCAGATGACGGTTCCAAGGACCAGAAGAACAACAAGAACAACAAACGGCAGCGGCGGCAGAGGACACACTTCACCTCACAACAGCTGCAGGAACTGGAGGCGACGTTCGCGAGGAATAGATATCCGGACATGAGCACCAGGGAGGAGATAGCCATGTGGACCAACCTGACAGAGGCACGAGTCAGGGTGAGTCAGACATAGCAACTACTATATAGTATAAAACGAGCAACTCCATTCTCAACCTAGAACGAGCTGAATTGCCTCCCGCAACATGAATTTTTCTTCGCCTTGACGTAGCAACCACGGTGGCGTCGTCCTGTAATCTAGCTACTTAGAGGTCACTAATTGTGGATAGTTGTGAGCGATGGCTGGTTGGTGTAGTGTTCTCTTGTGTGGATTAACGTCCGCATTATTGAATACTATTTTTTTACTGTTAATCCACAAGGCCTATCCTCATAATTTGACCAATTCGTAATTCAGAGGCCGTGGTTCGGATTCCACGTTAAACTGTAGGTCCATTAGTTGCCATCGGCTGTTGGGCTATTAATTAACAGTCCTGTCTAAGGAACATGTCAGCCTTAGTCAGTAACAAGACTACAAGATCGCGCCACAGTCATGCTACACTCAATCCTCATTCATACTTGGCTTAAAATACCTACATTGTAGTATGGTTGCCATTTCAATATCTAATCTAAACCTTGCAGTATATTTTACACACAGTAACCCACTTCAACGTCAAATACCTTGGTAATGGGTGGATCCTAGTTGAAAAGGGGGTCTGCTACTTAGGGTTTGGTTGAATACCACCAATCGAGAGGAGCGTGCACCACTGGACAATTTTTAAGTATTTAGGGAATTTAACTAAGAAGAGAGAATAAGAATTGTTAGTAAGATTATACTGTAGATCGAAATATTAACTTAATAGATATGAAAATTCAGGTTTCGATTCAGACAACTTTTACCTAAGAACTGTTATGTTTATTGCACATATAGTTTAGAGGTAATTTAGAAATATTGATATGAAGTGTAAAGAAGGCAGAAGCTATTCGCAAGTCAGACGCGAGCCGTAACCGCACACGTCCGATCCACATGACGTCAAGGTGTGTTCCAGTTCCAGTGTTTTCTTAGAAAAACTATATAGTATCCAGGATCAATAGAGCTCCATCGTTGACCGAAATGGTTGATCTTAGTATCTTCCATAATTATACAAAGAACCTAACCTAACCTAATCAGAGTATCAGTATGTACTTTTTGACGCGCGAATAGTCACTTCGTTTAAAGAAACAAGCACCATAATTTTTCCCTGTTATCAGCATTTGTGGCTTGTAACATTCGGCCGCCCGTCGTACTATCAACTTTAGGCGCTTTGATTATAACACCATCCAGTGTACTTCTTGCCATGAGTTGTTTTTATTTATTAAAAGTAAAAAATACAGGATTTTCAGTATAAGTGAACCATATTAATATGTTCCCGAGGAAGAACTTAAATTTTGCTAAGTCTGTTTTTTCATGATTATTTATCCATATATACATATGAGGCCAAAGGGGTGCTGCACCCCCACAGCCTTCCCTGGGGGGGATGTTGGTGATTTTTAAGATGGAAAACATGTAACCGGTTTCCATAGAAACTACCAGAGTTATTGTATTGAATTTTTAATATAAATGAATAAGAACAGCTGTTTGGATGAAGTGAAAACATTACCTTTAGACATATCCATGATCTAACCTAATTCCCACAGAGAAGTAAATACAAACATTTTTCCTTAGCAAATTTACATAACATTTTCGAAAGTATTACGTATTAAAATATACCTAATACAATACCCAAGAGGAGGTAGAGAAAACTCCTCCAGGGAATATAGTTTTTAAGTTTAACTTTAAAATTAATTTGAATTTTTTCATCTCTTATATGAGTTGGTAATTGTTTAAGGTACTTAAATCCGACAAATGATGGTTTTTTCATAGAATTTCTAATTGTGATGGTTTTGGGTTATATTTTTTTATTTCTGGTATTATATGGGTGGATAACTGACGATGGGGGTTGTTAGTATTATTTTTAGCTATTAGGATGGTGTCGAAAATGTATTGCCCATATACAGTTAAAATATTAAGGTCTTTAAATTTGCTTTTTACACTTTTACACTTTAGAGTGATTATCTTTTAAGTTCCCAACCACCCTGTCAGTCCAGTATGCGTGAAGTTTCCTGTGTCAATAGTTACTGAGAATCCACCAAGTTTGAGACGGCGCGGGCGCCTTAGCGGAGTGGTTTTAATTATTTCAACTGAGTAGTGATAATAGCCTTGGTTACCGTTATCAACTGATAAGCGACGTGTTGACTCTGATAACGCCTCTCTCTGCTGCTCGAGCTCGTCCGCCGCAAGATGGGCTCGTCCTTATCTCACAGGTGAAATGATAGCTTGTAACTAGTCTATCGTTACAACTAACTTTTCACAACTAATCCATACAATATTGTATCCTGTAAAAATATTGAATGATTGCGTTATGAATCAGAGGCACCCGAGGTGAGGGGGCGTCGCTGTTAAGAGAATCATTATTTTATAAAAGGCATTGCGCTGACATCTAGTGGCGATTTCCAATGTTAAACAACTGACCAACAATATTCGTTTCCTGTTTCTGTTTCTCCTTTAAAAATTACTGTCCCTTAATCGTAATCTATGGATTTAATAGACAGCCACGAAGTTTATTAAACTCTAAAACCTAGAGTTGAAAACCTCGTTGAAGTAGTTGGATGTAAATATAAATGTATGAATGTAAAATCTCGAATAAAATCCAATTTATTTAAAAAAATGTTACCACCGAAAACTACTTCGAGCAAATCTCCCAACAAACACTCAAAGGGGAATTCAATAAGGAAATAAGCCCCGCGTGATTGTTTGTTCAAGGTCGTGGAGAACGAATAAAACGAAAAGGATGAATCAAATCTGGGAGCTGTACGACTGTACGTGGTGTTGTGTGGAGTGCGTTGTCAAGTTGTTGTTGGTACTGTAGTGCACGGTACAGTGCGTAAACAGGGTGGGAGGGGGAGGGGTTGATGTTTATAGAGGCGGCCATTGAGCGGCGGCGCGGCGCACATCTTGAGCCGGGATTAGGGATGCAGCTGTGGGATAAATCCCTTCCCCCGCCCCCACCCTCGCCCTCTCTTACACTCCAGACATTATTATCCTTGGTCGCCTCTGCTCCCGCCGCTGCTCCTGTATCGTACACATCTCACATTATCTGACGTCACACCACCCTCTGACGCTCTTTCAATCTTGTAGCTTTCCCCTTTGAACAGTTTTGATGTTTACAATTTTGTATTTTTGAAAACCGAGGACCAAATTACACAAGGGAACTGAACCCTCTGTAAGACGAAATTTCCAAAGTCCGCTTGAAATCTTCATTACTTTCAATGCTAAAAACACATCTATATGAGGTATAAATTCGTAACAAGTAGTCTGTGACTAGGCTTATAATGCCTCTGTACAGTGAATATCCCTAGCTTAAAACTTCTACAAGACGTAGTTTTCACACGGTCGACCTCCATAGCAAGTAGTTTTCAAAACAGTGTCTGAGACGCGTGTTCAAACATTATACAAGTGCATTGAGATATGAGAACCCTTTGTATGAGAACCATCTATAAGACGAGTAGCGGTGGTAAACAACCTCGATAGAAAGAACATCCTCACTACAAGTACATCCATAACAATATTTTTCCAGATTCCTTGACATTCTTCTTATCGAGGTTTCACAGAGTTGTCCAAATCATAATATATACACCTTTCAATGAATACAGTAAGGTATACTCGACAGAAAAAGGTTTACAATTAGAAAGAGAACATTTCAAAGTTTTATGTGCTCCACAGGGTACGACAGGCTAGACATCTGTTTTAATTGTCCTATTCTATCCACACGTTTCCAATGTTGTAACAACTTAGACCTGATCAACACATTCTACTCCTAGGGATATTTCGTTTATTTGCACAAACTACCTGTATTTTTCAATTTCTTGTGCTAATCATAAGCAGACTTCCTCCCCTACCTGGAGTGGGTTTTCGAAAGTGTGTCCTAAACCTATAGCACTATAGAACTATTTCTATATCTATATCTATTTTTATATCTTGCGTTTTCAAGCTCACAGTTTATTCACCATTTTAAAGGAACAGTAATGGGGAGAGTGTGACAATAATGAGCCAAAATCAGTAGATCTAGTAAAACTTGAGTTCACTCGCGACCACCTCTGGCTAGCTTGCTGGCACGCTGGCTAGTTGAGGTTTAAAAACATCCTCCTGAATATTTTGCACTTGTAGAAAGCGAAAACTCATATTAAAGACATTGTTTTATTCCTAAATAAACTATAAAATTATTGATCTCCCAATATAAAAAGTTATCGTTCAGGAGTGTGTATTCCTAGCCCCCTGAGCTCGCCCGGCCGACGGAGACGAACCAACAGCTGCGATACCTTCTCGTCAACGTCCTATAAATTGACATTTTTACACCCTGCCGCTGCTTCCCGCTACAAATTTATATCTGCACCCTCGGTTCTTGTCTATATATACCACCTAAACCTTTAAATAAGGTTAAATAGATCCTTAACTTCGTCTATTCTACAGAGCCGGCACGGAACCTGTATACATGGCATAGTTAAGAAGGGGCATGGGGGCATTCCCACCGACCTCTTCAAACTTTTTGAATTTTTATTAGCGATATAAACAGTTTATTATATTTTTCGGTCACTCAAAAATTGGGGTTTTGCGTTTTACATATATAATTTAAAAGAGTTTTAAATTTTATCTTTCGCCATTAGAATCAGCTTAAAAAACTACACAATTTAGTTTTTGAAGTTTTTCTCTATCTCCAACGGTTAACGAGATATTAAAGAATCTAAACACAGTACGTTGTATTTAGGGGCTCCAATGTTAATCTTATGGAGGATAAGAAAACATTAATATTTCCCATATCAATCAATATTTTTAGATAAAACTGTATATTTAGCTTTATGTGGTTGGGATTCATACGTTTATGCTAAAAAATCATAGTTTATGTGTTTATCATGGCAGCAAACCTGCAGACTCTTTTCACATGTTAACCATATAGAGAATAGGCAAACTCCTTTATTTATGGACAGATGTTAATGAAACTTGGTATTAATGGTTAAAGTATAAATTGTTTATGCTAGAAATGCCTACTTTCAATGTTCTTCACAGCAGAAAACCTGCATACTCTTTATCATGTTGATCTCATGGAGAATAGGAAAATAACTCTCTTATTTATCGACAGATAATGATAAAACTTGTCATATATTATTATATTATATTACTGATTTGGAAATTCGTTGAGTCGCAGGTCTGCTGGGGCGTGGGTAATTGGCATTATTGTGAAAAAAACTAGGAAATTAACTTCGTGCTCAACGTATTCCGTCTAACTCCGCCAATGTTTATACCGTCTGTTCACGTAGAACTATAACTTTTTATCAAATGTGCAAAGACGTGAGCTATCTCAAGACTCACATGTTCATAATTAAGTCTGGGATCATGATAAAAGTTTATAATTCAACCCCCTGAACACGTTTGGGGGGAGGGGTCATATACGTATATAAGTGTGGAGACGATAACGTCTGCAATTATTGTCTTATTTAAAAAAATTGTCTGATTATTATACAATTCGGAGAAGTTTTACCTTTCTGTAATATCTTAGATGAGATCGTTGGTCAACGTAATGGGACTATATTAAGTACACTTTTGGAAATGTTTTGTACCACAAAAATGAGGGTTTCAAATTATTCATTCATCTTTTTTTGAAAAAAATGTAATTTTACTTTTATCCATTACATTCAGCTAAAAACATACTATTTAGTATTTCGAATTATGACTCTAGGTCTAGCGGTTACTGGGATTTTCAGAATGATAAACACAGTACGTTGTCTAATGTTAATCCTATGGAGAATTAAGAACTCACTTATTTACTTAAATATTCATCCAAATTTTGGTATGCAGGTTCATAGATAGGTACATCCATAATACCTCCAAATTTAATTTTCCTTAAAGCAGCAACCTACGTACTCATTGCCCATGCAATTCTGATGGAGAATAGACGAATTAGTATATCTCGCTCAGGTATTAACATAGTTTGATGAGATTTGGTTTGTGATTATACTTATGTAACAGCCTTGATAGTAGCATATTGACATGTAAAACAACCCTTACTGCAGCAAACCTGTACACTCTACTATGACTAAATTACTATGATGAGAATATTATAAGTTACTCTACTCACGCCAGCGTGCTGTGTACGACCTCGTTCATGATGTTAAATTAGTTACTTAAATTGGACCTGTTTTGACCAAGTTATAACCCCTTAAAATAATACTTCTTATACTAAAGTTATGAAAAAAATACATTTCCGGATATAAACATAATCCTACTCAAACAATTATGCGGATTCATTAATAAAATTTCCAGGACATGTGACTGAAATTTATCACAGAGGAATTATTTCTGTTGTGTTTCATTTTGTTAACTCAGAGTTAAGAAGTTAGTAAAACAAGGTAAATTTGAAACAATATTATTCTAAAACCTCTTTAATTAATTACTCCTTTATGCCACAAGGAAAGGTTCTAACCAAGTTATAATCCTGTATTGCAGTAGTAAACTTAATAAGGACGTAATTAAATTTCCCGAATATAAACTTAATTTAACTCAAACGATTTTGAGAAGGCCGAAATAAAATCCTCAGGTTAAGGGATTAGAATTTATCACAAGGAATTAATTCTTTTTAGCGTATGGGAGTATGTTAAAGTATAATATCAAAAATTTGAAATTCTAAGATAAAAAACACCTAAGATAAAAATCATCTAGAAGAAGTGGACATTGTAAACCCCCAAATTTATATTTCAACAATTGAGTTTTATGAAAAAGAATACAAAATTCAAAATTTTGAAGTTATTGGTTTATTTATTGGTTTAAAAGTACCAGTACCAAAGTTTAAGATGAATTTTTAGACATGTTTCGGCCTTAACCAAAATAAACTTTATGAAATAACACTATTGGCAGTAAAACAATCAGCAATCACACTCAAGAATCATTTATCTAATAAAAAAAATATTTGTGAAATTATTCTTTGTCTTAAAGCAGCCTACAATGGTAGGAAGATGTAAATTAATAAATACATATTCCACCCCTGTGATACCTCTTCTTAATTCCCTTTTTATTTATTCCTTTCTTTTTATACTGTACCAGTTTTAGCTAAATAAAAATGCTAGAAGTCTAAACGTAGTAATGAACAGAACAAATTCGGAATATAAACTTAACTTTCTCAATTAGTTAAAAGAATGCCTAAATAAAATACCCAGGTTATTAGACTAAACATCATCACAGGAGATAAATTCTTTTCTGCTTTGATGTGTTAACTCTAAATTAAACTCATGACTAGAAACCATGTTAAAGTTTAATACGGAAAATTAGTTTAACGCTTCTGATACCTCATAAATTCATTATTCTTTATTCCTCAACTGCATCAGTTTTAGCCAAATAATGAAATAAATAGTATGCTTAGTAATAAAACAATAAATACATTTTCTGAATATAAACTTTATCTTACTCAACTTTATATTAGCTTTACCTTGCTTCTGTTAAAAGGAAGCTTTAATACCCAGGTTATGGGACTAAACTTCATGAAAGGAGATGAAGTTTAATTCATTATTCATTATTTATTTCTTTTTCTACTGCACCGGTATTAACCAAATACATATCCTTTAAAAGTAAACTATTCATAGTTAAGGGAAAAATAAATTTCCTGAAATACACTTAATCTAACTGAAACAGTCATGAGGTTATAATAAAATACCCAGGTAATGGAACTGAACTTTATCACAGAGAATTAATTATGTTAGGCTATTTTTTCACTCAAAATTAAACTCATAACTGAAAAATATGGGGGTATATTATAAAGAAGATCCTATCCTCAACGATGGAGCTGCTTTACCGGAATCTCAGAGAGTCGAATTGCGTGGAAACTCAAGTCTGGTTAACCACTAACCAAGATGGAACGCGTAATTTTATCTGTATGTACATTCTCTCCATATGTTTATTTTTAAAGTCTAAAGTGTTCAGGTAGGTTTTGGGATTTTACTTTGACAGTACTATTTAGTGCAATATTTCAAAATCGATTGTTAGTTTTTCTATGTATATTAGTACTGTGCTACAGTAGTCAATAGCTACTTGTGGACCATAGTAACTCAGTAGCAAAGCTAGTAGCACGATTATCTTGAAGGCGCGGAGTCCGAAGATGTAAACTGGCAATTTCCCACGAAGGAATTACGAGTCCGAGAGTATAGCGCTGTCCCATTCCTGAGTATAGCGCTGTCCCATTACTGAGTATAGCGCTGTCCCATTACTGAGTATAACGCTGTCCCATTACTGAGTATAGCGCTGTCCCATTACTGAGTATAACGCTGTCCCATTACTGAGTATAGCGCTGTCCCATTCCTGAGTATAGCGCTGTCCCATTTTTGTGTATAACGCTGTCCCATTACTGAGTATAGCGCTGTCCCATTCCTGAGTATAGCGCTGTCCCATTCCTGAAGTATAGCGCTGTCCCATTGCTGTGTATAGTGCTGTCCCATTTTTGTGTATAACGCTGTCCCATTCCTGAGTATAGCGCTGTCCTATTCCTGAATATAGCACTATACTCAGGTATAGTGCTATCTCATCCCTGAGTATAGCGCTGTCCCATCCTTGAGTATAGCGCTGTTCCACCCCTGAGTATTGTGATGTCCTATCCCTGAGTATAGCGCTGTCCCATTGCTGTGTATAGCGCTGCACCATCCCTGAGTATAACGCTGTCCCATCCCTGAGTATAGCGCTGTCCCATCCCTGACTATAGCGCTGTCCCATTGCTGTGTATAGCGCTGTCCCATAAATTTGCGTCCCCAGACGACTGGAGAGAGCGGAGCGGGCTGCTGGACCAGTGCCAGCGTCTTGTCTCAAACAATTATGAGAATTAGTCTGATGTACGGTTATTATACCATTTATTTCTTTTGAGGCTCTTTTAACAATTAGTTCCACTTAAATTTTCTACCGAAGATGTCCTTCCAATTAAATATTGCTTGAAGAAAATTGTTTACCAGGAGTTTTTTAGGATTGGTGGAAATGGATTTAGTGCAAAATTATGGTTAAGAATTCAACGGTATTGCATTATATTCTGAGGTAGTGGTGAGTTCTTAAAATATTAAGGGAGAGCATAATTTGAGAAAACATATTACTGTAGAGCCAGCAAATAAATGTACGAGGAAATAGACAAAGTTCCAAGAATAGTGTTTGTTAAATAAGGAAACTTTAACTTTAGTAAGTAGTAAAGTCATAATTTAAGCCAGACACTGTGAAAGGGTTTACATCGATTTTTTTTTAAATATATGGAGGGAGGAGGAACTATTTTATAGCTCAAGTGACTTCATAAAAGGCCAGATGGGTGATATGTGGATTAAAACAAACTTTTTATGATATTTCTATTATAACAAGAAAAGAAACAAACAGACACTTCGCCATTCCAAAGTAGATAAAGTAAGTTATTCTACACATTTGATAAACAAAATAAGCAACCAAATCTAAGTGGGTCTTTTCTAATTCACAACTTCAATCCCTTTTATGTTACGGAACATTCAATATGGTTTAATTTTTAAACGGTCGTCGACAAAAACCCCCTTGGTGGGTCATTTTAACTTATCAAACGTCATAAATCAACAGTTTTTGTTAATTATTCAAAATATCTAAACGCTTTAGTCAATCAACAGATTGTCAAATCAGGTGACTAAATAAAGTGTGGCATGAGGTTATCTCAGATACAGTAGTTTTCGTGGGTCCATCGCCTATTCACGAGGCGCCGCCTGCCTGCTTATCAGCTGTGTGGTGTAATGTAAGATGGCGGCGATCAGCTGATGTGTAGCTAATTACCTGTCACCGTGATACAGTGTCGCTATCAGCTGATGTATTGTCGCCGAGCTGTTCGATTGGTCGGCCTAGCTGGCCCGCCATTGGTCCTATCTGTGGGCGTCGTAGACATGGCTCTTACGTAACAAATCTAATCATCGAGCAAACACTGATATCGGATCTGGTCGGAAATTCGGCCCCCTACCATCGCCAATAACATGATATGTAAAAAATCACAATCTATACTTGCCTTAACTACTTTGGTGTAGGGTCTACTAAGAAAAGTTAATACTGTACTGTAGTTCTAAATGAAGCAAATTGTATCCTTCTGTGCCTCTTGTAAGCATATACTACGTAATTGCCAATCACAAAATTATTTGAACTTCTGCTTGAAAACAGTAGTATTCCATAGATGCAATAGGGCAAAATCCGGTTTCCCTTCTAGTGTAGAAAAGAAATCAGCTGATATTTAGGTCATTAGAAATTGATAAAACTGAATCAGCTGTTCGTTTGAAGTAGCAAGAAAATGGTGGAAGTATTTTTGTGAGCTAAGATGTCAAGTGAATGAATTGCAAAATTTTAGTTTTTTTAGTATTTAGCTCATTTTTTCTTAGAAAGAAGCAAAATATTATTTGTCACTCGGGCCAAAAGTGTTTTTCCGAACACGGATGAAAAAGATACACTTTAGGCCCCAGAAATGAAAAGAAACTATTTTTATTTGTATAAAACCAATTAACTATAGAAACAGTGGCTCTGAAATAGGAAATGGACCTGTTAGGTTTTTTTAAATTCCTGAAAGACTACCTGTCAGTTTGAAGTGCTTATAGGTGCTATAAATCTTTTTTGAACCTAAATTGAAGTTTTATTTACTGTAGTGAATTATTCAAAGTTTTAAGCGGATTTTTTATGAAATTAAATCAAATAATCTTTATTAATACTGTACATGTATTTTCTGTACAATAACGTTAATATAAAAAATAGGTGCATATAACCTTGCAGAGACTATTACTGTATTTGAGTTTTCGAATTTAAAAGTGTTTATTAACTGAGGGAGTTAGATGTGTCTAACGGAACGTTCTGGGGTGTTTTCGGTTTCATGATCAATGTAAACATTTACCCACTGAGATCCGAGGAGGATCCTACTTTCAAATAAGTTCAATTCATCTCCAAAAAAATCTGCAAGATTCTCGTTGTTATAGCTCGTTAATTCTTTCCTTGATGAAATTGGAAAAACAAACCAAATCGATAAACAATGTGAGTATCAATTTGAAATAGAAGTAATGTTGAAAATCTGAGAGGAAACAATACGAACAATTAACCGAATGGTCGTTTGAAGTCTGATATCGCTAAATACTATTTCCAATCGCAATAAGCCACGCTATAAACAACTTAGGGATCATCCGTTTAAGGGTTGCAAATCTGTCAGCGAAATTAAAAACTAAAACCTATAATTATAAAAACGCGAGTTAATCCTCCAGGTATTATAAGCAATTTACCCGGATTTGGGAAAGCGGCTTCGTATTTATTACAATAAACGAAACAGTTTTTGCCGGAGTGAAGATGGCAATATCGATAAATCAAAAAATATTCGCGCGGCTTAATCCTACGGGGTTAATAAACACCGGTGGAATCCGCTGATGACGTAACAATGCTGGCGGGCAAAAAACCGGGTACTTGTCACATTATAAAACTGTATACGATTCTCGCAGCCAGGTGTTTAATTCTTTTTTTCCAATAAAGGTGGCTTTTCAACCAACGCATGATCAACATGTCACCGGTGTCGGTTGGCAACACTGCCAAGATCCGGTGAACCGGGTCGGCGCTTCCGGCTCAAATGAGATTCCGCATCGTAATTAGGGGTTGGCGTGAGGATTATTAGTCGGGAATCTATCCGATATTGTTGGATTTTCGATATTATTGGATGTTCCATAGGATATCTATACGTGATACGATAAGACTGCACGATCTGCCTTTTAAAGAGCCTGCATTGCAGGGCTTAAAGTGTAATGTGTGATTTGGGATGTCCAAACAGATCTGTGCAGGTATTATACCCAGCTGTAAGCTGATGCGATTGACTGCGTCATATTTAGAAAAGTAGTATGTTCATGTTCATAACATTACGATTTAAAAGTGTTGTACATTGAATGTGATAAAAAATATTTAAATTTAATTTATTCAATTTTAAATTTATTAACGAATGGTTTAGTCAAACTGAGACAGTGGCGTGACCTGTAGGTAGTCCACACTATTCATTACCACGTTCATCTGCAAAAACCATCCTCAAAATTAGACCAGTTCGACATTCAGAAGCAAGCTTGTGGTTCAAACCCCACTTTAAACTGTAGATACCTTAGATACCATTGGATTATACTAAAAACTACATCTTTTACCATTGGATTAAGCTAAAAATGACGTATATGACAGTAACGAAAGTTGATTACTGAGATATTCAAATGGTAAACACAGTACATTGTATATTACTAATCTTATGGAAAATAGATAAAAATCAATAACTCACTTATTTACGTTAATAATTTTCGAAATATTGGTATGCAAGTACATCTAGTCAATCTTTATTAATACATCTATAAAACACCTAAATTTATTGTTTCGAATAATAGTAAACCTATGCATTCATTTCCTGTGTAATTCTTTTGGAGAATAGATTAATTGGTATAACTCGCTTAGTTATTGACATAGTTTTATAAATGTTGTTTGTGTTTTTACTTAGTGAACAGCATTAATATAAGCACATTACCATATAAAACAATCCTTATTGTACCAAACCTGCATAGTCAGTACAATACCTTTCGGTGGAGCGTTAAACTGTAGGTCCCATAGTTGACATCGGCTGTTGGGCTATTAATTAACAGTTCTGTCAAAGGAACGTCAGCCTTAATCAGTAAGAAGACTACAAGATCGCGTCACAATCATCTTACAATTAATTCTCATTCATACTTAAAATACCTACCTTGTGGTATGGTCGACATTTCAATCTAATCAATTACTATGATGGGAACTATATAAGTTCTATGAAATTCGCTTTTCTCACGCCAGCGTGCTGCGTGCGGTCTCATTATTATTGCTATGTCTGGCCCATGGTAAATCTCTTTTAGTTCTCTATTTTCTCTGACTCTCCAAACTCCTGCCTCATAAATAGGTCCAAATATGTTTCTAAGAACTTTGTTTAAAAGTCTTTTTTAGTTTTTTATAAAAATTATGTTAGCGGCCAAAAATTCATAGTCATATAGTATTATTTAGATTAGAATTAATTGGTCTTTTCCTATCGCTCTTGTATTTTAAACTACACAAACTCCTCCGTTTTTAAGTTGTACAGTCATGCTCCATCTTTGTGTCGCCCCGCTAGCTCGGAGGCGGAGTGTTGTGTTATTTGTTGCTTAACAAATATAGTTTTTTGTGTTGTGCATGATATGTTAGTATAGTATTATGAACAACATGATATAATTAATATTTTTAACTTAAATATTTAATTTTTAATGTAAATTATGGGATACATGAAATGGCGCGTCACTAAAATCGTTCGAGAGCATTTTTCTCTTTATTCCTCCATGTTTTCTTTCTGAAAATACATTGTTGCTCACCTATAGAAATGAAGAAGGTGGAGAAAATAAATGTAATATATTTAGGATTATTTTTATTTTCGGCTAAAACATGAGGGAATGATGAGAAAAATGCGGTCGCACGATTTTAATGTCGAGTACATGAAGTCCTCCCGTAAATTAATAGGTAATCACTTGAAAACGGGGAGAGTTTCTCCATCTCCAGAAACGTTGTGTAGTTGAACTCTTCAAGGCGGTTTGACGTGAGTTTAGTGATCCGGTTTATTGTAACTGAAAATTGGGTGGCTAGTTTTTAGACTATTATTTTTATTTCAGAAGTTTTTATGATGTCAAGATCTAATAAAATAGATCGTTGGTTGGACCTAGATGATGTAGGGTTATTATCAAATGAGAGTGGGTGGACTTAGCTCGCACTCTGTAAAAAACTACCGCAGCAGGGTCCGGCGGCCTTAAAAAAATACCGCCTTGAAGGGTTAACACACAATAGCGATAGTAAAAGCCTAATTAATTGTAAAATAAATAATTAAAAATCCATCGCTATCATGAATTCCAAATAAATATACGGTATTATTGGGTATAATATACACACAACGAAGAGAAATAAAAGTCGTCAAATCACAACTACTGAAGTGCATCGAATGTTCACGTGGTGAATACTCTACTAGAGACATCAGTGGAATAAACATGAAATAAACACCAGTCAGTGTTTACGGGGTGATAAAGCAGGTTCAGCGTGGCGGCGGGAGATGGCAGCAGCGTCGCGGCGGCGAGAGACGAGAGACGAGAGGCGTAACCGTCTTCGACGTATCGTTATTATTCTGGCGTTATTTAAGGGCCTATAAACCTGGGAGAAGCAGTCGCGGAAATCGACGGAAGGCCGTTACGTGAGGTATAAACCCGCTCATCACGGCGGCTGTAAACTACCTGCGAAATTAACTGCTCCATCCGGTGAAACGCTCCTTTTATGTTTATTATTACTAATGGATGATTCCCTTTTTATTATGATATCACGGCTGAAAATTAAGGTTGAGGCTTAATAAGTTTGAGATTAAACGTTGTGTTAATTTTAGTGGATGGCTCTTTACTCCAAAATGAAGGAGGTTATAAAAGGATATATTACCAATCAGGTTTGTCTTCTTTATCTTTTGAAAAAATGGATGTAGTATACTTCCCTTTGGAAAATAGTTTAGATCATGGACTCGTCTAAAGGGGATGTTTTCAGTTCCTCTAAACAGCTGTCGTTATAATCACGTGACGTCAGTTCCGTTTTAAATTTCGGTCTGACGGATTACCAATATACCCTCCCCTTATATATATGTCTTATAGAGATAAGACATATATAAAAATTGTGTAATACCCTAAAAATAATTCATATTTAGCCTACAACTATTTTTAACGTGTTGTGTTAACGTTTTTAAGTATTTTTATAAATAAATTTAGTGAACTACTTAAAAAAGATAAATTTTCGTAAATATTATCAATCACTCTAATATTTTACTTTACATGTTAATTTGAGTTCGCAATTTATTTCAATCTCTTTCGAAAAAATGTATCTATGTCTCTGTATAAAATATCAGATCTGAATTGATTGTTTTCAGTTCCTCTAGACAACTGTTCTCATAACGATGACGTCACTTCTGTTACACTGTTTGCGTCTCACAAATTTGTAATTATAAATTATTATGGATGCATTTATCTTTATCTTTTATTTGCTATCATTATATGAGGATATGAAAAACATCAACTTCCTGTATTTTCAAGCTACAAGAGAAGGCCATCAGGGTAATATTCAGACAAAGGCCATCAACTTCATGCAGGGTTGTTTTCAAGGCTAATAAAATTCTAACTCTTCCATGTATTTACATCCTGGATTCCTCATGCCTTTTAAAGGTAAACCGTCATAGATTTAAAAAAAACCACCCTCTGTTTACAACTTGCACCCCTCCAATTGTCCGGCTATCACACCACACCGCACTACCTACTGCAAAAAACAGCTAATTCATTTCTCCGTGTCCCTAATCAAAAGGCTTCGCTGTATATTTCGTGATATTGCAGACCCAAACGCATTTAGGAGCAGGGCAAGTGAATTTTTGATCGATAAAGAATGTTACTCTATCCATGGGTATGTTAATGACAAAACTATTGTTTAGTTGTTAGACACGGTATTTTGTTTTATCTTATACTGACGTTGTCAATGCATGTATTTCAAGTTCTCCAGGCAATAGAGAACTTTTTCTTTGCTAACCTAACCCCACTCGCGAGCTTACAGATATACAAAAATACGGATAATTAAAACCACAGAATAACTTCTACCATCCAATAGAGTTAGAAACAATTTCCATATAAAACATCGTGTATAAAACCGTATATACAATTATTGCAAATAAACAGTAATATCTCATTTCTCAAACAATCATGATTAAAACGGACATTATGTTTTGATATTTTAAATCCGCAATAATCACCATGCCTTTGTTGTTTATAAATATTACTCCCCTAGAATTGCTACAGGCCGGCACAGTAATTACATTAGTGGTAATTAGGTATATTAATTAATTAACTGTGGACGCAGCGGGTAGTGTCGGCTCTGCGGGCAAGCGCGGCTGATTTGATCGACAACTTAGATTGATCAGCTGATTAATTCAAATTACGTCTTGGACAACAATGTGAATTTTGATCGGAACAGCTGTTTAGTTCTATTTTGACGAAATTTGACTCTATCTCAACTCTTCAGGTATAACAATGTGCGTATTGTTACATTCTTTTTGTATCGGGGACCATGCGATCGTTTTTCACGTTATTCAATCTGTAACCACCGCTCTAAACATGATGTTACTTACTTATAGAAATAAATTAGGTGGAGTAAATAAATAAAATGTTTTTTGGGTATTTTTTTACCAATAGCCTTCGATTAACCTTGTCTTGGCGGGAGAAAGCAATACAGTGAAGGGAACGGAGACTCTTTCCGACCTATATTTAGGCTATAAATTTATACTTCAATAACCAACCTAACTCAACTACGCAGAGCGTTGTCTGGGGCGTCTCCCTATCCTGCATCGTCAGAGAGAAGTGGAGAGACGGTGGACCGAACGCCTGTGGACTAAATGAGATCCTCCAGTTTGAATCTCCTAACTCCAAGTTAGTTTGTTTCAATCCAGGTATTTCCAACTCATGGTTCTCTGGACGCAAAAGTTTTACAGAAGTGACGTCAAATGGTTATGAGAACAGCTGCTTAGAGGAACTGAATACATTTCCTTTAGGCATATCCATGATCTAACCTATTTCCCAAAGGGAAGTAAATACATTTTTCCATTGCATATTGTACAGTTTTTCTAAGTCATTAATTACCTTCGTCTAAGGCTCTCCGTACATAGTTTAACATTAGAAGTCTGAAGGGCTAAGGAATAACCTAATAAATATAGGACAACTTATTAAATATAGGGTGTTAGTGCCTACCAATTTGTTCGGGGGCCAAGGCAGGTCCGCTGCTAATCATCTAGCTACGTCGGGTCAAGATACTGTAGATAATAGTTAAATTTTCTGACCAAAAATATTAGTTAAATATTAAAATTTCTTGGGGTTTGATCTTATGGATGTACCACAGATGTAGCAGGGGTATACTGGAGCTGTCTGAGTACAAGCTTTTATCGTACAGATGAGTTGATTAGATTAGATTATATCATTGAAATGGCAACCATACTACAAGATAGGTATTTTAAGCCAAGTATGAATGAGGATTGAGTATAGGATGATTGTGGCGCGATCTTGTAGTATTGTTACTGACTGAGGCTGACATGGTCCATAGACAGGACTGTTAATTACCAGCCCGACAGCCGATGGCAACTAATGGACCTACAGTTTAACGTGGAATCCGAACCACGGCCTCTGAATTACGAATTGGTCTAATTATGAGGATAGTATTCAATAGTAGTTAATTCACAGAAGAGAACACAACATCCACTGACCATCGCTCACAACTATCCACAACTCGTGACCTCCAAGTAGCTGGATTACAGGACGTCACCACCGTCCCAGTCTAAAGAATAGAATAGTTGAAGATAGCTCTAGTAAAGATATTTCGGACCTGTACAGCACGTGATCTCATGTTCTGGTTTAACAAAACACGCTCTAGAAGCTACATCAACTAAAGAATACAACTCAAATATTGGTGTAGTGAAGCTTTACAATGCATTGGCTCTATTTGTGCAGTTCACAGCTGTAGATGGACAGGCCTATAGCTGTCTGTTGCTACATCAGCTGCAGTTAGATGCAACTCTACTTAGAAACATTTCTGGATATTTTCGGTTGTACGTATACCCCCATTGTACGTAACGTGTAGGGTACTTGTCGTACTTGTCGTTGACAAACAGCGCTCTGTGGAGTACAGTTAGGTTGATTATAGATATTTTTATGTCGTCAATAATATTTATATTCTGTCAATAACTAACCTAACTTACCTTCGCATACCTCTGTATGTTGGTAATACTGCGTATATTACGATGTTGCTGTGTTGGTTAGTTTTGGCAACTTCCTGAATTATTGTGATCAAGTACACATCAATTAGGCCTAATTAAAATCAATACAATAAACCCACAATAAACTAAAATACATAAAATTTCCAATTATTATGTTTATTTACAACCGAAACCCTGCTACTTTAACAGTGGCTATACTTATAACGGAAAATATCCAAATTTCTTCGTCATGCGGAGAAATAATTGTAAATTCGAGTATAATGGCTTGTACCTGTGAAAACAGAAAATGGCACACTGCAATATCAAACACACGCATTTCCTAAAGCCTCTCCTACCATTAGTGCACTGATAGTTCCGCTGTTAACAAGCAGGGTTGCCAATAGCACCCGACGATACTGCAGGTCTGCCAAAATCACAACAATATCATCGCAGTAAAGATAACATCGGCAGGCCAAACTCTATAATCGGCGACATAAGGCCGATAAACGGAGCCATATTCAGGTACAGTCGGGTCCGAGAGCTATGGATCGATACTGTACAGTCTGGTACAATCACTTGGGCTCCCTCGCGTAATCCACCATTGCTGGTCGCGAAGGAATGCTCCCGCTACATCGGTACATCGTAGGCCTACAACACGGGCCATGTAATCTATTCACAGTCAGGCCCCGGCTAATGGATTGTTCACCTTACCTCGCTACCATTTAAAATTTTTCCACAAAGTGCGTTTGTTGTCGTTATGATGTGGTATATCTGAACAGTATTTAATTTTTTCCTTACAACTCTTGTATTGTAATTACTATGGCTTATTGATCAATAATGCACGTAAAATCTTGAAGTGATTGAACGGAAACTGTAGTCTTAGAATCTAGTTTTAGTTTTTCATTGTATAAATTTAATTTTTAACAAATGAAAACCGTGTTTTGGCTTGTGAAAACATCTAAGGTTAGGAAAAAATATTGAGAATTTTACACGTTAATTTCATCTGATAAAATGTTATTTTATTTATTTTAAGAATTTTGTGACATATATTGGGAAAATAGAACTTATTATTTTGTATTTTGTTGAACAAATGCGATTTGAGCGTGTGATTCTAAAAACAAACAAAATATAATTATTTAGGCCCTTCCAGTTTATTTATTTTTAAACACTTGTTAGGTTTTGAATTAATTCAGTTCAAACGGGAATGTTTCATGAGATTTAAAACCTCTGTTCTAATATAAGATCTAATATTATCTCTGTATCATGAGCTCCAATAGAGATTTTAAAGTTATTGATTTAATAAAGAGCAGTTTCTTAAGATCCAAAATGTAGGGCTAATTAGTTTTGCGCAGTGAAATTAAAAAAGTTTAAAAATATTTAAAATCCAATACTATTTTTTTACGTGGGCCATACTATTGAAATGTTTTTAAACTTCTCCCTTTGTTCAAGAACATGGGTCAAAGAAAATTGTTTTAAATTTTTAAGTGCCTTTAATTTCACTGATGGAAAAACTATTACTATTTGGATCCAGTGATATTTATGTAATTACTATTATTATTTGTATAGTAAAAAGATGTTAGACCTATGGACACTCAAAGTCTAAAAAGTCTAACTCTTAGAATAATTTTATATATTTGATTATTGTCTAATAAGATCCAAAATTTCATTTTTTTAAAAGTGTTATTAGATCTTATTTCTAGCTATAGATCTAATTAGAAACGATCCATTAGAAATCATTTGTAATACAATCAGTAGTACTATCGTATTGAAAATGATTGCACTAAACCAATAACCAACTTAACTTCATTGGGCACTGTATGCTGACATTTGCTCCACTGGAAAAGCAAATCTTGGACTATAGTTAAGTCCCCAAATAATATCATACCACCCTTATATGTGTAAAACTAATGATTTAAAGATTTCTAGCCTTTTAAATGTAAAGAAAGTCATTTTTTAACAAAATGATAAATTTTTAAATTAGTTCTACTATCACCATTAAAATCAGTCATAAATCTAAAACTAGTATTCTGGATCATAGGACTAATGGTTCCAGAGAACAGTTAAACCATTGTCTGACAAAACCAAAATGTTATTCTCGTGGAGAATATTAAAAAATAAATTTCTTTCTTATTCCTTAACAATTTTCTATGAAAACGTTGTATGCGGTGTGCACTCAAAAATTTTGGTATTACTTGGGTGAGAGTTATGACCCAAAACATTCTATCAATTATTTTAACTTCTTTTATTTTGTTTTTAAGTTAAGAAATTTGAATATACCTATTTTAAAACAAAATTAGGCCTATATTTTAATAACATGATAGTTTTATTAGAGGTTGTAGTTTTTATTTAAGTAAGGGAGAAAGTATGGTCGGTATTGGAAGAAAAACCTTTCCCTCAAAAACATTTTTTAATTAGCTAATTGTGATTCATTGTCCCTGATGTCATTTAAAATAACAACAAAAACTGCACTAAAACTATAATGGGGATCCCCAGGTGGGGATTTGCATCAATACCGAATAATTAACGCCACGCAATCCGCGCACAACAAATCGTCTTTTAATCTGTCAAACTAAAAAAATAAAATAGCAACATATCAATCATTAGATTTAAAAGCGCGGACATGGTGTCAGGTGGCTAAGCCCTCTGATCCGCCCGCAATTCATTGATTACGGCTAGAGCGGCTCCACTAAGCCGATAGTCCCGCTAATCAGCGAGGCGCCCTCTCTAATTACATATGCACACCGAATTTTCTAGTAACTAATCATCAAAGCTGCGGCTTACGGCGTCACGCGGGGCCGAAAAATGCCTTCCCTCGATTGGTCGGTTACCAGCGTGGCCGCGGCAGGTGTGCGCTGCGGCAGGAAAAGGAAAGTCAATTTTTTAAATCGTAGTAGTTCAATTCGGAAGTCTAAATCTTAAAGATAAGCGAAAATAGAATTCTAACTATACTTGATCTTCTTTTAAATCATTCTTAAAAAATCCACTTAGAGAGTAAAAAATGCGGTAGCACACTAAAAATCTAAATTTTTATAACGTGATGAATGTAACCATTGATATTTTTATGTTCTCAATGCTGTAACGAAAAAGAACAATGCCACTGATGATCCTAACCAAGAGGAATTTCGGAAACGCCCTGGTTTAAGTTCGGCTTGTCGAAATTACTTCGAATTGTAGAGGTTAACTTCGAATTGTAGAGGTTAACTTCGAATTGTAGAGGTTAACTTCGAATTGTAGAGGTTAACTTCAAATTGTAGAGGTTAAACTTTGAATTGTAGAGGTTAACTTCGAATTTTAGAGGTTAACTTCGAATTGTAGAAGTAAACTTAGAATTGTAGAGGTTAACTTCGAATATTAGAAGAAGGGTTTCGAAGTGAAAGAACATAATTCGTATTCTAGAGGCTTAATTATGCGTAAAAACTACTTATAGTCATTGTAATATGAAACTGAACAAATCTAAGAATTGTAGACGTTTTCGAATTATCGAGGTTCGAATTAGCAAGGTTTTTGTATATCTCTACTCTACCGGCTGTGTGTGAGGTTTATTGCCCTTCAACTCAGTGACAAAAGCTGAACCCGACAAAATGGAGTTGTCACAATATTGGTAAGACTTTTGGCTATCCAAAGTGAACAGCTCCCATAAATTTGGTTTCTCATCGTCTCTTTAAGGCATTTCAACCCTAGATATTGGATATCCAGTCTAAATCCTAGGTTTGATTGATTCACTCTGGGATGGATTGGTGTCTTGCTTGACTGGTCACTCGGGCAAGACACCATATCCTGGAAGGTGGATTGGCTTGGGCTTGTTGCTGTTTCTCTGGGAAGGTTCCAGATAACCCAGAGTGTTCTCTCCTGCCTTGCCGATCTCATGAATCTTTACTTTCCGGTGCCTATAAAAAGCTCATCTTACTATGGTCGCAATTCCTGACTAGTTCTCCTCCTGCCCTTTACCACGTGTAGGATGGAATAAAGTACATAAACATCTCAGAAGAAAAACTATTAAATGTGTGAATTCTTTTCATAGTTGTATTTTAGACATGAGTTATTTTACGATCGTAATTGGTATTTGTTTATATATTTTATAATTAATTATAAAAATCGAGACTCTAACCGTGTCGTTGAGCATGCCTCCTTGGATTAAATTTTGGAGAAAGGGGATAAAGGGACAGTTGTCGCTTTTGACTTTTCTGAAGATGAAGAGGTTTTTAACACAATTAAGCCTATGCATTACATAGACAAACTGGTCTAATTGTGAGGATAGTCTTTGTGGATAAACGTAGTATTCGCGTCCACCGGCCATCGCTTATAACCATCCACAATTCGTGATCTCCACTGGAATACAGGACATGTCACTGTCCCAGTCATTATTTTTATATTTTTTACAACATATACAAAACCTTGATAGTACTAAAATAAATTAATTTCAACCTAATCCTAGATCTGAAATAGTCACGATCGTGACGTATTTAGACATTAGATATGAAGAGGCAGGTAGCGGCATCTGTCAGCAATTTAATGAACTTGGTAGTCACAGTCGGCATCGCCAGCTGTGATGCGATCTGTGAGCTGATACTTCAACTATCTCAAGAGAGTATGCTTTATACGCCAATTAAACGCTTTTTTCGTAGTACTGCTTCAAAAACAGCTGTTTTAGATACATGTGTTTAAGAGCTATATTGCTCTTTTTCTTCCTAGGACTAAACTATCTTTAGATGATTTTTTAGTTCTAGGCCGCAAAAGATCATTGTTAATTATACTTTTGATTCGAGGTTAGCACTCTATTGTAAATAATTGATCGAGTAACTGCAACAATCACTATCGATTTTTTGTGTATCTCGGAACGTCCCAGATATTCATTGGGAAACAACAACATACAACATATTTGATTGTGATTGTAATCGACTATTAAATCGAAATATAGATTGGGTTGAAATCAAACTTTAGATAATAATAACTGACAACCTAAACAACCAATCAGGAATCAAGAAAGAATGCTACAACATAAGTAACGTAACAGCTGATTAGTCTAAAGTGGCGAAAATGGTCGACAACTATTGATACTAAATCAGGAAATAATTTATGTTTTACGAGTTTGTTTTATTTTCATTCAGTACGACGAAAAATGTAGTTCATCACACGGCCCAACATTGGTTTTTTTAGATATGCTCGCACATTTTGCTAAATACGAGCAGGCCTGTGCTCGTATCAAAAACGCCCATTTTTGGTCCTAGTGATGAAATATACTGTCTCCCATGGTGATACAGTACCAGTGTGGTTCTTTGGCCAAACCGTTCGCTGACAAAAAAGAGTTTGAAGCCAAGTAAGCCGGTTCGAATCTCCTCCAAGTATCTAGATTACAGGACACGCCACTGTTTCACTCATACTTGACGACTAACCACAGCATATACACTAACTTACTAATACTGAACCAAATTTATAACCTAACAAACTGTGTATAAACCAGTGTTAAAGTAGTCGTTTCGAAGGCTTTGACAAACGAGACCAGTGCGATCAAAGCGAATCCTAGCGGAGAGCGACGGCGAATCAATGCGTTGGCTGCAAGATTGATTAGAGGGAGCGTGAAATGAAACATATGAGTGTAGCAATCTTGCGCGCCGCGCCTCCCCCGCGGTGACAAACCAACCCCCGACCGGACCTGACACGGCGGCAACTTGATTTGCTGTTTAATATCTCACCCGGGCTTACTAGCCGTTATTGCAACAATGCATAAACCATTACCAGCGGGCCGGTCTCTTTATTGCCCGCTCCCCAATGTCGATATCATTGCCACCACGTCATTTGACTCTGCCCTTATTAAACTCGCCGCACCGCGCCGCTCTTTACTTTTCAACTGTATCATTTTTTTAGTTTGTACGTTTTAAATTAAATCCATTACTCGACTTTGCTAAATGGTTTTCTCCTATACATATTAGACTAAAAAATTATTTCCTCGTAATTTCACAACTAGAATTTTAAAGTTCATTAAAACTGAAATTCAACAAACCCCCGTTTAAAACCAACGTTCATGAAAACCCTTTATTTGAACTATAGTCTATGGCATAATACTATTTTATAATATACGAGTTCTAGCTGACCCGAGGAACTTCGTAACGTCCTACAGTAAATATGTGTTAACTTTAAGATTGGCCATGTTCTGAAGTCGAATAGCATTACGGCTTCTTTATGAAAGATTAGATACTCTGAGCCGCGACTAGTTAATAATAATACGGAAACGATAAGACATATTAATAACATTCCCACAAAACAAAACAAATAAATCTGAGTGGGTTGATTCACAATTTTCTAATCCAACCTAAACCCAAACCAAACCTAACTGTAATACGGCTTTAATAGGAAGGATATACAACAGCTCAATGTTATAATAAACGTAATATGTATAAGCATTATAATTATTTTTTATTTGGCTAACATGTAAACACACAACAACCACTTTTAACCAGACAGAAAATAAAAAATAAAAATACATAATATTTAAAAACCGTAAACTAATAAAATGGCAAATAAATCAGTCCATGTTGTACAGCACGTATCTCCTTCATAATTTAACACTAATCAATGATTCAGATGGAATTGGATAGTAAAGCATATTGCTAATGGCAAGTAAACCACCAGCTGTAGCTTTAGAAATCAAATGTTTTCACTGTAGAAAATCTTTAAACAAACTTATGTAAAACGCCATAAAATGGAAACTTATGGAGTTTTCGAATAAAGTTTTCACTAAAACCTTCCCGAACACATATAGTGCAAATTCGTAAAGTTTCATGGCGATCGGATGAGTATTTAGGCAGCGCATAAAGGACATACATGCATACATTAATTTTTATATATAGAGATTACTAATCCATTTTACATTACTTTCGGACAAGTAACATACACTACTTTGCGATGTGCCCTAACCTAACATAAAAAAACTAACAAAAACTCTTTAACTCATTGGGTTTTATGATGGTTTATTCTGGATAAAAGAACACTGGATCGTTTATTGTACACAGAAATTGTAACAAAACAAGTAAAACCAATGTCAGTTTGACTCTATTAGAGACACACCGAGTCTTAAAATATTTCTTGCTTGCTTAAAAATAGGGCTTGTTTGTGTTTATAACGAGATATAAGACACAGCACGCTGGCGTGAGTAGAGTGAATTTCATAGAACTTATATATTAACCCCATCTTACTTTATACTTTTAACTGAAATGGCGACCTACCCAGGTAGGTATTTTAAGCCAAGTATGAATGAGTAATGAATGTAGGATGATTGTGGCGCGATCTTGTAGTCTTGTTACTGAGGCCATGCCACACCGAGCTCGCTACCGCGGCGGACGCGAACTTTTAAAAATCACTCACCATGTTATCAAATGGGCCAAGCCACACCGAACTACCGCCACTACCGCTTGCTGGGCGAATTTTTCAGACTACCGCTGCGGGCGTTTGGTCTTGCGCATGCACAAAGGAGCTTCTGACCCAATCAGCCAATCTCTCCTTTGCGGTTATTGCTTTCCAGTAGTTTGTATCATTTTTCTTAATATGTTCTCCAACTAGTGACAACACTTCACTAAACTGTTCTGGGTTTAGCCTGAAGTAGATTTGAACCTTTCTTCGTCCAGTTCCAAATCTGCCACAAGGTAGTGGAACTCCCCATACGTCTCTCTCTTCTCATTTATGGGGTGAACCCACTTGGACTTCTTACAAGCCACCGAGTTTAAGAGTATTAGTTCCTCGTCACTACTCGAGTCGTCGCCCACCCACGGAACACTATTTCGTGGTTCAACCAAGGTACATCGGACGACATTTTAATCACTAGTGACCGATATTCAAAGTGATAGCAGAGAGCTGGATCCCCCCACCACCAAAAAAACTACCGCTACCGCGCGGTAGCGGTAATTTTGGTGTGGACTGGCTCGAGGTAAAACGTCCGCGTGCGGTACTCCCGTGGCGGTAGTGGCGGATGTCGGTGTGGCATGGCCTAAGGCTGACATGTTCCTTAGACAGGACTGTTAATTAATAGCCCAACAGCCGATGGCATCTAATGGACCTACAGTTTAACGTGGAATCCGAACCACGACCTCTGAATTACGAATTGGTCTAATTATGAGGATGTTTTTTGTGGATTAACATAGTATTCAATAGTGCGGACGTTAATCCACACAAGATAACACTACACCCACCGACCATCTCTCACAACTATCCACAATTCGTGACCTCCAAGTAGCTGGATTACAGGACGTCGCCACCGTCCCAGTCATACCTGCGTCATAGTACTGAGTATGCAGGTTTGTTGCAATAAAGGTTGTTTTACATGAAAACGTGTTTATATTAAGGCTGCTTACTAAGTAAAAACACATACAACATTTTATCAAATTACTTCAACAACTGAGCGAGTTATACCCATTTATCTATTCTCCGTAAGAATTACATAGGCAATGAATACGTAGGTTTGCTGCCGTAAGAAACATTATATTTAAAGTTTTTATGAATGCATTGATAAAACTAAACTAGATGAACTTTTATACCAAATTTTGTAAGAATATTTAAGTAAATAAGTGAGTTGTTGCTTTTTAGCTATCCTTCATAAGATAACCATTTTAAAATGTACTATGTTTACCATTTTAAATATCCCATTGAAATTATATTTTAAAAAGTTCTTTTCTCTTATAGTTTGTGAAACATTAACTTTACGTGTGGTTCGGACTGCCCTTTTAATTTCTATATAAGGTATATATACTCTAAACCTTTAGTAGTAATTTTATTTTTAACTTATTACATTGTATTGAAACGTCAGGTATTTAAGGTATTGTTATCATTTTAAAATAGTGTCATTAGTGTTATTGAATATTTATATATATATATATATATATATATATATTTGAATATTTATGTTATTTTTATAGCTTTTCCAAAGGGAAGAAGCTATTTCCGTAGGACTCATGGCAAGACTTAAGCCTGGGACCATTTTATTTTTCGTCTTTAGGTGCCCAGAGACCAATAACAATAGTCGTTAAAATTTGTATATATGTGTACGATGGAGACCAAATTTGATAGAAATGTGTATTCCTACATTTTATCGGTCGAGGTTGTAAAGCAGACATATCGGTCAATGGCAACGGGTAGTTTGGGGGATTTTGTAGTCAAAAATTGGGTTATTTCATAAATAATTAAAAAGATTTTTAAACTTTATCCTTCACCATCAGCTTAAAAAACTACACAATTTAGTTCCTTAAAGTTTGTCTCTCTCTCTCCAAGGTTACCGAGATATTAAAAAATTCTAAACACAGTACGTTGTATGTAGGGGCTCCAATGTTATCTTTAGGAGGATAAGAAAAAATTAATATTTCCCATATCAATCAATATTTTCGGATTAAACTTGGTATTTACCTTCATGTGGTTGAGATCCATCCATTTTTGCTTAAAAATCATAGTTTATGTGTTATATCATGGCAGCTAACCTGCATACTCTTTTCCCATGTTAATCATATAGAGAATAGACAACCCCCTTTATTTTTTTATAAAACTTGGTATAAATGATTAAAGTAAAAATTGTTCATGCTATAAATGCCTCTTTCAATGTACCTCACAGCAGCAAACCTGCATATTCTTTCCCATGTTATTCTTATGGAGAATAGGCAAATACTCTAATTAATTAACAGGTATGGATTTATCAATCTTGTCATATACTTTTACTATTATTGTCATATTATTGATTTAGAAATTCGCTGAGTACGCAGTTCTGCTGCGATGGGGTATTTCCCTTTACGTTTATTGTATTTCTATACGCAATACAACCTAAATTAACCAATACACATGCACGCATTTGTTACGAATCCGTGACTTAAATGTTAATCCTTGTGGAAACGTTGCAGAATTAGCACTAATTGTTTTCCAGTGGAACAGGTTCAGAGGTTGGGATTGGTTAAAAGTTCAATTCAATAAGGCACGGCTCCAAGTGCCGTCCAATAAATCGGAGCCAGCGCCGCAGCCCATCGAGGTATTTGCAGCCAGGATACGGAAATAGCCTCTCACCCGGCTAAGGGAGGCATCCCTTCCTGCTCGTGCGTCTCTTGTTTAGCCATTTTACCAGGTTTCTTCTTATTTTTATTCCGTTGAGTTTGTTTGTTACATGCAGTTCAACTTCAGAGAGTGATGACATTTCGACATGGATATGTCTTAGCTCTGGGGGGTTGTTGGTGATTTGCGACAACAAAATTTAAAACAGTAACATAATGTGGTTAGTGACGTCATAGTTTAGTTACAAGAACAGCTGTTTGGATGAACTGAAAACATTCCTTTTAGACATATCCATGATCTAACCTATTTTCCACAGGGAAGTAAACACTTTTTGATATGGATATGTTTTAGCACTGGGGGGGAGGTGTTGGTGATTTGTAAGATGGAAAATATGAAGTTTTCTTGATTAAACATGCGTATTGGTTGTTAAAAGGAATTTGCTACCGAAAAACAATTTTCTTAATTTTATTTTATTTTCTGATAATTTTTAGTAGTTGTGTTACCTTAGAGACCCAACAATAAAAAAATGTTTGATATTTTTAATTTTTGATAGTAACAATAGCATTTTTAAGATGAAAAATATGTAACAGATATCCATAGAAACTACCAGAGCTATTTTATTGAATTTTTAATATAAAATAATAAGAACAGCTGTTTATATGAACTGAAAACGTTCCCTTTAGACATATTCATGGTCATTTCCCACAGGGAAGTAAATACAAACTTTTTTGACATGGATATTGGTATTGGCAATCCGTTAGATCAAAATTTGAAACGGTGACATCATATGGTTAGTGGCGTAAATATGGTTAAAAGGACAGCTGTTTAGACGAACTGAAAACCGTCTCTTTAGTCATATCCGTGATCGAACCTATTTACCACAGGGAAGTAAATACAATCATTTTTAATTAAGTTCTACTTATAACCGATTAATTAATGTTCACTAAAATATATTTTCTTTTTATTCTTAAAGTTTGGATTAAATGAAAACAAACAAGAAAAAAATTTAGTAACAACTTACATTACATCTTATAACAATATTTCCCACATTTCGGTATATGTGTTAAGCGTTTCAACTGGCAGGTCATAGGCATTTCAAATAGGTACATATCGAAAATAATTATACCTTTTTATTTTTGATCCAATGCAGGAAAAATGACGCTCCTTCAAAAATCGATACTTTTAGGTTTCTCAGCTGATAAATAAACTAGTTATTTTTAAGTGTGAAGAGAAAGGTGTTTCGAACTCAATCTATATTAAAAAGTACCCACATTTTCCATAATGATAAAAAAGTATATTTATCGTTTCTGTTCGATACCTCGTCAATACCATTAAGTAATTGCATTCAACCAAAGTTGGCTACAAGCTAGTTCAAGCCTGGTTTACACAGGTCGAGTAGAGTAGGTGGACTACTCGGCTAGGTACAGTTATTGGGCTCAGTTGTTTCATTGTAATTCGCTCCAGTACTCGACCAGTTGGCCACGTGCATTACATTTCAGACCGTGGCTGTTGAGTGTTGGTTTATATACATCAATTAGCCCAAAACCAAATTTTATTAACTTTTTTATTTTAACAATTTCTTGATTGTACGTAGGATTGTGGTTTTCAATTTTTTGTTTGGCATCAGCTTGTCCACACCCTGTTGTATTTACTTTTGTAACCAACGCATCCAACCCTTTCTGTCGATATAATGTAGGATGCATCCCACAATACTCTTCCACAGACATTTATTCTCCAAGTATAAATCAACAAATATAACAGTTCCGTCTGGACTGAAGACGAACTTCTGTGGCTCGCTTCCCACCTAAACGACTGACTCGCCTTGCAACTACCAGATTTTGCCTACTCTCCTGCTACTTGACTTGCCGATCTGGCTACATTAAGCGAGTAGAAGAGCCAGTAGCAACGCGCATACTGACCCGCCCACTCTACTCGGCCCGTGTAAACCAGGCTGCAGTGACGGTGGCACAGATAAAACAACTAAACATCCAACTAGAAAGGTACAACGTAATGAAAACATTACTTTAAATTGGCTCTCCCGAAAATAAGCGAAGTTCGCTACATGTTGCTGTAAGGGAGTTTCATTCCGGCACATAACGTTAGCATTGTTAGTGTAATGTTTCCCCGACCCCTCTAGGGGAGCAATGAGCCTGATCCCGGCCCCTCCGCAGCCAACGACTCGTTTAATTGGTCGTCAGATTAACGAGGGTGGGAGAGAGTGAGAGGGAGAGACACCTCGCCCAATAAAACAATCGTTGTTCCGCTTCCGTTGGCGTCGTAATAGCGCGTGGCACTTCCGGTCGGCGGCTGATACAACTAATGGTATTCGTTTACCGACAAGACAACCCTAACCTCTTCACCATTGGTGATCCCTCAGCCGAGACTCATCCAATCAGACTTGATTTGTTGGTGGAAATACTGCATGACTGAATACGTGTCAAAGTAGAATCGTTTTCCGGTCGCAAAATTTATAATACAATTCCAGTTGGAGTTCACGTGATACTGAATAATGTTGAAGTTTCCTTTCCGTTTGACATAGTTAGCAATTCTTTTTACGCGAAAATTGTGTGAACTTAAAACATTCCCGTTGTACATATCAATGATCTAAGCCAGAGGTTCTTGAACTTAATGTACTTAAGGACCCACGTAATTAATTATGTGTGTAATGGGTACCTCATTTAGTAACCAAACAATAATGGTAAATATATGTCTGTGCTCTGTAAGAGAATCCATATTCCGTTTTTATTCGGAGTAACGTTATCAAGATGTGCTATTTTTGTATAGGTACTTTTCTTCTTTAACTGAGGTTCAGGTTTTTTGAGGCCTGTTGTCACCCAAGCGTTCTCTTGTTGCAGGTCTGGTTCAAGAACAGGAGAGCCAAGTGGCGGAAGAGAGAGCGCAACGCTATGAATGCTGCTGCAGCTGCTGCCGCCGACTTCAAGAACGGCTTCAGCTCCCAGTTCAACGGGCTGATGCAACCTTTCACGGACACAGACTCTCTTTACTCCTCCGCCTACTCATCGTACAACAACTGGGCCACTAAGGTACTTTACTTTCACAGGGTCACTTGAATGCTCGCATAATGGTAACTTCTGATGCGATAGTGGTCAATCGAATTGCTTACCTACTTTTCCTTTATGTCCCTCTTTGAGACACCACACTGTCACGTGACTGTTTGTTTCCTAATCTCCTAATACAGTAATGATGTTGACTAATCTACTAACAAAATCTACTCATCTATGCTTTCATCATTCATTGAATTCCAAAATACACGTTTGGTCCAAAAGAACCGACCACCTGTGCGTGAATATGACGCCCAAATAAAATTGCCAACAAATGGACAAAAACAGTTACCCTAACCTCTTCACCATTGGTGATCCCTCAGCCGAGACTCATCCAATCAGACTTGATTTGTTGGTGGAAATACTGCATGACTGAATACGTGTCAAAGTAGAATCGTTTTCCGGTCGCAAAATTTATAATGCAATTCCAGTTGGAGTTCACGTGATAATGAATAATGTTGAAGTTTCCTTTCCGTTTGACATAGTTAGCAATTCTTTTTACGCGAAAATTGTGTGAACTTAAAACATTCCCTTTGTACATATCAATGATCTAAGCCAGAGAATCTTGAACTTCATCTACTTAAGGACCCACGTAATTAAATATGTGTGTAATGGGTACCTCATTTAGTAACCAAACAATAAGGGGAAAATATATGTCTATGCTCTGTAGGAGAATCCCTATTCCGTTTTTATTCGGAGTAACGTTATCAAGATGTGCTATTTTTGTATAGGTACTTTTCTTCTTTAACTGAGGTTCAGGTTTTTTGAGGCCTGTTGTCACCCAAGCGTTCTCTTGTTGCAGGTCTGGTTCAAGAACAGGAGAGCCAAGTGGCGGAAGAGAGAGCGCAACGCTATGAATGCTGCTGCAGCTGCTGCCGCCGACTTCAAGAACGGCTTCAGCTCCCAGTTCAACGGGCTGATGCAACCTTTCACGGACACAGACTCTCTTTACTCCTCCGCCTACTCATCGTACAACAACTGGGCCACTAAGGTACTTTACTTTCACAGGGTCACTTGAATGCTCGCATAATGGTAACTTCTGATGCGATAGTGGTCAATCGAATTGCTTACCTACTTTTCCTTTATGTCCCTCTTTGAGACACCACACTGTCACGTGACTGTTTGTTTCCTAATCTCCTAATACAGTAATGATGTTGACTAATCTACTAACAAAATCTACTCATCTATGCTTTCATCATTCATTGAATTCCAAAATACACGTTTGGTCCAAAAGAACCGACCACCTGTGCGTGAATATGACGCCCAAATAAAATTGCCAACAAATGGACAAAAACAAGTTTTCACTATGTATAAAAAGTTGGCTGGGATGGTGGTGAGGCCTGTAATGTAGCAACTTCGAGGTCGTGAATTGTGGATAGTTATGAGCAATTTTCGAAGGATAGAGTATTCTTTGCATTCATCCGCAAAGATCATTCTCATAATTTGACCTGTTTGTAATTCAGAGGCAAAAGTGTGGTTCGGATCCCGCACTGTAGATCCCTTAGATGCTCTTAACTATTGGGCTATTAATAACAGTCCTGGCTAAGGAACACGTCAGCCATAGTCAGTAACACGAGTAACAAGATCGTGTCTCAATCATCTTACACTAATTTCTTATTCATACTTGACTTAAAATACCAACCTAGGTAGTTTAGAATTGTAAAAGATAATAACAGGTGAGACAAATAAATGACAGATTTAAAAATGAAATTGCCTGAGATAAAAAAAGAGTATATTATTGCAAATACAACTAATATATTGTCATGATTTTGCCATTTTATCTAAGGTGGATAGTGTGTGCCAAGTGATGCACATTTTCGCCTACACAGGCATCCCATATTTTGTATAATATGCTGTTAATTTCCGTAACATTGATTAAAGAATAGCAGCAACCTCGTGTCTTACTTAAGTTCAGCTATATTGTGAGGTTTAAAAAACTTAACTATTCAGAAAGTCACATGACGTAAGGTCTGGAGATCGCACAGACCACTGAGCAATATCCTACACTCAATCCTCAATACTTGACTTAAAATACCTACATTGTAGTATAGTTGCCATTTCAATGATTTAATCAATTAACACCAACTCGAAGAACATAAACTCATGAAATCGTAAAACAGCCTTGAAGAGCCTTGGTGTATGGCAATTAGCTCCATCCTGCTGAGTTTTGGTGTCAATTCCTAGAACGTGAACCGAAACACAAAAGTCAGTTGAATTGACAGTGACTTCCCTCATTATTCTAAAAAAATACAGCCCTTGATTGAACAATTTTTCAATCACGAAGATCAATGATGCACTTGCCACCAATCAATGCATTGATCCACGATAACCTAAACAACAGGTGTCTGCAACAATGAATTCACGGGTAAATTTAACAGCTGAGCAACCGCCGAATAAAAACTGTCAGTTGTTATGGCTCACCCGGTAAAATTCTTCTCGTTTCAACAAGGATTATACGTTAGACTGGGATGGTGGCGTCATCCTGTAATCTAGCTACTTGGAGATCACGAATTGTGTATAGTTGTGAGCGATGGTAGGTGGACGTAGTGTTCTCTTGTGTGGATTAACGTCCGCACTATTGAATACTGCGTTAATCCGCAAAGACCACCCACATAAGTAGACCAGTTCGTAATTCAGAGACCGTGGTTCGGATTCCACGTCATTCCAAACCTGCATAGTCAGTACAATACCATTCGGTGGAGCGTTAAACTAAAGTTCCTTTAGTTGCCATCGGCTGCTGGGCTATTAATTAACAGTCCTGTCTAAGGAATATGTCAACCTTAGTCAGTAACAAGACTACAAGATCGCGCCACAATCATCCTACACTCATTTCTCATTCATACTTGGCTTAAAATACCTAACTGGGTAGGTTGCCATTTCAATAATCTAATTATCTAAGTTATTTTTGTGTTTTATTGGTAAAATGTATTAAATTTTAGGATTACTTAATACTTATTTCAATACTTCTCGTGATACTAGGTCCCTAGCCCGTTGGGCACCAAGACGTTCCCCTGGTCGGTGAACCCCCTGACGTCCGTCAACCATCACCAGAGCTCCGTCAACTGTTTCAACGCGGCAGCCACCTCCGCCGCCCTGTCCTCCGGCTCTGGCGCGGGGTCGATGCTGCCGCCCACCCCCTTGTCCGCGGCCTCCGCCCCGGGCTCGGCCTGCCCCTACGCACCCCCCACCACTCCCTACTCAATGTACCACCACCGCGCCGCCGCTGAGCCCTGCAACGTCATGTCCTCCAGGTAGAGATGAACCTAGGTCGATGGAAGTACAGTAGGTAACCCTCTAACATTTCATTTCAATTATTGGGTTTGGGTGTGGGGCGTCCTTTGCTTTCGTAATGCGGGGTAGCCACGAAGCTTGTTCCAAATTCATTATAAAAAATCCTGTAAATTAATATCAGTTTTGTCATATATTTAATCCGATTGTACTAAAGGAACCTTAATTTTTCAGATAACTTATATAAAGGTTAGTTTATATTTATTTTAACATAACTTGCAAAGAGAACACAAAAAGTATCTTTGAAATCATTTATATTTGACTGGATCTGAACTGTAAAGTTCTGTTATATATTATGTCTTAATATGTTTTAATGTATGTTCAAAGTATGTAGCGGATTGCAAAACAACTGAAGTTTCTTTAATGTAAAATGTGTTTACATAAAATCAAGTAAATTTTTCTTTATATTGCTTGATACTTTAGATTTAATTTAAACTCTCCTAACCCACATTTATTTGTTTTTCCCTTTCTCAAATCGTAATCTTAGGTTACATTATAAACATTAGATATGTCATTTGATAGTATTTTTTTACTAAAAGGATTTAAATGAATTTTCAGTTGATAAGTGGCTACCCTTTGTTATGTTTTGCTGCATGCTTAAACTATAATGTAAACTAGCCTTAAGGTTTAAAGATTATGAAACATCGTAGGTATTTAAAATAAATGGTAGCCATATTTCTCTAACCAAAAGATGTCTAATTTTAAAATAAATTTGATTTAGCCCCTTACCTAACCTGTATGCACGGTTGAATATTCAATATATGCAATTAATAAAATCGTAAGAACCGGCAAAAAACTGCCACTTACTGACTACTTTAAGGTTACTGACTTTGAATATTGAACCTGCTCGGTAGCTCAGGAGTAACGCTCTGGTCCTGTAGATCAAAGATTATTTATTGGACCAGTTACCAGACTCCTGTCAGATCATGAGCGGTCACCTCTGGCTAGCCTATGTGACTCAGTCCATTTCGGCACCTCGCTATCTTTAATTCACCGCACAGTCCCTAGAGGCCCATAGTAATGGATAGTTGAGTTTAAAAAAGTTAACATAAACTTCTCATCATCGAGGGCTAAAGTTGTAAGGAATGTCTGAGGATATAAGGAAATATATCTGAGTACATATGAGGAATTCATCGATTGGTATTATTGTACTATAATGTCATATCGAAATGAGTATTTAACCCGAATTAGCTCCCGAATTAGGAGTGAATCTTGAGTGAATTCATAACTTATACTATGACAATATCAAAACTATTTGAGAAACTACTAGTCTATAAGTAGCCGTTATCCGGGTCTCTGCATTAGAATCCAAAAAAACTTGAAATTATAGTCGTTATTCAATATAATGAATTTGAAAAAGAAGAATAAAGGGTATTTTACATCGTAAATCGTGTGCGGCTGGATGGATAGACAGTACATTTCAAAAGATCTATCCGCATGCTATCAAGAGTAATGATCTCTTTAGAATGAGGCGGTCTGCGCATGCGTTTTCTTTTGGTTGGCCAGCAACCAATTGTTGCACCCAGGGCCGTCGCGTTGTTTTTTGGCTTCCGGGGTGAGATCTTGTCAGACGCCTCCTAGCAATCCCAAAATACTCGTTGTACAATATTGCATGTAGCGACGTTGTCAGCGTATACTCAAGGTCAATCAGCTGGTCGGGTGAAATAAAGATATTACGGTGTCAAATATCCTCCACAAGCGTTGCTTCCGCGGTCGCCCTGATGCAGCCTGTAGTCAACGTCATCCATACAGCCATGCACTCCGACTCTAAGTAACTAATTAATGTCGCTTCGGAAAAAATATTATACCAAGATACAAAACACTGCTAGGTTTCCAAATTGGTATTCAGAGGATTGTGCATATATCCAGATTCGGAATTAATTTAGATTTGCTTACATGCAACTATGATGTATGAACTAAGGGGGAAACACAAAAACTGTGATCTGCGGAATGATGTGTGATGTTGGATTGGTTATTTCTTCACTTTATTTATTCTTCCTGCCAAGAAAGATTTTTCTATGACTATTTGTCAAAAATGATCCCAAACATATTTTATTTATTTACTTTTCCTACAGTACTTTATTTCTATTGGTAAGTAACAATATATCAAAGGAAGTATTTACAGGCGGAGGGTTTGGCGGAATAACGTGAAAAGCACGGTGGATAAAGTTTGCTATGGACCATTAAAAATACCTACATTTACCTCCCTGAGGGAAATAGATTAGATCATGGATAGGTCTAAAGGAAATGTTTTCAGTTCATCTGCTGAAACAGCTGTTCCTACAACCGAACTATGACGTCACTAAAAATGACGTCACTGTTTCAAATGTTGGTCGAGTAAATTTCCAACATCCCCCAAAACTAAGACATATTCATATCAAAAACTAAAAAAATCTTTGTTTACATTAAATAAATTACAGTATAATCGCCAGAAAATGATTAAACAATTATTGACTGGATTGTATTTTCCATAGATTCCAATACAGTTAGAGACTAGTTGAACCTGAACCCTTGCTGTCTGTCCAGTATCGCCAGTCTGCGGCTGAAGGCAAAGCAACACTCGTCGGGCTTCTCGTACTCCCCTGTGACACCCACCCCCACGACGTCGGCGGCGAGGGCGGGCCCCGGGGGGTTGTCCGCGTGCCAGTATGCCACGGCGGGCGACCGAGGACCCGTCTGACGGTACTCCGTCCAGCACCTGATACAGGACAAGGATCTCCCCAACATCAAGACGGAGAGTGCGGACGACAAGTCCTGTGCCATCGACAACCAGGATTTTTGAAAGTTCCACAATAACTTCATGAGTGATATCGACTTTGACATTTTGTAACGAACCTAGTGTATTTTGTAATGTACGTTGCCGAACGATGCCAAAGAATGCTATTTTGTATAATACTTCATTTTCTCAGGCCGAGTTGAAAGTATCTCTTGTGCAATTAATTTTGTAATCTTGACCTCTTACTTGTTTCATGACAAATTTGGTTATGCAAGGACTTAGCAATAATATCTCTTATTTTAGCTGAATTCCATAGTTTGGAATAATCAATTTTAATACTAACATTAGACACATTGTCAAGACATAGACTAAAAAGTGTGCATATTCAACTGGTACAAGGTTGACGGGTTGCTCACTAGCGCTGTTGTTGTTAGACTGAGAGAACTAATCTGACACAATTTAACACTTGGTTTTACTATCGGTTCACAGTATTGATCAATTAGAAACAACAAAAATTAGTATTTTTTATTTGCAAAAATGGTAAACAATAACTGAAAATAGTATCACTTAATTTCCTACTTTATATTTACACTAAGATTATGATAAAAATTCAGAAGCCTAGATGATCAAATGCAATAGTGCAGTGGTGCAGGAATGTGTGGGAACGGCTTCCCTCACTGGTTTTTCAATTTGTTGATAAATACTGATTTAACATGACATAATTGTTGTATAGCATATTATAAAACAATACTTATAAAACGTTTGTAAACTCGACCGATGTTTATCTTAACCCTAGAAGTGGCCAAGGTTTACCCTTAACTGAAACATAAAATAATTATGTATCACTTCATAAAATATTTGGTATAAAAAGTTTCACTTGTCAGTGTAACGCCGTAACCACCTCGCCGCCGTGCATAGTCGGAGAAAGCGCTTACTTGGCCATAAAGCATACTCTAGCGGCAGAACAGTGAACTATAGAAGTTAGTTCCTGTATCCTGCCTCCACCTGCCATTTCTTATTGAATTTGTAAATGCGTCGTGAATTACGACTTATCGAATTTTACCGAGTTTGACACTATCCCTTACGGGTTTACGAATTTCTTTATAACTAGACAAATAGATTTATTTATCGTTCCCACACAGGAAATTCTTCCACTTCACAATTGATCATATGCTTAGAATAAGTAAATTTGTTATCAATATTAAACACCATTGCAGCCACTAGTGACCACCCCAGCCGTTGGTATAGTTTTCAATCCTCAGTCTATTTCTTGATCCACAATTATTATTATCTATGAACAATCACTTATACAACATAACTAACTTACAATATAGCAGAGTTTATAGACTGCTTCCTCATTTGTAATTTAATTGATCTGTAAAGAGAGATTTCAACGCCAAGCCTTGTTGTACATATTCTCGCACTAAGCTAACTTGTTGTACTATATGAAGCAATATTAAGTACCTGACCAGTACTTCTGTTCTCGGACCGGTGTATAGAGTATACATATATAGCGCTGTCGTCACAGCACATTGTGTATACATCTATCAATCACAGTATACACCACTCATGTATACCGAGTACATGTTTGTATCAAATGTCAGATGGTGTCGTCATGTTTTGTATTATTTTTACGATTAAGCCAACCTCTCTACATTTTGTTAATGTTTGGTGATTTATTTACTAACGTACACTGAACTGCTTGATTGAATTTCGCTGTTTTTTTATTGTGTTATAATGTTACCGTAACTTTAATTTTTATTGTAGTATCACACTTGTGTATAGTTTCATATTGGTTTTAAGTCCACTTTAATTCATTTTGGGTTTGAAACATTAAGTAAATATTAAACTAACTCATTGTCAAAATAAGCACAACTGGTAGTATAAGAAACCTAGGCTCCCATACAGACGACCGGTTTAAACTATCAGGTAGAACGAACAGTCCAAGAGGACATTAATTATCTCCACACGGTCAGTTTTACCAGACATCAGTCCATTTAACCAATAAATAAATATACAGGGTGTTCATTAAAGTCGGGGACAAACTTCAAGGGGTATTAGTACTCATCAAAATAGACAAAAAAGTCTCATAAACGTATGTCAAAAAATCCTTCGTTTAGCCACTAGCTACCATTTTGTATTTTAAACCAAAATATTTAGAACTATTTCATCTAAAGAAATCAAACTTTGCACACATCTTTATTGGCTAGAGAGAAAAATATTCTTAAAGTATCATTTAGTTTTCTTTTATGTTTTCAAAATGGCGGCGGTTAAAAATCTTTTAATTTAAATAACAACAAAACCATTAACTTTATACAATTTTTACAAGATTTTAAAAATATTGTAACTTAAATTTTTAAGGCGTACCACAGCCGCGCGGCCGTGGCACATGGGCTGTGTGAGCTAACATTAAAAGTACATTTTCTCGCTTATCCGCGGATGGATTTCGTTCAACAAAGTATCGTTGGATTAGAAATTAAAATTAAAATACTTTTATATCTTGTAAAAATTTAATAAAGTTAATGGTTTTGGTGTTATTTCAATTAAAAGATTTTTAACCGCCGCCATTTCGGAAATATAAAAGCAGGTTAAAAGATACTTTAAGAATATTTTTTCCTTTAGCCAATAAAGATGTGTGCAAAGTTTGGTTTCTGTAGCTTAAATCGTTCTTGAGATATAACGATTTTTGTAAAAAATACAAAATGGCGGCTGGGGTTAAACGACGGATTTTTTGACATATGTTTATAGAACATTTTTTGTTAAATTTGATGAGTACTACCAGCCCTCAAAGTTTGTCCTCAGCTTTAATGAACACCCTGTATATTGCACATCTCATTATTTAAAATATGTATATCTTTGACAGATACTTATGTCCGCAGTTATAACCACTGATATAGTTGAATGATTTTGAAATTTTGTTGTCAGACGAGAGAAAACACTCGAATAAACCACTTATCGTGGGTAATTAGTTAATTTCATACCACTAAATGTTATCAGACACTCGTCTCTTTCTTGCGAGTCGGGCGCAAAACTGTGTACGTTATTTATGACCTGATAAGGAATCAGATGAAAGTAGTTCACACGTTTTTTTAACACAGTAAAAAAATGCATTTTCAATTAGGTTCAATTGAAAAGAATGGAACTCGTATATATTTATTACTAACTCAAAAACAAAACTATAACAAATTCCCTATCCATGCAAAAATAAATCTATTGAGTGATTAATTAAGTTTGAAATATTTGTAAAGAAATTTTTCAAGGTCTTTTTGTATCAATGCATATGGAAAATTATAGAAAAATAGTTTTATGAAGTAACCAAATCAAAAGTCTAGGTAAAATCTATAGAATTACAGATGAAGAAGGCCCAATTAATGTAAGTTAGAGGAAAATACTACTAGTATTATGTTACTATTTTGGGAAATTGTTTACTGGACGAGTGTCTTTGTTCCCGCGCGAGACGAAGTACGTAATACGTGTTTCGTACGAAACACATTTCGGACGAGTATTATATGCAAGTTTGCGCCATACTAACCTAACTTGACTAAACATACTAAAATTATCAAAATCCGTTATATTTTTCATTACTTAAAATATTTCTTCCAGGCCTAAAAGGTAGATGTTATGTTTGTGTTTACACAATCAATTAATTAGTGTTATTAGATTTTTGCGATGGGTTAACAGTCTGAAAAAATATAAAAATAGCTGTTTCCAGGACTAAATACATGCACGAGAAAATCATTAATAATAGTAGTATGGCGTTAACATTTTACCTCAACACTAAATGAGGAGGAATCAGGAATATTTTTGTATATAAAACGGTAATTGACCTATCGATTTTGAGTTAAATTTAGTTCGCATTGTTGCAATTTCATCAGAGTTCCCCGGAAAACTCTTCAAGTAACTGCATGATAAAGTGTGGTCAAATTATTATGAAAAATAAACATCTTAAGATAAAAATTTCAGTGAGTAACCAAACATTTACAAAATGGCGGTTGGCATTGGCTAGTCGATCACTGTGGTCGCTGTACAATTTGTATACTTCTGTGTGTATGTAGACTCGATGGATGTACAAATGAGTGAATAAATAGGTTTTGTTAATTTACATTGTTACAATCACCGTCTTATCATTTACCTTGTCTGCTCTGTTGTCTACCAACGTAACTTAACCCTAAAATATTAGGTTTCTAAAGGTTAGAATTCTGAATAGTGTGTGGTTAAAATGCATATTCCTAATATTGTACAGAATTTGCATAACCTAACCTAATGTAAACAAACTTGTGGCCTAACCTGAATTGACATGGTAACATAACCTAACCTACGGACCTATCCTGACTTGACATGACAAACCAACCTAACCTAACCCAAACAAACCTTATCTGACCTAACATAACCTAACCTATGGACCTATCCTGACTTGATATAACAACCTAATCTTACATTAACAAACCTGATATGACCTAACATAAGCTAACCTGATGTAAACAAACGTTTTTGACCTAACCTAACTTGAATGACAACCTAACCTTTCTTAAGAAAACCTGATCTGACCTAACATAACCTAACCTGATGTAACCTTACTTAACTATTACTATCTGTAGCCATGTAATAAAACTGACTTAAAATGAACAACTTCAGTTCTTCAGCCAGGATAGGCTGAAATAAAAGGAGTAGGTCCAATAGCAAGATAGTTTATCAATTAAAGGATTTAGGGCTGGAAACATTTTCTAACCTTTCCGAACCACCGCCACCTGTCATTGTAGTAACCACTGCTACCACTGCTCTACCTTAGTGAGTGAGGTAAGTGCTATCTCATTGTTGGTATAGACGAGGAAATATACTAACAGATACAAAGTGGAATCACGCATGATTCTGATGCCGAGACAAAAAAATTGTAAAATTTGGCATTCCGGAGAATGTCAGTGAGAAGATGAGACTTGTAACAGCTTTCTTGCTGTTGACTATTTATAGAGGCCTATGCTTTTCATTCTATCCTCGTCCATTTGATTCCTCCTAAGTGATGTATTAAGATCCCTTAAGGGTTTAACCCTGACCCAGTTCGGACTCACTATGTAGAGGATGTTGCTCATTTCCTTAAATATTATAAGCATCAATCAGATGGTGAAAGTTTGAATGATAAACCATTCAAGTATTGATTGGTATGGTCAATCAAGAACAACATAGCAACATAGCTCTCTTCAGAACACCGTATGTGGTGGAATAGTTGGCTTAGGAGTAATGAACCTTTCTCGCAGTCCAAAACTTGAACTTATTATGGAGATTAGGGTTGTTTAGTCTTATTCAAACCGATCTGTTATACTTTTCAATTTACATTAATTTTCTCATATAGATTAAAATTACTCCAAGGGAATCTATTTTTATTTTTTTATTTTTATATTGTAAAAAAACAAACGAAATCCTACTTGGTTTTTAACAAGCTCCTAGAAGAGTTCGTACTAATCTCAATTATACCAGGTTTCCCAAAAACGTCCGTTCTACCTAACTTATTTAAATGAAAATAATGTAAACAAATTTACTTCAGGTGGAATTCAATTATAGCGATTTAGATTTTAACGATTTAACAGTTTAACGATTTCACGATAGGTTTAAATGATTGAGAAAGAATAGTTTGGATTAGCAAAATTTCAAATCCTATTAGTCTACAATAATGGAGCAAGCACTAATTTGATATTAACAACTGCATGGCTTATAAGATAAAAACCAAAATCATATCGGAATAAATGTCTTTCTCATTTTTACACCTTTATAGATTAGTAGTTTTACGTAACTATTTACTATTTACGTAACTCTTACTATTCCTTAGGGATCCCGAAAGTACTTTTTTATCCCCAGAAATTATCTCGTATAATTTCTAGAGACTATGGTTGCTGGACAGACTGAGTGGACCTATACTGTCATTCCGCTACATGTATTATTATTTTATTATTGATGCACACGTTATCAATGGTATTTTTAATGTATAACGAATGTCTCTATATCAAACTATTGATCGCCCTATGTCTGATATGGTAGAGAGAATTGAATCAGAACTTGATGATAGTCGTCGGAAGGATCGGAAAGTAGCGCCTGAATCCTAATGAAAGGATCTTCTGTCAGTAAAAGATATTACACCTTCACAAATTGTGGATAGTTATGAACGATGGTTGGTGGATGTGATATTCTCTGGCGTGGATTAACGTCGGCAATATTCAATACTACACTCATCCGCAAAGACCATCCTCATCAGTTCGTAATTTAGAGGCAAAAGACGTTCAGATCCCACGTTAAACTGTAGGTCCCTTAGATGCCATTGGCTGTTGGGCTATTAATTACAGTCCTGTCTAAGGAACATATCTTAGATAGTAATAAGACTACAAGATCGCGTCACAATCATCTTACACTCTCATTCATACTTAGCATAAAATAGCTACCTGGGTAACCATTTCAAAAGGTAAATTAATCTAATCTAGTCTAATCATTAAACTGTGGTGCAATTTGAAGGCTAATACAATGAAAATACAAAACATTAATGCATTAATAATACATATTATCATATTTACCAACGCATTAATAAAATATGTCTCTATGTCATTTTTAACATTCTTGCAGCCTTCATCAAAGAGACAATGTTTTTACAAAAAGTCCTTTTCGAAACATTTTACAATAAAACGTAATATAATGCAGACAATAACGTAGCATATTAACATTGTGCGAATAAGTTTAAGTCCAATACCCACTGTTACATTGTTTCAAATTTAGTTAAACTAGCTGAAACCCATCTTTTGTTTTAGTCTAAATTTAATCCACTCTGTAACGACGTTGCATTAATATCTATAATTTATAACTGAACAAACTACGAAAATATCCACTTTGTTCTGGTGTGTGATCCATAATGCTCTCAAGAAATGCCTTTATTCCTTTCATTATGAATTCAAAGCAGAGACAAGACGCGAGAGAAGCTTGACGAAGCGCGGTGGCTAGAGGAATAACGGGACATTTGTTTTGTCAGAGAAATGTAATGCCATTAATTCTGATGTAGAGTTTTGGCTATAGTATCATCATAGTAAGAGAGTAATGGTAGCTTGACAAATCACAGAGATTAAAGAGCGTCAATACATGTGTCTTGTAAGCGAAATGTTATGTTGTAAAGTATTAGACATCGTGTTTTCTACGTAGGCTTCATTGTCATTTTCTGGCCTTGTGTCATCATCAAAATTTAAGAGCAGATGATAGTTTAACAAGGCACTGAGGTTGTAAGGAACATCAAGGTGTTTGTCTTGTTAGCGAAATGTGACGTCATATGTCTTGGTGTTTATAATATAGGCTACATTGCTATGTTCTGACCTCTGTATCATTATCAACGTAGGATAGCTTTTCAAAGCCCACAACGATCGTCAGGGTATTCGTCTTGGTGGCGAAATGTGCCATCATATACGTATGCCATTGTGTTTATAATATTTAGGCTACATTGTTGTGTTCTGTCCTCTAAAGTAGGAGACAGCGAAGGATAGCTTGACAGAGCACAGTGGCTATAAGAAACGTCAAGGCATTTGTCTTGTTAGCGAAATGTGACGTCATACATTATTGCTACTCTCCTGTTGTGGTTGCTGGACAGACTGAGTCAACCCTTCCTCTTGTCAGAGTTGCTTAGAAACATATATTGTTCTTTGTTGCTTCAATAAAATGTAATACTTTAATAGTTATGTGGTAAGTAATGAAGAACATTTCTTATTTCTCATGTGTAAATTTTTTTTAGCTGAAATGTCCAAGAATCTTTAACTCAGATCAAGTTAGCATACTCTATTTTTTACTATGCTATTCTCATCCCTTTCTTCAATTCTTTCTTAAGTTATATACCTACACAATTATTATGTAACATATTCACTGATTACATATATCTGCTGCTGTGGAGGTATTTCAAATAATAACTATTATTAGATGTAACACAGAAAGTTACTACATTAGCTAATTTAAACAATTTCAAAATAATGTATATAAGTCATTGCGTTAAAAATACTCTCACCCCTTTTGTGTAGCAAAAGAGAGAGGGAAGAATTAATGAAGACATAAAGTACCGTGATAACATTCAATACAGCAACAATCAAACGGGTTTCAATTTACAATTAAACACATTCGTCGCTCTGCCAGTTCGGTTTTATCGAAATGAACATTCCCCCCACCCGCCCCCCAGCTGGTGGCTCCGTCTCACAGTTTTGTTCTCTGCTTTAATTGATTCCCTGAATATTTATGACTTGTGTAATCCCCCGCTAATGGCTAATGGCTAATGTCTAATGGCGGGGCGCGCAGTTTCTTTAATCGTCTTCATTAATGGGCTCCGGTCCCGTATTTTTACACCCTCCGATGGTAGCGGTTTACTTTCCATTATGTAATGAATAAGTCGAATATTTAATGGTCCTTTCAACTTAGTTATGTTGTTCTTTAAATTCATTGTGTTTATTTGAAGTAGATTTAAATCTCTATGAATAAAATTATAGTTTTGTCTGGACCTTCCTTGGAATTATTATATTCATTTATTCGTACGTTTTCTACCCCAAAAACCGAAAACGAAAATTTCTCATAAATTTCTTTCTGGCTGTTTGTCTTTTTGTAAATCTTCTCAGTGAAACATCAGGAGCACTTACTATGATGAAAGATATTTTCAATATCTTGTATGTCATTTTGAATAGGATTTGTGTATTGTTCAAACTGACTCACGCCCTATTGAAAAAAATTTATTTACTACCCTGTGGTTAATAGGTTAGATCATGGATATGTCTTGAGTAATGTTTTCAGTTCATATAAACAGCTGTTCTTATTATTTTATATTAAAAAGCATTGTGTTTTCTTGTATTTGTATTTTTAAAGACATATCCATTTCAAAAAGTTTTTAAATACCGACTTTCGAGTAATATTAACTCAATACAATAGCTCTGGTAGTTTCTTTGGAAACCTGTTACATATTTTCCGTCTTAAAAATCTCCAACATCCTCCCCAGATCTAAGACATATCCATGTTAAAAGCTTTTAAATACCGACTTTCGAGTAAAATTATTTGATATATTTTTTCTAAGTTTTACTAAACATGTGATCAATTAAAGTGGACAGAAATAAATAACCAGCTGTGATATTAATATCAATATTAGTTTGTTCTCAATGATCATTGAATTCAAACCTATTTAAAAATTATACTGCACTGAAATGTTATGTTAATGTAAAAACTACTTAACTCTAACTTATCAAAGGAGTTTTAAGTCTTGGGTAGTTATTCTTAGTTAAAATATCTCAATAAATATTTCATTTGATTTTATTGTAGGCCTAGTATAAGCTTTAGGTCTAAGCCACAATTGGTATGTAATTATATTTGCTGACAATGATTAAAATTTGTAACACGAAAATGTCAACAAATCTGATTTGCAATAAGTTTTATGACTTCCCTAATTTCATAACTGTCTCCAGGGAGTATATATAAAATTAATTAATTGGATAACTTTTATAACGGATAAATATATATATTGAGATTTCAAGCAATAAAATAAACTTTGAAATGTAGGCATATTTTGTTTAACAGAAAATATAACAGATTTACGTTTTATATGGCACTTAGCCTGTGTAAGATTGTAAGAGTTGAAGTTTAGACCACGATCATCTATAGTTTTGGGGGGTGTTGGCAATTTTCGGGACCAAAATTTGAAAATGTGATATAATTTGGCTATTGACGTCATAGTTAGGTTATAAGAACAGCTGTTTACATGGACAGAAAAAATTTCCTTTAGAGATATCCATAATCTAACCTATTTATTTCCCACAGGTAAGTAAATACAACCATTTTTATGATTTTTTATTACATGGAAGATAAGGTAATATTTAAAAACACTTAGCAGTAACAATATTATTTCTAGTGTAAAGGATCTTTAGCATTTCAGCATTGACCTCGCCGTCGAGAGCAAGGGTGGGTCGTTGTGTCCCCCCTCACCGCGCGGTCAAGCCAAGATATTTATTTCTCTGTGGAGGGAGCTTGCCGTCTCTGTTTTCATTTCAACTGCGATCGCAATTTTCCTGGAAATCCCTCACTTCCCCTCCAATTTCCCGCTAATCAACTCTCCTGTCTTGTTCCTTATTGAAGATAAATTGCTTTCTTATATATAAATTCTCTTGGAGAAAGGATGCTGTTCATAAGTTTTAAGGTATGCGTTTTAAAGCGTTAATTTTATTGTAGGCCTAGTATAAGCTTTAGGTCTAAGCCACAATTGGTATGTAATTGTATTTGCTGACAATGATTAAAATTTGTAACACGAAAATGTCGAAAGGAAGTATAAGTTCAAGGTTTGTAGGTTAGGATATAAACTAAACATTTTTTTTATTTACGATAATTATAAAATATTAGATTATCAATTAAAAGGAGTTATTTTTTTCTTTAGGTAAACAAAAAACAATATTTTAACAATTTTTATTTTATTTAATAAATTTTATAAAATATTTATCAAATTTTATAAATTTATATACTGTATTATTTTCTACATAAAATAAAAGGTATAACAAATTTGTAAATTGTAATTTACATGTCTTTGTCAAAGACAAATCAATACTAGTTTTTTTTATCAAAAATTTTTTGCTTTTTTCATTAATTTTTAAAAATTTGATTTTATATTTACATGGACAGAAAAAAAAATATTCCTTAAATATCTTTATATTTCATTTAAAAAATCTAAACATTTTATGTTTTTATTATGGAGATGTTAAATTCATATTAACAATATTTTTGTAAAACAGATATTTATTTCCTGTTTAAATCTGCCTTTTTCAAAAACGTATTTTTTTCTTGAAACCTCACTTATTTCATATAGAAAACAACTTTATATGAAGATGTTATAAATTTTGTATAAATGTATAAAATTTTTTATTGTAAATGCTAAAGTGTAAGCAACTAATAAATTTTATGTAATTTATGTGTGAAATAATATGAGACATTTCAATAATTGAAAAAATTTTTTATTATTTTTAACTAAACATTTTTTTTATTTACGACAAATAATGTAAAAATTAAAAAATTCCCAAACACGTTACCTCCGATTATAAAGTGAGTGTTGGTTTTTGTATCGTGTACTTTCGTAAAGTCCTACTTTATTCATAACAAAATTAGAAGGATATTTAATCGAATCCAGACATATGAAACCATGGCATAGTGCCACCCTAAGTCCCCAAATTACAAGCATACCAACAACGTGGATTATATTGGTGTTTTAATGATACAAATACTTTTACACAAAAAGATAAAAACTTTAAAGAGGCTAGTCTTACATATTAATAAAATACATATTAAATGTGTAGCACGTATACTCATCTTCCTCGTCGTCTCTGAAGTTTGAAACTACTTTTTATCAATTCATTTTTTGATCATATAATTTGATCAACTCCAATGGTCATGTTTATGAGGATTGTTATTTTACATTTTAGTATATTTCCTTAAAGTAGTCTATGTTGTCCCATAACAATATTAGAAACTCATTTCCGGATGTTAATGGTATCATGGACATTACATGGCTTAAGATTTTGATGCTCGATATGCATTTTTATCGAAACGCTAGATGATTGTGTTCTTCAATAGCTTCCTCAATTTTTGTATTCAGAACAGATTAAATTTCTCTGTAAATCTCATCTGTCGTCAGTTTAGTGAACCTGTTAGACACTAGCGCCTACGTGACCGTGTTGCCCTTTGGGGGCAAGCAACTGAACCTGCTCTCGTAGTGCAATAGACTGCCACAGGGCATGTCTATAACCAAGTAAGCGCTTTCTACTCCTATGCTCTGAGTGGCTGAACCGGCTAACGCGCTACGCTGACGAGCGTAACGTTCTAGCCATTCGGAAGTGCTAGGGTTTGAATCCCGACCATGAGAAATCCCAATTTGGCTTGCAAATGTGTGGTATAGCGGAGAGGAGGGCCCACCTTAAATAAACGGTGGCCGGCTTAGGTGGAAGTTGACGGCATTTGTAGGCTTAATTGGGATTGCAGTGGACACCTCTTTTGCTTTTGTGGTTAGTTATAAGGGGGGGTTATATTCAATAGCTTCCTCAATTTTTGTATTCACAACAGATTAAATTTCTCAAAATATCAATGAAATTAAATTTAAATTTAGAATTTCAGAAACACAGGAAGACAGAAATTTAGTTCAAAAATACGTTATTTGTCGTTACAGAAAGACAGAAATTTATCTAAAACCTTATTCAACATTTCTGGGGAATAAAACGTAATAGTAACCAAAAAGCATAATTCAAAGTAGACAAAAATCTTACAAATATATTGATTATATTATGTTCTACATTAATAACTCAACATGTAGGTTAGTTTATATCCAAAGTATGAAGTATCTTTGATTAAACATGCGTATTGATTACGCATGTGACGTAATGGTTGCAAAACCCCGTAAAACTATTATTTTATTTTCTGATAATCTTTAGTAGTTCTATATCCCTAGAGACCCAACAATATTTTTTTGTTTTTGATAACAAAAATATGTATTTTGGTCAAAATAGCAATTTGTCAAATTGATATTAGAAAAAATCAGCTTAAAAATCTGATAGTTGACACTTCGCGCTGTGAGATTAGGTGGATGTATACGTAAAAAGGTTTGGGAAAACTTAAGTTACGCCACTAAACAATTAAGTATCATATTTGAAGTGTATATTTTCGTATGTAAAATAAAATAAAGTATACATTTAGAAGAATTTTCTCTTACAGTTTTTATCAATTATTACGAGTATCAATTCTCCTTAAAACCATTCAAAACAATAACAATATTTTGAATTTTTGGCTTTTGTGCTTTTCTATGGCTTCGGAAATTTTTGGCATTTTTTAAGGGGAACAATCCAAACTCCAGTCTTGTTGCTAACAAATTTCTTTCTGTTGTAAGGAAGCATAATTAATCAGTAGCCAGAAGGTCCAGATTTGAACCGGTTACCTTCAGCTTTGTAGGCGGACACTATAACCACACTGCCACCCAGCCAGTTAAACTAGGCCTACTGGTTAGCTATATTTTACAAATATTTAAAGTTCAAATCTTTAAAAATTTCCCTTTAAATATACATTGTACAGCATATTCAAATACACAGCAAACTATCTCTAAAACTTCAAAGATAACGCTTCTGGTTATAAAAAGCATTGGAAATAAAATATAAAACACAGTACACAACAGTAACATCTAAAGAATGTAATGTATGTGCTGGAGTGCAGAGGAAAATAGGTTGGTAGTAAATAAAAGTGGGAGCGTTGGTACACCTGGGGTGTTTCCTAGGCAACCGACTGCTCAAGTCACCCGCGCCTCCTTCCATTGGAAATGAACTTGGAGGGAAAGTAAATAAAACATTCAACATCATTTGTCGAAACGAACGATCTTGGACTTGCAACCCATGGAAGAAATTTCACTGTAATTGATTTATACTGGATTATTTAAAATATTTAGTATTAGAGAGTTGAAAATGTAAATATAATTTGTAGTGTATGATTAAATTTCAATAATCGTAATATTTTCTTTATTTATGAGTTCCGGTTCAATTTATTTGTAAGAAATCACTTTGATTTTATCAATACAGTATAGGTTTTGAGCTAGTCCATGTTAGTGTTGTGTAGTTGGTTTTAAGCCATTTCAAGCCAAGTAGTATGAATGAGAAATGAGTGTAAGATGATTATGAACAAATCCTTTAGTCCTGTTACTGACTAAGGCTGACATCTTCCTTAGACAGGACTGTTAATTAATAGCCCAACAGCCAATGACATCTAAGGTACCTACAGTTTAACATGGAACCCGAAACACATTTGCCCCTTAATAATTAAGAACTGGACTAATTATGACGATGATTTGTTTTCGGATGAATGTAGCATTCAATCGTGCGGACATTAATCCACTTTTTTTAAACAGTAATACAGTATTAAACGTGTAGTTTTATGTTGAAATATTGCATAATAAAAACAAAAAATATTGTTTATCCTTTGACCTTAAATTAAATATACTTTCTATTTCATTGACTTTTACTGTTATATTATTAAAAATTAGAACTATTGAAATAGCTTTAATCTAAAAACTTAATTTGGGCAAAGAAATTTGCGCCGGGTAAAGCTAGTAATAGATATTAGTCGAGAGTTGAAAAGAAATTGATAAGTTATACAAACTTTCAAACTTCAAGCTTGTGATCAAAATCAATTTAAACGTCTATTTAGTTGGGATAGTGCTATTGGAAATAAAGTAACTATTAGGTTATTTGGATGATTTTTTTGTTATTTTGGTCATGTAGTAGATGTATATACATGTATAAATGATATTTTCACTTTGTTTAACTCAATGAACCCGAAATTCTGCGCCAACATATCTTAAAGAAATACATACATTTTAAATGTATTTTAAAAATAACTAATATAGCCTAATAAAGCTATCCTTAAGTGAATACACGTCTTTTTAAGCCAACTTTAACCGTAATATTATACTCTACATAAAACGTACGATATTATCCTTTATTTGACAAATATTATTTACATATATTACGACACGCAAAAAATTAAAGATAGTTCAAGTCAATTAGATTGTCTAGTTTGACCCATACTTTAATTTCTCCCACTTATACATATAGTATATGGAGAAACAATAATTATTGTTTTCATCAAAATTTTTGAATTGAGTTCAGATTGGATGTATCCATTTTAGAGTCCCCTGAATCTGGAAATGGGTTTCGACGTGATGTCTGTCCGTCCGTATCTGTGTGTGTCTGGATGTGTACAGAGCCACAGCCTACCCCGTTGGTCCGATTTAGATGAAATTTGGTAAGTATTTATGTATTATAGGCTTTTTTTAATTTTTGATTTTTAAGGTTAGGTCACCCCTAAATACCAATAAAACATGAAAAATCCATGTTCTCAAAAATGGCTTTAACGATTTTTATTGAAATTTATTAGTTTATAGTGCATAGAGTACTAAATAATATGGCACTACCCAAATGTCTTTAAAAATTATGGTTGAAAAGTTATGAGCTTTAAATGTCAAAAATCTATTTTTTAACTTTAACGCGAAACGATAAAGGTAAAGTAAAATGCGACTGTCACCACAAAAACCAATTTAAAAAACTAAACAAATTAGTATTTTAAATTATTTGTTTACGATTAACGGTTCCAGAGAAATATTGGATTTACTGTCAATGTTAAATTCAGCACATCGTCTAAGAGCACCCAATGAGAATAACATTGGAGAATATTTAAAAAAATCTATTTCTTCCTTGTTTCCCAGCAATTTTCTATGAAACTTGGTATGCAGGGTGAGGCCACATCACCCAATAAAAACAACTCTAAAAAGCTCGGTATTACTGGGCGGTAGGGGGCTGTGCCTCCCAAAAATGTATAACAAATAATTTAATTTTGTTTCTCTTATTATTATTTTCAAAAATTGGATGATGTTTTCACACAATAAATGATATTTAGATAAACCTTAAAGAGTGTTATAGGTTTATTTTTAGGGAGAAGTATGAGTGTGTCAGTCCAACTAATACCGTTTATTTTGAGATAAATAAGATTCTACTTTACGAATATTTACTACAGAACGAACAACGGTTCTGCTCATACCTAACCCTTTTTGACTGATATACGTATTTGGAAATAAAATAAGAGTTTTCAATAAATTAACGGTTATCAAGTGTCGGTTGATGGCGGGGGGGGGTGTTGAGAAGGTTGTGACGGGCTAAGCCCTCAGCTAAACTCGCTGATCCGTTTAAGAAAATTTGCTCCGCGCTGGGATTTGGGGCTCAAGTGGCTTCTTTGAGAAAGAGAATATATAATTTGTTTTGCGATGATTAAAATTTATTTGCACCGCATAAAGTGGAAACCCTATAATTGAATTGGATTTTTAACGCTGTTAAAGTCAAAACCGTAAATTCAAAAGTTTGTAAATGTATTGTAAGTATATGTACTAGTGCAAGTTTCAAGAAATTTCATAATCAAGCAAAAAACGATTATTAGAATAAATCGTCGATTCGGATTATGATTCAGGTCTTGTTAAGTATTAAAATTGTTGAAGTTAAACAGTAAAAATGGTTACATGGTCATACAATACATAACCCTGGTTTATCATGTGTAATAGGTTGAAATATCAACAATGTAACTTTAAAAGGATTTCAGTTACCTCTCTCCGAAAAACCTTCTAGATAGTTTCGTAAAACTAAAGTTTCGGGGAAAAGAGACAAACTAACTTTCTGACATTTACTTTCAAAATAATATCACTTACTTCAGAATTTAAGGTTGAGTTGCGGATTTAAAAAAATATAGTTTAGTTATTACTAATTCGACGTGAAAAGTAAACTATTAATTTTATAATAATTATTACTCCATTGAAATCATATCAAATGAATTTCAATTTTTCAAGCTAGTGCAGAAAAACGTTGGTCGTAGTAGTTGGTCATTGTTGGACCGACTCAGTTAACTAAATCACGGCGCATGCTGTGCAACATAGGCCTTAACTGCTGAGTAAGGAAAACGCGCCTTACACACGCCTAGCGGCGATTTTGACTCTTTCGACGATTTTGAAGCCAGTAGATCATTCCTGATCCTAAACTCACATTAGAACTTTTAAACTAGTTTAGATTAAATGTTGTTCGATGTTGTTAGTTGTTTGTTGTTTAAGTTAAATGAGCTTCAAGAAGTCAGTTGTTTATCAATCTATATAAATAAAATTAGAGGTTTGTCTGTACATTGCTCAGAGTTATTCATTTTTTAGTTATTTTTTTACATTTCGTGCGTTAGAGAAGCTGAAACAAGTCTTATCTCAATTTTTGTCTATTGGTCTGTGACGCTCCAGAAGGCATTTTACGCCGTCTTCTCCGAAAAAATGGTAGAACCGAGAACAAAGAAACTTATTTCGTACATTCTCTACATTCCAGATAAGGTTTTAATGCTTAAAATTGACCGCCGACCCTTAAAAAGTAAATCACAAGCATTTAAAAACCCACTTTGTACGCGATATTAGTCACATTTTGCTTTCAAATATCAATGAATCACCTACTGGTAATAATCAGCTGTCAAATCAATATCTAAATATATAAAACAAAGTCGTGTTAGTTACACGCATATAACTCGAGAACGGCTGGACCGATTTTAATGATCTTTGATTTTTTAGATTCGTGTCTGCTCCGGTCATGCTTTAGGCATATTTAGTTTCCATAAATTCAATTAGTTTTCATTTTATAGCGTTTTAATTTTCTAATTAACCTTATGGGGAATAAGTTTGTTTACAAATTATCTACAATCAAAACATTTGATTTCTTAAACCAGCTGTTTGTTTACTGTCCGTTAGCAATAATTATGTTTTACTATCTAATGCCATCTGAATCATTCATTAATGTAAAACTATGAAGTAAAAGTGTACGGTACAAAATGAACAGCTTTATTCGCCACGTTAATACGGTTTTTGGGAATTATGTACTGTATTTATATTCCTTTTTTTCTGTATGATTAAAAGTCCGTGTTTACATGTTTGCCAAATAACAAAAAATTACAATGTTTATACATATTGAGTTTATTATAATAATCAGCTGTTGTATATTTAAAGCTTTCACAACGAAGCCGCAATGCTAATTGACTTCAGGACATGGCCAATCTTAAAGTTAACATGTATTTACTGTTAGGCGTTACGAAGTTCGCCGGGTCAGCTAGTTAGTTTATATTGGTCATTTATTTTAAACCCATTTCGAAATCATACTATATTAAAGTTATTTTAGCTTATAACTAATTATAATAATGGTTTAATTGTCGTGTAATGCTATATAATAAAGCTGGGTATTGGTTTATTTTCTTAGTACTAATTTGTTTAGGATTTTAGGTTTACATTTTGGTATGATAATCTTTTTTTCTTTAAACTGAATCTTACAAACCGTAGAAAGAACGGGCTTACTGCTAGTATTAGGCTAATTAATAACTTTATGTTTTGTAATAATATTGTTATTTTATTTTTTTAAACATGGTTCTTGGGTATACATACTATGTTCTTAATTTAGTTATTGTTGGCTTCTACACCCAACAGTATAACATGAACTTTAATATTGACATTTACACAAAAGGGAAAACACGAGAGAAGTTCTTAAATGCTTAAAATATATTATTGTTGTGATTTTCGATCTTTTATTGTATTTTAATTTCTCCCCTTCTACATAGAATAAAGAGAAAGTACTGTTTTTGTGTATCCAATTAAGGCTCCTTGAATCCCAAAAAATTGTTTTCGGACTGATGTCTGTCTATTCCTTAAATTAGGTACACGGGAGCACTTCAGCTAAATCTCCAGATAACATTTTTTATTTTAGATTTAAGGCTGCGGCAGTGCGCTACAGCGAATTTAATTAACATTTAATGGTTGATAGTTTTTAAGGCCCCAAATAATAGAACACTACACGCATGTCTTTAAAACTAATAGATCGAAAGTTATGAGCTTTTAAATGTAAAAGATATTTGTTTGATATTCTGGCAAAACAACAAATTTGTAAAATAGCTTGACCATCTCCATTAAAACCAGCTCAAAAAACTAAACAAATTAGTATTTCGAATCATTAGTCTACCTTAGTGGTTACGAACGGGTCCGGAGAAAATTTAGGTGCACTGTCCGTGGTAAACGCAGTACGTTGTCTGAATGTTATTCTCATGGAGAATAATATAACTAATATCGTAATAAGAATTTTATCCTTACAGAAATTATTTGTTCCTTATTTCTCAAACTTTTTCGTTAAATTTGGTATTTGGTGTGCTAATCACCCAAGAAAACCCACTCGGAAATGTTTGGTATTAACTGGAGAGGCGGAGGGTTATGTTACGATTTGTTTATATAACAATCATATTAACCTGTTTTCTCGTGTTTTTATTTTTGTTATTTTTAAAACAATACATTTTTAAATTACGTAAAAGTTTTGTTTTTCAATTTATTTACGGGAGAAAGCATGTATCAGTCCACTGATAATGTTTATTTTAATACGATTCTCCCAATATTCACGATAACCATTCAAAGAGCTCTGCATTTCATGAAATAAACTCCTCCGGGTTGCACTTCTTCCGGTTTTACTTTTGATAGTTTTTTTTAATGGATATAGTATTAGTTAATTCATTGATAAAGGAAACGGCTTACTCTGTGACATGAATAGAACGTGGATAAAAATGTACTCGAAGAATGATATTGTTATAAGTGAAAACCAAGTCCAGCATTGTTACAACGTACTCGCACATTGTTTCAAAGGGCGAAATGACATATGATTCACCAGCCAGTAATACCAACTGAAATGGAGGGATTTTTATTAATCCCGGCCGGGACACAGTTATGACATCGACGGCAGTAATCTAGGAAGCAATTTATATAACTTTGTGTTGTTGCATACGTAACTAACCGGGCTTGGGGCTATTGTTATGTAAAACCTGGCTTACGCTTTGCGGTACAGTCACGGACTCGCTGTAGACCGGTACAGTCCGGTGTGCTAATAATGTATCATGATGAGGAGATGGTACAGTACGCTCTTTAAATGATGGTTTACAAATATGAATAACAAATAATTACCAAATTATTAATTGTTTAAACCGTAGTTTTACAAATTTTTTGACATGGATATGTCTGGAGGGGGTGTTGACAATTTTTTCAGACAAACATTAGAAACAGTGACGTCATTTATTTAGTGACACCATATGATTAGTGACGTCATAGCTTGGTTATGGGAACAGCTGTTTAGATGAACTGAAAACGTTCCCTTTAGACATAACCATGATCTAATTTATTTCCCACACAGTAAATACAAACATTTTATCTAATGATCTAGGTTTTGTACTTTTACAATAAAATATTTTTTTAAGTGATCCTATTAGATAGTACCTTGAGCTATCCACAGTTTTAACAATATTTAAACCATAGGCATAGTCATATATCCTTATTTTTAGGCCTAATTTCATAGAGGAATAGAGGAATAATTTTTCAATAATTATTATTTGTAGTGTAATGAATAATGACGTCAGGAGAGATCTGATATCATTAAGAGTAATATGGTTGAAAGTTACTTTTGACACTTTAATGCAGCTAATTGATAATTTTAGTCTTAGTGAAGGTGGTAGAAACCGCTACCGTCATTCTACAAAGGACTTGTTTGAAAATAATCATGAAAGAATAACTGTGTATAAGTTGAGTTTACAAAAGTATGCTTATTTTATTTTTTAAGATGATGCTTCATAAAAGTTAAATATAGTCTAGTGTTTAATCTTGATATAATTAATGTTAAAGCTAAAAAATCAAAATGTTTCTAAAAAATTCAAATCAGTAAACTCCTGTTTTGTATGGATTGTTTGATTCAAATCCGCCTATTGTGAGAAGTATTTAGTTCAAAAACAAATAGCCACAGAGAATATAATTATTTCTCAACTCAATCATTTAGTATTATTTTTGAATTAAACAATTTGTATTGTTTGTAAATCTCCTTATACTTTAGGACAACATTTGATACGGTTTTGTTTAATAATTATGTAATTGTTTGAAATGTATGATAAATGTAAACAAACTAACTGTAATATTCATTTAAATGTAACGGCTTGATTTTTAGTTCTACTTAAACCACTTTTATAGAGTTAGGTTTATGAGAGGTAAACGGTTTTATTTTAATAGGGCGTGGGTCAATTTAAAGTAAACTAAAACATCATGGGCGGATGGGGGGGACATGAGGGGGCATTACACCCCAAGCCTTTTGGTAAATATGTTTATTTTTATCGTTATTAGTTGTCTGAAATTGATCTTTAAAAATCTCCATTGATCTTTGAAGAACACCCACCATACAGACTAAATACAAATTATATTAACAGTTGAAATACAAAAATATATATTTTAGTCCAATAATAAATATTATGATTGCTGCCGCTCCAATATCGTCACAATAGTTGTGGGAACCAAAATCGTATTTTTTTAAATCATATTTTTTTTAAGAAAAATGTTTTTGGAATAATATAAAACAATTTTTGGCTTGTATTTTCAAACATTTCCCAGCTGAGGGCCCCAGACCCCTTTCAAAAAGTGGGTATTCCGTACCCCCAACCCCTCCCAGGTTATTACCCCCCCTCCACAAAATGTTCTCTAATTCCGCCCTTGAAAACCATTCTCTATACTGCATAGAGTAATGAAAAAGAGTTTCATTATTGTAGAGGCCCTCGTTATCACGCATTACATAAACGCGACTCAGACAGTATTTGATGTAAGTTCCATTTTGGCTTTTCTGTGGTGTAAATCGTAAATTAAACCTTAAAGCGCTACTAAAAATCACGGTTTCTGCTCATTTAGTGCAAAAAAATCAAAATATTATTTTCCTAATGTTCTTTTTTGATTTGGGTAGCTTGAATAAAGTAGGAAACAGAATTTTTTAGGCCTATTTTTTAGGTATTAAAAAGTATTTTTTTCGTTTGGATGAGCCATTTCAGTTAATAATAATTAGTTAATAAATCCTATAAATTAAAAATATTTACACAATGTACACTATCTACTGCTGAAACACAATGAAAATAAACACACGTCGACAAAAATTTAAACAAACAAGGTTAGCGAAAGTAAAAACGACTGGCCAAAATGACTCGCGTATATAAGCGTAAGCAGCAGTACAGGAGCGAACGAATACTATCCAAAGTTGCCTAGTAACGGATTTCAGTCCCTAGGTATTCCAGCAAAGCCGCCATATTAGTTTTGTGAGTGCATCATCAAAATCAACCTCACAATGCACTCTAACGGTTGTTACGCGAACTACAGCGCAGTAAATGTGGCGAAATGATTGATTGCGTCTACAGGCGTCAGCCGCGTCGTGCGACCCTACTGTGCAGTGTTTAAAGGCGCTAGCCGCCCCGTAAGGTTTAACTAATAATACCATGAGTTCAAGCAATAAACAGACAATACAAGGCAAGTCTAATTTTATTTATACATAAGATACATAACTTTATCAACCACTTCAGAATCTAACAACGGATTACCAACGTGGTCTCTGGATACGGTCACAGTCGAGGAGTTAGATACTTGGAGTACTTGGGGTAGTAGTTTGGCCGGTGGGGTGCCAGGATGGGCAGGTCGGTGCGAGGGCGCGGTAGCGGGGCGAAGTGAGGTCGCGTGGGAGGGAGGGACGTCCTCAGGAAGGTGGCACGCCGCGGGTAGAACGGAGGGTAGCCGATGGGAGCCGAGCGGTTCTGTCGCAACGTCCTCAGATTCGCCCTCTTGGAGTCACTTCCTAGACCCATGCTTTGACACTGCGTTGGAAACACTAATAAATTAAATACCATTTACTTCAACTAAAACAAGTTAGGGCACCTTAAATCGTCCAAAATGAATTGTTTTGTGTTTTTAAGCTCTAACTATATTTTTGACATGGCTCTGGGCGGGGGGTTATGGTAATTTTCGCGACCAAACTTTGAAACAGTGACGTCATAGCTTGGTTATAAGAACAACCGATTAGATGAACTGAAAACTTCCCTTTAGACATATCCATGATCTAACCTATTTCCCACAGGAAAGTGAATACAAATATTTTTGTTCTTTAGAATTTCCTCTTTCCGATGAAAACGATGTAACGTTAGTGACGTCATACGGTCATGAAAACAGCTGTTTACAGGAACTGAAAACATCCCCTCATACAAAGCCTTTTAATTATTTTTTTAACTTATCTAAATATTATCCAAGATTATTTGTTTTCATCAAAACAATGTTTATTTGTGTGATATAATCGTACTAATTACAAGGAGCTGTCATCTGCTTTTAAGCGCCCGGCTAAGCCTTCATATGCTAGGATTTGGCATCGAAAAAACTATTTTACTTTATTTATTACTACTCAAAATAATAATGAAGCCTTCGCAAATATTTCAGAAGATCTTTTGATAAACCTTTATAGTTTTGTAGTGAAAAGATAACAAAAAAATGTATAGTATTAAAAAATAATTAATTTAGTATTATTATTAGGTTTTATGAAATTAATAATTTTAAAAATAACAATGATAAATAGGAGATGCACTTTTTAATCATATTAACCCTTATATTCATCTTAAATATCCAATAAGGTGAGTCGGTGTCTAATACATGAATATGAAAGTTTCATGTTTGTAAAATCACACGACAGAAAATCCCTTAAACAAAATTTTAATTAACAATTCTTAAAACTACTAATAATAGAATTCACATTTTTACAATACATACGAACATTAAATTGGATAAAAACTTACGTTAAAAGTTTATTACCATAAGTTTTCAATGTGTTAAATTCGTAAAATCTTATTATTATTGTATTTTAATATTCTAAAACCTAACTATATCAAATTAAGTAAGTACTATTCCAAAAGATACAGTGAAAATACAAGTATATTGTTATGTTAAATAAGAAAAATTTGGAATTTAAATTATTTTAAAGTAATAGTATTTTTTGCATTAATATTTCAACGGAAACCCAAAAATATATTTCGTATTAACTTACCCGGTTAGGGACTGTTAGGTTGCTTGCTAGTTGCTTGCTGGGGTTGGCTAGCTCCATGCAGACTATATATAGCAATGTTGGTTCGCTATGTCAGCTACTTCCGGTACAGGCAGACAGCTGTTGTGATGACGTGGTAGGAGATAAAATTTAGATAATGAATCTCTTCCTACTGGATAATCATTTGATAAATATACGTGGTCTTAATTTTTAAAACTTGTATTTTACATTCTTATACGATAGTATATGGGGAATGTACTGTTTTCATCAAAATTTTCGAATTTGAGTTGGGAGTGGATATATCCGTTTTAGGGGTCCCCTTAATTTAAAAACATAGTTTTCCAATAATTATAAGATAATATTATTTTATCATAGTATCATTATTTTGAAATAGGTTTAAATTCAATGATCGATATAAACAAACTAATATTCACTTTGATATGTATGATATTATTTGGTTATTTATATCGAATAAATCATTTTTGTAGATAACATGTTTTGTAAAACTTAAAAAAAATAATGTCTAACATTGCTCAAAACTGGGATTTTGACAACTGATTTGATTTTTTAGGGTGTGTGTCAGTTTCAAATAGATAAAAACTCGAAAAGGTGTGGAATAGGGAAAATAAGTTCCTTATAAATATGGGTCGTGGATGCTCTAGTTTCCACGGCAAAGCGTATAGGGGTGAAGAAAAACAGACTTAAAATTGCCTGTCTGGGCTATCTCAGCTTTGTTGGGTTATGAAACGTAAAAATAACCAGAAATATGATAATTCCAAGCATTGGACAGATAGAACTCTAATTTTATCTATATAAAATGGTGTCACATAAATGTGTGATGGGCTTTAAAGGACCTAATTCTTCAGAGATAAATCAGAATGCCTTAGTTCTGGAGGGTGTTGGCGATTTTTAAGATGGAAAATATGTAACAGGTTTCCATAGAAACTACTAGAGCTATTGTATTGAAGTTTTAATATAAAAAAATAAGAACAGCTGTTTATATGAAGTGAAAACATTCCCTTTAGACAAATCCATGAGCTAACCTATTTCCCACAGGGAAGTAAATACAAACATTTTTTTTATTTCTGCTTGGTATAGCCATAATACGCCAGTTTCTTTTTTGAGAAAATATTTATTATTTTAAAAATCCTTTCAGATATGTTTGTGAAACTTGGCAAAAGTATTCACTACTAAGGTACGTATCGTTTGTAAATAAATTATTTTTTTAACTTTCCAATTTCAAAATGGCGGTCATTTGAATGTTTTAATGTCAGATTTCACGAAAATTGGTACCTAACTAATTTTTGCGATGGACAAATTGTTTAGTATTTATTATAAAAACCCCTACAAAATATTATTTGTTAATAAAATTGGTTCGTAAATAAACCTGTAGAATCAGGTCCTGTATAGCCCATTACATTTTTGTTGTGACACTCTGTATATTAATATAAGGTAATTGAAACTACAGCGATTACATATAGTATAACCTTTACCCGTCCGATCAAACATCGGAACAAATTATGAGATCCTCGGAGCCTTCAAATCCCTGAATATCCTTGAACGGATCTGCGAGTTTAGCCGTGGCTTAGCCTGTCGCGAGCTTCTTAGCGCAGGCTGCCGTTAATGTCGATTGATGGATATGCCCTGCAACCTGCAACCTGCAACCTGCAACCTGCACCAGGCGTAGGTCCGCTATTAATGTCTAAATTTTAATGTGTAACCACACAATTCTGGTTAACGTCAAGGCAAAATAGAAAAATGTTTGTATTTACTTCCATGTGGGAAATAGGTTAGATCATGAATAGGACTAAAGGGAAGGTTTTTAGTTCATCTAAACAGCTGTTCTTATAACCAAACTATGACGTCACTGTTTCAAATTTCTGTCGCGCAAATTGCCGATACTTCCCCCCCTCCCCGAGCAAAGACATTCCATGTAAAAATTTATGTAGACACATCTTAGAACTTAAAATGTATTCTTGAAAGTGAACGAATTTTGGATAAATATAGCTATGACATATGAAATGAATGTTTGACATAACACTTAAAACCAACGCCTAAGACAAAGGTTGCTGAATCGAATCCAGCTGCTGGCGACTCTTGTCAGAACATGAGCGGTAACTTATAGCGGTTTTATGGTGTGTAAAACATGAAAACAATTAAAACACTTACAGTATTGACATCTTTTGGTTATTTATCTTTATTAAATCAATTTTGTGCATCTTATGTTTTGAAAAAAATATGTTATTTTTTTATTTTATTTTCATATAGCGTGGGTCAGTTTAAAGCAAATGTCGGTAACGTATTGGTTGTTTAAGATCGTTCGAAACAATAATACGTATAGAAAATAAATAAGAATGAGAAATATTGATGCGAGAGGCTTATTTTTAGTGAGAAGTGTTACACAAGACTTTAAGCGTTACAGAGATATGAACAGAAATTGAGAAAAGGTCCATTTCGGATTTTATAGGATGTAAAACATCGACAAAACATGATAATTGCAATAAGTGTACCGACGAAACTCTAATTTTATCTATGTGAACGTGAGTCTAAATGTGTGTATGTGGTATGTGTATACGCGATGGTATGAGCATGTAACGGCTTAGGCTGGCGGCTTACACGGAAGCTGCGGCGGCTATAAAGGCGTGGTGCCGGACGCCTGGACGCTTTACTGCCGAATCATCCTCGCCAGTTTTACAGCCCGGCTCGCCGGATTACCTACCTTAATTTATCGTTGTAAAACAAACAATATAATCGCTAAAGTTTAATATTACTTCAAAAAATTGTTTCAAATAATTTGTACAGAGATTGAGATTGCCTCCTAAACATTTTCGTTTCACAGAGTAGCCATTTCTTTTTTGACATGGATACATCTAACAATTCATTAGATTAGATTATTGAAATGGCAATCCTACCACAAGGTGGATATTTTATGCCAAGTATGAATGAGGATTAAGTGTAAGATGATTGTGGCGCGACCTTGTAGTCTTGTTACTGACTAAGGCTGACATGTTCCTTAGACAGAACTGTTAATTACTAGTCCAACAGTCAATGGCATATCTAAGGGACCTACAGTTTAACACGGAATCCGAATCACTGCCTTTGAATTACGAACTGGTCCAATTATAAGAAAGACCTTTACGGATTAACGTAGTATTCAATAGTACGGACGTTAATCCACACAAGAGAATAACACTACACTTACTGACTATCGCTTACAACTATCCACAATTCATGACCTCCATGTAGTTGGATTACAGGACGACGCCACCATCCCAGTCACATGGATGTTAGCAATTCACGTTACGTGAAAATTGTAACTGGTGACGTCATAAGCTTTTAAGAGCAGCCCGAGTAGAGGAGTTGAAAACATTCCCTTTAGACGTAGTAACGGCTTAGGCTGGCGGCTTACACGGAAGCTGCGGCGGCTATAAAGGCGTGGTGCCGGACGCCTGGACGCTTTACTGCCGAATCATCCTCGCCAGTTTTACAGCCCGGCTCGCCGGATTACCTACCTTAATTTATCGTTGTAAAACAAACAATATAATCGCTAAAGTTTAATATTACTTCAAAAAATTGTTTCAAATAATTTGTACAGAGATTGAGATTGCCTCCTAAACATTTTCGTTTCACAGAGTAGCCATTTCTTTTTTGACATGGATACATCTAACAATTCATTAGATTAGATTATTGAAATGGCAATCCTACCACAAGGTGGATATTTTATGCCAAGTATGAATGAGGATTGAGTGTAAGATGATTGTGGCTCAATCTTGTAACTTTGTTACTGACTAAGGCTGACATGTTCCTTAGACAAAACTGTTAATTACTAGTCCAACAGTCAATTGCATATCTAAGGGACCTACAGTTTAACACGGAGTCCTAATCACTGCCTTTGAATTACGAACTGGTCCAATTATAAGAAAGACCTTTACGGATTAACGTAGTATTAAATAGTACGGACGTTAATCCACACAAGAGAATAACACTACACTTACTGACTATCGCTTACAACTATCCACAATTCATGACCTCCATGTAGTTGGATTACAGGACGACGCCACCATCCCAGTCACATGGATGTTAGCAATTCACGTTACGTGAAAATTGTAACTGGTGACGTCATAAGCTTTTAAGAGCAGCCCGTGTAGAGGAGTTGAAAACATTCCCTTTAGACGTATCCATGAACTAAGCTATTTCCTAAAGGGAAGTAAATACTTTATATTGGTTGATGTGAGTTCCCCATCGGCAGATATTGTTTCTATTTTTCGCAGTAACTTATTAATGTGCAAAAACTAATGATAATTTTGATAAATGATCCACTTTACCAAAGTGGTGAGAGCCAAATATAGGTAAACACTACCCCTGATGCATTGTGGATTTCGCAAGAGGCCAGAGGCCTATTCTGCTACACCCTTGGATAAGCGTCACTTGAGCTTAAAAGGAGCTTATGCCTTCACACGCCACGGATGGCTACTAGGGACTGCACTCGCTGGATCGTATCATACCGACCCGTGGTGGTAGGCTAGCATTCTCACCACCTACACCCTCAGTTCACTGATTACGACATTGGTTATCCAACCGAGGGCAGTGGACAAGAGACACCTTTCTGTCGGCAAACCTCACTCTGGGAGGGAACAGGGGCTCGACCAGTGCATTTCAGCACTATCCTCTGCAACCCCGTGACCAAATCCATTAATGCAAACCCATGACCTTGTCATGTATGCAGTCGCTTCCCACAAGTCATGTAACAAATTTAAAATACAAACTACACATTAACATTTACACGTAGGGCCTGCCATATCACAAACAGCATGCATCGTATCGTGTGTGTGTGTGTGTGTGTGTGCGCCGAAATGTACATACAAGTCTAATACATACAGGTCTTGGGTTAGAGGTGTCGTTGTCTTGTGAATGTCGGTGTTGCTTGTTTGTAAATTTTTTGTTGCCAACCTAAAGTGTTAATGCTAAAAATTGTAAAAAAATACTTGTTAGATATCTTATTAAAGTTCTTGATAATTATATTTTTCTGGAAACTGAAATGAAAAATATTAATAATGTAAATCTCTAGATAGCCACCTTATCTTTAATTTGACACCTCAACAATTGTTTTACCACAAACGACTAACCATTAATACTGGGACAATATTAATTCACCCTTAAGGCAGGCTTCTAAGGTAACTTCCATCAACTTCCACCAAAACTTAAATTACAAACAGTTGTAATTTGCTGGATTGCATTTGTCGTTCACAAGACTGTTTTCCGTCACTGTATATCTAGCACATCCATAAATGCATGCAAGCGCGGGCCAAAGTGGCCATAGATTTATTCAAATCCACATCTGGATGTATCGACACGCCCCGCTCTATAACCGATTCATTTTAATATGCTTCAGCCCTTTTAAAACTATAAATATTTTCCTGTAAGTTCCTCGTTCATATCAAAAATTTACTCAACTGAGTTTCAAATAAAACCTAATTCATGTCTAATGCGTTTTTGGAATTTATCGAAAAAAGTATTTTTCCATTTGAACAATTCTCCATACATATTTTTATAAAGCCTTTAGTTATTCAAGCCCATAATAATACTCATATAATAACATAATATGGATGTAGTGTTCTCTTGTGTGGATAAACGTCCGCACTATTGAATAAATATTGAAAAAATGGAATTCAGAGGCCGTGGTTCGGATTTTACATTAAACTGTAGGTCGCTTAGTTTCCATTGGCTGTTAGGCTATTAATTAACAGTCCTGTATAAGGAACATGTCAGTCTTAGTCAGTAACAAGACTACAAGATCGCGCCACAATCATCTTACACTACATCCTCATTCATACTTGGCTTTAAAAATCCTACCTTGTGATATGGTCTAAATTTCAATAATCTGATCTAATCTAACCATAATCAAAAATAAATGTAAGCTGTAGATGCAGTTTTCCCATAAGCTTCACTTTATTTTTCACATTTCCTTTTTGTTGAATTTCTATGGAACATTTCAAAAGAAACAACCACCTAATCCATACTATCATCAGAGTTCGTTGATTAAAGCTATTCACGGCTGGATGAATTCACTGTCATAACAGGCGGACATTGATGTCATCATAATACATTATCACCACACCGGACTGTACCGGTCTACAGCGAGTCCGCGACTGTACCGCAAAGCGTAAGCCAGGTTTTACATAACAATAGCCCCAAGCCCGGTTAGTTACGTATGCAACAACACAAAGTTATATAAATTGCTTCCTAGATTACTGCCGTCGATGTCATAACTGTGTCCCGGCCGGGATTAATAAAAATCCCTCCATTTCAGTTGGTATTACTGGCTGGTGAATCATATGTCATTTCGCCCTTTGAAACAATACTGTATCGGTGTACACTAAGCACAACTTTTGTACACGTCTACTTCTGTCAATTAAGCTTTAAACATGTACGATATAAAAATCTTCGAACAAGAACTTCAGAAGCTAATAATAACTTCGAACTATCATTAACAAAATAGTTTTTAATCATTAATTTAATTTTTGAATCAATATGAATAAAATTAGAGTTTTGTCTGTAAATCGCTTGAATATGATATTTATTATATTTATTAATTATGATAGGTTTTATTGTTATTTATTAATTATGATATTTATTTAATAGTTATGGTATTTTTATGTTTTATACCACATAAAATCTGGAATGGGTCTTACCTCAATAACTTCTGTCTGTTTTTCTGTTACGCTAAACAACGTATTTTCGTAATGTTTCTCAATGAAAACGAGGGTACCAGAAACTTATTTTCATTATTCTATACATTTTGGAGAAGCGTTTTTTACTTTAAACTGACCAACGCACATTGAAAATAAAACAGTAATGAGAAGTTTTGAGCATTATTAGCCATGTTATTTTGGATTTTGCAGAACATGTGATTTATAAAAGTAATCAGCTGTCAAATTAGAATCACTACCGTATTAGTTTTGACATGGATGTGTCTTATGTCTAGGGGAGTGTTCGCAATTTTTAAGATGAAAATTTGAAACAGGTTTCCATAGAAACTACTAGAGCTATTGTATTTAATTTTTAATATATAAGAATAAGAGCAGTTTTTTTCCTTTATACATATCCATGACCTAACCTATTTCCCACAGGGAAGTAATTTTATCTAGTTTCTTCAAATTACTAAAAATGTTACAATTAATCAATAATTTTTCTAACGAAGTAATTCGCAGCGAATAAATATAGAATACTTGAAAAGTCATAATTAATTCGCAGTTCTTTCCAAAACCCACTTGAGCCCCCAAATCCGGCGCGAGGCAAATTTTCTTAAACGGATCAGCGAGTTTAGCTGCAGCTTAGCTCGTCAACCTCCCCCCCTCGCTCTACAGGCACAACTCCAGCCACCAATGACTTATTACATTGACAACTGTGAAGTGCAGGGTCTTCGTCTTTATCCGGGTTCCTATTTTAAAGAGAAAGATTTGTAAATCGAATCTGGAACCATGTAATGTCAAATTTAACTTCTGTAAAATGCTAAATATGGAATGGTCAATCCCACAGTTAAAACATGAAGGATATAAAACTGTTTTGTTCTTATGTTAAATAAACTGTCTCTACATATTAAGGAGAAGGGTTAAATCAAAAGTTATAATTAACTTAATTACATCCTTAGTTATTCTAAATTACTTCGTTCCTAAGTTCCTTGAGTTCTTAGTTGCATTCTGAGTTATTTTATTTTTTATTCAAACCAACACACATATTTATACATACACAAGCTGACCCGGCGAACTTCGTAACGCCTAACAGTAAATACGTGTTAACTTTCAGATTGGCCATGTTCTGAGGTCGAATAGCATTACGACTTCATTGTGAAAAATGAGATATTCTGGGTCGCGGCATAGTTAATAACAATACTGAAACAATAAAACATATTAATAACATTCCCACAAAACAAATAAATCTGAGTGGATTGATTCACAATTTTTCTAATCCAACCTAAACCAAACAAAACCTAACTGTAATATGGCTTTTACAGGAAAGATATACAACAGCTGATTATTATAAGAAGCGTAATATGTATAAACACCGTAAATATTTTTTATTTGGCCGAAATAACTATAAACACGTGACTTTTAATCAGACAGAAAATAAAAATATAAATCCATAATCCCAAAAACCGCAAACTATTAACGTGGTGAATAGATCTATTCATTTTGTACAGTGCACATTTATTCCATAGTTTTACATTAATGAATGATTCAGATGGCATTGGATAGTAAACAGCTGTAGCTTAAGAAATCAAATGTTTTTATTGTAGAACATTTGTAAACAAACTTAGTTCCCATAAGGTTAACATTAGAAATTTAAAACGCTATAAAATGGAAACTAATTGAATTTATGGAAACTGAATATGCCTAAAGCATGACCGGAGCAGAGACGAATCCAAAAAATCAAAGATCATTAAAATCGGTCCAGCCGTTCTCGAGTTATAATGCGTGTAACTAACACGACTTTGTTTTATATATTTAGATATATATTTATTTCGAAATAAATATGATATTTTGATTTTATTTGAATTGATGACAATTTGCATATATTAGAAAATGCAAAAATATGTATACAGCCCACCTTAAGACGACCCCAATGACCATCCTCATGATTAGACCAGTTCATAATTCAGAGGCAAAAATTGTGGTTAGGGTTCCTCGTTCAACTATCCCTCTTATACGTCATTGGCTGTTGAGCTATTAATTAACAGCCCTGTTTAAGCAACCTCAGTCAGTATCAAGACTACAAGAACGCACCACGTTTATATTACACTTATTTCTCTGCTATACTTGGCTTAAAATACTTACCTGGGTAGAGTGACAATTCAGAAAGGCAATAATGAGATTGACTGCTAACAAATTGATAATACTGTATACACAATTAATTTATAGACAACTCTTGAAATATGTATTCTTAATTAAGCTTAATGAATTTCGTTGGATTGATGGTTTACTAATGTAAAAAACCATATTCGATTGTAACCATTGAAAATAATGAATAGATTATTAGTTTTCTTCATGAAAGTTGAATGGATTTAAAATTCATGTGTTCTGATTATTACAAAATAAGTTCGCATAATCTAAAGTATTCATTCATTCCTTGTACTGACAAAAGAAGATATTGAAATAATGTAAAATATTATTATTTTCTTAAAATCGCACGTTTTTTGTTTAATAATACTATAGACCCTACTCTTTAATGCCTTTAAAAAGAAGAGTAATTTGGGTGGGTATTTTATAAATTTGATGACGATGTGCAATTTATTTTTAAAGTTTTAAACGACATTAACACCAACAAGTTTTATTGGAGAATCCTCAAAGAATTAAGGTATGTTAATTAGATTTTTACTGCGGAACTCTTGTATCATGATTGGTATAACAAGGTCTCACGACGTTTCGGGATCTGGAGTCTAATCCCGTCCTCAGGTGAGCTGGAACTTAAAACATAAGTAATCCAGCCGAAGACGATAAAAACCTGAAAAATCTGAACCAAGCAAATAACTTACAATAAATATTATTAAGTTTACCTTTCTGAAATGGCGACCTACGCAGCTAGATGTTTTAAGCCAAGTACAGACGAGAAATGCAATGCAAGATGATTGTATCGCGATCTTGTAGTCTTGTTACTGACTAAGGCCGACATATTCCTTAACTGGGACTTGAAGTTTAACGTGGGATACGAACAAAACTTTTAAAATATCCAAATGCTATAGTACAACCCAACTGGATGTTACAAGGCGTGTACTATATCCTGTAATTCACCTATATTCAAATATTCATTTCCTGTATGAATGAAGTGTTGCCAACTCGTAATAAGCATGGAGAGGCGAGTCAACATTCAATACAGCAACAATCAAACGCGTATCAATTCACAATTAAACACATTCGCCGCTCTGCCAGTTCGGTTTTATCGAAATGAACATTTCGATGAATTCCACCCCGCAACCCTCCCCCAAACAGCTAGTGGCTCCATCTCACAGTTTTGTCCTCAGCTTCAATTGATTCCCTGAATATTTATGACTTGTGTAATCGTACTAATGAACGTTACCGACCAAGACATTTGCCAGTTTCTTTACACTTCATGCATTTTCTCTGTAAATATTTACTCACTTTAAGAGCTTTATGTGCTGTCGAAGTTGTTTATATTTCAGACCATTAAACACGTATACGTGATAGAATTTCATTCGTAAGTCATTTGCATCATTACCCGTTTGTAAATTAAAAAATAAAAACCTTAAACTGTAGGTCCCTTAGATGTCATTGACTTGTGAGATATTAATTAACAGTCGTGTCTAAGGAACATGTCACTGTCAGCCTTAGTCAGTAACAAGACTACAAGATCGCGCCACAATCATCTTACACTCAATCCTCATTCATACTTGACCACTTGTACCACTTGATAATGGTGTAAAAGGCACTGGAACTGAAGTACCCCCATATTCCCGTATGGGTTCGTGCATTAACATTTCCACTACATAAATATAAAAAAATTCCACGTTACACTGTAGGTCCTTAGATGCCATTGACTGTTGAGCTAATAATTATTAACAGTCCTGTCTAAGGAACACGTCAGCTTTAGTCAGTAGGTAACAAGACAACAAGATCGCGCCATAATCGTCTTACACTTATCTTTCATTCATACTCGGCTTAAAATACCTACCTACCCGGGTATGTTGCCATTTCAAAAGGTGACAATAAAAAGAAGAGTGGCGATTTTATCTACCGAATCTAGTAACGGCTCATGAGCGTGTGTGTGAGTGAGCGCGTGTGCGTCAGCGCGCGTGTGTATGTCAGTAGGGCCCGAGGGAGTCAATGCAGAGCTGCGGTTGTAACTCACTGACTGATCCTTGGGTGAGCGCAAATTTTCTTAAACGGATCAAAGACTTATGCGGGATTCTGCTGTCAGGCCCTTACCTTGATAATTTATCCTCTGCCTCGCTGTTTAACTCACCGACTCCTTCACTTCGCAACAACAAATGAGGGGTTCCAGATTAACTTTTTACCTCATACCAATTGGTTACAAATTAACGATTCTTATTAAAATATCTCCATTATAAAAATGTATGTATGTCCTTTATGCGTTTCTGAACTACTCATCCGATCGCCACGAAATTTTAGGAAGTTGCTCTATATGTGTCCGGGAAGGTTTTAGTGAAAAAATATTTTCGAAAATTCCTTGAGTTTCTATTTTATGGCGTTTTAAATTTCTAATGTTAACCTTATAGAGACTAAGTTTGTTTACAAATTTTCTACAATCAAATGTGTCTTCGAATGAAGCAAACCCAATAATTGTTCTTATTACTGTATTTTTTTACACATTCTGTGCATAATGTATAACATTGATCCAGAATAAAAAACCTTTAAAAAAATCTACAATCAAAACATATGATTTCTCAAGCTACAGCTGTTGGTTTACTTTCCATTATTAATATGCTTTACTATCCAATGCCATCTGAATCATTCATTAATATAAAACTATGAAGTAAATATGTGCTGTACAAAATGAAGAGCTGTATTCATCACGTTAATAGTTTTCGGTTTTTAGGTATTATCTATTTGTATTTTTTATTTCTGATTAAAAGTTACGTGTTTATATGTTGGCCAAATAAAGTATAAATACAATGTTAATACATATTACGTTTATTATAATAATCAGCTGTTGTATATCCTTCCTATTAAAACCGTATTATAGTTAGGTTTGGTTTTGGTTTAGGTTGGATTAGAAAATATAGAGAATTAATCCACTCAGTTTTGTTTTGTGAGAATGTTATTAATATGTCATCGTTTCAGCATGTATACTATGTACAGCACTATGCCGCGACCCAGAATATCTACACAACGAAGCCGTAATGCTATTCGACATCAGAATATGGCCAATCTTAAAGTTAACATGTATTTACTGTAAGGCGTTACGAAGTTCGCCGGGTCAGCTAGTTTTTAATAACAACCATATGTTGTACTTGTAAATGTTGCGTACTTACAGAAAATAAATAATGAGACTTAATTTGCAATGTTGCGCAGATTGACTGATGTAGTGTCGTATTTTTGTTCAATATTTGTTTCAGCGTTGTTTTCCTCGTACTTTATATTAAGTATGTCGAGAAAGTGACCTATTGTTATTTCCTCTCTATATTTGTAAAATAGGATTTCACATTCATTACAGCCATCCACGTGCTGTAAAAAACGTCTCCGCGAAACCTGTAGAAGTGTAGTTTTCAACACTTTAATAAATATGATGATTTTAAATATTTTTAAAATACTGTGTTTACTCCCCTGTGGGAAATAGGTTAGATCGTGCATATGTCTAAGGGGATGTTTTCAGTTCATCTAAACAGCTGTTCTTATAACCAAACTATGACGTCACTAACCATATGCCGTCACTGTTTCAAATTTTGGTCGCGCTAATTGCCAACATTCCTCTCCAGAGCTAAGACATATACATCTCAAATACCTCCCTGTGACAAATAGAATAGATCATGGATATGTCTAAAGGGAATGATTTCAGTTCATCTAAACAGCTGTTCCTATAACCAAACTATGACGTCACTAGCCATATGACGTCATAGCAAAAATATCAAATTCCATTTTACTATTACTGTAAGTTTAATTAATGTTATTGCTTTCTTATACAAAATGAGTTAGTTCCTGGAAAAATGACGACAAATGGTTTTTACTGATACTGTACCTTATGTGATATTATTAATATTTATATTCATGCATAATATTTTTGGTATTATGATGACTGTTTAGTTTTAGAAATTTTTCATTTTCTTTTTTTTCATTTTTACCTTGTTCTGGTATATAGTTATATGTACTTACAGGCTTTGTCCCATTTGGGAAACTAATTTCCAGTATGTCTCTCTATCTCTTTCTCAGTACGTAATCTCTATGTACTTTTATTATTGGAAATAAAAGTGATTCTATTTTCTACTTTTTACTAATTTAAAGTAATAATATTTTATTATTTGACATTAGTCCAACTGCAAAGAGTTAAAAGGCTGAAATTGAATCGTAAACTCTTTATTTAAAACTCTACACTAACAGAAGGAGTTGGAATCTCATTTCAGCTCTTGAATGTAAGGGTAACGCAGCGCAGGAAGGGGCTAGTGTGTTGCTGGCTGTCAGTTTTCATTTGTTTCATTGTGGTTTTGAGCAGGGAGTTGTCCAGTGCAAGCAAGCCTAGTGCGTATGGACTCCAAACTCCAGGAAACATCTCCTCTTGTGTATTTTATACAACACAATTTTATATTCACTTGTCGATTTCAAATGGAGTATTGAAACAATAAATTATATTACTTTTTTAAGAATGTTGGAGAGAAAATTCGTAGTATTACTCAAACTCCTAATCTTTTATTCCAAGAAATTTCATTACAAGGATGGCAAATGGTTGTTTCCGGACCACATTCGAGTTAACACGTGAGGCGTTTAGCTGAGCGTGGAATTCGATCAAGGCACGGAATAACACTTTAAATCCGAGTTATGAACGATATTTTTCATTACACTGTAAGAGAAATAATAAATAAGTAATTTCAAACTGACCTTAAGTTGCCCATTTGATTCCCTCAGTACCGCTACAATGGCAACAGTAGACAAATATTATTTTTACAGCTGATTTCACTTTTTAAACTTTTACTGGCAGTATTATTAAAGCTACTAGCGCTGTGCGCTACTATTGTCAGAAATAGTAACTGAATACTAGCGTGGGTAAGCCTTGGCTTGGCCGGGAAAACACTCTTGTAGGCGCAGCTAACGTTGAAATCAGCTGGTTTCGGTATAGTGTTGAAAAAAGCTAACATTCATGTGTCCAAAAAGCCATAGATTTATCAAATAAAATATAGAATCATGTTATATATTATATAGACTTCAAAAACCCTATCAGATCTGTAATAACTGTACGTATTATTTGATAAATGTAATAGGCCTAATTGTGCAATATGTTCAAGTCCTGCCACAAGAATATTCAATGTACCAAAAATCATATAAATAAGCAATTCTCATATCATTACTGTTTAATACTCTTCGGAGTATTTTTAAGGATTCCGTAAAATCAACCAATCAACTGAAAAAACTATTAGATTATTTTGAAGCGTGTAGTGTATCTTAACTATTTTGGTTTTGGAAACTCGTGGATTTTATCCATACAATAGCCGTCTTCAATTTTTTTCAGTCAGCAGGACTGTGTCTAGTTTTGGTAAGTTATATTCCAATTGCCAAGCCTAGTGATATACAAGTGAAATCATAAATAAAGATTACTAAAACATTTAAAATGCACACTTCACTTCAACATTAATAAAGCTGTCGCCTACAAAGTGAAGATATGTAGTGCGCCGCACGCAAGTCATACACTACCCGCAACACGTGTATGCGCTGCTTTTTGTATTTAGTTACAGAAGGCGCCAACTTTGATGTCAAGACTGCTTGCCGCAATCAGTCTGTCTAGTCCAAATAAAATACAGTATCTGAAAAATTTAACTAAGGTTCTACAGCGTTCGCACTGTAGAACCTTAATTAAATTTTAAATATTTCATTGCAGTCCCATAAGAACAATTTTAATTTTGTGACATCATTACTATCGTACACGAAAGTCGTAAAAAGACTGTTATGGGGTCAAATCAAAGATGAAGTGATTTTAGGGAATTACATTAGTAATGTTTTATTTTGTTTTCAGGGGAAATTACCACGTATACGATAAATTAACAAACTGACTTAGTTATAATTTTAAATAGAAATTATTTTCAAATAGAAAATGTAATTCATTCGATAACCCTTTTACCTTTGACTCCTCAACCATATTTTTACGGCGATCGGGTGATCAGTAATGTTGTCACAAAATTAATTATTCTTAAGACTAAAATTGAAAATGGTGGAGGTGTACTGGGGACTATTAACCTCTTACCAAAGTGGTTATATTTAGTATGTTATTCAATTTCACTTTTACCCATAGTGTTAATACAGTATACGGATTACGCACTCAGGGTGGCTCTTACATCCAAGGAAATCTTTTACAGTAAATTTACAGAGGCTATGAAAAGGTTTGTTTTAAATGTGGCTTACAACTTGCTGACTAAATTGACGAATTCATATATGGTATGTTTGTTCAATAAACTTCTATTGCTGTAAGGACATTTTTTATAAAAACAATATTAAAGTTTACCATCAGAAGTTTAACTGACTCTAAAATTATCAAGAAATTGTTATTTATCTTTGGATGCTATCCCATTAACTCCATATAGACGAATTTGTCATTTGTCACTCATAGTGATATGAGGGAAGTTCTAAATGTAGTTCCACACCAACTCGCATCGACGACTGAACAATTTTACCATCTAAAGTAGAATTTAAGTAATTGGTTATTTTAATTATTACTTAATTATGCAAATGATACTAGATTATTTTTTTACTCTTGAAATCGCCAAGATATATTTACGTATTAAGGTTTCATGGTGTTTTTAATTTTAACAATTTTATACATCTTGTACTACGGCTTTCAACAGGAGGCAACAACGAGAATTAAAACCCTCCAAATAAGAGACTTTGTAATTAGCCTGGTCTGGAGTAAAGATTTCGGGCAGTAATTTAGCCGGTGTATCTCGGTTCCTTAGCAACGCCCCCTCCCGCCATTTTGTGCTGTATTTTGTCTCCGCTCCCGCCATCGCGGTTTCTATGGATCTTGAATTTATAATCACACTACTCACATCCTTCCTCTAACCGCTCGTAGTGTATAGCCGGACTGAGTGTATTATTCCTCATATGTAGCCGGATTGTGTGTATAATCCCTCTTCATGTATAGCCGGACTTTGTGTATAATCCCTCTTCATATTATATAGCCGGACTGTGTGTATAATCCCTCATGTATAGCCGGACTGTGTGTATAATCCCTCTTCATGTATAGCCGGACTGTGTGTATAATCCCTCTTCATGTATAGCCGGACTGTGTGTATAATCCCTCTTCATGTATAGCCGGACTTTGTGTATAATCCTTCTTCATGTATAGCCGGACTTTGTGTATAATCCCTCTCCACGTAAAGCCGGACTGTGTGTATAATCCCTCTTCATGTATAGCTCTACTGTGGGTATAATCCCTCTTCACGTATAGCCGGACTTTGTGTATAATCCCTCATGTATAGCCAGACTGTGTGTATAATCCCTCTTCATGTATAGCCGGACTTTGTGTATAATCCCTCTTCATGTATAGCCGGACTGAGTATAATCCCTCATGTGTAGCCAGACTGTGTGTATAATCCCTCTTCATGTGTAGCTATACTGTGGGTATAATCCCTCATGTATAGCCAGACTGTGTGTATAATCCCTAATGTGTAGCTGGACTGTGTGTATAATCCCTCTTCATGTATAGCCGGACTGTGTGTATAATCCCTCTTCATTTATATAGCCGGACTGTGTGTATAATCCCTCTTCATGTAGAGCCTGATTGTGTGTATAATCCCTCTTCATGTGTAGCTATACTGTGGGTATAATCCCTCATGCATAGCCGGACTGGGACTATGTGTATAATCCCTCTTCATGTATAACTATGCAGTGGGTACTCTTCCTGTATAGCTTGTATAATCACTTTTTGAGTATAGCCAGCCTTCTCGATGTTACTCCTCGTATATGACCTCTTTCTACATTTACTATATCCTTTGCATTGCCATCCTGAATATTTATAGCCTATACTCCATGTCTACAACAGAACTGTGTGTAATTTACTCAGGGTACTTTGTAGGGTATACTGTAACTCTCTGGACTAACTTATATGCTTTTCCAATATAAACATGGACATCCAGTGACTGACTTTTTTCCATCTGGCTATCAGTTTGTATTATATTGTAATAATTGAGTAAATATAACCAATTAAGCCATTAAATTCATTGTACAAGGTTAAAGATTAGTTTTAAGGACACATAAAATATATGATACATATTTATTTTTGTATACAAGTACAGCAACATGGCATACTCATTTACCACACTGGTTTTTTTATGAATGTTAGTTTAAATGACATAGTTATTGTTTACTTTTTTTGTTACTGCTATTCTATGAGACAGCTCATGGTTATAATCCCTGATGCAAAGCCCTGAGTGTGTATTACACATTAATTCATGTAAGCTTCTGCTTGTGAATTTTGTATAATCCCTCCTTTAAGTATGTGTCTGTAACTTTGGAATTAATCCCTATTGAAAACGTTGATAACAACCCTCTTATAAGTCACAAGCTTTGTGTATAATCTTTTATCAGAGTAACTTTCAGGAAAGTTTTGAAAGTATGGATTTGTGTGTACTTTTGTAGAATGTGGTTATAATCATTATTGCATTAGTATCATAGTACAAAATTTCATGTATAATTTTCTTTATACTAATAATATTATGCATTGATCTGTAATATTATTTGCCTATTCTTCATGTTATACTGTAATATTTGCTGCTGTGACTGAAATAGCTTTTATTATCTTTTATTTTTAACATTATAAACTATAACATCTGTATAAAGGAGTTTGTATTATATGTTAAATTAAAGATTATTTTAATAAACACATTAAAATTTGATTTTTTAGCACATGTTTGATTACCATATGAAGCTATATCAAGTTTATAAAAATATTAGATAATAAGTTTATTTTTTTAATTTTTTATGGATAAAATAGTACTGTGTTTATTTTTTTTTATATGCTATTTTATTTAGCTTAATTGTTTTTTTTAAGCTGATTAATGGTGATGCTTCATTAGTTTTTTTAATTTACTGTGACACAAAAAAATTTTGTACAACTTACGTATTAGTTGTCTTTTACGACTTTTTTGTAGTCGTCTCTATTTGTTAAAATTTTTACAAGTTATGTGTTTAAAACACAATATTATAAAATTTCTAATATAAAAATTTTAAAAGTGGTTCTTTGATAATAAAGTTTGTATTTTTATGAATGGTATAGCTTTCATAAAAATAAAATACATTTTTACATTAATAAATTTTTTTAAGTTTTTTTAGTCTTGTTGACATAAATCAAAGAAATCAAATTTTATTATACATAATTTTTTTTTTGACTTTTCAAACAATAAACTGAAGCTATTTATAGTTACGTATATTTCTTAATACAGATCAAAAAATTTTTTTTTACATTTTATCAAATAAAAGATATATTTCAAATTATTCATAGAGCAGCATCAAATTCATATATGATGACATTTATGTTGGTACTTATCTGACGAATCTAACTGCACATATTATCTTTTGTGTTTATTTTATTTAGAATAAATATCTTTTATTGAACTGAATTTAGTACTGTACAGTATATTTTTTGTTGCAATAAAAAAATTTAATGTACATTTTGTGAACTTAATTATTTTACTCCTGAGCTGTTTATTTATTGCTGTATTGTATTGTGAATAATTTTTATTTATAGTATGGTAAATTGCTCTATTTTTACAGTTCCTGCAATGGGCTACATTATTATCAATTCAGTACAGTAGTGCTATTGTAAAATACGGTACAAGAGCCGACTGAAATTAATTAGGATGAGTTTTAACTTGTTTTAGACGCTGTTTGACGCATTTGACAAAACCACTCGCCGTAACAGCAAAATTTACAAATATTTGCTTGACTCCGTTAGTCTGCATTTTTAGTAATCCTGACCGGACGTCCGCCACATTAGTCTGGATGAGCAAGAGTCTACTGTATTATCAATATAAGTAAATTATTTATTTTGGAAATAAATATTAAGTAACGTTTTAAAAAATAGGGCATTATTATCACCCATCTTATTGCTAACCATAAATTTATTTTTATGTAAGGTAAAATCATCATTGTTAACTAGTTATGGGATGTTTTGGTGCTAAGGCAATAAATGAACAATATAAAGAAGACTTTGTTTAAATTACAGTATAGACCCCTACACAGTCGCTACTGAAAACTTAATTAAAATCTATATGCAATGTAAATCTAAATCGTGATTTTATTAGGTATATGTTTATGGTTAGTGAGACTATTGTTGAACTGGCTGGTCCCCTAAGGGTTGAAACGGTTCAAAGTTTCTCAGCTGACAAACTGGACAAGTTTCCAAGTCAATTAATCATCAGAGGGAGGTTTGGGATGGGGGGAGGGAGTAGCAGTAATTACTCATAACTCAATTAAACTTATAACCCGCCAGAGGAAACTCTCAAAACAACTAATCCTTCTATTTGCATAAAACATTCTCTTGACTCGAGTTGCGCCTATTTTCGATTCCCAGGAAATAGACGCCAGCTAACTAACTATAATCTTTCGACTTAAGAAAATAAAATTATTAAATAAAATTTTCTTTGGGATAATTTTGTATCTCCACATCTACCTCGTTCTGAGCAAGAAACTATCTAAAATAAGTAGTAAACTTTATAATATATTGCAAGATTAAATTACAGTATCTGTTGTATTGCTAATGAATGAAAATACATATTTGAAGCTACATACATTATTTTGCTATTTCCTCATTAGTAAAATAAATTACTAGCACGGTAGCTTGGGGGTAACAGTTTGGCCCAATAAGTCAAAGTTTGATGGATTAAAACCTGTTCCCGGCAACTCCAGTCAGATCGTGAGCAATCACAAGGGTGGAGTTGAAAGTTACACGTTGGGGGGGTACGGTGTTAATTTCCTACTTTTTGACACAAAATAGCCTAAATAAAAGAGGAAAAAACATTTACTTAACATACATAAAACTAATATAAAACCACAGCAATAACTCATCAAAATATCGGTGTCAAATTAAAAATTGTAATAAAGATTGGTAAAAAATTCAGAAACTTTTAAAAGGTCTGGGGGGGGCAGTGCCCCCTATAACTCCACCCATGGTGGTCACCTCTGGTAATTGAGGTTATAAAAAATACCAGTGACTATAAAATGAGTCTATACAGAGAAGATGTATGTTCTTTAAATATAATAGAATTTATCATAAGTCATCTTCATAAGTCTGATTGATATAGTAGAAACTCAAAATTTAAAGTGTATTGAGGTTTAAGGAATAAGTGTTATGGGGTTTCTTAAGTTTTAAGGACCTTGAGTAATAAAAGTAGGTTGAAGTAAATGGCTAAGGGCTGCAACCTTTCCCTGAAAGTCAACTGTACCTGGTTCAAATTCAGTATCAGTAATTTGAGTCAGATGTTATCTCAGTACCTCCCTGTCTTTAGTGTAGGAATAATCATGAAGCATTTAGGCTAAAACACATAATTTACTTATATTATTACATGTTAACCATATATTCGCTTTATATATTTTACTTAAAAATTTAACAGCTTAGGGTAGAGGATTATGCATTATTTTCCTCACTCCAAGAGCACTTTATACAATTTTGGAGGGGAACATTGGCGTGTCCTGTTAATCTATCTATTTGCTGGTAACAAATTGAGGATAGTAATGAGTGATGATCAGTGGATGGGATATTCTCTAGTGTGGATTAACATCCGCACTATTGAGTACTCCGTTAATCCGCAAAGACAATCCTCATAATAGACCAGTTCGTATTTCAGAGGCAGAAGGGGTTTGGATCCCACGTTAAACTGTAAGTCCCCTTGGTGACATTGGCTGTCGGACTATTAATTAACATTCCTGTCTAAGGAACATGTCAGCCTTAGTCAGTAACAAGACTCCACGATTGCACCAAAATCATCTTACACTCATTTCTTAATCATACTTGGTTTAAAATACCTACCTGGATAAGTCGTCATTTCGTAAAGGTAATAATAATTATAACAAATCAAGCAACCCATCATTTTGCTCATGTCGTAGCAACAATAGGTTGTTTCTCCTGGATTCTAGCAGCGAGGAGTCCTGAACAGTTTCCGTATCCAAGAGGTATTTAAACCTGTGAATATCCATTGGCTAGATATATTGGAATATCTTTTACTTATGAAATTACCAACCTGTAATTATATATCATAGATATTTTGTTGAAGGATGTAAAAAAAACAAAGAAAATTCTTTATATCTTGTATTAAAATCGTTAACAAAAATTCCATATCACAGTAAATGCTTATCAATCGATTCCGCTAAAAAACATCCAAAAGCCAGAGGTCCACATTGCTTAGTTTTGTGTTATGGGAAAGAAACAATTAACACCATCTCTACTCTGAGATCTCAATCACATCATCCAAATTACCTACAAAAATAGTAAAAGGTGAAAGTAATTTATAAATAATTAATTAATATTTTGGCAGAACGTAACTGAGCTGAGCTAGGTCAGGAAAAGTTCAGATTAGTTTAGCACAAACTAAATTTTAAAAAATAGCTTTATATATTATGACTCCGAATAACCGAAAGTATTGAAACATTAAAACAAAATTTTTAGAGGTTCCAGATGGAAAGTTTCAATTACTGTAATATTACCTCCCCTTCAACAAAAATGATACTTATATATCAAGATCTTCTACCAACAGTTGCAAAAAGATGAAAATGACAGTCACTTTTAACCATATATGCAGCACCACACAAATTTCCGGTTTATGAAACAGCCAGGCAGGCTCAGGCAAGACAGATATGGGAACATGCCCCTCGTCAAACCCAGCTGATGTGGGGGTAATCCAGAGAGCCGACAGGGACATGTACAACAGGATAGAGTGTAAAAAAACTGGGTCCATAACGTCACTGTTTCTTTTTAGAGATGTATAATGAACAACTGATAGATCTTCTTAGTGATTAAAACAGCATCCAAGTGAAACTAAGGGAGGGTGAAAGTGGACTATTTATTCCAGGATTGACTACGAAGAAGGTCTGTTCTGCTAATGACGCCCTCAAATGTTTAAATCAGGGGTTGGAAAACAGAACGACTGGAGCTACAGATATGAATGCCCAGCCATCCTGATGTCATGCAATCCTCACGATTCACATTCATCAAGTCAAGCACTCGGACGAGGATGATGCGATGTCGGCCAAATTTCATCTGGTAGATCAGGCGGGGTCAGAGCGATACAAAAACAAAATCCATGGGCAAACGGTTCTGGAAGGTGTGAATATTAAAACAGAATCGTTTGTACTGGGCAATATTTTCATCTCAAAAAGAACGTACCGTCGCAGAGACAGCAAATTACAGCTTCCCCTCAGGGGAAATAAAAAAATTGAGTCTAAATTTAAATTTGACCACTTTTTAAAAACTGCTTTTATATCTCAGCTCAGTCTACACTCTCCAATAAATTAAAACCTACTTTTAAGGCTACAAATTATTGTTCAATTTATTTGGGATTCCAAATCTGAAACAGGCACTACGATTTCTTAGTTTCTACCGTAAAAGGCACAACAGAGTGAACAAGGAAGAGTAAAGGCCGTGTCAAACTTTACAATTCCCACGGACGTAAAACGTAACAAAAGCAACGGACAGAAATCCTCCCGCTTGGCAAATGCTTTACAATCACAACCTTGTCTAGCCACACAGCCTACAATTCATCAATCCGAATCGCTTAAATTAACGACAAACTAAGAGAATATGAGCAAATATAACACACCTAAATGTTCATAAACAACTCATGGTTTACCGGTACCCTTATCTCCTAACTTTTAATTAAAATGTACCTGTACAATGAACAATTATATCAAGAAGTAATGTAATACTATGAATTGTGATTGTTCATTCCCTTGCAAGCTCTTTCTACAGTAGAACCCTCATATCCAGTTGGTGGTCTAAACAATAAGGCCCTGCGTCAACTGAGGGGAAAACTAACTGCAACCAACATTTAACTTATAATCAAAACACCCAAATTATCATACACTTTCACAATGAGTACAATCAGCCTTCCCCTCATCAAGCTACGAAGGGTTCTACTGTGCTCAAAAACCAGCTCGGATATATCTGAGACAAAAGCCTAATTTGAAGCAGTTCATAAATTATTTACTGAAAACTCAGTAAAATGTTAAATTCTACTTTATACTAGGAGAAACAGACTATTTGTTCGTCAACCATAAATGTGATTGATATGTGTGTCTAAAAAACTAACAAATATATAACAGGACAATGTAAGGTACAATGTAAAGATCTATAGATATCTGCACAAATTATAAAAGGGTGTCTACAAAACATTGATGGTAAATTATGTACCAATGTAGGCCTAATAATAATAATCCTGTGACAGGCAACGGCTTCAACAAAATTAATTATATTATTTTAAATCTATTGTGATATTTATAATAAATAATATTTTTATACTCGTATAAAAAAACTACTCACAAAGTATTTAGACTATAGAACTATATAAAATCAACTCAAAAATTCACAAGAAAACTTTTTAATATTATAATTTGTGTTTGTAAACACCCTGTGCTATCGCCAAATCTGAATATCAAATCTAAAGCGAAAGCGATGAATAAATATGGTTTCATAGACCCAAATATTGGGCGCTTTTCTTCTCTGGGATAGAATTCATCACACCATTGGTAAGTGGTCAGTTCCATCATAAAGTAAAGTCGTACGCACATCCGTGGTTCATCCTGTATTCGATGTACTTGATACCCGTGTTGTGCCAATAATATAGGGCGACCACCACGAAGAAGTGCCACCACTGATGGGAAGAGCCGATATAATCCACTTTACCTGAAAAAATTAAAAATCCATCATCATGGTCAGTTCCTCACTCATAACTTGAACAACAGATGAGTTTTCATAAAGTAACACTTTTTAACACCTTACTACACAGTTCTTTTTTAGACTGCCATTCAAAAAAGTGCATTTTTTCTAGATTTTTATTCTATGAGTGAAAAAAGTAGATTAAAGAGTAAAAAATTTATTAAACCCAATTTAAATGTAAAAATTTTTAAGTTTATCTTCTGCTCAATTTTAGGATTTTCAAAAGTTTTACCTATGTAGGATAGACTTATTTTGCACTATTGACTATTACTTCACAAAGTAACAAACACATCATAAAGCCTAACCGTAAATAAACCGTTGTAGAGATTACAACGCTTGCATGCCATAAATAATCCTATAAGTGCACATAATGTTTAAAACATTTAAAACCGCAACAAGTGTATAATTTTCAACACAAGTTTGAATTAAAAAAGTGTTCATAAGCCTAATCTCTGCTCAAGTATTAATTGTTATTTTATGATCATGAAAATACAACAAATAATAAATTAATTAGCATATTTCCAACAGTTTTCAATCCACAGGGTTAACTGGAAAACCACTAAACGAAACTAACCACCTATGAAATTAATGTAGAGATTTAAACGACATGAGCTGTTTAATCACTGTGCATCGGTAATCATAGGACTTTGCCAAATTGATAGAATGAGCCAATCAAGAAGAGGATAACAGAATGATTGAAAACTTTCACAACTGATCAGTAAATCTGTGCTGGATATAATGTTCTCATTCGGACGTCATCATGTAGGCCTACTTAGTCAACACACTGCAATTACAAATGAATTCACTTGGCTTAGTCTGGCTTTCATTTCATAGGATACTATAGGAAATTTTTTAATTACAATACAATTTAATAATGTTCAAACTTCAAAATACAGAGGATTTTTTGTTTCCTTTACTAAGTGTAAAAAATAGACTAGTATTTAACCAACTGTTAGTTATTGAGTTTTCTTCAATTGATCTGTATTAAATCCTTTATTATAGTTGGTTTAAAAGGTATAATCACTGAGTTAGCAAGCCCCGGATAATTAAGTATCTGGGAAAAATAAATTAATTTGGAACTTTTTATCTATAATATTATAAAGAAGAGGTGGTGTCTGTATGTTTGTTTGTGGGTGTGTTTGTTGTGGCAAGTAAACGCAAAAAATACTGAACCAAACAGATTGAAATTTTACACTAAGGTAGATCTTAAACTCATGCAACACATAGGCATACTCAAATCCTTAAAATCCTCTCGGGCTACGACCTGTGAACGTCCTAAGTTTCAATGTTTACATTTTTAGAGAATGAAAACATAAAATTACTTGAATGTCAACAGCTGTGAACACTAAAATTTGACAGTTCGGGAAGAAGAAGAAGAAAGAGCTGCCGTGTCCGTCCTAGGTTTCAAATGTTTACATTTTTTAATGACAACATCCGTTTGCACTATATTTTGACAGTTTGGGAAGAAGAAGAAATAAAGTTGATTTTTCAGATAAACTGCTGGATCGAAATTAGTGAATTATTTGAAATAGTGGAATGGTAGATTTTAAGTTTTTTTCCAACGACTCTCTCTATTACATTAATTCTTATCCTCTCCCAATATTTGACAGAAATTACTTTTAAATGTTGTAGACACTCGTGTTTTGTAATTTTGTAAACAATGAAGAATTAATTAACAATAACTTAAATGTATTAATAGAGCCTACACCTTTCAGCCTTTTTAACCCGTGCGAAGAACGGGTACTTTGGCTAGTAACAAAATAAATCAGTCCTTTTGTGTTTTAACAGAATAAGACTTCCATCATAGAATGGTTTTTACTAATGGATGAATAAATTCTCTATCACTTGTAAGAGTAGTTTAAAATAAAATAGATCTTTCAAATATTTCACTTACAACCTGGAAAAAGTCAGTTTTTGGGTAATATCCTTGCATAAATGAAAAATGTTTGTATTTACTTTCCAGTTTTCAGTTAGATCATGGATATATCTAAAGGGAATGTTTTCAGTTAATCTAAACAGCTGTTCTTAAAACCCAACTATGACGTCATTAACCAAATGAAATCACTGTATCAAATTTTGGTCGCTAAAATTGCCAACACACCTCCCTCCAGAGCTAAGACAGAGTCATGTTCAAAAATATTTTTGGCTCACCATTGATTATTTCTCTTGTGGTAGCAAATACGGATCTTGATACAAAAAATGTATACAATAACAGAAGATACTGTTTACACAAAGCACCGTAGACAGTTACAGACACACAAAATCAACAGGAAACAGGATTAATTATTGTGTTTATAAGTGATTATATGTGTCACTTACTACAACTAATAAGCTTCAGACTTCCGAATTAAAAGCAGTTAAAAATTCCTAAATTTAAAACAATGAAACATTTTGCTGTTAAACTATATAATTGCCTATGGTGTTACTGTCAATGATAACTGTCATTGGTTTTTAACCCTAGAAGTGGCAAGCTTTTTACTTTTAACTGTAACATAAAAATAATCACTAATATCTTCTTGAAATATTAAGTATAAACAAAAACAAGCATAAAACATGCCCTCGGCCTTATAACCACTAACCACAAAAGCAAAACAGTTGTCCACTGCAATCCCAATCAAGCCTACAAATGCCGTCAACTTCTACCCAAGCCGGCTACCGTTTATTTAAGGTGGGCTCCCCACTCCGCTATACTACACATTTACAAGCCAAATTGGGATTGCTCATGGTCGGGATTCGAACCCTAGTACTTCCGAATGGCTAGAACGTTACACTCATCAGTGCAGCGCTTTAGCCGGTTCAGCCACTAGTGCATAGGAGTAGAAAACGTTTACTTGGTTATAAGACATGCCCGGTGGCAGTCTGGTGCACCTCGTGAGTAGGTTTGGTTGCTTGCCCCCAGAGGGCAACACAGTCACAAAGGTGATAAGTTCACTAAAATTGACGACGACGGATGCCTACATCTGCCATATTTTTTTATTTGTGTATTTCTACGCCAGTGGCATTTTTAACGTTTTGATGGGGAACGGTCCAAACCCCGGTCTTGTTACTACCTAACGTCGACCTGTTGTTAGGAAGCATCATTAATTAATAGCCCAATGACAAATGGCGACTGGGTCCAGATTCGACCCTTGCGGGATTCGATCCGGCGACCTTCAGTTTTGAAGGCGGGTATTATAACCACTACACCACCCAGCCAGTTTTTCTTATTTCTTATTGAATTTGTAAATGTGTTGTGAATTACAACTTTACAATTTCTATGGTTAAACTCCTGCCCTTCTACTAATTTTCATGGATAGTGGATAGCACAGTGAGTACTGTGCTGACATATTATACTAGGCCTAAGCATTGTAAATGTTTATTTATATCATAGATTGAATACTATTTTTTTTTTACTTTGAGGGACATTTCAAAGACACAAAAACCAAGCCATTGTGTTTATCTTACACTTACCCATGTATCTTTAATGTTGAATTGTTGAATATAGCAGATATTCAACATTAATAATAGGGAGGAATGTGAATGTATATGGCGTCAACTCACCAGTGAAGAACCTCTCCGGTATCCTGGTGATGTAAATGAAGAATGCCAGCCCGATGATGCCATACATCATGACCACCCTGGGCAGCAGAAGCTGTAAACAAAACATAAGAAATAAATAGATAAAACTGTCTTTTATTTAGAGCGGTCTTCATTATACAGTACAATGGTGTTCAAAACAAAATGTCAATTTACACATAACGATTAATTAATTATAAGTACTTAATAAAATAAAATACATTAAAAAATTGTAATTCTACTTCATTGGTCTTATATTAAAATTTAAATCACTGCTCCAGTATTTATAAACATTTTTCTTGAATTTCTTTTTTGACATACTTTCGTGCCTGATACTGGACCCAAATTAATTTATTATTTTTGACACAAAGAATGAAAAACCTATACGATCATTCACAGTGCAAACGAGATACATCCATCATGTCGTCTTTCCTGTTGCTCCGAGATCAAAGGTCGGAAGCCTAGAGATTTCCTCTTAAAGAAATGTGATCAAATTTTCTCAGTACACAAACATATATGACACACATGTTTTGCGCCCTCTGTATTTGTTTCATGTCCCCAAGTGGCATGGCATCTCCATAACCGGGAGACAACAACACTCAAACAAACAGAAAACGAAAGCTTGCACAAGGCGAAGCTAAGTGGAGGAAGGAAACAGAACGGGATGGCTACATAATATCCTAAACGAAAGAGAAGCTTCAAGTTCATGACTCAAGACAAGGGCTGACTGCGCAGAGTTTCGAATGGTGGAAGGTAGGGATGAGCAGTCAGAACCACATTGTTCACTGAGAAATCTAAGCAATGCAACACAGTAATTTTGAGCATTCACAAGTCGCTCATGAGTCATCGCCGTCCTTCCACCCTTGTCAGTAATTTGTAATTTAGATGTAACCACACTCACGCCGCTTTATAATCATAGACAATAACATAGAACGTAGACGAAGAAATAAAGATAAGAATCAGTTTTACGGGTTTTCTCCAAAGACAGAAATAGGTTACTTACTCAGAATTGTTATATGAAGGAGGTAAAATAGCCATTCTATGTACAAAATACATCAAATAATTTTTAAAAAATATTTTGAATAATATTTATACAAAGATATTTTTAATCACAGACGTATTTACAAAAATAAGAGGGAAAAATTCAACTGCCACCCAGAAAAACAGTACAAAGGCTTATTACACCAATCTTGAATGCAGCCAATGGTAAAAATAATGGCGAAGTTTTTTTGATTATTAAAAATAGTTCCATACAAATATTGTTTTTGGGCTTATTATGGAATAAAGTAAGCCCTCCAATTTTTAAATTATCTATATTTCATTATCCTACGAAAAATACTACCATTTGTTTACACCAGCTTTGTTGTTAAACACCTCTAAGAGACAAATTGTTATCCATAAAACAGGATTTACGAGATAGTTTATAGTCTAGAAATCACTCTGTGCAGCGAAAATTAAAGCACTCAATCAAAGAAAAGTGTTTGTCCTTAAAATCAGCTGTTCATTGATGCTAAATTGAACTTTCTATAACTAAAAATCTTCTATCAGCATCCTAATGTCAATGTAGTGAGCTCATTTAGCCATGTAATATTTGTGTCTGAGAGACTTTGCCATCCCACAGGTGTAAAGAGTAAAGGTACACCTCACAGAGATTTATAAGTCAACAAACAAAACTTCATAAAAATGGCTAAAACAGGTGACGAATGTGTCATTGTACAGAGCAGTCAGTGACACATAAATATTTTTCGGATACAGTCTTTCCCCGAGCTTCCATCGCCATATCATTCCCTCCCTACCCGACATTGTCTTGCGTCAAGTTTGAACATTGGAGAAGTGTCAACAACCTACAAAGTGGAGAAAGTGACAGTGTCATTGTCAGAGCTCCCTCCATACGCGGGAAAAATTAACACTGCTGAATCCAGCTGATAATCTTATTATTACTGTAGTTTCTTTTGTTATTATTGTTTACATTTATTATTTTTATTTACAATGAATTATTCTGGTTAAAATGTGTCATATAATCTAGCTTCCTTATTTCTAAGATATAGTAAACACTATAGTAATCAACAGCTATCAATACAGCAAATTAACTAAACTTATCATACAAATTAGTTGAGTGGCCATCCTGATCCATTATGACCACCCTGGGCAGCAGCAACACACTGTAAACAAAATATGGAACAACAGTGAAGAACCTCTCCGATATCCTGGTGATGTAGATGAAGAATGTGAGCCCAAAAGTTCCATACATCGTGACCAACAACAACAACTTTAGCATGACTAAATGCTAAATTTTTTTGCTAAAAGGCTAAATTTTAAAGTGGGCGGTTTTAACACTCCTGAACAACACTGACTGAGAATATTGCCTTTAGACATATCGGAGATCTAACCTATTTATGCCTGATCTAAATACATTTATTACCAATAAACAATTACTAAAAGTTCAATGCACTGTGCGTAGTGACGACCTTGAGCGCGCGTAAACAACTGTGCAGCAGATGTTTCATCATTGGCGCAGAGGAGCTGACAGATGAACATGTTTTTTAACTCCATATAAAATATACTAATAAACGTTTTATGGTTAAGAATATCATTGCATAGTACTTAAACATTAATATAGAAATAGTTAGATTGAAATAAACTTATAGAATTAAAATAACAAGTAGTAAAGTTTGCCGTCCAGATATCGACTGCCCGGTCTTTCTCACGAATGAAAGCGACCGTCCATAAAACGACCGCCTGGTCCTCAAAGGGTTAAATTCGATCAGGTATCTTTTGATGAGCTCAGCTGTTTTGAACTATTGTTATTATTTTACCGAAAGCAGTACAGAGGAAACTAAAAATTAAGAAAGTGAGAATACAGTATATTACTTACAGAGACAATGGGGTTTTCCAAGCCTCCCATCATGACGGTCCAGTGGGCAGTTGGGACGATACCATAGGCCGCCCAGAGCACAAACATAAGCATTTTGACATTGTCATCCACCTTCAGCCATGGCAGCTGCAGAAGCATGGCGATCACGAAGAATGCACACACTGTCACCAGGTAAAATGTCTGCCACGTCTGCATTGATAAACAACATCATTACTAAGGCAAGCCTATAATTAAGGAAACCCTCCAGTAAAATTAAACAAGATTTATGTTGATAAATATTGTTACTTTAAATTTGAATACACTTCTCTTTGGTAGTACATTGAAAAATTGTAAGTTTTTGTAAGTTGTAAGTTTTTAATATGTATCTCCAAACTTATCTTATAACCTGTAACCCCTGTGTACCAAGAATAAAATCAAACCTAAATTACTACCTTGATAATATTTATAACTACATTTTTTTTTAATTACCATTGGCATTTTTCTACCTCCACAGGATGATGCGCAGCGTGCTCCGTGATTAAGTTGACTACTGGTTGCATTGAAATCAAATGAGATCATTTTCCTACCTCCACAATTAGCAGCTAGTCACACACTCATTTGATTTCAATGCAACCATTTCATTTGGTCATTGTTGGGCAATGCAGTTGACTTAATCATGGAGCACGCTGTGCAACACACTGCGGAGGTGGAAAAACACCCCTTTTTTAGTATTCCAAAACTAAGGCTGAATAAGCTATTCTATTTGATTTATACAGTAATAATTCAAAACTTATTTGAGGTAAAGAGGAGAGTAGTACAGAGATGGAGGAGAGAACATTCTCACAGGTCTAGCAGCCACCTCGAGAACCTGAATCATCTGGATGGATTGGGACTAAATAGCTTCTCCTATCAATAGCTCAAAATTTTTCAGACATGAGCATTTCACGAGACACTGATAACACTCTCCTCACACTTAATGTTTAGTCTTAGTGGAGATGTTTCAATATACAATGTATGTCCGGAAAATAGGTTCTGTTTGGTTGTAGACACTAGTAATGTGTGTATATCGTAAGACACACCTCGCCTTGTGTACCAGCTTACTTCGAGAACAACATGAGCTCAATTCCAGCTGTAATTTGTAATTTGTATCACCAATAGGATGATGTCCCCTTTGGAGAGCCATGCAGCTCTCCTTCTCGAACGGTTTGATCAGCATCTTTGACTGCTATAGGCCGGGGAACGCAGATCACACCTCCCTCTTGTTGGCCTCCTAGCCTCATTGCTTGGCCACGCCCTAGCATGGTCACCATTAGTTTAACGAAGGCTCCACATACCTAGTATGTCAATTTGGGACTTTTCCACCACTTCTTATTAAGGTTCTATTGCAGGCTCCAATGGCTCTGTATCCTTTATGGACAATGTAAAGTCTAGATGGTTGTTCCAGGTCAATTTCTGATCCCAGAAAATCCCCAAATACTTAATTGCTTGTTTGCAGATCACTTCCACACCACAGATTTGACGAGAAATGATCACATTTCCTTGTGAAGGTCCTCCAGGAGGTGCTCTTCCTCAGGGACCAAGATGTCTTGTCTGGGTTCAAAGCCCAGTGCGTCCATTTTCACCTCGCTAGATGGCAAAGATATAGATGTTGCACCCAAAGGATTGCGATGGCCAGTGAGGCCAAGTCCCCGCTGGACTGTCGACATAGGGGTTAGAGATATACCTGCAAGTAGCTAGGGATTGTCGGTCAATCCAGGCAGAACCCCGCTTACCTGGGGAAGGGGCTTAAAATTCATACTTGGCTTAAAATACCTACATTGTAGTATGGTTGCCATTTCAATGATCTAATCTAATCTAATCTAATCTAAAAGGCTGTTTAAAACTGGAGGTTGCCTGGTATGAAATTAGGAAAAATTTACAACCTATGTAATTTAGATAATATTGACATTTACTTGTTCTGCAATGTAGTGATTTAAAAAAAATTCTTCACAAGAAAAAGGTTATATTGGTCTGCCTTTACCTTATTGCACCAGTAGGCGTAGTAGACGCCGGTCATGTAGATTCCTAGCATGCTGAGCGCGATGCCCAACAGGTCAAATGACAGGAAGTAGTTGAATGTGTGCTCCGACCGGCATGAGAATATGTGATACAGCGATGACATCACCATACACACCTGCCATCATAAACTCCACTGTAGAATTTATTATTGATGAAGATTTACTATAATGCCATTTCTTTATTACATACCGCTTTTAACAACTAGTTTAAAAAATGTATCCCTTCGTCCACCACTTCCAAATTCTAGGCCTAGTAGTAAGCATATTACCAAACTAAAAGTGGGTTTTGACTGAAAATATGAAAAGTAATCCTTTTTTGAGGTTAGATCACTGACATTTTAACACGTTCAGTGCGATGGACGCCGAACAGCATCCAAGCGGTGTACGGTTGCGCATGCAGCAGACGCCGATCGGCGTCTCGCACAACATATTTCTTTTAGCGCTAAAATATCATCATCACTGATCATCTTATCATCTGATAAGATGATCGGTCATTTAATGAGTTTTCCCGCTACAGTGTATTGTGGTAGATGAGTTTGGTAATGTTTTGGTGGTCCATAGTTTTGCATGTGTTCGTAATACTTAATTTTAAATGCTTTTGAAAAAATAATGATGCAGCTCCTGGGGAAAGGATTTTGAATTATTTCATAGCACTGAATGCGTTAATGACTTGTTATTGATTATCTTTAAACAGGAATACAATTCTCAGCTAAGAAGGTACATGAACAAAAGGAAATCTCACCTTTAAACAGGTTGGCTACCAAAGATTTGAGATAATAGAGTTTTACTATTACATGCCTTAAACAAAAACAAGATTTACAAACCCTAAAAATTAATTTTGAAAAAGAAAGTAAAATATTTGCCAACACGTCTCCTTGATAGAAAAGGGAAAATATGCAATTGGATAAATTAAATTTGTTAAATTTAATTGAATAATATATATTTATAATTTAATTTATACATTAATATCATTTTAATAGCCATCCTTTGCAACTAGAAGGGCAAAATATTTGAATACAGTAGGGGCCTATTGCGAAATATTTAATTATACACATTTATGCCATGGTTTTAAAACCCCAATTTTTCGCAATTAGAAAGGAAACTCATTACCCAATATTCTTCATCATATTATATCAAACCATGAAAAAGTGTATTGGTAACAGAAATCGGAATTTGGAATGGACCCAAATTAGCATCGATAACCCAGACTAACCTGAAAGCAAGCCAGTAACATGCCTACGATGAATTTGTCTGTGAAGGAAGCGTGGATGTTTAGCAGGAAGAGATCATAGAGGGTGAGTCCCAAGAACAGCATCCATCCGAACACATGGCTCCAGATGTTGATTGTCTCGTTGGTCATCCAAAACATACTGTCACAAAACAACGTTAAGTTTGCTGAACACTACACCTAATAAATGATATGTAGGAGGAACTAGAGAAATATTAGAGGAACTATTAGAAAAAAATGTTATGCTATTAATCTTTTAATAACACTGGAGAAAGGTTAAACTGGGCCCTCACTTAAACTGACACAGCTCTTAACTAACGTAGGTGTGTACGATACAATAAGGTGGTGAGGACGTAAGACAATTCCATTTAAAGACATACAGATGGTGGACTCTCACAGATTATTTCACTGTCAAACATTGACATTAATTTTGCACCCGGCGTGCCCTCTCCTGGGTTAAACAAAGACAACAAGGTTACCAGTACATATTAGTTTATCAAATCTATGCGAAACCTTAGGTGAGTTAGTGGTAGAACTGGACTGGATTTTAAAATTGAAGACTGGCTCACAGTCTTACAGATGTTTTTTAATAACATGAATATTAAATAAATACATATTCAATATTATAAAAACTACATAGGCCTACATATATTTTTTATTAATACTGTAATTTTTTACACAATACAAAACCAACAATATAATTTAGGACATATAACAGTATCAGTGTTTCAATTCAGTAGGTAATAATACTTATATAGAGAAATTTTTTTACATTTAAAACAACTGATCTGTGAAAAGCCTCAGAAATTTTGTTAGAAAAATGTTCAAAAACATCGGTAATTTAGTGATACAGTAAAACCTCGTTAATCCGGACTAATTGGGGCTCCAAGTCGTCCGGATTAATGAAAGTCCGGATTAAAACAAAAGATCTTAAACGAAGAAAAACAGTGATTTTTTGGTACCCCTTGTATATAATGAAACACCTTTTTCAGATAAACTTAAATAGTATGTATATTCGGAATATAAAAACACATATTGTACAAACAGTAGTTACATTTGAACAAAAATATACACTTGGTATTTACGTCCATACAAAAAATGAGAACGAAAAAAGACAAAATAACTTTGAACATGAGGGTTGAGGTTCGTCCTCAAGTGACTGAACTGGTTTGAAGAAGGAGTTGAACTTCATTTGCCTTTCTTTTGTGTTAATTTCACAGTTAAACAACGCAACTAAAACGTACAGTGAAATTGACCTCTGTGGAGCAACTGACGGCCTGACACGAGCAGGAGAAACACAATCGTGTGACTGAGCTACTATTGGCTGACAGTAACCATGGTAACGGCACTTACGCCTTGCGCTGTGACCGCCCGCACTCGGCACACTCACATCTCACATCGCCGGGCGCAGTCGTACAGTGACGATCGCATGCTACTAATCAGCGTTCTGCGCATTAAAACTGCGATCCAATGGCTGTCCGGATTAAGCGAAGTCCGTATTAATGGGGTCCGGATTAACGAGGTTTTACTGTAGTTACCACCATAGTTTGTTCGTGTTTGACCACGAACAAACTATGGTGGTAACAAAACCTGACCCACAAAAAACGTTATGAAGTAATAGGCTTGGTAATTGGTGATGAAATGAAGTAAGGAAAAGTACACAAATACCAACATCTCTCTGATATCAGCAGACTGGCTTTAATTAAATTTAATTACAAGTCCATAAGCTGTTTGGACTCAATTATATTCCATTTTAGATTTAAATAAGTAATCACTTGTAACAACCAGTAACAGTTATTTAACAAACCGAAGTATTATTATTATGTATGCACACACATAACATATCCTAACACACTATCGACAGTAGGACATTGTTTCTATTTAACACTTATAACATAACGAAACATAATTTTTAAAACGCTAAGAGAAACATAAGGTCAATTTGACCGTTACTGTGTTTTATTGGTTTTTCATGTGTTTATTATCGTTTTTATGTAGGCCCTATCACTTGGCAATCACATGAGTAACAAATGATGTTTTACAACATTTTATGACAAATCATATTTATTACGCAAAAATCATGTGACCGAAAAAAAACTTCACGCTCCAAGACGACTAGCTCTGGCCTCTGGAAAAAATCTGTATAGGATTGTTGCCCAAAGCCAGAGCTGGTGGTCTCTTAGCGGGTAATCTAGCTGTTATTTATTTCTAGCTGGTGTTCTTTTGTTTGTTGCCTTTAACTACAACTGAGGGTAACAGCCATCAAGGTCAAGCAGTTTAGCCACTATTATGTAGTAAAATTACCGATTGGTCAATTTGACCGATGTTTCGTTTTAAGTGTTAAGTATGTGACCATACGAGTAAAACAGATTTATTTTCACCTAAGCGGTTCCACAACTAATGTATGGCTAGGCTGGTCGGCTTCAAGAGTAAAACAGTATTAGTCCGATGTGCATTTGCACATACACCGACCGATTTCCTGCATTCCTTTTTATTAGAAACAGGGATATTAACGAATATGACTGAACTGCTTCAAAGGGGCGGCAGGTTTCATGCTGCCATGAAGCAGCATGAAACTCAATCAACCTTGATGAGGACGTTGGCATTTGAGTAGGTTAGCTTATTTTAAATAAAAATTACATAACCTACTAACTAGTAACTAATCTTGGCCTAAGTAATTCCTCAATTTGCTGTAAATAAAAATATAGGCCTACTTGAATCATGTATCATACAGCCCTATCAAGTTTACCTAATACCCAGGTAAAGCATTTAATAGATAAGAATAGTATTAGATTGACAACATGATATAATTAATTAATATCTGTAACTTTAAGCATTCAATTTTTAATGTACATTATTAGGTAATCACTTGAAAACGGGAGGAGTTTCTCCACAAACGTTGTGTAGTAAAAACACAGACACATTGGTAAACTCCATAAAAGATATTAAATAGTTAATAAATTTGTTAAGAAAGCGTTGACTACCTGGATAGACACTAAAAATCATTTCCTCATTGTAATAGGACTACACAAAAAATAATAATTGTAATGATGATTTTTTGGTTAACATATTAATGATGCTAGTTTATAGTGATAAAGAATAAAATGGAACAAAAATAGTTTGTTCATTGTATTTTAGTTTTGTTATCACTCTATCCCATTAGATAAATATATCCTCATAAAATCTAAGCTATCATAAATCTGTAAAGCTGTTGTGTCCCAGTAAAAAATGTCTCTATGATAAAACCACCGTCCATTCGACAAACATGTTTCCTTCATAATAATTAACTTTAGAACCATAGAAAGAGAAAGGCCTAAGTTCAATTCTTAACTTGTTCCGTATTCTTAGTAGCTAAACTACATGTTCCATTGGATAAAAGTTGCTGCAGATCTGTATGAAAGATCCTAAAATATTAATAATCATACCTCTCAAAACACATTTTTGTTGATAGGTAGCCTCTGTAGCCAGTGAGAATATATGGATTAAACTGCAAGTAGGAAGGCGCTTCATGATAACTTAACAGCGTCATACAATCAAGTGTGGTAGTAGAAAGTTTGCCTTCATCCTTAGAGATTAGGGATTCTGATGTTTCTGAGTGTGAATCCTTCTCCTGAAACAAAGCAAAACAGAAATCTTTTAAAACATTCCAGAGAAGTCATTTTTATTTGGATTACAATAAATTAATTTAGTTTATTATTGCTTTGAAGAAGTGTCCAGAACTTTAATATAATTTCAGTAACGAAAACCTTTGGTTCAAAAGACACGACTTGCAAGTTCCCTGAAAAAATAGCCTAAGTCACAAACTGGATGGGTGGCTTAAGTGATCATAATTCCCACCTTCAAAACTGAGTGTCGCCAGATCAAATCCCGCGAAGGTCGAATCTGCACCCAGTTGCTATTTTGTCATTGGGATGTTAATTAATGATGCTTCCACAGGAGTCAGCGTTAGGTTTAGACCGGGGTTTGGAAACAAGAACAGGGTTTGGACCTTCAAAATGTTAAAATATGCCTAAAAATTTAGGAAAAAAGGAGATAACTAAAAAATAATTATGTTAATCTATCTAATGTGTGACTAGGAATTTGATATAACTTCCTCCATAAAAGAATAAGACTGCAATGAGTTTGACAAAAAAACTATGATTTAAGTTAATTATTGTCATTAGGGTCTAGTGGAATTTGATTTGAAAAAAGATAAAATGAAGGCTAGTTCAACAAAAGGGACTTAACCAGAGGAAACTAGACCACTGAATTATAAAACTATAGTTATGAGTGAGTTATATCACTCAGGCAAAAAGTGGTGCATAGGCCTACATCAAAACACATTCGCTGTGGATGTTCAGCGTCAGGTTATGAGAATGGCGTGTGCGGGTTACACCAATCGACGCAGACCAATTAGTATTATACCAATATATTATTTATTCTATATAACTATGTTATAAGTTATGTATAATTTTATGTATATATTTTTTAAATATACAATAAAATATATTAAAAAATATAAATATTTATTTGACTTAAAATTACAACAAAATTATTCCCGCATTGGCTAGTACTATAAGTTTTGACCTACAGGGCCCCGTGTTAAGATGTAGAACAAAGCTTATAGTCATGTCAACTCAAGAACCTTTGTCTAAACTCAAGAACCTTTGTCTAAGCATGATTGGACTTGATAATATTAGGTAGGTAGTAGTAATTTTGAGTAATAACTTCATACCTAATGAAATACCTAAATGGCATTTCCATTGTAAACATTATATATTAGTGGCTTTTTCAGGTTACAACTTTAAATATTATCTATACCCTACATAGACAATACAAATTTGTGATCACTTACGTTTGACTCGATGTGATTGTGGCGGAATCTTATTTCAGAGCTAGTATCCATTATCGTTAAATTTAAAGGACCGATAAATAATAATTTAGATTTTTTTACCAAATTAAACACTAATAGAGAAAACAAACTACAAATTGACAGCCAACCTCACACCCCGTAGTGATTAACACTGCTAGGAGGAGGAGGTTAGACCAAGAGAACGAACGAAGCCTGGGACAACGATATGAAACCAGTCCAAAGGTTTTGCGTCACGATGTTGGCAACAGTTGTTCTGATACAGGCTTACCATAATTACATATCGTATTATAATTAATAATAATTTATGACAAATTGATTACAGTACAGTTTTGCAAAACCGTCTCCGGTGACAAAACTATAAATTATAGCCTAAATAATTCGATGATAGCTAAGTTTTTACTATTTAAATTTTGAATTTCTAGGAATAACAACAAAGCTCCAGTGTATAATCGGAAAGGGGGATTTAGAGTGTATTTCAGCCCTCAATACCATAGATGAACGGATAGTAAAGTTTACCGCTAGATCCAACAGATGGCAACACTTGTCTTAAAATTTAACGTCTTCACAAAGTCCCATAAGGTTGAAGAGGACATAGTCCTATAACAGCCGCAGTAGGCCTTCAACCCACTGAAACCTCACATCCTGATCCTGATCCTGATCCTGTGCCTCCTCTCCTTTTAATCCGTTCCTCTCCGTCAATACTAATTGAGACCATTCAAAGATTTTTACTGCCGTTAAATATATACGATACAATTGACAAAGTCAACAATTAAAATCCAATCAGCACAACTAGGTACAAACAGTTTCAGGTATTAACAATAGTCAGTAAAACAAAAGACAAACTAATTATAAGAGAAGGGAGACTGTACTGAAAACAAAATAGGGATAGGAGGAATTAAATTACCTGTTAGTTGATGGTGTAGTCCATAATTATATGGACCCAGTCTCCAATGATTTTTATCAACTTTGGATTCAATAATAATAGTTTTAACTAGAATATAAAAATAAAAAAGTGGTTTTATCAAACTAAAATAACTGTTTTTTGGTTCTTAAACTAATCTGTAAATTTTAAATTTCTAGACCTCTAAAATTGGGATGTAAAACGGCTATCACATACTAGCTGTTAACTACTTACCGCGAATAAAATTAATTGATTCGGTCAAAAAGTAATTATTCAAACCCTTGTTTTACCCCAACGTGGCTGTCGATAGTCGATTCCTATTATTCAAATTACAAACCGGTGCCCGGTGCCCTGCGTCTACAGCTGATACAACTTCTGTAGAAGAGACGGAAGTCTTAGTATAGACAGGCCGGAAATTGTGTTCATATAAGTTTAAAATAACCCAAGAGACAGATCTCAGTGTGTGTGTGTGTGTGTGTGTGTGTGTGTGTGTGCGTGTGCGTGTGCATGTGTGTGTCTGTGAACACGATAACTCTCGTAAAAATGGTCCGATCGAGACCAAATTTGGTAGAGACGTGTATTCCTGCATTTGCTCGGACGAGTTCGTAAACCAGGCATATCGGTCAATCGTAACGGGTAGTTTGGGGGGATTTTGTACCCCAAAAATGGGGTTTTGCATTTTTCTCATGTAATTTTTAAAAATATCAAATATTATCTTTCACTATTAGAATCACCTTAAAAAACTACACAATTTAGTTCCTTAAAGTTTTCCTCTATCTCCAACGGTTACCAAGATATTAAAAATCTAAACACAGTACATAGTATTTTGGGGCTCCAATGTTAATCTTATGGAGGATAAGGAAAAACTAATTTTTCACTTATTATCCAATATTTTTGGATGAAACTAAATATTTAGCTTCATGTGGTTAAGATCCATACATTTATTCTTAAAAATCATAGTTTTTGTATTTATCATGGCAGCTAACCTGCATACTCTTTTCCCATGTTAATCATATAGAGATTAGGTAAACTCCTTTATTTGTGGACAGATGTTGATGAAACTTGATATAAATGATCAAAATATAAATTTTTTACGCTAGAAATACCTACTTTAGACGTTCCTCACAGCAGCAAACCTGCATACTCTTTCCCATGTTAATCTTATGGAGAATAGGCAAATAACTCTCATATTGATCGACAGTTTAATGATAAAACTTGTCATATATTATTATGTTATTGATTTAGAAATTCGCTGAGTACGCAGGTCTGCTGCTACGGGGGTATTTAACCTACTGAAGGAAAGCCTACATCCTATATAAATAGGAGTTAGATAACGAAGAACGTAATTATGATAAAAGTGCTATTATTATCTCCACCGAACTGCAGTGGTAGCAGACTACGAGTCAGCAGTGTATTGCTATTTGCTGTATCGTAGTGATTTTGTGGCCGTGGCCTTGACAAAGACATCTGACAACAGTTGCGTATTGAGTGTCGTCTGCACGAGTAAAAGGTTTCAGACATATCTCACGTTACAGACAGGAGTTTTTAGCTGCTACTAGTGTATGTTTATCATCACGAATTTTTGATGTTCAAAGTATTTTTTTACATACATTGTGCAGCCTACTTGTGTGACACGACGAACGATCTTAAACCAAAGTATTTGTTCTCGTATTCATTAGAACACTATCTTTACATGTGTTGCTTATCAGTCAGTTTGGCGCTGTTGTAAGCCACTGTTTATCGTGGTTGATGAGCAAACACACATATAAACCGTTATCTAGAATGGATTTGGAAATGTTCTGAGCCCGTTCGCCTCTTGACTAACTGTGACCACACCCCATGCATTTAGCAGCTGATATTTCCATAGAGTATTCCAGGAAGCGTACCAAAGATCAATAAAGATATATAAGTTATCCTATCGACAAATAAAACTTAATTTTAAGCTAAGATTTATTTTATTGGGAGCTCCACCCTCAATGGTTTCTGACTGTTTTAGACAATCATTCAATGCAACAGAACGAAGTGGTCACTACATTAAAAAGCCTTTAGGTGAACAGAGAGAAATTCTTCCCTTGCACCTTTGGTTTCTCCTTGCCTCTTTGAACTTGGATACCATGCTTGGTATCCAAGAGATATTGGTGGCTGCTTTATGCTTGTCCTACGTCGTTCGGGAAACGACACCGGATCCTGGGCGCTGGACGAGTTTTGCCTCCAGTTGTTGCCCCATCCTCCCCGGACGATCCATAATGTCTTCTTCTGCCTTTCCGATCCCCGTGAGTCCTTTCATTCCGGTTGCTGTAAGGTCCGATTTCCTAGCAGCCGAATATCGCTACGATTTAACGCGGCGAATGGGTACAGTCGCTTTAACTAAATCCTGTACAAAAGATCAACTAGGGTTTCATTGCCTAGTCAACTTTACTGAAGCCTCCTAATCATATGTAATCGACATTGACATTAGGAGCCATACATTTCTTTGCTCGAAGAAAGAATAAAGCTTCAAGTAGAATATGTGCTTGTCAGTAGTTTTGTGGAATAAGCAATTTCATTACATCATCTTTTGAGTGCCATAAGTTATAAAAAATGTTTAATAAGTAAGTTAATCAATGAGGTTCTTTTAAATTTCTAGCAATAAATACAGACCGTAAAAATATAAACAATGTAAAAATTCAAACTGTCTACTTGTCTCGTAAAATACCATAACGTCATTTATATTTAAACCTTAGAAGCATAAACCCTGAAAATTTACATTTGTTAAAGCAATGCACGTAAATATGAACTTCTTAAAACCCTGAGGGCAATCCTAGTTTATTTTTTAAGCTTATTAAGATAGTCAAGTGACCATCCACAAAAATATAATCCTGATGTTCATTGAAGTAGGATCTTTCGAAACCTACCTATACCTTTTTGAAATGGGGACCTATCCAGGTACGTAGTTATTGTAAGCCAAGTATGAATGAGAAAATGAGTGTAAGGTGATTGATGTTTGAATTTGTAGTCTTGTTACTGACTAAGTCCCAAAGATTCTTTTAGATAGAACTGATAATTAATAGCCCAACAGCCCTTTGGGCTCTTGGGCTATTTAAGCGACCTACCGTTAAACGTGTGAACCGAACCAATGTTTCCCCTGAAATATGAACCGGTCTAATTATGAGATTTTGATTTTTTTATTATTGAAATGGCAACCTACCCAGGTAGGTATTTAAAGCCAAGTATGAATGAGAAATGACTGTAGGATGATTGTAGCGCGATCTTGTAGTCTTGTTACTGACTAAGGCTGACACGTTCCTTAGACAGGACTGTTAATTAATAGCCCAACAGCCGATGACAACTAAGGGACCTACAGTTTAACGTGGAATCCGAACCACGGCCTCTGAACTACGAATTGGTCTAATTATGAGGATGGTCTTTGCGGATTAACGTAGTATTCAATCGTGGACGTTAATAGACACAAGAGAACACTACAACCACCCACCATCGCTTATATCCATCCACAATTCGTGACCTCCAAGTAGCTGGATTAAAGGACGTCGCCACCGTCCCAGTGAGGATGGTCTTTGTGGATTAACGTGGTATTTAATAGTGCGGACGTTAATCAACACCAAGTAGCTGGATTACACGTCACGAGCTACGAATGCTGAATACTGTAGATCAAGGGTTAGGACTCTATAAGGAAACTGTGGAAGAGTTTTGTTAAGCATTATTCCTAGACGGTGAACTGTGACTATCAGCTGGCGACTTGGAGCATGTGGCAGGGAACTTCATTTAAACAGTGAAAGAGTTTTGTTAAGCATTCTTCCTAGACGGTGAACTGTGACGCATGTGGCACATCCCACATCTGACACCGAGCACTGTGTAAACTGAAGCCAGCTCACGCCACGCATCACGACGTCACAACCGACGCGACGCCACTGCACTTTACTGCCTTTGTCTTTAGTTTCATTGTTGCTGTTGTTTGTTTCATTGTCGTATCTTTATAACACTATTTAATACATCAAAGAACTATTGTAAAATTAGTCTGTTCAACAATCGATCGGACTCAAGATGAATAGAACAATAATTAATTTTAATTTGAAAAGATTAAACCTTCTCTTTACCTGTTCAGATGAAATTTTTAAATTTTAAACGACGCGTAGTTTCTGCTAACCGAACAAAAATAAATTCATAGCCATAGTACCAATCGAGGGGGGGAACCCTCCCCCTCTCTAAGATAAAAGTTCTGGGTGCCCAAATGGCTTAAGACAAAAGCTTATGCAACAATTCGATAAGACTTTTAGGCTACTAACTACTCAGTAGTCGTAAAAAATATGGTTAAGGTGTCAAATTAAATGTAGTGGGTCTATCTAGGCGATTACATGTGTTATCACAAAAAACCTAATTGCTCGTTAACTATTGGATATAATTGCGTGATCATATTTTTCCGGAAAATGAAATTTAAAAATATCCCTTAATTAGATTAGATTATTGAAATAGCGACCCTACCACAATTAAGATATTCAAGCCAATTATGAATGAGGATTGAGTGTAAGATGATTGTGGCGCGATCTTGTAGTCTTGTTACTGACTGAGGCTAAAATGTTCTTTAGACAGGACCATGGGCGGAGTTAGAGGTTACACGTTGGGGGCAGAGATTGGTGTTCTAGTTTTTGTCACAATACAGCTTAGAAATGGAGTAAAAGACTTAAAACTAATATAATACCACAGCAAAAACCCATCAAAATATCTGTGTCCAATAAAAAATTATAATAGACCTGGTAAGATTGGTAATACAGTATAATTCAAAAACTTTCAAGAGGTCTGGGGGGCATTGCCCCCCCCCTAACTCCGCCCATCGACAGGACCTTTAATTAATAGCACAACAGTCGATGGCAACTAAGGGACCAACAGTTCAACGTAGGGTTAGAACCACTACCTTTGAATTACAAACTGGTCTAATTATGCGGATTAACGTAGTGTTCAATAGTGCGGACGTTAATCTACACCCACCGACCATCGCACATTAAATTCGTGTCCTCCAAGTAGGTGGATTACAGGACGACGCCAACGTCCCAGTAATTTGACACTTGAACTATATTTTTCGACTATTTTGTAATCTGAAATTATGTCACAAAAATAACATTCTTCTAATATTCCTAAAACGAAATATTTCGCCAAAAAGGCAGACTCTTAACACCAGGAATTCGCCACGTTCTGTTCGTTTTTCCCAGCGTTAGTAGTGGCAGACCTGTAGACCTGGCTTTGGCTTGAGACGTCACTCGCAGCACCGGCGAGTCATCTGTGAACAGCTGTGTCAACACGTTTTGTCTACACAATCACAATCAGTACTGTGTTGTCTGTTGACGCCATCTGCACATTGTTGACAATCAATAACTCTCAAGACATCACAATACGATAACCTTACACTTCTAACATCCTAGAATATAGTGTCTTCAGAATATTTAAAATTCATAATGACATTGGTTATTAATAATTCAATTTTTTTTGGACTTTTCCAACGCGTCTGGTTTTTCAACCGTACAACGTTTCTGAAGGTAGAGAAACTCCTCCCGTTTTCAAGTGATTACCTAATAAATTACATTAAAAATTAAACTTTTAAGTTACAGGTATTAATTATTACCTTATTTTGGCAATAATACTGTACTTATCTTACATGCACAATACAAAAACTATATTGATAACGCAACAAATAACCACAATACTCCACCTCCGAGGAGAGGGGCGACACAAGATAATGTACGTTCAGAACGAGAGTTAAAACTACTGCTTCTTTTACTAATTCGTTGTGGTTTAATTTGTACTTAAGGTATCTGCTTGTGTGGGTTTGTTTGCAATATACATTGGTTTTTAGGCCACCTGTTTCCCTAACTATACTGTATTGACATCCAAAAAAGTAAGTTAATTTTCTTTCTCAAGTTCTGTGGGCAGTTTAATGGTTGGTTAGACCTAGGTGTTCAGTAAAGTTATTTAATTCTTTCTGACCATGACTCCAGACGAATGTCATTCACATACCTAGGCCTAATCTTCAGTTTGAAAACTCCAGTAGCAATTGCTTTCTGTTCTAATTCCTCCATAAAGATATTTGCAAATATAGGTGATAATGGAGACCCCATTGCCTTCTGGCTATAATACCTTCCTATCTAAATGCATTATGACAATTTCGCCAATCTGAAAAGATTGGATTTGTACGTTTACGTTTAAAGATATATCTGGACGTCGCGAATCGCGTTGTAGCAAAAGATCGACGTTTAAATTTACAGTGTGTAGTTTTGTTATTTTGTTGTGTATAAAGTACTACCTAGATGAAACTAGAGTATTCACACAGCCGCCAAATGGTCTTTCTCAAGGCCATCAGGGTTTGTGACAAGACCCAGGACCTTGGGACTATTGAACACGGCGTGAAGGCTACTAAGCCCACAGATAGCTACCGTTTCTACTGATAATTAAACTAAATGAGCAATTACTAAACTCCTTAGTTCGTAAATAATGTCAAACAAACTACCCAAATGCTAAATCCCGAAAACCCCATTCGGAATAAAATTACACAACACTTGTTTTAAATTCTCTATTCCCGCAGGATCCATCCGTCGTGAAAACTGAGACTGGCGTGTGCTACAATCGAGCCACTTGCAAGTCATTAATTGTGGATAGTTGTGAGCAATGGTGGGTGGATGTGATATTGCAAATAACTCATAATTAGACTAGTTTGTAATTAAGAGGCAAAATTATTTGATTTGATATTTGATTATTTGACTGGGACGGTGGCGACGTCCTATAATCCAGCTACTTGGAGGTCACGGATAATTCGTCCACAATTATAATAATAATATTATATTAATAATAATCCACAATTATTGAGGATAGTTGTGAGAGATGGTCGGTGGAGGTGGTGTTCTCTTGTGTGGATTAACGTCCGCATTATTGAATACGGCGTTAATCCTCAAAGGCCATCCACATAATTAGACCAATTCGTAATTCAGAAGTCGTGGTTCGGATTCCACGTTAAACTGTAGGTCCCTCAGTTACCATTGGCTTTTGGGCTATTAATTAACAGTCATCTTTAAGGAACATATCACCCTTAGTCCGTAACAAGACTAAAAAATCACGCCGCAATCATCTAACACCCAATTCTCATTCATACTTGGCTTAAAACTTGCAATACCTCCCTGGGTAGGTCACAATTTCAAAAGGGAATAAATAATGGAGAGACAATCGTACATTTTAGAGTGAAACTGTCTTACAATTCCAACATATATCATGGCCGTGACATTGTTTTGCATATATCAGGGGTGAGGGGACACTGATTGAATCAGATACAACGATCATACAATCATACACGACGTCAGTTTAGACCGAACTATTTTTAATGAGAAATTAAATTATCTGTAAGGTTAAGAGTTAAATTCTTTTATAGTTGATTATGGATAGGACTGGGACCGTAGCGTGTCCTGTGATCCAGCTACTCGTATAGTTTAGTAATCTCGTGGCAGGTTAACAAACAAACTGTGCTACAGGAAAACACTGAGTTGAACACCTGCCAACGTTAAGTGACAAACGGATAGGTGTGTTGCCAACACTTAGACAAAAATAGTAGTGCTCAATAAACAAAAGTAGGTCTACGCTACGGGTAATGTGTTTCGCGTTGTGGTGTTGGCAACGAAAACGCGAGTTCGCGAAAATGTTGTCTAGATGGCGCGCGGGGAGCACTGCCGTCTTAATCGGTCAGACCTAGAGGGCACAGAATACAAATATTCTGTGCTCGTTGGTTCCACCGAATTTCAGTAGGATTGACCATTCTGGCGTCCTTTAATCCAGCTACTTGGTAAATACCAAGTTTCATCCAAAAAATAGGTTAATAATCAAAATATTAACTTTTCCTTATCCTCCATAAGATTGACATTGGAGCCCCAACCAAAAACACAACGTACTGTGTTTCGACGGTTTTCTGTAACCATTGGATGTAGAAAGAAACTCCATAAAGCTAAATTGTGTATTTTTAGCAGATTTTAATGATACAGTAAAAGAAAATTTTAAAATATTTAAAAATTACATACAGTATTATGAAAAACGCAAAAATCCCATTCTGGGGAACAAACCCCCCTACCCATTCTGATTGACTGATATATCTGGATTATGGACTCGTCCGAATAAATGTAGGAATAATACACATTTCTACCAAATTTTTGTCTCGATCAGTCCATTTTCCGTGAATTATCGTGTTAGGAGACACATACGTATATCAATTGTAATTGTTTTTGGTCTATAGGTATCCCAAAACGAAAAAGTAACATGGCCTCAGGCTTAGTTTTCCATGACACCTACAGTTAACGGCAATATCTTCTTCCCTATGGGAAATTCGCTAGAAGACAATTATTCATACGTATTGTACGCAGTTGGCTTCACACTCGGTTCTGTTGTATAATCTGTTACAGGATACGGATCGTTGGGTCATGGCAATTGGTCCAATCCCCCTGTTATATAGGCTTGCGAGCCTTGTGTGACGTAATCATAACTGATAAATGCCTCTGGGAAGGTCCTTATCTATTTGATAATGGCGCGCTTCGAATGGAATAACCGGGCTGTTTGTTCACGTGTAGATTATATTGCATTCAAGAAAGCAAGATATATTTCAATAGCGAGATGTTTGAAAAAATTTTCCATATTCCTAAAATTGCCTTTCAAAATGTTTTTTGTGAAATTGGTTCATATGAGTTAATATTGCGAGCATTTCGCAATAAATATCTAACTCATATGAACCAATCTCAACTCATAACTCATATGAACCAAACGATTAGTAAAACATAATTTCACGACGTTTCGCGATCTGGAATCTGTTTCCGTCCTCAGGTGAGCTGTAATATAGAACATTATACTAATCGTGCTATGTGCTAATCGTCATGGTCTAGGGTTCAGCTCACCTGAGAACGGTATAAGATTCCAAATACTGTAACGCCATGAAACTTTGTTTTACTAATCGTAAAACTAATCGATGGAAAATGTCCGCAAAACAATTTAAAATTAGTTCCATAAATGGTACTCGAAGGAAGATTTTTATTTAATAGTATTTGACTGCTGTATTTAATGGATACAATGGGTGAGGTACGGGTTCATGTTACAGTTCAAAATATGCTCATGGAGTAAAATCATTATTTTGAACAGTTTAGAGGATATTTTTCAAAACTTCTCCATAAAAATGAATTTGGATATCTATATAAATTAAATTAGAGTTTTGTCTGTACATTGCTCGGAATTATTCATTTTTTTGTTATTTTTACTTTTCGTGCGTTAGAGAAGCCGAAACCGGTCTTATCTCAATTTTTGTCTGTTTGTCTGTGACGCTCCAGGAGGCATTTTACGCCGTCTTCTCCGAAAAAAAACGGGAGAACTGATTACAATGAAACTTATTTCATGTATTCTCTACATTTCAGAGAAGGTTTATTTATCTTTCTTCATTAAACTGAATCCTACAACCCGTACAAAGGACGGGCTTACTGCTAGTCGTCTTCTAATCCTTTAAGGAATTGTTGTAAGAGTCGTTTAAAAATTTTACGGGCTGAAAATTACTAAAACCATAACAAGTATCTTAAGCCAAGCCCAAAATAAACATAACAATCCTTGCGGAAAATCTGCTTCGACATTGTGAGATGACGAAGCAGGGAGACTGGTTTGACGAGATTCCTGCTTCAGCATGCATACATTGTATTAGCAACAAGATGTAAACTGCAAATAATATTATTATTTCGAAAGCCTAGACACCTAGATAGTGTTATATAATCACTTAACAAATTAATGGCATTTGCCCTTTTGGTGTAAATTTTGTTAAAATTCCTTACAGAAACCGGTTTCGGTCTTTTAACAGACCATCATCAGCCGACGAAACAGGTATCACAAAACACAACAGATTCTCCAATTGATTGTGGATCGTCGTGATTGTGCAAAAAAAGATTTTTTAAATGTTTCATCTTGACGAACACCAACGATGGAGAATCTGTTGTGTTATGTGATACCTGTTGATGATGGTTTGTTAAAAGACAGGGCAGATGCCACTCATTTGGTAAGTGATTATATGCAAATAATAGGGGAACGACAACTATAACATTCATAGAATAATCCTTACTTCACTTTGTATTCTTCACCAACCTTATTTAATAGTTTTCATCTTACATTTAAGCTCCTTTTCTGGTGATTCACTTTCGTTATTTGTTGCTCTCTTTTCTTTATACACGTATTTAACTAGCTGAGACTGTTAAACTCATCATTACACACAGACAGTCAAGCGAGAATTTTTTCATTTGTATGTACATGTTTCAATAAATAGTTGTATCATTTTTATGGAAATTATAATTTGGAATCTTTGAAACAAAACCGAAAAACATTTCCAATACAAAATTTATACATTCAAGAACTACTTGTATTAGCGCCGCAAAGAAACCGTTAGTTTAAGGGCCAAATACACCAGATAGCACTTCCTTTGAGCAGGTTTACTCAGTGTTAAAAAGGAAAATACTCATTGTTATGACTCATCGCCAATTGTAACAAATGCACATGTGTTATCATTAGAACCAGAACTGGGTTAATTACGAACAAAGTTAATAAATGACAGACAGAACATGGTAAACATGCACAACAAAAATTAATTCTAAGCTAAATACTTTATTTAGTATTAGTTCTAGACTAGATTAGAAATTTCCTAAAATTAGTAATATTTGGCTTAATTATAATAAAATTTTAGTATAGTGAAATTTTAAAATACTGTTGGGTAAATTTAATGATTAATGTAAAGAAACTTTTATTGATTATAATTTGACAACTGATGGTTATTTCTTTCTATAAATTCACTTTTATATATTGTACACAATTTCTGTAAAATTTCATAAAAGGTATAATACAGTATTACTAAAAACGGGATTTTTGGGAGCTGATTATTTTATTTTCATAGAACGTGGGTCAGTTTAAAGAACACTAAAGTATTCTCCAAAAGATATAGAATAACAAATTAAGTAATTCATAACTGTGGGTATTTTACAGAGAAAATTTTTATCTTTACCTATATGAAGTGACGAACTATCTAGTTAGGTATTTTAAGCCAAATATGAATGAAAAATTAGTGTAAGATGATTGTGTCGCGATCTTGTAGTCTTGTTACTGATTAAAGCTGACATCTTTTGGTATTATTTTATACGGAGCATCATCTCATGGAAATTGACATAGAGTACTAGTTTTACAAATGCAAGCTATTAGCATAATGTTAGGTCTAAATTGGCATGATTCAGTTAAAGAACATTTTACTAACCTGGGTATCTGTACTGTTTTTGGTCAGTATGTTTTTGATTTAATTTTGCATGTAAAAATAAACTTACCTAAATTCAAAACCCTTGGTTTGTACCACAATTATTTCACAAGCAATAGAGAAAACGCATTAAAGTTCATTCAAAGTTCACACCCTTAAATGCATGGAAAGATTTCCCTCAAATGCAGGGATTAGGTATTATAACTATCTGCCTGATACCATAGCCAGCATAAAAGATTTAAGAAAATTCAAGAAAGAATTAAAAATGTATGTTTTAACAAAACCAATTTATTCTTTAGATGATTTTTGTATGTAAATGTTGTGTCCCTTCCATTTTAAACTGACTAAATCTTTAGTTGTAGCAATGATTTATGTTTTGATTCTGATACCTAAAATAATGATTATTGTAATTTTTTATGTAATATTCTGATGCCATGCATGTACTATTCCTGTGCTATACTGAATAAAGAAATTTTGCTATTGGCTATTAACTATGTTCCTTAGGCAGGAATTATTAACCTCCCCCTACTGTCAGTCAGTCGCATATCCGCTAATGGTATCTAAGGGACCTACAGTTTAATATTGTATCTGAGCCATAATTGTGCCTCTAAATTACGAACTGGTCTAATTATGATGAAGGATTTTGCGGATGGACTCAATAATGCGGACGTTAATCCACAACGGGGCCATCGCTTAGAACGATCCACAATCCTGACCTTCAAGTAGCTGTATTAAATTTTATGCATGCTTTCGATCAATACAGTAGTTGTATAATTTTTTTTAAATAAACATTTTGAAACAAATTTTTGAAAACAAAATTTTTGAAACAAAAATATGTTCTCCCAAAGGTATCGTCTTTCACAAACTACTTGCACAAGCACCATAGGTAAAGGAAACTATAGATTACTTTGTCTGCGTAAGGACTCTCTTCAAGTTTAATCAGGAAAATACAGGCTCGTGACGTAAGAAGAGACAACACGTGTGTGTGTGTGGCGACACAGCCAGGCCTGGCGCAACACAAAGGCACACAGCCTGCTAAGCCGTCTGCCAACTCCACGCATCGCCGAGAAATGACACGGAAGCAACTGCTTTACATTTCGTTCGCCAAAATTATTTCTGCCCACTCGATTATTTGCCAACACCGAAAATAAAAGCTTCGCCGGTCGAGAATACGTTCAGAGTTGAACAACACTCTTTCAAATCACAAATAAAAATACCCCCGTCGCAGCAGACCTGTGTACTCAGCGAATTTCCAAAACAATAATATGGCAATAATAATACAGGTATGTGACAAGATTAATTAATCAATACCCACGTCGCAGCAGACCTGCGTACTCAGCGAATTTCCAAATAAAATAAAAATATAGTAATAATAATATATGACAAGTTTGGTCAAAATCTGTCGATAAACATGAGAATTATTTGCCTATTCTCCATAAGATTAAAATGGGAAAGAGTGAGTAGGTTTGCTGCTGTGAGGAACACTGAAAGTAACCATTTATACCATCAAAAATTTTATTTTTAACATTTATACCAACTTTCATCAACATCTGTCCATAAATAAAGGAGTTTGCCTAATCTCCATATGATTAACATGGGAAAAGAGTATGCAGGTTTGCTGCCATGATAAACACATATACTATTGTTATCGTGTTCACAGACACACACACACACACACACACACACACACACACACATATATGTATAAATAAATTTTAACGACTATTGTTTTTGGTCACTGGGCACCTAAATACAAAAAATAACATGGTCCCGGGCTTAAGTCTTGCCATGAGACCTACGATAATAGTTTATTCCCTATGGGAAATACGCTAAAAATGTTCAATTCTTTTAATGTCATCCATCTGTTGGTTAGAACTTTCCCAATTAAACAACAATTCTACTATATATTAAGTGACTCTAAAAGTATTCATGGGGCAATAAGTTAAACTATATGAGGCAATTTACAGTTGAGCTGGGCACTCAATACTTAGTATGTCCTTCACGCTGGCGGTCTCCACGTGGACCTCGCTTCCGCACGACATATCCTCATTGTGCTTTTAGCAAGTTGTAAGGAAACAAGCACGGCGATTACTACAGGATACGGAAATAAGGAGCAGTGAGGAAGTCTTTGAGTACCTAAAAAATCTTTTAAGACAATAGAACTTAAGTTCTAGAAGAAACAACAAATCCTAACGACGTAAAAGTAAAACTCATTTAAGTCCAGCGAACGACCAAGGCTGCCAACATTATGAGTAAGCGGTCGAAAACAGTTATTCCTAAGTATTACCCTTTTGACATGGATAAGTCTTAGGTCTTCTGGTGGGGGAGGTATTTGCAATCTGTCACACCAAATTTTGTAACGGAACTGCTGCATACGGTTATATGATCAGCTGTTTAGAGGAACTGAAAACATTTCCTTTAGACATATGCTACCCATTATCTAACCTATTTCACAGGGAAGTGAATAAATAAATTATAAATTTTAATTAGCACAGATATAAGAATATCCCTGTAAGTATTATCTTGGGTTATTAGGAGTATAGAGGACCTCCTAATGACTCTTTAACTTCAATATATGGTGATCCAGGTAACTCTGTCTTCTTTGATTTTAGTCACATAAAAAATAATTTAGTGACAGTGTTACCAACCGCTCGATGGTCGTAAAAAGATGGTAAAGTTAAAGTGGTTAAATCTAGGGAATTAAATTTTCCAATTTTTTCCATTATAAAAACTGCATTTGCTTCTCTTAGGGAAATAGCTTACATCAAGGATAGGTATAAAGTTTATGCTTTCAATTCCTCTAAATGTCTGTCCTCATAACCACATGACGTCACTTCCGTTACACCTCTTTGCGTCACGTAAAATTGCCAACACCCACCACACCAGAGCGTAGACGTATCAATGTCTAAAAGATAATTGTTTGTTAACTTAAGGATTTGATTACGTGATAATTATATTTTTTCTGAAAAAAAACAATAATGCGATTCGCCAGATAATAACTTTGCCTTTAATTTTACACCTAAAATATTTTGTCAGCAACTATAACAGTTAAATTAAGACGCTTTTTAATTTTTATAAAGAAACGTCTAAAACCAGACGGTGTTGAGTCTGAATATACTAAGTCTAAATAAACGTCCGGTCTTCATTGTTAGGCTGTCTGGCTTTGAAGGGGCCCCTTATAAGATATCTAATGACAGATTTTCCGAATATGTTTCTGGGATTACGTCGTCAAGATGTGATAACATGACATTGTGTGAATCAATTAAGGTTTAAAGTTTTAATTATTATTATAAGTTACTTATTTTAATTCAAAATTCGTTTTTGCGTTCACTATACCATTTTGTACATTTCGTATTTTTTGTTTACAAAAATAATCTGTTACAGACCATTGATAATTTTTTAAGCGTCCTGTCACTTTCAATATATTTTCGCCAAAATATCTTTTGTCTGTCTCTTCCAATAAAAAGCGTTATAAAACACGTGTGTCTTAAAATCTAATACTACTTTATCGTGATGGTAAATGTATCCAGTATTTAAGTACCATTGCCAACACATTGAGCACATCCTCTACAAGGACATAAAATTTCAGGAATAACATTGGTGATTCAGATAATGTTATCAAAACGTGATTAATTTATCAAAAACACTCAGCGTTCCGCCTGATAACGCTAAATATCCTTTTTGAGAAGATAACAGATTACTAAGGACAGGATAACAGGATCAAATCCCCAATGTTATGAAAACAACATTAATGTCCATTATGCCCAACTAAGTTCCGTGTTTGATAATTTCTGATCAGTGATCTGAAGTGTCAAGATTGAGCGGGTGAAACCAGAGATTTTAAATAAATGTGAAAACATTAAAGGACGAAAATAATATAATTAAATCGCAAATTTTATAACCCTTTAATACAGCGTGTTTATAAAAAACGTATACAACTCTAACGCTGTCCTATTCATCCATGGGACATAGGTTTCCTCACGCCACCATATGTAAGAGTAGCTCAAAAAGTTTTGATCAGCTGGCAGTTTAATCAGCTGATTGTTTTTAATTTTGTCTACATAAACTGTGCACGCTAAAAACTGAATTACTGTAACAATTTTAACGAAATAATATATAGCCTAAATTGAGTTCAAATTATTGGAGGAACGATAGTTAATTGCACGACGTCAACATTAAAAAGTAATTTTGTAACATTTATCTTATCCACAGCTGACAGTTAAAGTGGCGAAATTTGATAATTATTTTAATCGATGCTGGAGTTATCTAAGGTCTCTTAGATCACTCACTGTGCGGACGAAATCGAATCTTAAAATACTGCTAGCTGGAAATTATGATGACTTATGATGAATTATTATGAATTAAGAACAGAATAAAATCAAGTCTAAGTGTTGCAGGAATACAAGAATCGTCGAAAATCGTCGAAAAGTGCAATACGACAAAGCATGAATAAATAAAGATAATTCGTGTATTAATTAATGATTTGAAATGAGTGATTCCTCGGTGATTAAGCTGTCACGAAGTTTTCGTCGAAAATCAGGTGATAGCCAGCTGTAATTGCGTCAGTGGTGTCAACCCACATGTAGTGTATAACGAAAGAAAAATAGACAAAAATGTAACCATGAGTAGGTATTCTCTTTCGCTAGACTAGATTGGTCCAACGAGCACAGAATATTTGTGCCCTCTAGGCGGGACCGATTAAGACGGCAGTGCTCCCCGCGCGTCATCTAGCAACTTTTTCGCGAACCCGCGTTTTCGTTGCCAACATCACAACGCGAAACACATTGCCGTAGCGTAGACCTACTTTTGTTTATTGAGCACGACTATTTTTGTCTAAGTGTTGGCAACACACCTATCCGTTTGTCACATAATTTTGGCAGGTGTTCAACTCAGTGTTTTCCTCAAGCACAGTTTGTTTGTTAACCTGCCACGAGATTACTAAACTATACGAGGGGAAAAATAAACCACTGCTATAAATAGTCTGATTAAATCTTATGAAATAAAATACTCAAGATTAGTGATGAAACCCGTTCATTTTTATATTTTGTCAACGATTTTATATAGTGTGATGGATTTGAAAACACTGTAAAAACAAATGGAGCAAAACAAATTGAATGAAACTTTAATTTGATAAGGTTTAGAATATAAACAAACATAATGTTAAAATTTGATTTAATATAAGTGCAATAGCTCCAGAAGACAAGATTTTCGGCAGTTAAGTATGAAAGGCTGTAAAGTTTAACTGGCTGGGTGGTGTAGTGGTCATAATACGCTTTCATAACTGAAGGTCGCCGGATCGAATCCCGCAAGGGATGAATCTGGACCCAGTCGCCATTTTTCATTGGGATATTAATTAATGATGCTCCCTAACAGTATGTCGACGTTAGGTAGTAACAAGACCGGAGTTTGGACCGTTCCCCATTAAAGCGTTGAAAATGCCTCTGGCGTAGAAATACACAAAATAAATAAAAAGGCTTCTAACGGACACTACACCCAATTTCTGTTTATAGAACTTCCCTATCAAAGAGATTGTGCCTATAGGACTACAAGATCATTTCCAAACGAATTGCTCGTGAAACCTTAGATTAGAGATACCATTTTCTTTTCTCAATAGTTATTCCAAACAAAATGTCAACACTTTTATTTTTATTGATGCAAATCAACACAGTCATATAACCCTTATAAAGGCCGAGCTAACTGTTGTTGTATATAAACAAGATTAATTAACCCGCTAATTTAATAATTTACATACGAACAATCCATGAGAAAGTTAACTGATAAGTAACTGATGTTAATGATAATCATTCGTTTAATTAATTTCCCTATTGTTCAGGTGACCTATAAACAACCGAATAGTATGTTAGGCCTCGAATGATAATGTCTCGAGATGAATAGCCGATTCCTTTCTTTCCTTCCGATGTTAATTGGGAGCTGAGCAGGGAACTAAATGGTTCTCGTGTGCCTGCAGAGAGTTAATTGTCGACCAATCAGCATGCAGCAAGCTTATTCACACATCCTGACCTTGGTGCATAATCAAGAGCGATATGTTTCGAACACTAAGCGGACGTTACGACTTTGAATTTGATGTCGCATGAAGGGCAATTTCTTAAATCTGGGTGTAAAGAGCTTGCATTTTTTAAATATTCGACTCTGTGAAACCATAGACACCACTGTCACAGACGATAGAATCTCTTGTATGATTCCATGTAAAATTGAAAATATCCTGTAATAGGCGAAGACGATTCTTAAAATCTGTGTAAATATTTTGACATGGATATGTCTTAGCTCTGGAAGTGTGTTGCTGATTTTTAAAATGGAAAATATGTAATAGGTTTCCATAGAAACTAACAGAGTTATTGTATAAATACACACTTTAGTTTTGTATGTTTTTGTGATGATTGATTTGATATTTTGTGTATTGTGAGTTTTTTTTACAAGAAGAGTTTCTCTTCGTTTACTCTACAATTACTGATATGTTGCCTTTTGATACACCAATGTTAATCTAATGGGGAAATGCTTAAATTTGATATCTCGCTTATTCTTTTAAAATACCGTGGTAAAACTTTAAACACAGCTAGATAATTAAGATTTAATAATGTATGCTGAAAAATCTTTTATTCCTCGTGGCAGCAGTTCTTTAATCATTCCCGTGTCATTCTTATAAAGACTTAGCAGTAAGCCCGTCCTTTGTACGGGTTGTAGGATTCAGTTTAAAGAAAAAAGATTATCATACCAAAATGTAAACCTGAAATCCTAACCAAATCAGTACAAAGAAAATAAATCAATACCCAGCTTTATTATTTAGCATGGTTTAATTGTCAAATTAAACCATTATTATAATTAGTTATAGGTTAAAATAACTTTTTAATATAGTATGATTTCGAAATGGGTTTAAAATCAATGACCAATATAAACAAACTAATATTGATTTGACAGTTATTTGTTTTTCATTCTATTAAATCTTTACAAGTACAAAGATAGCTGATTATTACCAGTACGTGGTTCATTGATAATTGAAAGCAAAGTGCGACTAATATCGCGTAAAAAGTGGGTTTTTAAATGCTCGTGATTTACTTAGGAACGGCGAACAATTTCAAGCTTTGAAACCCCTTCTCTGGAATGTAGAGAATTCATGAAACAAGTTTCATTGTAATCAGTTTTCCCGTTTTTTGGAGTAGACGACGTAAAATGACTCCTGGAGCGTCACACGCAGACACAAATTGAAATAAGACTTGTTTCGGCTTCTCTAAAGCACGAAACGTAAAAATAACTAAAAAATGAATAACACTGCGTAATGTACAGGCGAAACTCTAATTTTATTTATACAGATAAGAAAATTTAATCGACTTTTTTGTTAGTTGTAATATTTTAATGCAATTTATTATACAGCTTCATCTACATAAGGGCTAATAATTTGTGTTAAAAATCCTAGCAAATATTTCTCATGATCCAAAGCTACGTACTATTTCCCCATATTATGAAGGAGAATAGGCAGGATATAATTTATTTATTTATAAACATACTGTAATAATATTTGGGGTTTGGCTTAACCTGACGCCAATCCTAGTTTGTATAATCTAAAATAAATCATAAATGAATGGAAATTCACTGAGTACGCAGGTCTGCTGATGCGGGGTATACAAGTGATGACCCTATTTCAATTTCATATCCAAGCAAAAAAGTAAATCTAATCACAAACTCGTTTATCTTGTTTGTGAATAGTGAATAAACACAGCTGATAATTAGACATCGTTTGGAGTAATGAAGAAACAATAAAAACTCAAATACGCAAGAAACGACGGGTTCAGGAGAGGTCGTTTCAGTTATCGTTCTTGCATTGTTGGAAAATTATTCAGTAACTGCGGACTTAATGAAGTCGTTAGGATTTTATTCTAGGAGTTCAAACCATGACATCTGTAGTCTTAACACGGAAATTTATAGTTGCAGAAAATTATTTATTACCATTCAATTTCAATTTCTTTTTAACAAAAAAAACCAAGCACAATGTGTTGACAAAATTGCATTTGTAAAAATAACAATACTTTATTTCCTTAGGGACAGCACAATAAATTATTTGTATAGGAATTTATAATTTTGAAAATACGAAAGGGGGTTATTATATTTTTTGACTTTTTCTCAGAATATATACTGTTGTACATCTTTTTACGACTATAGTGTGGCCAGTAATTCTGTCACAAAACTAATATTGCTTTTACTGTCACCAATTAAGAGTATTAAGAATGTGCATCACCTGTGCATGTTTCATTCACTCCCTATAAAAACAAAATTAAATTTAAGCAATAGTGATAATGATGTTTTGTATCAGAAAACCTTGTAAAGTATTTGGTGCATTTTAAAGAGCATTAAAATGAGCCTTGCGATCTGTCTGATTAGAATTTAACTGTTCTCATTTACTCAGTGCCGGTAATAGACGGTGGCGTGTCCTGTAATCCACAATCCAGCTACTTGAAGATTAGATTAGATTATTGAAATGGCAACCTACCCAGGTAGGTATTTTAAACTAAGTATGAATGGGAAATGAGTGTTAAATGATTGTAATGCGATCCTGTATTCTTGTTACTGACTAAGGCTGACATGTTCCATAGACAGACCTGTTAACTAATAGCCCAACAGCCGATGACAACTAAGGGACCTACAGTTTAACGTGGAATCCGAACCACAGCATCTGAATTACGAATTGGTCTAATTATGAGGATAGTCTTTGCGGATTAACGTAGTGTTCAATAGTGCGGATACCCACCGATCATCGCTCACAACTATCCACAATTCGTGACCTCCAAGTAGGTGGATTACAGGACGACGCCACCGTCCCAGTAATTTGACACCTCGACCATATTTTTCGACTATTTTGTAACCGGAAATTCTGTCACAAAAATAACATTCTTCTAATGTTCCTAAAACGAAATATTTCGCCAAAAAGGCAGACTCTTAACACCAGGAATTCGCCACGTTCTGTTCGTTTTTCCCAGTGTTAGTAGTGGCAGACCTGTAGACCTGGCTTTGGCTTGAGACGTCACTCGCAATAATTCATTGCATGGATAGTCATGAGCGACGGTCATCTTTAAAATGAACATACTTTGATTTCAAACTAACCCGATGTGTCTTTATTGAAAAAATCGTGTTTGTACGTTTCAGAGTTGAAATTGCTTCTAAAGAAGTAAAACTTAAAAGCATGTCGAGGACATAAAAATTAACCTCCGATGGAACTTATTTGTGCAGGCTAACCTGGTCTAACAAAGATGATAGAAAGGACCGAAACCCTCGGCACCTATATAAGTCATTTTTCCAAAGTGTAGTCCATATTTCCGCAGTTTCTTTGTGAAACGTGCCTAAGCGGCGCTGCTAAGGCGATGACGTAACGTGAACAATCTGTTATGTAGTGACGAGACCCAGGTGACGGGAGTGCGCCTGCTGCTGCTACTGGTAGTCTTGTGAAATGCGGCGTGATACTACCTGTATTACTCGAACGCAGAATAATGATACAACAGGAAACAGCTGGGTTGTGTAGTGTGGACGAAAGTTACTCAATATTCCGACACACAAACATTGACAGCACAAACAACATAGCCTTTCTTACTAGGGTACTTTATCTAGGATTGACGGTCTCCATTATGAGGAAGAGTGTTTTGTTTAAAATCATTGCATTTACTTCCCGGGACCTTGTGGGAAACAGGTTAGATCTTGGATATGTCAAAAGGAATGTTTCCAGTTCCTCAAAACAGCTTTCGTTATAGCCATATGACGTCACTAAGCATATAACGTTACTGTTTCAAATTTTGGTCTCACAAATTTTAAACACATCCCCAGAGCTAAGACATATCCATGACAAAATGATTGTATTAACTTCCCTGTGGGAAATAGGTTATACCATGGTTATGTCAAAAGAAATGTTTCCAGTTCCTCTAAACAGCTGTCGTTATAGCCATATGACGTCACTAAGCATATAACGTCACTGTTTCAAATTTTGGTCTCGCAAATTGTAAATACATCTTCAGAGCTAAAATATATCTATGTCAAAATGATTGTATTTACTTCCCTGTGGGAAATGGGTTAAACCATGGATATGTATCAAAGGGAATGTTTTCAGTTCCTCTAAACAGCTGTCAATATACGACACTAAGCATATGACGTCACTGTATTAAATTTTGATCTCGCAAATTGCCAACACACCCACACGGCTAAGACATATCCAAGTAAAAAAAACTCATCTGTCGAATTTCATTGAACGTTCACAATATTTCTACTATTTTTATCTTCACGCAAATATTAGTAAAAAATGTTACCGGACCTTATAGAGTGTCAAACTCATATTTATTCTTTCAATCAACAAGATACAACTGTCGAGACTATACGAGCAGGAAGGTTCGAAAAGTATATTTATTGTAGGTTGTATTTACTAATTTTGAAAAAGATGACACATTGTTAGAGAAAATTGTAATTGTGTGGATTTTTAATGAATTATGGTGCGGGGATCGTCCCCTTTGGCCTAACTTACAAATTAATGCAGTAGTTGGTATGTAAGTTTTGGGCTGTGTTCAGGACAAAAAACTGGATTGATGAAATTTGGTTAAATTAACTTGTTCAAGTGACCTTGTGGAGACAATTAGCGCCTTCAGTTACAACTGACAGCTAAAACTGATCTTCTGTAGTGGCAAATAGCAACTCTCTAGTTGAGTTTGCGCTGTTGACATGAGGCGGCGACAACGAAACCAACACAAGTCACCAAGATGGCGACGGCGAGGTCGTGATATGTGAATGGCCAATTGACCGCTGCTCTCTGCCCTGGCGCGCCGCACGCACACACACACACACACACTCACACATACAGGCAGTGTGTGTGTGTGCGCGCGTGCAACTTGCATTCTCAACGGTGTTTCATTACAAATTTCCTGTTCTTACCAATAGAGTATCGGGGCTCAAAACAGTTAACATGTTGTAGATAAACACATTTTCAAAATACCACTTAACACAACAGTCGCAGGAGTACTAATAGACTAAAATGTGATCATATTATAGTGTATAATCAGGTTCGGAATTCCCACTAGGCACACTCAGTGCCTTGGCGCGGCGCGGACTGAAAATGACAGTCAACGCAGACGTTGTAAACAAACGTAGTTGATCATTTCGGTTTTGACCACCCCATGAAAGAATAATTTTGAGACAAGTAGCCTACTTACACTGCAGATAAAAGAAATAGTGTTAAAATAAGTGGCTACGAAACAGTATACTTAATATTAACTTTGTATCGGAATTTCCTTATGTATACTCTACGGAAGTGGTTCCCAAATAGCAATTCATAATCCCCCAATTAAATAAATATAACCGTTGGGGACCGTAAGTTACTTTAGGTTTCTTAATTTCTTACTCTCAGTATCATTTTCATCCTTCTCGGATGAAGGAAGGATGTATTACGTTGAAGTTTTGAGTTTTTACTCGAAAGTCGTCATGAACATTAAGGCGATTTTTATATTTGTTTTTTAAGTAACAAAAACTTTTAAGACATTAAGACTTTTCTCATGTGAAGATTGTACAGTATGGAGCTAAATATTAAATAATCAGAGCTCGTTAATTTAGGATTGCAATAATTTGACCTCTTTGTGAGGTCAAATTATTGCCACATTAAGCCATGCAACGTCTAAAAATGCCGAGTGTCTAAAAAAGTTTAGTTCTGTGTATGTGTATATAAGAAGTCAGTCGCGGAACCCCTGAAAAAATCTCTCACTGACCTCTGGTGTCCACGGACCACCTTTTGGGAACCACTGCCCTACGGCACCCGGGATCGTATTAACCCTACCGTCAACTTTCACTCAAGCCGGTCATTTAAGGTGGGCCCTCCCACCACATTACACCACAAATTTGCAAATTGGGATTACTCATGGTCTAGATTCGAGCTTCAAACGATTGGCTTCAAACATTGCACTTTTCAATACAACGCTTTTCACCACTATACCAAAGTAAAACCATCTGAGAAAAAGCTTATTTAGCTATAAAAAGCATACTCTAACGGCAAAACAGCAAACTCCACGAATTAGTTCCAACATTAGCTTGCAGATCGCAGCACGGTGATGGCAATCGTTACGTATAGAAGCGCTATTATACGCGTTGCCGATGGAACACGCCGCAGCGTCTTCCACCAATCTGAATGTTTAAATATTAAAATTTACGCTATCATTTTTTCGTAAAATCCTTTGTACTGTGAATTGTTAACGCGTTTTAAAACATGCCCAGGAGAAAAACATGTTTCAAAGGGACAGGTGTAAAATTTGTGCCTAGGGATGAAAAAGCACTAATCCGTCCCTGGGTCTAATATTTCACACATACGGTAGTCACACCCCTACTGACTCCCCTTGCACTCTGCAAGGTTTCATTTTGCACTTCCGGTTTGCTGAAGACTATGACTTTTCTCATATGAAGATTGTACAGTATGGAGCTAAATATTAAATAATCAGAGCTCGTTAATTTAGGATTGCAATAATTTGACCTCTTTGTGAGGTCAAATTATTGCCACATTAAGCCATGCAACGTCTAAAAATGCCGAGTGTCTAAAAAAGTTTAGTTCTGTGTATGTGTATATAAGAAGTCAGTCGCGGAACCCCTGAAAAAATCTCTCACTGACCTCTGGTGTCCACGGACCACCTTTTGGGAACCACTGCCCTACGGCACCCGGGATCGTAATAACCTTACCGTCAACTTTCACTCAAGCCGGTCATTTAAGGTGGGCCCTCCCACCACATTACACCACAAATTTGCAAATTGGGTTTACTCATGGTCTAGATTCGAGCTTCAAACGATTGGCTTCAAACATTGCACTTTTCAATACAACGCTTTTCACCACTATACCAAAGTAAAACCATCTGAGAAAAAGCTTATTTAGCTATAAAAAGCATACTCTAGCGGCAAAACAGCAAACTCCACGAATTAGTTCCAACATTAGCTTGCAGATCGCAGCACGGTGATGGCAATCGTTACGTATAGAAGCGCTATTAAACGCGTTGCCGATGGAACACGCCGCGGCGTCTTCCACCAATCTGAATGTTTAAATATTAAAATTTACGCTATCATTTTTTCGTAAAATCCTTTGTACTGTGAATTGTTAACGCGTTTTAAAACATGCCCAGGAGAAAAACATGTTTCAAAGGGACAGGTGTAAAATTTGTGCCTAGGGATGAAAAAGCACTAATCCGTCCCTGGGTCTAATATTTCACACATACGGTAGTCACACCCCTACTGACTCCCCTTGCACTCTGCAAGGTTTCATTTTGCACTTCCGGTTTGCTGAAGACTATCGATCATAAAAATAAGGACGTGGAAAATTCGTCCAATAATGTTAGGGCCTACTACTGATAGAAGACACAGTACAACCTAGCTTAAGAAGTTTACTAACTAGACAAACATAGAAAAATCTATTAGTTTTACTGTAATAACCATTGTAAGTTGTAAGGGATATTTACAGCAATATCCAACATAATTTACAAATAAAGTTAAGAGGTAATCGTCCATAAAACATAAATAGCTTTGTTACAGTATTTATATTCATTATTTAATACTTTCTACTAATAACTTAAGTGTGTACAAAATTAATTGCTGTACTGTATTTTGAATATGGAAATTTCGTGAACATATTATGTTTCAATAATTTTGAGATCCCATTACGTTATAAATAAAAGTATTAAATACATATAATATATAGACCCTATTCAAATTGGATTCGGGTAAAAAATGAACAACTTTTGTGTGGGAAATAGTCTACTTGAGGCTGCTTCTTGAGGCCTAGCTGTAGCCTGTATAGCAATAAAGGTGATAATAATTATTATGTTTACAATGTATACAAATTTTAAATAAGTTTCCAATACGCACTGTAGTTTCTTTAGTAACTCCATTACTTTTGGAGTATAACGTAACTTTTTAGTATTTCAGGGATTAGTTAAAAAAAATATTAAACAAATAACTAGCATAAACAACAAACATCTGCCGTGGCGTGTTTGTAATCCAGCTACTAGGAGGTCACGAATTGTGGATAGTTGTGAGCGATGGTCGGTGTGTGGATTAACGTCCGCATTATTTAATACTACGTTAATCCGCAAAGACTATCATCATGGTTAGACCAGTTCGTAATTCAGAGGCAGTGGTTCGGACTCTACGTTAAACTGTAGGCCCCTTAGATGTGCTATTGACTGTTGGGCTATTAATTAACAGTTCTGTCTAAGGAACATGTCAACCTTAGTCAGTAACAAGACTACAAGATCGGGCCACAATTATCTTACACTCAATAATCATTCATACTTGGCTTAAAATACCTACCTCATCTTGGTAGGTCGCCATTTCAAATGGTAATCTAATCTAATGACGTCTCTGTTACACTTTTTGTGTCTCGCAAATTGCTAACAAAGACCCCAAGAGTTTGAACATAATTATGTCAAAATAACATGACCTACTCTACTGCTGATGTTTGTATTTTTTTCTGCGTTGGTATGAAGACTTTAATGAGTTGAATCTAGCCAAAGGAAAAACGTCAAGAGTTTATATATATAGGACAGCTGTCGGTGCAACAGCGGCGTCGTCGCACGTGAGTCTGTCGTCGGGTGCGACTGATAAGAGATAAGGGTGACCTTGCCAGCTGGGGCGGGGCGTCGCACTGTCAGCTTACCACTGACAGCTGGTTGTTAATGTCAAAATATCGTTAATCTTCCACAATATCTATATTGTATAATTAATAATCCCGTCGCAGCAAAACTGCGTACTCAGCGAATTTCCAAATCAATAACATAATAATAATATATGACAAGTTTTATCATTATCTGTCAATAAATATGGAAAAAGATCACTGGTCACAGTTAACAAAGGAATACCTAAGTCAATAAAGGTCATAGTGGTTTAGCGTAGAGTAAACTGGATGACTAGCAAGTCCCATTGGCATTGCTGATGTGAACATGACCTTGCTGACACAAGCACCAGAGCCAAGGTCCGCCTCCTCGGAGGCCCAGGGTCGCCCACCTGTAGGCTCGGGTCTTCCGGGGTACGACGCGGACATCTCCTGGGGCGGAGGCCCGACCGTCCCGCTCTGAGGCAGTCGACCTTCCACCAGGCATCTCACGGGTTCACATTTCCAAAAGCACCGCATAAATTGCTCAGCTTGTTTCGGTAACTAAACTAAAACAGGTTTTATTGTTTGTCTGTAACTTGTTACGTAATGTATTGCGTCTCGCACCTGTTGTGTTTGAGGAAAACTGCGAATTATGTAAGCTAAATTAAACGCGCAATTTTTCTTTGTTTGTAAATATAGCAGTAATTCCGTCCTTTGTACGAGTTGTAGGTTTCAGTATAAAGAAGAAAGATCACTATTACAATTATAAACAGGTATAACCTAAATAGAATTTCTAAACAAATTAAAGCAAAGAAAAAATAAATTCTCACCTTCAGTATTTGGTATTATTTTACAATCAGATAAATTACAAATTTGTATCAATATAATTTTTAACTATTGAATCACTTTTATAGATAGGCCAATAGAAAGAAAGATACCTACTTATCATCATGACAAAATAAAAATCTGAAATTTTAATTAAATAAATACAAAGAAAATATAAAATTATTAGCTTGATTATTAAGCATTGACTTACTAAAACTAGATAAATTACAAAATTTTTATCTGTATTAAATTTATGTATATGCACAGGAGGTGGTCGTGCTGAGAGCGTCATCTGCGTACAAAAAATAGCTGCACTCTTAAGGCTGCTGGGATGTCTTTGGTGTACCTCAAGAATAGGACTGGACCAAGTACTGAGCCCTGAGGAACTCCAGATGAGACCGGGCGCGAGGTCGAGGTGGATTGTACAACGCTGATGGAGATATGCCCAGTGGTGTAGTGCTAAAAAAAGCTGTGCCGGAGCGGTCCTTCCCAGGAAGGCCGTTACTCTTTGGAGGGGGGGGTAATGGGTAGTCAAAGTCTGCAAGTTCCTCAGGAAGGTCATTGCGTGGTCAAACGCGAGGAGTTGTGGACAATGAATCTATTTAAATTCTTATTTAAATAGATTCATTGTATTCACTCAATTACATCAACCAAAGTTTAATTTTGCTAAAGTGACTAGTGATGTTCCTGGGGTATCTGTTGTATTCATGCAACGTATTGCAGTCGAAGGCAAACGGTCCATTTTTAGTAAGGGTTCGCTTTCTTTTTCAACCCGAACTGGCGAGTGCAGGTCAAGGAAGAAGAACATATTTGTAGATGAGTTTACCCACCATATAATACGGAGGAAAATCCTCAAATTGTATTTTGTAAAAAACACCGCAACTTCATCGAAATTAAAGGCTGTTCTGTAGGAAGAGGGTTTTTTGAAATAAATATCTTAGACGGAGATTAAAAATGAATAGGATTTAAATGGTTAAAGACTGAAAATATAAATAATCTCAACAGTTCTTAACCAGTCTCAAGTTTGTTGTAAAAAGTATATTTTTGAATAAAATAACTAGATACTATACTATAAAAAGATATATGGTCTTCAAGTAAGCCCTTGTGTCTGATTCTGGTGTTACGATGTTTTTAGGTTAGGGTTAATGTAAAACGCCTAAAATTGCCTCGATATTGCGTGTTGATAATGAAATGATGCGAGCCACTCGCTTACATACCACGCTCTATAAAAAGGCAAAGTACAAGTATACAAATCTGAGTTTCGGCTGCACGAGCTGTGCCGGAGCGCCGCTCCGGCTCTAAAAGCTGTGCCGGAGCGGCGCTCCGGACCGCTCCGGCTCCACTACACCACTGGATATGCCTATGATGAAGGTAGCTGCAGTGGAGGCGTTGCAAGGTTGAATAAAGGTCCCTCATGCCACACTCGGTCAAAAGCCTTACTGACTTCGATCAGGGGAGGTGGAATTATGCTTCATATCGTTCCTGTGATGTTGTTCAGGACCCGACGAAGCTAGAGGGTATTTTATCTTAAAGGTACTTTGATGTTTAAAGGAAACAAACATCTTCTTCAAAAAGTGAAGAATAAGGAAAATGAGTTTCATTACTGTGGGTGTTTTCGTTTTCATGGAGAAGACGACCACAAATGCCTTGTTTACAGAAAGATAGACAGACTGACCCAAATTGAGATTAGATCCATTTCGGCTTCCTACAGTTTTCTATTCCGAATCAGATCTCGTTTACTGCGCATTTCTAACACAAGATGCGATTAAAAAGGATTATTCAAGGTTTTCCCTATTTTGATCATGTTTAGTCGCGTCTAGGCGGATTTGACCGTGGGGTAGATCACTTCCTGTCTCACGAGACAATCCGAGACAAGGAATGTTTATTCCTTGGAGTATACGATATTGGAATAACAAAATAAGTCATATTACTCTAGGTCTTATCGCTAATTTATTTTGAATAAAAAAACAAGATACTTTCTACAGGCGAGTGAAATCTAGCAGACGGATGTCTTCACCTAACCTTTCTCCGCGGATGACAGAGCAAAACCACGAGGTAGAACTGTAGAGGTCAAGGAGAAGAACATCGATTGGAACGAGGCGGCTAGCTCATTAGTAGATAAATAAATTATAAGAATTGGCGGAACAGCTGACAGGATGTGTACAGCTGACCGTCACATCATCGGATCAGCTGTCGCTGCCATAACAGCTGGAAAGCCGGACAACAATGCGAATTCTAGCTATTGTTTGCGTCGCTTTCCCTTGCTAGACGACATACTTTGTTTTCATCGCTAATCGTGCTGATAGTGGATACGCTAAGTATGCAAATCAACCCAGGGTTGATTCTTTGTAAAAGTATGTTAATAAACTATTAAAAGAGTAAAAATATTGTCCACAAATATAGCGTAATAATGTTGGAAACTAATGAAAACTATTAAATCAACTAAAGGGGTGTAATTTACCGTTCCGTAAATATTGAGATATTCTTCATTTTTTTTCAAACAAATTCAATCTGTTGCTAGTGATAAAAACTAGTTTCATTCCTAAGGAACATAACTATCCTCAGGTCTTCAAGGTCGTGTAGACTCTATATCTTCAACTGATATTTTCAAGAGATTTTTGTTTACATTCAAACACAGATCTATTTAGAATGGTTTGTTTATACGTAAACAAAGATATCTTAATTTGAAGATAAAGTCTACAGCGTTGACGATCTGATGATGGTTCCTTTGGAACTGTAACTAGTTTCCACTACTAGTTTAAGCAGGTATTTAATCAACTTTTAGCACTTATTTAAATTACTGGCACTAAAAATAGCTTAAATGTATGGACTGGACAACTGTAAAATTATACTACAGTAACAACACGATTTTTCTATTCGTCTTAGGCTGATATTAATTCATTAGTGCTGGAAAAACTCCAACGTAGCCTACTTATTTTCCGTTAAGAATTATATTAACAAAGAATCAAAACAATAATTAGGAAACAGAACGTAAAAAAATGATTAAAAACTTGGGAGTAATTTGTTTTAACTCACTTTGAGCGGATTGCCCGCGCCGGAAACGGACACGGCGTCAGCCACGGCTACCTCGACGTGGACAACATGAGGGCTCATATCTACCGCACTGATACAGCAGGCAGTGACTGCTCTTGTTGTTACTTCACCTGTTTGTCAGCAACTTCCGGTTGTTGACCGACACTACGCGAGGTCGGCCCGGGTGGCCGCGGGTGTTTTGGGGTTTTCAGAAACGGAAGTGGTTAATTTGTAGAACTAGTTAAGAATATCGACTTGAAATTTAAAAGCAATACTTGCATGATGCCTGCTGGAAATAAGGAATTTCTCCTTATCAAGAACAACCGAATCGAGGTGATTTAGATTGATACCAGAAGAAACATTAGCTGGAATGTGAAAGGCTTGGGGAGTACAGGAAGTGTTAGATATGACCAAAGTTGTAACTGACAAAGACCAGATTAAAAGTTCAACGGCCGATTAAATGAAGGATTACTGAACGAGGGGATAACCTAACTTCAACTAACGATCCTTGAGAAAAATTTACTTCTAGCTGTTCATATTTTGACCATTGAGATGAAATTATTTTCTCAACATAGTTAGATGAATCACTGCTACTGTGGAAAATACTGTGAAGGTCATCTGATCAAGTGTTTGAATTGCATTGGAAATGTACATAGTAATCTATAATAGCCTATAATTGTCTGTGAATGCTATGAAAATCCAAGCTGGCGAAGGTACAGATTCCTAATGGTGAGATATAATTAATTATTTAATTAGAATTTATTTCACGTTTAGTACATTATTCCATTAACAGATAGAGGTGAATACAGTATTTCGAATATGTTTACAAAATCAAACACTTTCGTGTTTTCACAACAAATTTTGTTTGCTTCGGATTACGACATCGGGGACGATCCTCTTGTAATCTATGTGTGCCTAGTGGCGATTTTTCGACGCGCCTCCAAAGCACTCGACGTCTCGACGCCTTGATGTGGCTCCAAGGTCCATGACGATTCGACGCGACGCGCGACGGCCGAACTGAGACGCAGCATGGCGGTGCATTGATAAACAAGTTGAATGTCGAGCTCCGCAAACTGGTTCTGGCATTGGCCAACAAACCACTGCGTTACTGGGTTAATAGACATCGATGTGCGGACATAATCTACTTGGCTAGACCGCTTTCCTTCCTGGAAAAACCATCTGAAAGATTATGATGGCAGAGGTTAACGTGCAAGTTTAATGTAAGGTTATTTGTTTTTGGGTCGATATAGAAATGTATAAATATTGTGAGCGAAAGGTCTATTCGTACGCCTAAATGTACATACTTATACTCGAGTTAAGTTAGGTTATGATGGTTTATGCCATCAACCATTTCGGCAAACGATGAACCTCAACTGTTCCTTGATACTAGTTTTCTAAAAAATTTTACGTCTTGTTAGACGGACGTCGACGTTCGCCTTTGCCAACGTTGAATAAGGTGTACAAAATCAGTAATAATTTAATAACATGAAATTATATTCATTTGTTCGTTATTCAGTCAAATAATTAGATCAAAAACTTCACTCGTTCCAAAAAACTGGAGATGTTTTATGATTACTATCATCATATCAGAAACAAAAATTGTAAAAAAATCAACAATTTTTTTAATGTGAGGATACTATTGTGCCGGTTTTTTTAATCGTGATCAACTTTTCTACTACATTGCTTTTTCCGAGCTAGACACTTGCCTTTTGGACGACGAAATTAGCATTTCTGATCAGACGTTCGAGGACAGTATTAATTCATTGGTTTGAAATGGACACAGGTGAAAATATTCGCATGGACTTAGTTACAAGTGAACCAACATTAGAATCACAGAAGCAATGCGATAAGGAATTTAGCCATCGTTTGACAAGATCTGTAATAATTTTTTGCGTTTGTATTATTGCGTTCAATGCTTTATTCATTACTATTTTAAAAATAAACTATCTAGAAATGTACGGTAATAAAAGCAGTTGATACGTTTATTTTTTCTAACAATTGCATGGTACATTTCAATCAAAAAACACAGTAAAGTAACATAGTATATGGTGAAAGGTATACCCCTAATGAGAAAAAGATTAATCGTTAATATTAGAATTTGAGAAACAGTTCTCCTGTAGTCTTACTCTTATACCAAACCATTTACAATTTATCCACTAGATGGCAGCACCCGATAGTTGAAAATTTCCAATGCCATTTGGTTTGATCATATGTAATCAATACCATACTAAGACTTGAATGAGTTTAAAAACATGTATTTATTTATTTACATTTTGGGGTTTATTTTGTCAGGTTTATTGTCAGGTTATTGTTAGGTTTTGTCAGGTATTGGTTTATGCAAGACTAATAATGTTGTATACCAAAAAGCATTACAATAAACAGGTTTGTTTTGACATGGATATGTCTTAGCTCTGAGGGGGGGTGTTGGTGATTTGTAGGATGGAAAATATAAAATATGTAACAGGTTCCCATAGAAACTACCAGAGCTATTGTATTGAATTTTTAATATAAAAGAATAAGAAAAGCTGTTTATATGAACTGAAAACATTCCCTTAAGTCATATCCATAACCTATTTCCCAGAGGGAAGTAAATACAGACATTTTTTATAGATTTATTGTTATTTATTCCATTTCACGTCAAAGACAGGACAACGTCTATCGGGTATCTAGTTTAATATAGGTTCAAACAGCTTGTTTATCCTTACAATCTCAAATGACACAATTTAACTAATAATAATCTGACTACGGTCCTCATGTAATGTTCTATTCTGTTAAGTCAAACATGATAATATATAAATCGTTGTAACTTTAGAAATACATGCACTATGTATCCTATATAAGATTTACGCTGTCTCTCTCTGTTTACTAGAGTGCACAACCACCAGCGAGCAGGCTCAGATAGCCTTGGGTCATCGCTGACGCTAGATAACCCTTCCTTATCATTATCTCGAACCTACCTTCAACTTGGACCTGTGACTGCAATAGGAGCTCTCCATTGGATCCATCTCATTATGGTCCACCTCCGACTTCTCGTTGTTGTTGGCAGTTATCTTCATTTTAGTCTCCTCACCTAAATCAACGCGCGCACTTTGAAAATGAAATCCTAAAGAGGTATAATTATTCTTCTCTAATCAGCGGAGTCGCAAATAAAAGAAGAATCCGCTATAGAGCACAATCCACAAAGAATATTGCTCTTACCGACATTAACTAATGCCGGCAACAGGCTAAGACCGACTGACTGAGGACTGAGACTGAGCAGAAGAATTCAACACCGAACGGAACAGCTGGCGAGTGTGACCGAGTGGGGGGAGGTTGGCAACAATGCAGAAGGCCTTCATGTAAGGTGTGCAGCCGCTCGCGGTTGGTACAACTGTGACTGGCGGTTAAAATGGAAAGTGGAAAAGATGGACCAATGTGCCAGATACTGATGCTGAAGCGTTCGCACCACCTGCTTGCTCCCTGGGTTTACGACGGGTCAAAAATTTACCGATCAGGTCTAATTCCTTAAAAAAATAAAATAATAATAATCAATCGACGAGTCTACGCATGCCACCTAAAAGAGATTCGAATTACTATTAATCCTTAAATCAGTCACGAAGTATTGTCCTACAACTAACTACAACTTAGTAAAAAAATTAAAGCATAGTGAGCTTAAAAAGGTTTCGAAGAATCGTGTTTTAGAAGGCATTGATTATATCAGAAATGCGCAGAACACCATTATTTGATCAAGAATAGAAATTTGTTCTAGTGCTGGTATAAAACGTCGTTTATAGATGATTATGTTAGAAGGTGGTAATATGGACCTCCATTTTGTTATTTTATTATAAAATGGATAATAATAATCAAAAATAGGGGTGATTAGCATGGTTACAATCTGCAGTTAGTAGCTGAATACATTGTAGTAGGTATAAGCGTTTACAACATCATTCTATTTATTTTTTAATAGGTTTCAAAAGTACTGTATTCGATAATATTTTTCCACTAAAACCTTCCCGGACACATATAGCATGAGTAGTTTGGCAACGCATAAAGGACATACATACATACATACCTACATACACACATTCAATTTTATATATAGAGAGATTGAATGTGTGTATTTATGTATGTATGTCCTTTATGCGTTGCCAAACTACTCATCCGATCACCATGAAATTTTAGGAAGTTGCTCTATATGTTTCAGGGAAGGTTTTAGTGGAAAACTATTTTCGAAAACCCCATACGTTTCCATGTTATGCCGTTTTAAATTTCTAATGTTTACCTTATGGAAAGCAAGTTTGTTTACAAATTCTCTACAATTAGAATATTTGATTTCTTAGGCAACAGCTGTTTGATCAATTTTCCAGTAGCAATATGCTTTACTATCCAATGCCATCTGAATCATTCATTAATTTAAAATTATTAAGTAAATATGTGCTGTACAAAATGAACAGCTTTATTCACCACGTAAATAGTTTACGGTTTTTGGGAATTATGTATTTATATTTTTTCTGTTCATACATATTACGTTTATTATAATAATCAGCTGCATTATAATAAAAACCGTATTACAGTTAGGTTTTGCTTGGGTTTAGGTTGGAGTAGAAAAATGTAAATCAATCCACTCAGATTTATTTGTTTAACGGGAATGTTATAATTATGTCTTATCGTTTCAGTATTGTTATTAACTAAGCCGCGACCCAAAATATCTAATTTTTCACAACGAAGTCGTAATGCTATTCGACTTCAGCAGGCTAAAGTTAACTTTACTGTCAGGCGTTACGAAGTTCGCCGGGTCAGCTAGTCTCTATATATAAAATTGAATGTATGTCTGTCTGTATGTATGTATGTCCTTTATGCGTTGCCAAACTACTCATCCGATCGCCATGAAATTTTAGGAAGTTGCTCTATATGTGTCCGGGAAGGTTTTAGTGAAAAAATATTTTCGAAAACCCCATAAGTTTCCATTTTATGGCGTTTTAAATTTCTAATGTTAACCTTATGGAGAGTAAGTTTGTTTACAAATTGTCTACAATGAAAACATTTGATTTCTTAGCTACAGCTGATTGGTTTACTTTCCATTAGCAATACCGTATGCTTTACTATCCAATGCCATCTGAATCATTCATTAATGTTAAACTATGAAGTAAATGTGTACTGTAAAAAATGAACAGCTTTATTCACCACGTTAATAGTTTCGGTTTTGGGGGATTATGTATTTATATTTTTATTTTCTGTCTGATTAAAGTCACGTGTTTATATGATAATTACAATGTTTATATTATTACGTTTATTATAATAATCAGCTGTTGTATATCTTTCCTATAAAAGCCGTATTACAGTTAGGTTTCGTTTGGGTTTTTATTGGATTTGAAAATTGTGAATTAATCCACTCAGATTTATTTGTTTTATGGGAATGATATTAATATGTTTTATCGTTTCAGTATTGTTATTCACTATGCAGCGACCTAGAATATATAACCTTTCACAATGAAGCCGTATTGCTATTCGACTTCAGAACATGGCCAATCTTAAAGTTAACATGTGTTTACTGTGAGGCGTTACGAAGTTCGCCGGGTCAGCTAGTCTCTATATATAAAATTAAATGTATGTCTGTCTGTATGTATGTCCTTTATGCGTTGCCAAACTACTCATCCGATCACCATGAAATTTTAGGAAGTTGCTCTATATGTGTCCGGGAAGGTTTTAGTGAAAAAATATTTTCAAAAACCCCATAAGTTTCCATTTCATGGCGTTTTAAATTTCTAATGTTAACCTTATGGAGAGTAAGTTTGTTTACAAATTTTCTACAATGAAAACATTTGATTTCTTAGCTACAGCTGATTGGTTTACTTTCCATTAGCAATATGCTTTACTATCCAATGCCATCTGAATCATTCATTAATTTAAAATTATTAAGTAAATATGTGCTGTACAAAATGAACAGTTTTATTCCCCACGTTAATAGTTTATGGTTTTGGGGGATTATGTATTTATTTTCCGTCTGATTAAAAGTCACGTGTTTATATGTTGGCCAAATAAAAAATTATTACAATGTTTATATATATATATATATATATATAAAATTATTACAATGTTTATAATGTTCTGTTTATAATGTTGTTATAATAATGTTTACAATGTTTATAATGTTGTGTAATGTTCTGAATGTACTGTTCATTTTGTACAACACATATTTACTTAATAGTTTTAAATTAATGAATGATTCAGATGGCATTGGATAGTAAAGCATATTATTGCTAATGGAAAGTAAACCCATCAGCTGGTTATTATATTAGTTTATTATAATAATCAATTGTTGTATATCTTTCCTATAAAAGCCGTATTACAGTTAGGTTTTGTTTGGGTTTAGATTGTATTTTAAAATTGTGAATTAATCCACTCAGATTTATTTGTTTTATAGGAATGTTATTAATATGTCTTATCGTTTCAGTATTTTTATTCACTATGCCGTGACCCAGAATATATAACCTTTCACAATGAAGCCGTAATGCTATTCGACTTCAGAACATGGTCAATCTTAAAGTTACAGGCGTTACGAAGTTCGCCGGGTTAACTAGTTTTTATATATAGAGGAAAGTCTATTGAAAAAACGATTTATGACACGATGTCGAAAATACACACAATTTACGAGAAACAATGGAACATTAAAGAAATTTATTAAAAATGCAGAATCATTCAAATAATATATTAATCATCCTAAAAGTAAACACGATAAAGTGGTATGCGATAACAACCAACGGTCATTGAAATCAACTCGTTCCAAAATAATCTAGATATTTTGGGGATCCCTGTTGCTGCATCCGGAGTGGATCCAGTCTAATCACCGCTCATAATCGCACCATTAGCAGTTTAATTTGAATCAGTTTCGACCGTGATAGGCGAGGTCGTCGCCATCTTGTACTTGGAAAGCGTCCTCGACAACCTAAGACCAAGGATAGACTTCAGGTGAGCGACGGACATTCTAGGCCGTCAAGGATACCACCAAGTCACCACTGAGGCGAAAGAAAAAGTGTGCTAACCCACTAATTGTCCATTTTGAGATTCATCTATCACCTGATGTAGAAAAATACCCCCGTCGCAGCAGACCTGCGTAATCAGCGAATTTCCGATAATATGACAATAACAGTACAAGTACGTGACAAGATTGATCAGATCAATCACTAGTAGAGTATGAGTATGCAGGTTTGCTGCTTTGAGGAACAGTAAAAGTAGGCATTTTTATTATAAACTAATTTTATTCTGACCATATACCAAGCAGTGTTATCATTATCTGGACATAAATAAAGGATTTTCCCTATTATCCTTCAGATTAACACGGGAAAGACTATGCAGGTTTGCTGCTGTGAGAAACACACGAACTATGATTTTTTAGCATAACGAATAGATCCCAACCACATGAAGCAAAATATCAAGTTTCATCCGAAAATATAGATTGATAAGTGAAATATAAATTTTTCCTTATCCCACATAAGATTAACATTAACTACTCTGTTCAGTGGTAAAGTGGACTAATCTCTATCAGCTGTGGGGTTTTAAATCAATGGTAAACTGACATCCAAAATGCATTTTTACAAGCAGAACCAACCAACCGACCAACCAACAAAATTAAGTGAAAGTTTGGGCTAACCTTTGCCTAATGGTAAAACCTTTTGTTAATGTCAGAAAAAGCAAAGTGGAATAACACCTGCCATTCTAATATTTATTTTCCCCGGGTTGGTATTCCATGCAGGTTATAGGTTAAACAAACCATGTGATCTGGATTACCCCTTAAAATGATTGTTTTGAGTTTAGGATAGGTTGCAAAAATGGACTACCGTATTAATTTTTGGAAGCTATTTTGGGCACGTAAATACAGAATAAGGTGAAAGATATATAACTATTTAGGATTTTACACATTTTGATAATCACAATATTTTAAACATTCACAAAAAAGCAAATCTTGTATTATGATATAGTTTTTAACTTTATTATCCCCCCTTATTACCCCAAAACTTGCTTTTTTAGATTAGTCCGCTTTGTCTTTCAGGGCCTAAACTAAACTCGTAGTAGCTAGGTTGTCTAAGGACGGGAGCTCGGGGCCCTGAAAATAATGATTCTAGTCACCTAACTAATGTTTTGCCACATAATTAGTTAGTTTGTTGCTGAAATGGCAACTTTTCTTAGTTGACTTACAACAATTTGTGATTGGTATAAAAGAATTGAAGAAAATATATACTAAAGTACAAAATGAGGAACTATGATGCAAGACAAACAATAATTTAATAAAAAAACTGGATTAATTTAATTTTGTTGAATATTTTTTTAAATAGACTGATGTCAGTCAAAACTGACAGTTTGGAGTCTTTAGTTTTGACTATCAGTTATAAAACTGATTGTTCGTAGGATCATCTTCAGACAAAGTTACAAGGGTAGGGTTTAGTTGTAGTGTAGTATTAACTGAAATCTTCATCACTTATACAATGTAAGAGGAATTAATTTTTATGCTGTATCACAGTAGTGTATGTAGTCTATTAGTGGATATGAATACGAACAATCCAACAGCTAGCGTAGGGCTTAATTGAATTAGCAATGTTCAGTAAACATTATGAAATAGATAATATTACTCATAATAGTATGTTAAGTTCTAATATCATTGACACTATATAATTAACACCGGGTAATCAACGAAAAAGTACGCTTCATAATCACCAAACTTATCACGCTTGATGATACTTATCATCAAGTTTAAGGCCTAACCACAGATCAACAATAGTTCTAAGGTCTGATTTATCTTAGGCCTAACTAAAATGAAAATGATTAATAAAAAATGGAACACTTCCTCCTTCAGTCTGCAGTAGGCCCTTTCTCCGACATATTGAACTTTTCAAACCTCTCTGCAACCACTATCTGAAATAATTTTATTATTAAATTACCATTTTATAGTCAACCGTGTGTTCGGCCAAAATTCAGATAGGTATTTTTGAGAACTGGGAATTTTTCGTTTCCTACTGTTAGCTGTATGCAATATGTTTTAGAGCCATGTTTGGATGTTGCATTCTTGTATTATTAGGCGCTCCAGGTGTAATTGATAGTCCACATTTCAAACTCTGAAAATGGCACTTTCATAGAACAATTAAAATTATTTTTGAATTGACATATACAATTTTTCATGTACCATAGTCTTTGCAGTTTAACTTAAAATCTGCAAAAAAATATTTTGTATAGTAGAAATTAATGATTTTTGTTTTGTGACGCTTATATTTAGAAGGTTGTATTCAATGAATTAAAATTTGTTTGAAGTTGATAGGATTTACATCAAAATTAAACTATTGAATTAATTTTTACTACATAAAAATAATAATTTAAAAGTATTATGAATGCTAATTAATTTTTATAGTTTTAATTGGTTAATAAATTTAAAGACTATAATAAGGATCAGTTTGCAATTCAGAGGAAAAAGTGGTTTGGATCCTACATTAAACTCTAAGGCCTCTTTACCATTCAGGACCTTGGTTCGGATTCCACGTTTAACTGTAGGTCCCTTAGTTGTTACCATCGGCTGTTGGGCTATTAACAGTTCTGTCTAAGGAACATGTCAACCTTAGTCAGTGACACAATCAGATCGAACACACAATCAGAAGATCGTGCCACAACCATCTTACACTAATTTCTCATTCAAACTTGGCTTAAAATTATTCTTACTTGGGTAGGTTGTCTATTCAACAGTAGAAATAATAATTATCATTTTTCATTGATTGTCCCTTCTGATTTCATAAACACACAGGGTAGGTTTATATATTTGCTTGAATAACAAAAGAATATTTCAGGGGTTCATGTTTGGACTAATGTAATAAATAGGCTACTGACAAAACAAGAGTATGTCACAAGTAGAAAGTACATATTCAGATAATTCTTTTTCTGAAAGTTATTATTCGTCATGGCGACTTTATGACACTTAAACATACTTTTAACCAACATCTTTAATTCATTAATACTTAAGCCTATTGTGTCAAAGCCTCCTTAGACAAATTTTGGACTTTTCACAATCAGCTTCTACTAACAACTAAACACAACACCACGGCCTGAAGGAACTGTTAAGTCATTATGTGGAGATGGAGGAGCAGAGACTAATTATTGGCCATGAACTTATTTCATTTTATTTTCCACATAATTTTGTCAAACAATTTTTTTAATTAGTGGATAATTTGTATCGTACCACTTCAACAAAAACACATAAACTTCCTCCTAATTGACAGTTTTAAGAGAGTACAATGCCCCATTACCAGACCAAAAAATCAAAACCATGGACTAAAAAATCACAATCAGAATGTTAAGCCATACCACATTCATAGTTCAATATCGCTATCCAACAGAACTATCTTAAAGGTGATTTAGAAACATTTGGATTTGTGGATTTACCATGGTAGTGCTCTGGCTCAGTAAGTCAGTTGCTGGCTTGAAACAAGCAGCCGACGCCTCCTGTCAGATCATGAACCTGTGTCTGTGTGACTCACATTACAACGCTTGCTGTCTATTTCACCACTCAGCATGGGCGGAGTTAAGGGGGAACATGAGCGGGCTAAGCTCCACCAGACCTCTTAAAAGTAGTTGAGTTTTTATTACCAATTTTAACCTTTCGCGATCATATGACGGATATAGACGCGCATGTTATTTTCACTAAGAGCAACAAGAGCGGGATATAACCGCCATTTTCATTCGTTTTATCTCTTGGTCTGCTCCCATTTTGACGTAGCTCCGCCCTTGCATAAGAGCCATTTACAAAGCCACTTAATTGTATAATTATATTATGTTATTTATCCCAAAAATGTAATAAAAATAGAGGTAAAAATGTCATCCCGGGTAGACACTGAAATAATCAGTAATTTGACTCCCGACATCCTATTTCTTTGTGTTTGTTTGGTTGGCAATAGGGAGATTTTCTGTGTGTAGACATACCTGCTCATATGGACACAGTCAGCCCTCGTATACTGGCATAGTGGTGTACTGTTGATTTTCCTGAGGAACAATTGTACTTTTTTGACTATTGATGTATGTGAAATGTATAATTGTTTGCCAAAATAAATTTACTTTGGATGATTATATAAAACCAATTTCAATAAAATATTATAAAAAATAATAAAAAAATTCTAAATTAAGTAAACTGTATTATCTTACAGAATGTGCTGCTAACTACAAGAAAAATACGCTAAATTTCTTGAAGATTTTACCGCCACCCATATTGGGGAGACAAAAATTTCAGTAATTTTAGACGCCAATTTGAACATGCTGCTATCACTTTAAAAACTTTAGACATCAATCACTATTTGGGTTTGCATGTCTTTATATACTACAATGATTATTTGTCCTTGAAAGTCAAGAGCAAAAACTAGAACCAAATAAACATAATCTCTAGTTTATTAGACAAGTGATTGTTGTCATGCCGATCATGGTGACAGTGTTCACGGAACGAGACAACCTGTGTCACACCAATCAGGATTACATGGCAGCTAACGTGTTTATGTAGCATCTTTAGAATAAAAAGGTCAACTGGTTAGTAGAGTGTAATGTTTGTAAATTCTAAAAAAAACTAATTTTACAATGTTACCTTTGAAGAAAAAAATTCATGATTGGATTAGTGAAATTTATTGCAAAGAAAAACTTCTTTTTAAAAAACAATTTATTATGCAAAATGACTGGATTAAGGTAACAAAGATTAATTTGCATTCTTCAACTATCATATTTAAATGAAACTTCACATAGAAATCGTTCTATAAATCTAAATGGTTATCATACCTACATGTTAATGTTGACTATTACTAAAAAAGCATACAATTACACCTCATAATATTTTCAAACTTTAAAGGAATATATAAGGTTAAAATAAATATTATGCAGCAAAACCGTAAGACACATAAAATTGGTTTTTAATTTCATAATCAAATATAGATGGTACAAACTAAATTACTTAAGACTCTATATTAGATTGAAATGTTCAAATATTCAATTATGCTTATGTCACTTAATCTACTTAAAGTGTTTCTTTTGAGCATGGTAAATTGAAACAAGTGATATAAGAAACGAGTAAGTTTAAAAATATTTACTAAAATTTCAATAGTAGACCTTCTCATTTTTTGGTATTTTTAAGATGCCAAACAACTTATAATTAGCCGGTCAGAATTAATCTAATCAGCAACGTTACATATAAGCTGCTTCCAAAGTTCCAGTTCCAGTTGAGTCAAGTCTATTACTGATATGGTAGTTTGATTTAAATTCATAATGCAAAAGTAAACACAAGCAAAGTAAATACCTTCCCAATAAAATTAAATAATATAATTAAATAATACCCTAAATTCCCTTAAGCGTATTTATCATACTTACACTTGGATATTTCTGGCAGGAAATAAATATACAAACCAAAATACAGGCAAAAATACAACACTCGATACTTTACAAAGTGAAACTTTATTTATTTTGTGTGTATAAAGACAATTTCATTAAGCATTGTTCGAATGACCTTTATGCACACAAAAGTGTCTCCCCTTTTCACAAGATCTTCCTAAAATACAGGTTCATAACCTCACAAAGAACGATAAAAATGACATTGTTGCATAAAATTTATTTAAAAAGAGAACTATATATGATGGAAGTGTTTTGTAAAAAGGGGTAAATTAAGTTAGTTCATTCTGAACTGATAGAATAAATAGGAATCGGACAAATAAATTTTATGATTTATTACTGGAATTTTAACATTGAGGGACAAGGTGATCAAATTTAATAGTCAGTGATTTCATTCATAATGATTGGGGGCTCCCCGACTTAAAAATAAATAAAATAACAATTTAAAATAAATCAGCCTGCTCTTGCGTATAATAAAACAGGGCGAAGAAGGGATTCATCCCTGAGGTTCAGATAGCATCTTCCTCCGTTCACCCACGACAATCAGAACAAAATATCCAAATTTGAGTTTTAATCGTTTTGAAAGTTGGAACAATTTTTGATAACTAGTACAAACGCGGGTGTTGATTTATTGGCCGAATCATCACATGGCATATTTACGCGTCCATTCTCGAGCCAGTTCGTTGTACTTCTCTCGATCTGTTTTGTATATCCTTGCGATCTCGGGGACTAGAGGGTCGTCTGGATTAGGATCACAGAGCAGCGAGCAAATTGACAGCAGCACTGAAAAAAAAACATGGCCAAGTTGAAAGCTCCTGGGGTTACTTTTTGTTTTACATGATAAACTGAATACCATTTTTAATTTGTCACCACACGTTTATATGGAACAGTCTGGTTAAATTTTCTTATTTGATAATTTTATGTTTGCTCGAGTGACAAGCAGCTCTAAGTAAATTGATCATGTCACTTATACAAAAATGATCAACATAAAATCACCAATTGTGGTTTAGATTCCTTTGTAAATAAGAAAATTATTTTTTCAACCAGGTACTAAGTTTAATCAAACCTCTAAGGGAATAACAATTTTAAATTACATGCAAAAGTTGGCTTCTCTAGAAATGCCTAAAAAGTAGGTAAATTTATAAAAAAATTAGAGGAACCCTAATTTGATAAGGGAAAATTTTATTGTCCATTACAAAATATAATTTTTTTAGATTACAACAAAATGGAAACATATTATGCAAATCACAAATCAAGTCAGATGACCAAAAACGATTTACAATTAACTAGATTTACTTAAAAAAATTATCTTAAAAATTATATAAACTAAAAAATTATAACCTGAGCTCCAGCCATCCCGTAACACATTTACTGTGACGCCTTAACTTGTAATTTTCAGAAGAGATTCTGCCATTACTAAAAATGCTAGCATGACACAGATTTAAAAACATCCTCACTTAACGAATGACATAGACATACATTGGAACTTAGGTATCTAGAACTTATTTCCTTCAAATATTTCCTGTAGTCCCTAGCATTTTGTACTCCAATAATAAAAAAAAAATTAACTCACAACACAATAACAAGATTTATCTTACTAGGTTCAGGAAACCAAACAGTCAGTATATATCGATTGAGAGCAAGGGGTGGGAATTCCCACGTGACTCAGTTAATGTGTTAAAAAAAATAAATATTTAAAAATAACACTTACCTTTTGATATTGTTAATGCAGGGGACCACTGCGATCTCAGGATATCCAAGCAAATGCTTCCGTTGCTATTTATGTTTGGATGATAAATTCTAGTTGAACGTAACACATATTATGCTGTATTTACCGACATGTTCTGTCTAACTATTTTTGACATAGATTATGGGCCCCAGTTTGAAAATACTAAATGTTTTGGGCTGATTTTAGCGTTAAAATTAAAAACAATTTTTTTTAATTTGGGATACAACAAACCTTTTGAATAGTGTGTTCTACCTGCATTGTTTCATGCGTTTCTATCAAACTTCATTTAATCACACCATTTCTATAAGTTTTCACCCCTTTGGATATACAGGTAGTTTGAACAAATAGTAGTTTAAACATCTAGGAACAATAAAATGATGAAAGAAAATTGACCTTGGGTCAAGGTTAGATTAGATTATTGAAATGGCGACTATACAACAAGGTAGGTATTTTAAGCCAAGTACGAACGAGGATTGAACGCAAGATGATTGTGGCGCGATCTTGTAGTCTTGTTACTGACTAAGGCTGACATGATCCTTAGACAGTACTGTTAATTAATAGCCCAACAGCCAATGACAACTAAGGGACCTACGGTTTAAAGTGGAATCCGAACCACCGCCTCTGAATTACGAACTTGTCTAACTATGACATGAGGATGGTCTATGTGAATTAACGTAGTACTCAATAGTGCGGACATTAACCCACCACACAAGAGAACACTACACCCACTGACCATTGCTCACAACTATCCACAATTCGTGACCTCCAAGTAGCTGGATTACGGGACGACACCACTGTCCCAGTCATGTTATGTTATGGCAACTACATTAACTCATTGGCTACTGAAAAAATGTACACTTTTGAAGCAAGCCGGTACTGAATTATATGAGCATTTAACAGGGTTTGAGCGTATTACTCAATTAAACCACCGAAAATGAATATTTACTCCCAATATATCCAGCTGCATGTTTTCTAATGAGGTTCTACACAAATTCAAAAATTTTCACTGCCTATTTATACTGTATAGGCCTAAAAAACTTTTCGTTCTGTAACTGTTATCACTCAAAGTCCAGTTCAACTCTTAAAGGTTAGGCCTACTTTTAGGTTACTCTACATCACTTTCACAGCTGGAAACACTAAACTCATCAGTATCTTTACCTGTCGAATCACCGCTTTCATATAAAATCTGTCTGACAAAATCAGAACAAGGAAACAAGGAATGTATTGCTGAAAAATAACCATGTTATTGTCAAACTGCATGGCGATGTAAATAAACCGTAAACTCAACGAAAACAAAGAACGATATAAAAACAATCAAGAGTCAAAATATAGTGATTCAATATTTTAAACAGAGAGTCAAATACCATAATACAACAGTCAAAGACCATTCTTGTATTTAGTCTATCGTAGCTAATAGGTTAAAAGCCCAATTGCTGGAGAATTACTGTAAGGTTTATCTAGAGCTACTTGTCACCACTGAAGCAGGAAAGATTAACCAAATTAATGGGAATTAAGAGTGAGGCATTCACCAGTTGTAAGCTAAAAACATCAGTTTTTCAGCCTGTTAATGATTTTATTGCATTTAAGTATTAATTTCTTAGGCATTACAACAATTTAGTTGGGGAAATAGTGTCATTGTAGCAGCTATTACAAACATTTTGAAAGGTTTATCAAGTACAGTCAAAAGCCTGAATTATGAGTTTGTGAAATTCCGCGTTGTTCTACAGTGGGAGTACTGCCGGGTTGCTTGCGGACCACATGCAACCCGCTCAGCTGTTGGTAAAATCTCGTTAACCCGACCAACTGTTGAATAGCCGTCATTAAATATTTTTATGTTAAAAGAATACTGCCAATAATTAATTTAGAATTTTGATAGTTGATGCAAATTTACGAGCCAATAACCCCGAGATTAATCCGTTCCCCAAAGGTTTCTAACTTAGACTTTCATCATAGTCACCCTGAACTATCTTAGTCAAACCCTTCCACTCAGACAACCTGTCCGCTACCCTGGCGTTTGAACCTCTCTCCCGCGCATGCACTGGAGCCGAGCAAGGTCTAAAGCCATAACTACCTGTCAGCTCATACAACAATGCGTTTCAAGTGTTAATAACAGTGTGGACTTCGTACAGATGATGGCAATGGCTACAATTCACAATATTTTGTGAGATTTTATACCACAAAGTATGGGAATATTCTAATGAGCTAAAAGCCTAAATATGGAAACCTTATTTAATTTTCATTGACAAAATAATTTTAAGAAAAATTACTATCTTACCTTTGGAGGCTTGAATGGGTAGTCTGTTGGGAAGTGGATAGTTAAAAAGAACACTCCTCCTTGATATGGACTGTCAGGCTAAAAAATTAACACAAACCATTTAATGGATTACCATTAATTTTTTTGTTCACTCTCACTGTCAGGCAATACACTTTATACAGGGTGTGCAGAAATTCCGGTAAGGGTTTCAGATTTTCTGATCGATAACAGATAAATCATTTCAGATTTGATACAATAACACATCTAAAGATCTACCTTTTGAAGGAACTGTCAGTTTTCTATCATATCATGGGAACATACATGATCATGGGGGAGTTCTTTCCCGTGAGGTTACATTTAAAGGGCTTGTCTTGCAGTGTTTCAATCCGCATTCAAAGAGGTTATTGAAAAGAAAATAACAGTGGTTTGAAAATTGAATTTTTTCTTAATTTAAAACCGCCACAATTTTATTTTGGATCAACTTATTGAGCTCTGGTTCTAGGCATTGTACTTCAATTATAACACCTACAACTTGATATCAATGCTGAAACTTAAGAATTCCCTATAACTATTAGATCAACCTTTAAGGAGTTACTTACGACATTTCATCATGTACGTTCCTATGGTACAACTGAAAATTTGTAATTCTTCAATGGGTAGATTTTTAGGTGTAGGCCTAGTATGAATATTAATTTATCTATTATTGTTCAGGAAATGTTTAACTAAAGGGACTTTTGTAAACGCTGAATATTTATTTATTGGAGTATTAAACTAATGTTTAACCTGTGGGTGGTCGAGGGGTGAGCTCACTTTTCATTTTAAGTTTCTACTATGGCTGATACATTACAACATAGAGTTTGTAGTGTATCGGCCTGAAACTAGGAGTACCTGATGTTTGGGGTGTCAGTAGTAGGGGAGATACAATGGGAGGGGTTGAGTGACCTTCAATCTGGCTCGCACCTTTGATTCGTGGCGAGGTACAGTGCTATGCAGTGAGTGCACAACTGAAAAGGCTATCTAAGAACTAAGGCAAACTAAGAAGTTTGTAGTTTTAGAGTGTTTATACTGTGAAATTAGTTATTTTTGGTTTTATATAGTTTAAAGGTAAGATCACAAGTGTTTATCATATAATTTGTTCAAAATTCGTGAAATATAAATTGTTAACAAGGCTTTGAAAAGGTGAGCTTGGCGCTCACTCCTCGACCATCCATGTAACACACGTGACCTCGACCAATGGCAGCGAAAATAATACACAATGTTTTTCAGTCCACCCATACTAAAATACTCGCTTCACATTGTTTTCTAACCTGCAAATACCTATGAAAAAGTTTATCATGCAAAGGATATTTTCACTAATAACTAATAAGTATAATTGTTATAGCTAATATTTTATCCACTGGGTTAGAATGCAACAAAAATAATACTTGTTTTGAATTTGTATAATTTGTTTTTTGGCTTTTAAACTTTTCTTTAGGCAGCATATCCAAAGTAACACAAGCACAGACTACTTAAATACATCATAATATAAATATGTTACAGAATATATTATGTATCAGAACAAAACATGATATAGATAGACCTATAAATAATATATCATAATTGTCTTCTTAGCAGCGCACATGGAGATTAAAGTAACTACCATGTCCCGTTGCGTGGCTAGGCTGCAAGCCAAAGAGCCTTAAGGAATTTGTAAAGGAAAGTCATTGTTGACATTTAGAATAGAGGGAAACAAAATCCTGACATCCATGAAAAACATTCCTGACACAAAAAACATGTTTCCAAGAACGGGACAACATGTTTCATTGTCCAAACCAGAGGAAGAATATCCTACTGTAATTCTCTGTAATAAAAACACAAACTATTACAAAATTCATGTACCCTATGTAAATCCCAGTTATTTTTAATTTTTAAGAGATTTTTTATTTTTAGGGATAGTGCTTGAAATTACAGTTACATAATTAAAAATGTTAACGTCCCAAATGTAAATACATTTAATTTAAAATCACTACAATAGGCTACACTAGTACCAATAATTTCTAATTAATTAAATCGTGATGTGCTAATAAATTATATACTTACAGGCCCCATAATTGTAGCTTGCCAGTGAAATACTGAAAAAACACAAATAAACTCAAAAAAATTGCAACTTCATTTATTTCAGGATAAATATTGGATTTTGTTTATAGAACCATCATAGACCTAAGATATTGGCAAGTAGGCATTGAAATTAATGTCTGTGCCTTAGTAATAACAAAGTCAATAATTGTGGTTGGATTGGTCACCTGAATATTTAATATTCTAGGACAATTTTATAGAAATAGACTTATTATACAGGAAATCAAGGTTAAATATTGAGATAAAAACCTGATTACTAACAAAATTTATGCCTATAACCCTTCAAATATCCAAAAGTATCCGAAAGCATCCTTCCATATTTGGAGGACATTTTTTTTGTTTATTAACATTTTTTGTTTTTTTGATATAATTTATTCAATATAGGCTATTAATTCTAATAACACAAGTATAAAATCAAAATATAGATGGGGCCAAGGTTTAAAATGATAACGCTCAATGACTCACAAGGTCATATAAGTTCTACTACACTTAATAAGATTAAATTTATATTAATGATGATGAAGAGCAAACAATATTAATTTTTTTTTAATTTAAAAATTTAAATTATAAAAATACAATATATCTATCCATTCATTCAAGATGATTGAAACTTAAACAAAGTCAGCTACTTCACACCTAAAATTGTATCTCTTCATTATTCAAACACTACTGTACCAATTTCTTAAAAATACATGATCAGGATAACTAAAGTCATAACAACACTAAGACACTGCTGATCTGAGTCCTCTTAATCAGTTTTTTCTGATAATCCAAAACTAATAAAAAAAATTAATAAAATAAATAAAATTTTTAATAACCTTTTTCATACGCTAAAACAAAGCAAATCATCATTCAACAGAACCCAATAAAACATCTGTTTCAACTGAAAACTAAAAGATTTACTGATTTTGTACAACGATTTATTATTCCATTAATTTTGCTAACTTTTGTCAATAAGGTCAATCACAGAGGAAGAAAGCAAAGACAAACTTGGATGTATTGCAAAGTACCCGCCAGATTGCACTAGCTCTAGCCTGAAGTAAAGTGAAAAGCAGTTCCGGGCGATGACCTAGTTAAAAAAGTCCTGGGATAAGAAGATGGAACAAAAAAAACATTTCAAGACAGTCTGACCACAGCTACACATCACACAACAAATAGCAATGCTGCAGTTTGACGTAAACTGAACGTAAACATTCTAGCGACGTTCTAGTGAACTTTTTCAAACACATACTGTGTGGAGAATATTGCTTTTGAGTTTTTCTAAATTTTCCAACTAATTTTGATCAGCTGTGAGTGTGACAGAGATAGAGATATGTTGTTTACAAACACAACTGTTTTGTCATTGTTTGTTGCATTGACTGTTTACTGTGTAGGTTTTTACGTATTTATAATCTTTACAATGTAAACTGACATCGAATTATATTCTAAGCTGTTACCTGAATAATTAAGTGTTTATTGTGTCTTTATTTTGTTTGAAAATGTAAATTAGTGATACATTTTGCGAGATATCGATTATCACACTAAACCTAACTTCTGACAGGTATGTTAAATTAAAAATGCTAGTTTACACCATACTTTTTGATGTTTTTCAGTAGAATATTTATTTATAAACTGACACTAGAATCAGGTTGATATGATGTATCCTTCCAGAGAAAATCAAGTTTTAGTAAAATATTACAAAGATTCGGGCAAACTCTGTAAAAAACTACCGTAGCAGTGTCCAGCGGCCTTTAAAAAACTACCAGCTTGAAGGGTTTAGTTGTTGGTAAGTATAATTCAGCCTAGAGGCCTACACTCGGTATCAGCCGCAATGAACGAGTTAATCAAAATTAGCAACAATCTGCACTGGTTTCCGTGCCAATTAGTTTGGATAGATGGCGTTCTAATATATATCCATAATTATCGGGTTAGGCCTACCACCTTCAGGAATTTGTGGTCAAGCTGTAGCAATTACCTCGAAATAAAGCCTCTTTGTCAAGTATTTAAACTCATTGGCCTAAGCCATGAACAAGACTGAACTGTAGAGAAATACACTGTACTACGTCCTGCTTCACGGTCAATATATTTCTTTATTTTGCCAGCTACAGGTCACAGGGAAAGTGTTTTACATCCTTATTTCACAATAGTGACGAGTTTTATCAATTTATGAATATAAAAATTATTTGTTTATGACAGCACTAGTACTTACAATCATCCCCCACTGGTCCTGCAGAACACTGAGCTGGCGGGTCTCGCCCCAGATCTTGCAGTTCCTACAACACAACATGTCTTTGGTTATAAGATAATACAGGCCATTAGGTAAATCAGTAAACACATCAGTAGACTGACACATACTTTCATCCTTAACCAATCAACCCAAGAACTGTAAGAGCCATACAAACAACCCCGGGCCGCATTATTTTAGGATTTGAACCACCTTTTACCAACAAACCTGAGCTGCCCCCATCTAACCACAATGCAATGTTAAGTCAACAAACTAATATTTTATTGAAAACATTAAAAAATAACCCAGTTCTGGGTAGTACTCATGGTATGTCAATTTACCATTAAATGTGTTCTTAAAACGAATTTACCATTTAAAATTTACTGTCACGACACTACACTCAACACTAACAAAACATAAAACACTTGTAATTCAACACAATAGTCTTGGATTGGTATTTGTTTTAGATTTTGTTTTCTCTATAGCTAAAGATACACGCCCATCAGGGCTGACATTTGACAAGAAAATATGTATATAAAATGTATGTTAGATAGCATGTATTGTGAAGAAAACATATTGCTATAGGTAAATAAATAGGATTAAATAGGTTAAATAAGATAACACTACGATAAAGATAAAAAGATTTAAAGATAAGATAAACATAAAAATCTTGTATAGTTCCACTGAATTCTTTTGAATTTTATAAATACCTTTGTTATACCTATGTTAAAAAAAGTTTCAGATATACCACCTCTCCTATGAGAGAATGTTAATGTATTCAAGCTAAAAATCTCAGTTAATAAACAAACTTGATTTCCTTGATAGGATGATTAGTTGACAAGACTTCCTTTAATACACGAGTACTGTATAGCAAAAAATAGGCATATTTATAAATAAATTTATTCATCAACCTGTTTTATCCGGCTTTAGTTCAACTTTCCTTAGTATATTGAACAGAATTACTTTACTGTAATTATGATTATTAATATAATTTACTGACAAATTAAACGTATACTATCTGTCAACTAATATTACTTTATTAACGCACAAATATGTTTCAAAACGCAATGCTTCTTGCCCCAATACTTCTATTTGAAACAATTCTTAAGTTCTATTCTAATATTGTTCACAAAATAGTTTAAAAGACGTGTCATACAGATTATGGTAGATTCTTAATTAAATCAAATTTATATAATATAAAAACAGGATATTCACTTAGTTTTGTTGTAGGCCTATGTAAAAGAAATCCATTAGTATTTAGGTTTCTAACTACACTGTATGAATCAGGCCTAACAAACGCATAGCACATTTTTACAAGGGAGGCCAACGTGCTATAATTAGAGACAAATGAGCAGACACTGTGTCGAAAATACAGACTAAACTGATTTTTGGCAGACTATTTTCCCAACTTTATACACAATAATTTGGCCCTTTCAACTAATATTCTTTACCTAATTGTCACCCCCCACCGATCTCATTTAATTAAAGAAAATTGTGGATTTAATGTCTCATAAAATGCACTAAAACAATGCACTTACTTGGGGAAAATGAGTATTTTTAGCAAAGAAACTATTGATATTTTAACTACAGTAAAATAATAAAAGAATTTTATTAAATAAGTGATAAAGTTAAATTAATTCAAAAATTGTATTTAATTAATTGTAGGCCTACTGCAAGGAAACCGGGTAAAAATCTTGATTTATTAATAAATTTCAATGTAACTTAGGCTTATCTTTTTTAGTTTTCATGTTAGGCCTGGTAGTTTTTGGTGCAGAATTCTAAAACTACTTTCAATCTCTTCTTTATTAGTTACTGTTATGCTTATCATTACCCAGAACACCGATCTGATTTGTCCCCTTTAGGCTATGTATCTCAGTACTGAGACTAGGATGGATTGCTACTGAATCTAAAATAAACTTAATTGCATTGACATTGTTTGAAACTACTATTTACAAGTTCATTTTCTGACACATTAATACTAAAACTACACTTTCACACACAAAAATTGTCAATCTCTTTAAGTCTTAAGATTTAATTCTTTTGGTCTTCAAATATCTCTCCATCTTCAGCAATAGCTATCCAAATAATGTTCAATATCTTCATCTTTCAATTTATTAGCATTAGACATTGTAAACAAAAATAAACAAATAATAACAAACAATAATCGACTTTGACTTCAAAAAATATATTTACCACGGAACAGAACAACAACAGTCAGTCAGTTTTCCGTGTAAGTAACCTAGCAATATTTGAGTTTGTAGAGTTAAAGCTTTACTAAACTAATTACAAAGGCCTCTAAAATAATAGGCTAACACAAGAATCACCAAATCGAATAATATATTATAACATTGAATGAATAGTTTACTTAAATGGAGTATTAAATGTACAGACGTTTTAATGAACTAACCGAAAAAACCAACTAAAATAAAAAATGGGCTACAGACCTGTCGTCCTTTAATCCTTTGAATATTTTAGCGGATTACTATAGTTTCAGGGTCATTACCCCGAATGAATAGTTTACTTAAATGGACATGGAGTATTAAATTATTTTTTATAATAACATTTTTTGCATGTTTTTTACAAGTTTTGCTTTATACTTAGGGCCTAATTAATATACTTTATTCATAATATACCTGGATTGATTGATTAATTGAGTAAAATAAAAATTGGCTAAAGACCTGTAGTCCTTTAATCCTTGAATATTTTAGCGGATTACTATAGTTTCGTGGTTATCACATTTTCAAATCCTTATTCTGTCAAAAAATGATTAAGTTACAGGAATCCTTTTTCTGTAAAAAGGATTTACCCATGGATTTGACATTGAAAATTTCCAAATATAGAAAAAGATATAAAAAGTATTTATGTAATCTTTTTGACAGAATAGGGATTTGAAATAAGGATTACAAAGGCCTCTAAAATAATAGGCTAACACAAGAATCACCAAATCAAATAATATATAACATCGAATGAATAGTTTACTTACTTACTTAAATGGAGTATTAAATGTACAGACGTTTTAATGAACTAACCGAAAAAAGCCAAGTAAAATAAAAATAGGCTATAGACCTGTCGTCCTTCAATTCCTTTGAATATTTTAGCGGATTACTATAGTTTCAGGGTTATTACCCCATTTTCAAATCCTTTTTCTGTCAAAAAGATGACAGAAATCCTTTTTCTATATTTAAAAATTTTCAAATGTCAAATCCATGGGTAAGTTAAATCCTTTTTACAGAAAAAGGATTTTTGTAACTTAATCATTTTTTTACAGAATAAGGATTTGCAAATGTGATAACCACGAAATTATAGTAATCCGTTAAAATATTCAAGGATTAAAGGACGACAGGTCTTTAGCAAATTTTTATTTTACAAGTAATCAATCCAGGAGGTATATTATGAATAAAGTAGGCTATATTAATTAGGTATAAAGCAAAACTTGTAAAAAATATGAAAAAATGTTATTGTAATGTTATTGTTATTGTGAAAAAATAATTTATAAAATATTATTATATTCTACTTCCACTGGAGAAATCTAATGATACGTCTCGATCAGATTCATAACCATTTACAGTGAAATAAATATCACCAACATCAAAAATCTGTTCATAGTCACTGAAATTACATAAACAATCTCTAATATCACCAATGTGAACATTTAAAAAATATATAAAAAATTACTCAATGAAAATACATGTTTAACCTACAATTACAACTACTCGAGAGAATAAACAAAGAAACAAACAGACAACCATTATGAGTTAGGCCCTAGACCTAAGTCATTTTAAAACTAATACAACTGTTAACACAGTTATCGTCTAGGAACATTCATAAAAAGAAAACAAAGAATTTGTTGTTTCTGCAATACTAATTTTAATCTGAATCAAAAACAATGTATACAAACTGAGCGTCTATTCATAATTCTCAAACGGGGACAGTTTTTGTAGGCCTCTGACTATTAGGAATTAGAAAAAATTATAAAAGCTTTAATTATGAATATTTTATGAAAAAAATACAAAAACATATACATCATAAATATATATTAAGTTATCTTTATTGACCTATAAAAGTAATAGATATATCCAACTTTTTATTTTATTAGTAAACCTTATAACAGCCTATTATAACAGTTGTTTAAACGTTATTTAATGCCACTCGTAAGGAACTGGTGGGCTTCTGTGCCAATGTTTACTCCTATGTCTGGCAGGCGTCGTCTGCATGCCACCAAGTGTGAGATGGCAGACATTTTACGGATTTGTGGTAGTAGCTACATATTATGGTTTTTAAAATGGTTTTACTGAGTAATATTACCACAAAACTATATTTATTCTGTTTTTGCATTAAATGACGGATCAAATGGTGACAAATCAAAGTTTTATTTCTTAATTCTTTTACTAAAAACCTCAAGATAAAAAAAATTTGTTTTCTCAAAACTAATATTTAAAGTTTGATCAAATATTACAAGTTGATAACAATTTTTTTCCTGATAATGATATATTGAAAAAGATTGTCAATATATTGGTATTTATTGTCATACAATTATTTTTGAAATATTTATAAACAGTAAGAAGATTCTTACTATTTTAAAAATACCGAACATTTGATAAAAAATCATATTTTTTCCGGGTACGAGGAAAATTAATAAAATTCCAAAAATAAGCAAGAAAAACAGGTTACACTCATTTATACAAAAATATTAACTTTTTATTTACCACTAAGACAAAAAATTAGAAGACCCATAAAGTAAAATTAATAAAAAATTGTTGAAATTTGGGACACTCATAAGTTTTTCACTAATTTTATAAGAAAGAATCCAAAATATACATTTTTTGCAAATTTATCATACATTTAGAAAATATACACTTTTTCCAACTTTTATAAAGGGATACTTTGGATAATTAGGAAAGTATAAAAACAAAACTTAACAAAATTTCAAATGTAGGAATATGAAATAAGATAGAAAAATAAAAATTGTATGTTTTTATACACCCTAAATATGTTTGTAAGTTCACTAATGTAGTTTATTTGAACTATTTGAAGAATTAAAGAATTAAGTTAATACGAAAAGAAGATAACAACTTATGTCTGCGCTCCGTTCAGCAGTTGAATGGCTGGCTAGCATATGGCGCCGACGCGGTTGACAACACAACGAAAATGGAAAACTTCAGATGATCAGGAAAAATCAGCCGTATGACACAAAAGTTTCCAAGTTAGAACAGTCAAAAGAGCAACTTTCGTACTTTTCAGTGATATAAATATATTTATATGAAATTAAATAAATATATATTTTACCCCTCTGTTGTGTGTCTGTGCGTCTCCATAGAGAAAAAAAATTTTTCTGTTAAAAACTTCATTATATAATTTATTATAACTTCTAAACTACTGCTTGAATAAAAAAACATAGAACAGGCGAGTTGTTCTGCATAACATCAGCTGTCCAGTGATACCAACCACTATTTTCTGGGGCCTAAAATAAAATAAATGAATAGAAGAGTTTGAATGTCATTGATTTCGCGTAGACAAAGAACCATCGTCTGCTTCGGTGCAAATCACCGAAAAGTCATCAGTTTTGAAAAATTATACTTGGTGATATAAAAACAGTCCGATAATGTTTTATGTATATTAATGAAAGTTTAGAATCTCTTCTTTCTAATGAAGTAGCATTTGTTGCGTTTAATACGACTATTATAGCGAAAATACCTCTTAAAACATATTGATGCAAAAATCGTCTCTCAGAGACGCTTGCCAGATAGAGGGTTAATAAAAGAGTGCTTCAGGTATCTTGGTATCTTAAAACAAACCTAGGCTTTTATTATTTTTTTAATAACTTCTTGGGCAGATTAATAGTTAAGATGAATGACATTAACGCTTAACTTGGACAGTCAGAGTGACTTTGTTCAGAAACAAGCTAAATTACACAAAAACGGTAAGCGTTCGTAAAAATAAATTTGTAGCATAGTAAATAAACAATAAATAAAGTTAGTAGAAAATAAATAGTAAATAAGTAGATAATTAAAAATAAATAGAAGGTAAGCGTAAAAATAAATTCAGTTCTGCGTTCTACAAGAAAAAACCTTTTCATAAATGGAAATTATGTCATGAATTCTTTAGACAACCTCCCTCAATAATCATGAAAATGACAAAAAGCCTATAATCACAAAAAATGATAAAGAGGTAAGATTAGGGGTCAACTTAAATATGTTTTATGATGACATAAGTTACCGTAATATTAGTGATGCAACATATAACTAATATTGCAGGCTATTGTATCCTAAAAATGGAAATACTAAAAATAATTGAAAGTTGAATTATGATTTTAAAAGTTCTCTTCAGGGGCCAAAGAGAAAAAAATCGTCGCTTATTTAGCAACAATAATTGTTTTGAGCCGTTCAAGCGTTTAGTTTAAGGCCTATTAATGTTCAGATTTGCAAAGCTCTACTGTCGTTTACATTAATGCATACGCCTACATAAACTTGGGTTATTTTGCATGGTCAATTCAAACCAATAACTTTTCAGACATAGGTATGTGAAAAACAGACATCAAGTAAACAATAAAATTAGAGATTTTAGTTATATGTATCTCATATAATGATAGGCCTATAATATAGACGTGTTATTGAATTGAAAATAGTTGCATAGGCCTATATAAAGGCTAAAATACAATTTACATGTTCTATGGCAGTCTATGACTAGTTAAGTAAAAATAGTGATATCATCAAAATTAATTACTCAGACTACTTCAATTAAAGTAAAGGAGCAAACTTTAAGAGAACAATAAAAAATCTATGAAGTACAGCCTGAAATATTCTAGGTGGTAGGCCTAATGGGTAGAATTGAGGTTACTGACACTCAATTGTATGAAGATGGTATGTATGCAAAATTTTGTAATTTTTAACATTCACTCATTCAGGATAGTATAATTTATACAAATTTATGATTAAGACCATAAAGAATCACGCACAAACTTGAAATGGACCCACTTCCTGGAATACGTAGGAAGTCCATTACGTCCATAACATGACAAGGTAAGAGTATTTTATATTTTACAAATCCTAAGTTCAAATAGAAAAGTAATCTAAGTGGAAATAGTAAAACGTACAATAGTATGCTTTAACAAAAGACAAATCAACTATTTAATTAGGAAAACCATTTCCTTAGGTAAGATGTGTTCCTGCAATGAATTCATCACAGCAAACTTGTACTTGGACGAAAATTTTGAGCCATGTGTTTCTACTGCTTACAAACTAAATTAACATTATTTAAAGATAGCTATTGGTTAAAAATGTTTTAGCTTACCTTATTAATTCGTTTTAAAGCCATATTCTGGTAATATAATAAATTACACTGTCTCTAAACTAGACAATGAAACCGCTATCAAAAGACTTGAGATTGGAAAATGCAAGATGGCCACCTACAGCAGCAATCTCAATACTTGAGTCAACGACCTGATTTTCTTCAAGTGTTCAGCTGAAGTTTAATATTAAAGACAGACTACAACAATTTTTAAGTACAATCAAATATATAAAATTGAAATTTACAATTTTACAGATAGTTCTTCGTTTTAAGACACACCACAGAAAATATTTAAGTGCTCAATAGGTTGTAATCAGAGATTTTGTGATACGTCACTCCACACAGACGACTCATGCGCTGAGGTGAGTAATAATTTACCCCGCGCAATTCAAAGAATTCAAACAGTCTGTGTCTGGGAGCTGAGGAAAAATTACAGCATTTTTAAGGTTGATGGTATTTTTTCCAACAAATAAACATTTTAGAGACTTGTTATTTATTACTACCCAGTCCTCAGTTGTCAGCACACTTATGAAGGATCTACTCAAATAGAAAGTAATATGAATTATTGTAAGTGTGTTTGTATGTATAGTATTGGCAAATTTATAAATTACTTCTTCAACTGTTTTTTAATTATGTCACATGTGGAAGACGGAAAAAGTTTAAATTCATTTTTACAATATTTTACAATACATTCATATATATATCTTCACATAATTCAGTGGAAGATTTATAGTTATAATACAGGGTACACCAAGGTTTGATTTTAAGCCCAATCCTCTTTAATATTTTATATCTATTGATGGCAATACCAAGGCCTTAATTTTGTTTGCTGACTATGCTAGACTCAGAACAAGTCAAGTAATCTCTGTAGTACTATTATAGAAATAAATGTCAGCAATTAACTTGGTACAAATATATTAAAGGACTCTTGTGCTGCAAATAAATTATCTTTGAACTTACAACTTTGAACTTATAAATTATCTTTGGGCAAAACAAATGAGATTATTTTTAGTTTTAATACATGTAGTTGTAAATAGTTTAAAGTCTATGAAGTTTTCGGGTATTTGGCTTGGCTCAACTCTTATGGAATAATTGTATAGAAACACTGATAAAGAGAATTTCCAAAGGTGCATATTTCTTGTGTATACTTAGTACAGCTATCAGCCCAAACATTTTACTCAATGTGTACCACCAGTGGTGTAGTGCTAAAAAAAGCTGTGCCGGAGCGGTCCTTCCCAGGAAAGCCATTACTCTTTGGGGGGGGGGGGGGGTAATGGGTAGTCAAAGTCTGCAAGTTCCTCAGGAAGGTCATTGCGTGGTCAAACGCATGGAATTGTGTACAATGAATTTATCTATTCAAAAAATAATTACATAAACCGAAGTTTAATTTTGCTAAAGCGACTAGTGATGCTCCTGGGGTTGTATTCATGCAAAGTATTGCAGTCGAAGGCAAACGGCCCCTTTTTAGTAAGGGTTCGCTTTCTTTTTCAACCCAAACTGGCGAGTGCAGGTCAAGGAAGAAGAACATATTTGTAGATGAGTTTACCCACTACATAATACGAAGGAAAATCCTCAAATTTTATTTTATAACCATCGAAATTTAAGGCTGTTCTGTAGGAAGAGGATGTGTTGAAATAAATATCTTAGACGGAGATTAAAATGAATAGGATTTAAAAGGTTGAAGTCTGAAAATACAAATAATCTCAACAGTTCTTAATCAGCCTCAAGTTTGTTGTAAAAATAAATATACTGTATTTTCGAATTAAAAAACTAGATACTATAAAAAGATGTATGGTCTTAAAGTAAGCCCTAGTGTCTGATTCTGGGGAAATACCATTTTACTACAAAAGAGAGCACTAGGAGCAGCATTAGGAGAGTCTGTAATGTACCTAATTGAAGACACTGCAAACCATTATTTAAAAAACTAAGGATCCCTAACTTTACCTTCTTCAGTATCTATATTTTCTTTTTTCTGTGCATGCTCCTGGAGTATCTGTTGTATTCATGCAAAGTATTGCAGTCGAAGGCAAACGGCCCCTTTTTAGTAAGGGTTCCCTTTCTTTTTAAAACCAAACTGGTGGTCAAGGAAGAAGAACATGTTTGTAAATGAGTTTACCCACAGAGGAAAATCCTCAAATTTTATTTTGTAAAAATCACCGCAACTTCATCGAAATTAAAGGCTGTTCTGTAGGAAGAGGGTATGTTGAAATAAATATCTTAGATGAAGATTAAAATGAATAGGATTAAAAGGTTGAAGTCTGAAAATACAAATAATCTCAACAATTCTTAATCAGCTACATGTTTGTTGTAAAAGTTAATATATTTTTGAATTAAAAAACTAGATACTATAAAAAGATGTATATGGTACGTATTTAAGTAAGCCCTAGTGTCTGATTCTGGTGTTGCGATGTTGTTAGGTTAGGGTTCATGTAAAACGCCTGAAATGGCCTCGATATTACGTGTTGATCATGAAATGATGCGAGCGACTCGCTTACCTACCACTCTATAAAAAGGCAAAGTACAAGTATAAAAATCTGAGTTTCGGCTGCAAGAGCTGTGCCGGACCGCTCCGGCTCCACTACACCACTGGCTATGTCCATAGTCATAAGGATAGCTATGAAACTAACAGTGACTTCATAACCATTTCATTAGAAGCACGCTTAAATTGAGAGTACAACAGTTAAATCAAATCAGCCCACAGAAAAATTTCATTACATATCAGCAAAATTATATTTTCTTCTCCTTTTGCTAATCAGAGTATTGCCTATAAATAACATCAAGAATAAAACCAAACATATTTTTAAATTACAATGCTTTTATGAAATAGATACACTTCTCCTTTAGTTGACTTTCCTATAGTTACCTCAAGTGTTGGTCCTATAGGAATAGGACCAACACTCATCATTAAATACACATGAATACGGGTGTGCACACAGCATGTCTTGGTGTTGCAGGTTGTGACATGAGACGGCATTTTGTGGAGAATTTCCCCAATAGGTTCAGTTGTTTTCAAGTTAGCTTTTGTTTACACCTGTGAATGTGTTCATGTGTTGTTGCCGTATGGGCTGTGGTTACACTCACACTTCACTACCCTCTGGTCACGTGCTACTGTAATCGTAGTTCACTGTATCCACGTATAAATCATTTGTGTAATGTAAGTATTTACCTGTTAAAAGTATTTAATAACCGGTCATCTGTGTTTTTAAATTTTATTTCCAGGATATTATTTTATACTAACATAGGGTAGTAATCTTGGCTTCGTGCCTATTTTAATTTACAGTGCTAGGTAATTAAGTTTACAAACGCTGTCTATACGTTAAAATTGCGGAGAGAATAATCAACCATAATTTTGTAATGATGAGTAATAATTTGGGAGACTATTAGTTGAGTGCTAGAATTTAATCATGGATGCCAATTTTGGGGGAGATTTTGCTATTGTAAATAGCATATATATTATAAGTAAATATTATAGCTGTTATAAGCTAATATAAATAGAAAATAGCTGTTATAATTCTTCAGATTTTGTTTTCCGAAACCCTATAAATCAATTTCTTTCTAATTCAAGATAAATAAAAGATTTTCCCAGATCTATAAAAATTTATTTAAATTTTAAATAGTTTATTTTATTTAACCTAGTATATTTTAGTCAGTTACTACAAGAATATTAAAAAAAAAGTGATACACAAAGCTTACCTGCCTCAAAAATATTCTCCATGTGTGCTGTTACTCTATGTGTAATGTGCTATTATGAATATCATTCTCATGACTGACAGTCAATGTGTATTTGTTATGTAGATAAAGCAGAAAATCAGCAATGTTTTGTTTACAAATATGCAAAATGTAGACAGAGCAGATTCTAGTTTGATGGTCCCAATTTCTCATGGATATACATGCTTTAGTAATCACTCATAACATAGACACATTTTCTGAGATTAGAAAATGAACTATGATTAGAACTTTGATACCTCACCAACCAATTTTCAGCAATTTATTGAATATGTTAAAATTCCAAGTGATGTCAAAATGTGTTCGGTCATAAATGTATTATTTGTTTAGTCACTATAGTAGCACCTATGATTTAACATTGTTACTAGTTATATTGTAATTAAATTAGGTAGGATGAATTTTGGATGAATTGAATGTTAATTGCTTCCCTAATCATTGTTCTTGAATTGTAGTGGAAGGAATCATCAGGTTTGATGTTTTTTGTTGCCACAATTGGATGACTGGAATCGGTTATTGCTTGCTCATAGGGTCTTGCAGGATCAGCTGGTTGGATTTGTAATCTGAAGTTAGGTTATTTTTAGTCTGATTCATTTCTTTAATTTAAGTTTGTATTTATTTATTTTTCTACCATAAGTTAAACAAGAAGATTATATAGTTTTATGCTTGTGGATAATACATGAGACCTTTGAGAAAAAAATAGAGGTACCGGTATATCTTTGATTACTTTACAGTGTGTTGTTCATTTGTATAGTTATTGTTCACCATTGCAATGAGTACCAATAAAATGGACCATACCTACAGTGCAATACACTAGCCCAGGAGAAGTGGAGGTAATTACCTATCTTCATCACAACGTAATAATAATGTTACTAATAATAATAATAGTTGTTTATTGAAAAACAACAAGGGCTCTGACGAGGACAACCCTGAATATCTTATGTGGTCCCTGGTAACTGCTCTCCTCACTGCCCATCCCAACAACTCCCAGTGAGTCCCCGGGCCGACTCCGTCTCCCAAGGTGGCACTACTACCTCCCAACGACCTGTGGCTGCGACCAAGTGCCAGGCGAATGTGTCCTTGGAGGTATCGTTCAAGGACCAAAACGGTTTCACTGGGCAAGACGAGATCGCCATCTACACCTGAAGTACTGTCGAAGACCCCCGAGACTAATATGACAAGCATGGACACCGAGGAAGGTCTAAAGATTCTGTCCATACTAATGGACATACTAAAGGGCTGGGCTGGACATTCTATCAACCTCATCAACTGGTCGCAGGTGATTTTTCTGTCTCTTGTACAGTGAGGACTCTGCGGATCAAGACATCGACATTGGCCTCTGACCTGCAAAACTACCAGAAAGAAGCTGCTTTCTGTCCAAAGCAGATCTCTCCGACGGGCAACGACGTGAAATAATAGGGGACTAGGTGATTGGTCCACAGTGTGATTGATCCATCATGTTTTTCAGGATATTCTTCCTTTTTTTGTTAATAGAAAGAAAGTATATGTATTGTTACTTACCAATAGAAATTAAGTAGGGGGAGTAATTAAATAAAATGTATTTTGGATAGTTTTTGACCAATGGCCATCGTTTAACCCTGCCTTGGTGGGAGGAAGTAATAAAGTGAGTGGGACGGAGGAAACAAATCTAACTTAACCCAGCAGAGCGTTTTATTGGGGCATCTCCCCCTCCCCATCAGACTCAAGTGCATGGGGAGGTGGTGGACCGAACGCCTATGAACTGAATGAGATTCTCCCAAATAATATACAGTAGAACCTCCCTTATTCAAACCTCAATAATTTTGAAAACCTCTGTAATTTTAAATTTTTGTTTGTTCCCCTCAGAAAACCTCTGAAAATTTGAAGTGATTTTTACACTCATTGCAGCCTTTACAATTCAAATTTGCACAGACTTGAGCCTCTACAGTTCAAATTTTGTGACTGTAATTCAGTTACCTTCATGATTCAAAGTCAGCCTCAACAATTCAACCTGTGTTCGCGTAAGCCTCTGGAATTTGAATTCAGGACAAAAACATATCTGTTGAAATGTGAATGTCCATTCATTGACGTTCTCACGCTTAGTCTCCGTTTTTTCACTTTGCAAAGTTAATATGTATTCAATATGTCCTGTATGGTATACATGTTTACATTATTTAGTCCACAAAATGTTTGAACTCAAGTACAGTATGAAGTTCGTATCTACAGTTTGAATTTGATTTATATTGACCTCTATAATTCAAATTTTATTTAATCTGACCTCTATAATTCAAACTCCCTTTATTTTAAACTTCCCATGATTCAAAATATATGGCTGTGAGATTTGAATTATAAGTAAGTTGATGTAAAAATTAAAAAAAGTACTTAAATGGTGAAAACTGTATTTACTATTTATGTTTTTAAAATCTAAAACACATGCCTTGTAGAATTATATGTAATTTACATTCATTTTAAAAATATTTCACCCTACATGTGTTATTTCGGCTTTAGGTCATTCTTAAATCCTTGATTTAAAAATTAAAAACAAATAACAAAAAATGGAAAAATATGTTTTGGAAACAGTTTCATAAATATGTTCACTATATTTTTATAATTCTAGTTCCAACAAACGATTAGATGTTGAATAACAACTGTGCAAAGTTTAAGCTACCTATGAGCAGTAGTCTAGGAGATATATGTACCTAAAATGTGACAATGAAATATGGGGCCCTATGTTAATGACTCCCCTTAATATGGGACAAGAATCAAAAATTTTCCTCTGTATTACAAACGAACTGGTCTAATTATGAGGATGGTCTTAATATTCAATAGTGTGGATGTTGATCCATTCAATAGAATATCACATCCATTGATCATTGACATTCGCTTATAACTATCCACAATCCACAACAAAAGAGTAAAATTATAATACATTATGGTTATGGTAAATTAGGTTATGTCAATAAGTATTTATTCGTGTGTACCATTTCTTAGACTAAATTAAACAAGTTCTCAAAGTTCATGGGGGTTTTAGGCACCTTGAGCCACAGTAATCTATTTTCTCAATGGACCACATTGGAGGCAAAGCAATAATCATGGAAACCCAATGATTGCTGGGAGCTCCAGAACCACCAAGGGCCAAGGACAATGACGTACATCTGTTTTCAGTCGTTTCGCTCCTCTGACGGGATTCCCCGGCCTCTGGTGCGGGATTTTTGTTGGCATCGGTTGGTCGCTATACGGTTAAAATCGCGATATCAAATATCGAATATTACAATCGAGTCGCATCTGTTATGTCTCAAAAGTACCATCAACAGATACTGTAATGCCCATGAATAGCCTTAAATTTTCAGTTACATATGTAAACTTCTATTTGAAGGGAAGGAGTAAGTTTTTGCGTTTTGAAATTATTGTAGCTTACGGTGGCATGTAATAATTTTCGCGGGTTATTTATGACGTTTAATTTGTTTTAGACATCCGTAATAATTATTATGTTTAACCAGTTTTGTTTGTTGTCCTGAATAATTTGTCTTAGTTCTGAGGGGGGCTTGGCAATACGTCAAAACAAAATATGAAACTGAAGTGATGCCATATAGACTGGGATGGTGGTGTCGTCCTGTAATCCAGCTACTTGGAGGTCACGAATTGTGGATAGTTATGAGCGATGGTCGGTGGGTGTAGTGTTTTCTTGTGTGATTCACGTCCGCACTATTGAATACCGTACTACGTTAATCCGCAAAGACCACCCTACCTAACCTACCTAGGTAGGTTGCCGTTTCAATAATCTAAGTATCTAGTTAGTGACGTGACTTATCCAAGTAACGTTACTAACTCCATAACACAAACATTAAGTCACAGATGTTCTTATAACCATAAGAACAGCTGTTTTTGAGGAACTGAAAACATTCCCTTTAGACATACATATCCACGATCTAACCTATTTCCTAAAAGGAATTTTATTAGGTCTGAGCAAATGTTATTTTTTTAAATTAAAAAATACAGGCATCTGCTTGAAAAATAAATCCTCTAAAAATGTGTACTTAAAATATGTTTAATTTATATTAAATATATTTAAATTTCAATGTTATCCTGGGATTTCAACAAATACAAACTTTTAACAATATCTGTTCCACCTCCTAATCAATTTAGTCTTCGAAAGCCCTCTACAGAAGATCAAAATACAGAAGTTTAAATTGAAGCCCCCCCATACAACCTTCTGCAGAAAACCCCCTACAGAATGTCAGAAGATAGTTAAAACTGAAGGCTCCTATCGCCTCCACGCGGTCACTTTTGTCTGACATAAATCTATTTAGCAAAATTTCATCAGTTCATCAGACCTATTTTGACATGGATATATCCAAGCTCTCGTCATGGGGTTATGAGAACTGCTGTTAAGAGGAACTGAAAACATCCCCTTCAGACATATTCATAATCTAATCTATTACCCAAAGGGAAGTAAACACAACACTGTGGTCTGAGCGCAGTCCAAAAATCTTGCATACATACGATCAATTTTAACTTACTGAGAGCTTAAGGCCGTTCTTCGGCATCGCATAACTAAGGATAGGCTACTAGGAATTATTTTAACCTGAGGCATAACTATAGAATTGCAATATCACTTGAACACAATGTGTCAAGAAGAATAATAAATATTGTTACGATAAAATGTTAACCTGTAAGCTTTTACTAATAAATAAGAATAAAAAGGAAAACGTTGAGTTCGATTATTTTTGTAAAATAACTTAAATTAGATAAAAATTTTACCAAATTGTATAAAGTTTTTCTCTAAAGTTTTTTTTATTAGTTATCAGTCATTAATTATGAAAAACCCTAATTTGGCATTTCTGGTGTATGAAACGTGGGAATGCGGAAACCAAAAGCATAATTAATTAAAGAATTAGAAAAGAAAGAAGAATTAAAGAATTGAGGGAGCATCAAAGAATTAAATGCCTTCCGTAAAGATAACGTTCGATTCTTGGAAGTACAAATATGGCCGCCGTGAGTAAGAGTAAGGGGAGGCAAGGTCAACAGAATGACGCTCCCGCTCCCTCCCCTCCTGTTAATTCATAACTTCAACCATTGCTCAACAAAGCCCCTGCCTCTTTGTTGCGACTTCACGCATTACACAAGCGCGTTACCAATCACTTCACTACATTGAAGGAGTCGCTAATCTAAATTTTATTTCTAGCACTCAAATAAGAAAAATATTTTTTATAATTAGTATTAAAACTAATTAAATTCATTTAAATTATAGCAGATTCAGTATTATGAGGTAGATATGCTACTTGTTATTGTGACGTATTATTAATACGAAATCGTAAAAAATACGATTTTTGGAGGGATGGATTAATTGGGCTTAATCCCAATTAAGCCCACAAATGACAAACATTTGCAAGCCAAATCGGGATAGCTCATGGTCGAGATTCGAACCCTAGCTCTTCCGAATGGCTAGTCAGTTCTATGGTTAACCTGCTACTAAGTTTAGTTTGAATCTTCAAAATTAATTCATAAATTAGTGGAAATTCCCTTAGTGTACAGGGCTGCTATTACGGGGGTACTTTTGAATGCTGAATTTTTTCGGCTACTTTATTGGTTTTAAACGCATATTTTACTCATTTGTTATATTTTAAGTTACTGCTCGCTCACCTTAATACGAGGTTAGATTCCAGATCCCATCGTGAACTGATGTTTTAGTAATAGAAAATGTTTCAATATTATAAATAAAAACACACAAGCACACTCACACAGTTAGTGTATTTTCCAGCATTATTATCACATATACATAACTGATTTAGCTTGTGTAAATTAAAAATTAAATAATTAAAGGAATAAAGGACGTGCCAGTATCGTGCGTTTTTGGTTTGAAGGCAGCAACGGAATGACGAAGACTATAATCGATAGTTATATATCGAACGTAAGCGTGTTCATCGACCCATCGATAGGTCGATAGGTAGACGACGCAGTTGTTCGAGTATCAGATAGTCCTGACCCTTGGCTGCTGAAGACATGGACCGCCAGATAATCCCATTCTGCTTGCTCATATTCTTTATTTATACTGTGAGTACATTTTTATTTTTCAAACAACACTTTCCTTGTTTTCAATGTTTTGGCTGTAGTTTTACCTAAAGTCATTCAGAGAATTTGAGGAAAATTCCAAAACAATTTTTTAATACATCTATACACTTCTTGAGTAAAAATAACTGCAATTGTTGCAGTAATATTTGAAATAATATTATCATTTGTTTTAAAATTGTTGTTACTAACACTGAATAGTTTAAACAATCTTTTAGTTGAACATTTTGTTTAAAAATCATATACTTAGTTCAATTGAATAAAGTTGCGTTCATGTTAAACTCGTTCGCTCAATATTAAAAAAATTAAACTTTAGTTTTGGTTCTTTTCATAAATGAATGGCCAACAGCAATATGCAAACTGTTCTTAGAAGTATAAAACTGTAATAAACAAGTCTGAAAATAACTTTGACGAATGCAGGATTGATGATAATCTATTTAACTGTATACTGTCTTTAATCATTGTATGAGTTTCCGATAGTTTTGATTTAATGATTGCTCATTATTATTGATTATAGGTCCTATTATTCGTAATTAAGTTAATTTGTTTAAATCTTCGCTACTGGCAAATACGACGACGCCGCGGTGTCAGGAAGATACGAATATCAATGTGACTTTTCACCTCAGTGATCGAGCTTGTCTAGTCTACAATAAAATCATGCTCACCACCACAAATTGTATCACACACACACACACACACACACACACACACACACACACACACACACACACACACACACACACACACACACACACACACACACACACACACACACACACACACACACACAAACACACACATATATATATATATATATTTGTCTTTATGTTTATATGGTTATTAGACGTCTAATAATTTATAGAAATAATTACTTTATTCTTAAAACTAGCAGTAAGCCCGTTAGTTTATAACGATTATGCGATTTCGTTTATTTAACAAACCAATTTTTTCAAATTTTTATAATTTTTTCTGTTTTTCAAAGTACATTTAAAAAATCATTAAGAATTCAATATAAAGAATTCAATTATAAATTAATATAAATTAAATAAATAAATAAATATTTTTTCTTAATAATATTTTAAATTTTAAATAAATTATAAATAAATATATAAAAAAGATAATTATAAATTATTAATATTTTTCATATAAAGAAATATTTTCATAAAAAGAAATGTTTTTTTTTTTTTTATTTAAAAAATATTTTTTTGTCAACACTCGCCATGTTCTTCAGTTCGATTAAAATTCTTTATGACAAATTTTTTATTAAACAGATAGATTTTGATGTCAATTTGTGTCCTTTATTTACAAAATAAATAAAGGACAATCGAAAAACACAATATATACTACAGTAATAAAATAAATTTCTCTTCAGATTTGTTATTATGACTGACAATTCTAATAATAGATTTGACACTACATTTAATCATGATTAAAACTTTTATATATCCCGCAGGTTTTGATGTCGGACAACAGAAGAAATTTAAAAATTACACTATTAGAACTAATTTAAATCAATGATAATTGAAGTAATAAGCTCTTATATACGGTTTGTAGGATTCAGTTTAAAGAAGAAAGACCATCATACCAAAATGTAAACCTAAAATCCTAAACAAACCAATACAAAGAAAATAAACCAATAACCGGCGTTATTATTTAGCATTACTTTACGATTAAATAGTTTAGAACATTTATACCATTATTATTATTTTTATTTATACGTTGGAATAACTTTTAATATAGTGTGATTTCGAAATGGTTTTATATCAATGACCAATATAAACTAATATTGTTTCAACAGCTGTTTGTTTTCTTTCTATTAAATTTTTAAACTACAAATACAGCTGATTACTACCAATAGGTTATTCATTGAAAACTGAAGTAAAATGCGACCAATATCGCGTAAAAAGTGGGGTTTTAAATGCTCGTTATTTACTTTTCAAGGGTCGGCGGACAATTTGAAGCCTTTAGAAACCTTTTCTGAAACGTAGAGAATGAATGAATGTATTCTTTGAAATTTTGAAGTTTCATATCCCGGAAAAGCAGATATGGGTATTATCTTTATTTCTGTCTGTTAATCAATGTCTGTCTTTCTGCAACGGTAAACAAGGATTTGACATGGATTGGATATGTCTAAGCTCTAGGGGGAGGGGGAGCAATTGGCGTCACGCGAAATTTTTAACGGAAGTGACGCCATATGTTGTAAGGATAGCTGTTTAGGGGAAACGAGAACGATCCTTTTAACATCCATTATTTAAGCTATTTTCCAAAGAGAAGTAAACACATTTTTGTGACACTTCTTCGTGAAAACGAGTGCACCTTCTATGATTAGATTAGATCATTGAAATGACAACAAATGTAGGTATTTTAAGCCAGGTATGAATGAGGATTGAGTGTAGGATGATTGTGGCACGATCTTGTAGTCTTGTTACTGACTAAGGCTGACATGTTCCTTAGACAGGACTGTTAATTAATAGCCTAACAGCCGATGGCAACTAATGCACCTACAGTTTAACATGGAATCCGAACCACGGTCTCTGAATTAAGAAATTGGTCTAATTATGACGATAGGCTTTGCGGACTACGTTGTAGTATCGCGGCTTTGCGGCGATACTACAACGTAGTAAGTATTCAATAGTGCGGACGTTAATCCACACAAGAGAACAACACATCCACCGACCATCTCTCACAACTTCCCACAATTCGTGACCACCAAGTAGCTGGATTACAGGACGTCGCTACCGTCCCAATCTATATGGAACTCTTTTTACTATGCTATACCTTTTGGTGAAGGTTACAGCTTTGACTATCCATTATTAATGGATAGTCAAAGGTTATAGGTATGTTCATTTAAAACTGGCCAAAAATATTACTTTAAAATGAAACAATGAGCTTGAAACCCCTAGTTTAGAGCAATACTAGTCATAATTTTACAGACAAAAGTACAGAACGTGTGTGATCTATAAAACTGATCAATATGAATTTGCCGATTTATCATTGATTATAATCCTATTCTAAAATTAATTACAGTGAATTAAAATTGTATCTTAACTTTTTCATCTACTGTAACTTACATAATGTAAATAATACCAATTAATTAAGCTGAAAATTGATTTCTTCTTTGTATATACATTTTTTTAAGTTTTCAGATTTATATTTTGACATAATTTTGAGCACCTTACCTCCTATCACTAAATAGGAACACTTAATAGACTTGGGGTAACCTGTAATCCAGATACTTGGAGGTCACTAATTGTGGATAGTTGTTAGCTGGTGTAGTGTTCTCTTGTGTGGATTAACGTCAACAATATTGAATACAAGACTACAAGAACGCGCCACAATCGTCTTACACTCAATAATTACAACCGGTACAAAGGACAGACTTACTGCTAGCTAGTTGCTAGTTGTTTATTGAAGTGTTCATTAACCATAATGACGAGGCCAGACGTAGATTTTTATTTTCGCAGTTCCAGTAGGCTAGGTTGGGCGCGTGGAAAATCCCATTATAACGAAACATTAGTATTTCCATAAATTAAAACATGTTTATTGTTGGTTTGTATTGATTTCATTTGATCAAAACTCTCAATATATCCGCTAATAAATTTAAGATTTAAAACCAGGAAGTGTGGTTCGTTTGAGGTTACAACATTTGTTATAAACCTTAGATTTAATTGTGTATGTTTAAACTGTTTCAGGTTTAAGTAGGATTAAAGGAAAAGCAAGTTTTCTAACTATCCTTTTTTAATTTCTGATCTTATTCATAGTACATGGAAAAAGTATTGTTTTCCATGAAATTTTCGAATTTGACTGAGGGTAAATATACAGGGTGTACATAAAAAACGTTTCAGGACTTCGGTGAGTGATAAGGTACATTAAAAGAAAGAAAAATGTTCTAATGGAGGTATGGTCTAAAACGCTTATCTTCTCAGATATCCGCCATTTTGTATTTTTTACAAAATATTTTTTTAAACATTTTCTAACGGATTATTTTCAAATTTTGCATGTGTTTTACACTAGTAGACTACTATCATTAAAAAAACTAGTATGATTCAAGCTCAAAATTCAAAATGGCGGACATTTAAAATTTTTTAAACTAAAATAGTTTGAAAACGGTAAAAATGCAATGGTCGCCCTTTTGGATAAAAAGGGCGCCTGAGAAAATAAGCATTTTAGGCCACACCTACATTGGAACTTTTTCTTCCTTTTAATGTCACTCCTTTTAACCACTCACCGAAGTCCTGAAACGTTTTCGATGGACACTCTGTATACGTTATGAAACTCCCTAAATAAAAAGGTGGTTTACAGATTGATGCGATCTAGTTTCTAGCTTACTTAATGATACCTTAATTATTCCTTTAAATCTTTTTATTTTAAGGTGGTAGTTAATCAACCTAGCGTAATAGAATAGTTGTATCGGATACGTTTTACGTGTGATATCGTTATCACAACAAACGCGCGACCGTTGACCGAATACGACACGGCAGCCTCGACCTGTACGTCGTAACTGTACCTAGGACGTCGCTGAGAATATTGAGTCTGGCACCTGACCCAAGTCCACAGCGCCCCGTGGCCACGAGTACGGACACAGGGGCGTCGTCCCGTAATCCAGCTACTTGGAGGTCACGAATTGTGGATAGTTATGAGCGATGGTCGGTGGGTGTAGTGTTCCTTTGTGTTGATTAATGTCCGCACTATTAAATACTACGTTAATCCGCAAAGACCACCCCCATAATCAGACCAATTCGTAATTCAGAGGCCGTGGTTCGGATTCCACGTTAAACTGTAGGTCCCTTAGTTGCCATCGGCTGTTGGGCTATTAATTAACGGTCCTTTCTAAGGAACATGCTCGCCTTAGTGAGTAAAAAGACTCGAAGATCGAGCCACAATCATTTCATTTATCATGCATACTTGGCTTAAAATGCCTACCTGGGTTAGTCACCATTTCAGACGGTTAATCTATCTATAATATAATAAAAAAAGAGGTGGTTTCCGTACGGTTCTTTGTATGCATATCGTGTAAACTAAACGCTAAAAATACTGAATCGACCGGTTTGAAATTTTACACAAAGGTAGACCTTAAACTCATTGGCATATTCATTTCCTTAAAATCCCCTCGGGCCCGGTGAATGTCCTAGACTTCAATGTTTACCTCTGACGAAAACAATACTTTCACAATGCACAGCACAAAAAAACCTGCTCCATATCTTTTGATCCGCGCGCACGCTATCTTGTGTCGCTCCGCTAGCTCGGAGGCGGAGTGTTGTGTTATTTGTTGCTTAACAAATATAGTTTTTTGTGTTGTGCAAGATATGTTAGTATAGTATTATTGACAACATGATTAATATCTGTAACTTGAACTTTTATTTTTTAATGTAAATTATTCAGTAATCACTTGAAAACGGGAGGAGTTTCCCCACCTCCAGAAACGTTGTGTAGTTTAAAACACAAGAGCGACAGGAAAAGTCCAATTTATTGTAAAATAAATAATTAAAAATCCATCGGTATAATGAATTTCAAACAAACAGCTGAAAAATTTTTAACAAAACTTCGAACTAATGAGAATTTTTGACATCCTGAACGTAAAATTCTTTTGCCATGTATCATTAAAAACAATCTTGTATGACGACATTAAAGGAAGTCACGTCGTGCCGGGTCTTGGTTGGATGACAATGATTTGTTGGAATAAATACGGCAGTTCTCCGCACTGGTGTTTCCTGATGGGTGCCCTTGGAGCCTGAACAGCTGATTGACGACGCGTCCGTGACGTCATAAAGCGTGTCTGCATTCCCATCTTTTCTTATGTTTTAAACTTTCGTTTCATGAAATATAATTTTAATTTCAAATGTGTAATGTATATGCTTAGAATGGTGCACGAGGCTCATTCACTAAGTGATGAAAAAATACTACAGCTCAAAAAGGTATATTCAATCATTACAAGTTTGGTTACTTGTTGACTTGAGGATGAAGCACATTCGCGCCGTGGTCGTCAAAACAGTTTTGATCTATTCTTTAAGTAAGAGATCTTCTATGCTGTAAGAGGCATTTCCAATATATAATCTTTTAGCTTCAATTTAAACTCGTTTATATAATTAATGTTCTTCTTGTCATCTAAGATGGCGTTGAAGATTTACCTAAACAGATGTCTACGTCCACTAGGCTTGACATGGGACACTTGAACATTATATCTGTATTGTGGGGTAAGAATTATGTATTTCATTGTTTTTTTTAATTCATGATTATATTTTACTGATTATATTTTTAAAAGCTGATTCCAAAGCAAAGAGCACAGGCAATGTCAAAAATTTTAAATCCACAAATAGAGGTTTACAAATGTGCCAGACCTGATTCTTTAAAATTAATCTTATAATGTACTTTTGTAATAAGACTCCTAAATTTCCAACTTCGGGACTAATTGTCGCAGTTGCAACTGCAATGCTCATCAGAGACTTATATACGGCCACCTTGAGACTTGTCAGTTGTCAATCTTATTATCTAAATGTTTCAAATGGATATGTTGAGCATTTTTCAGCTGTAGTAATTCATCTCTTTGCTTACTGAGTGACCGTCGTATAACCAAAGAAATGGGGAACTCATCTATGATTTATGTATAAATTTTTCTTAGTTTGTATGTATTTAACCCACTATTTTTAAATGCAATATTGCTTTTCCAAAAAAAATGTGATTTGTGGTTTGGAATGCTTAAAACTAATGTTCTTTTATATGTAAAATTGGCTTCCTCTGGAGGGGATTCCTGTCATGAACACCACAAAACTTGTAACAGCCTGAATTCTAGATGGATGTCTAGCGTGGATGGTCACATGGCAGAGTTGCACGACTAGTCAGTCATAGAACAAAATATTCTCTGACCTGATGTAAATGGTGACAAAAAAATGATTGGGACGGTGGCACGTCCTGTAATCCAGCTACTTGGACATCACGAATAGTGGATAGTTGTAAGTGATGGTAAGTGAATACGATTACTATATTTACTACTTGAAACTTGACTACTTATTACTTTAAAGTACTGGTAATAAACTCTTTTTGTTTCAGGTTTTCACAAGTGTTTCATCAGCTGTAGTTGAGTAAGTATAATCTAATAAAATTATGAATATGTTTGGTAAAAATTACACTATATAATTTTGTACGGTGATAAAATTACTAAAATTATTCCTTTAAAGATTTAAATGAGAGAGAAGGAAATAAGGAAAAGAGGACAAATAAATTTGTTGATGAAGTTCTTAATGAAGAATAGCTATATTTTTAGGTGATACAGTCAAACCTTACTAATTCGAAATTCATGGGAAAGCCAACTTACTCTAAATTAAAGGAAGTTTGAATTATAGAGGCTAGTGTTATTAAAATTGGAACTGTTAGTGGTCCAATTCAGAAGTTTGAAGTGTAACGATTGGCAAGAATAGAATTCATATTATACTTTTACTTAAAAAAAACACTAGAGAGTAAAATAAATGTGGTATCACACAAAAAATTGAATTACAATATTTACAACACAATAACTGTAACGATTGATATTTTTATTTATGTTATCGATGCTGTAACAAAGCTAAGAAAGAATTACTGATGATCCGAACCTGGAGAAATTGTGGAAACAAACTGGTTTACGTTTTAACTGGCTTGTTTTTTTTAGTACTTCAAATTTCAAAGTCTTACGGGAACCGACTTTGAATTATAGAGGTTTATCTTAGAATTTTAGTATATGAATAGCATCAAATCAAATCGACTCATGCATTTCCTAACCTTCCTTCAACATCATGCCTCGTGAAGGAACTCATTTAAATTAAGAGACATATTATAAATAAAAACCCTGAAATGAAAAACAATAATATATGAACTGTTTGATTTGACATGTTTCAACAATTTCAGGACTTCAAAACCTAGAGCATCTTCACCAGCTTCTAAACTAAAAACATCAGGTGAGAGTAGCTCAAAATTACTTTTAGAATTGCAGTCATTACTAGAGTTAAACTGTAGATTTTCATGTAAAGCATAATGGAAAAGTTTGAGAGCTATAAAACTGAATTAGTACAGATGAGTCAGACAGTGAATCAAGTACTCCTAAGTACTGTGTATAGGAGTACTTGAGGAAGTTTATGGCAGAAAATGTCGGTAATAGATAAATTTAGCTCCCAAAAACACCAATTATATTTTATTTTTTTTACACTGGGATGGTACCGTTGTTCTGTAATCCAGCTACTTGGAGGTCATGAATTGTGGATAGTTTTGAGAGATGGTCGGTGGGTGTAGTATTCTCTTATGTGGATTAACATCCATAATATTGAATACTATGTTTATCTGCAATGACCACCCTCATAATTAGCCCAATTCGTAATTTGGCATTTTTAGGCTTAATTGGGATTGCAGTGGACACCTGTTTTGCTTTTATGGTTAGTGGTTATAAGGTGGGGGGCATGTTTTGTGTGTTTTTGTTTAAACTTTGTATTTTGTGAAGTCAAAGTCAAAGAATATAGTCAAATCAAAGTCAACTCAAAAAATAAAAAATAAAATTTCAAAAGCTCCGCCACTCGGAGGGTTAATTAACAGTCCTGTCTAAGGAACATGTTAGCCTTAGGAACATGTAGTTGTAGTCAGTAACAAGACTACAAGATCACGCCACAATCATGTTACACTCAATCCTCATTCATACTTGGCTTAAAATAGCTACCTTGTGGTATGGTCGCCATTTCACTAATCTAATATAATCTAATCTATCAAGGGAGCAGACCTTCCTATACTTTGCCATGTTAACTTATGTACCTTTTTCTAAGAAACTATTTAAGCTAAAGATCTGAAATTTTTACTAGTTTATAGTTCCTTTTTCAACATTTTGTTCAGTGGATTTATGAAAATCTCAATTTTATTGCTCAGTTGGTATGTTTTATGAATGTCAGTTTTAAAAACAAATTTTTTACCATAAAACATTTCATAGTTAAGTTGTTAGAAGAATTTTGTTTAAACCAACTAGAGTAATTGTGTATAAGTATCTTACATGTTTGTGCAAAATTTCAAGGTCCTAGCTCTAAGGGTTAGTGAGAGAGGTACATTAGTAAATAAAAACACAGTTTCGGAGAAATAGATCAAACGTATCTCCACCCACAAAATCAAGCTTCTGGGTAGATAAATAGATCAAGATAAGATAAATATTATTTTTATATTTAATATAAATCATATCTATATTATAGATATAGCCATTATAGCCATTATTATTTGTTATATATCAAATTAAAGAGAATGAAACAAGCTTTAATAATAAAAAAAACTTAAAAAATAGATACAAATTTTTTAGAGGTCTGCTACCCTTAGGTACATTAGATGCATGTTCCATGGTTAAACTGGGATTTAAAATTGCTGTACCAAAAAGTTGTGTTTAACCTTTAGAATTAAATTTGGAACTGAACATTAAATATGCTAGGAGCCATTACCCGAAAATATATTAAAAATAAGAAAGTAAAGGAAATCTTCTCTTTGTAAAAGAAATCATCAAATTGACAAGTGGGAAAAATCCTAAGATGTTTAGGAAATATTTTAATTTATGGGCTAGATGAATAATACAACTTACGTCATTCATCATTTGTGTTATTAGTCATTTTATCCTAAAAAAATTTCAATTATTTTAGGAAAGTATGCCACCAATATACAGCTCTATCTCAACTTAAAGTTCTTATTTCTCATTGATTTTTCTAAAGATTTGTTTTGTGGCAATTCTGTTTATTATAGTTATTTTGGTCCCAAATAAAACTACTTTAATGAAATCTTAAAAAGAGAACACTACATCCAATGATCATTGCTCACAACTTTCCACGATAGAGCATGTGAAAGAAGTTTTATAGGTACAGTATTTGTTAATAGAAATTTAATATACGAGTACTTACCTTATTTTACAATCTCATTATTTACAAAATATTTATTTAATTTAGGTACCTATAGAGGGTTTAAGTATATTACGTATCATGTCACTAACTGTTAATTTTTAATTTATTTTTGGTTAAATATATTTAAAAATTTTTTTTGCAGAATTGCAACCTGATGTTGATGCCATTATTTACCCGACCGACATTGTTCGGGGTGGAGGAGTTTCAGAAAAATTAGGTGATTCGGAGTCCAGCATCAAACCTCCTTCCCCGTGTCCAGAGGATGCTCTATTTTGTGAATCAGCAGATGACTACCCAAAGTAAAAATATTTCTATTCTTTGTTTGAAAAATTCATTATTAGTGATGGTGCATTTATGTTATTTAGATTTTTATTGCAGACATTTTCCATCACAAAACGTGCTATATTAATTATAGTGTATTAAATCGGTTTTATTTAACCTACATAAATGTCTGAGTAATAAATGTGTTTTAATTTTTATAATACATGTCTTATTCTATACGAGCAAAGCTCGGTCACCAGGTACTTGTATTTTATTAGAACATTTTCAACTAGGTTCCACGACATTGTATGTTTCTGAAAAAACCTACCAGTCCTATATTTTTTTAATGGTTTTTACAATGTATGAAGACATTTTCAATATCCAGGAAAATTTAGTACTCTATATTTTAGGTGAATATAACAAAGAATATTATTAAACTTATCTATGGGACTAAAAATCTATAGGGTTTTCATACCCGAATAGTATTAGCCAAAACCTGCAGCCATCAAATTGAATTAATTATTATAACTTATTAAGCTACACAAATTTTTTTTACGTGGTGCAAATTTGTATGATGATTGTTTTATTTTTACGCTAAAGCCATAAGAAATCTAACTCTGTTAATTTCATCTCTGTATTTCTATAATGCATGCATTTATTATTGAAAATATATCTTTTATGCATTTTCATCAAAATTAACATTTTTTCAGGGATTTCATCAAGAAAAATCTGAAAAAACAACCCAAATTCCTTCTAGACGTATTCTACGAAGAGGTAACTATAATTACATATTATCACTTTATATCTTGGTGTCTTTTATATTTTATTTGACGCCGTTTGTGTCCACCATTTTATAATCGGTCAGTTCACACAAATATTGAGAAACTATCTAAAGAAAATAATACTCTAAATAGGAAAATATTAATAAATCAACTTAATAATTTTTATTGGAGTTTTAAGATTGAATAGGCATTTTGATAGAATTTTTTCAAAAGTAACATTAATTAGGGTATCTGTAGTTTCTCAGTTTTGAAAAATAAGTTACCAATTTTAGGTTTGGATGTGTAAAAGAAAACCAACCTAGTACAATTCTAACTAGTCCTTGATTATTTTATCTGTACATCTGAAAGGAGATGGATTGTGAAACTGTTCTCTTACCTTCTTTACTAAAAAAACATTACAAAAAGGGCTTGGTCTGGGGAGTACCTGTGGGGGTAGCATGAAATCTCTGTACACTAGAACCTCCCATATCCGACCTCCCGATATCCGTCCTCCCGATATCCGACTCCTCCTGATAACCGTCCATTCCATCTGTCCGTATGTCTCCCACGCTGCCGTCGTCGCTAAGCGTGACAAAACAATAAATTACTTATTCTTCGATTACGTATGAATATTATTATTTTTCAGTTATTATAGATGTCTTCAAGTTTTAATTAATATAATACAGGCACGTTAAATTTATTAACATGTTAGGCATGTAAGGTATTACAACTATGCATACCTATTTTTCTTCCAAGGAATGTGTTTAATTTGCTCCTACCGATATCTGACTTTTTTACCGTTCCGACCATGGCCCGGTATTGTCATGGTTGGATATGGGAGGTTCTACCATATTTGAACTTTTTTACCTTGTTCAAGTAGTCATAAAAATAGTACCATACACATAGTAAAATTTCCTTTAATTTGCTAACTTTTTAATACATTTTGAACACTATAAAACAAGAGACAACAACACAATAATAACAATAACAAAAACCATATGATTAAAATATTACCGTAAATATTGAATCATATTGAATATAGAGGCAGATACTGAGCATGGCTATAAGTCCATATACAGCCTGTAAGTCCAACAGTATTAGGCCGGCCGCACACAGAGCCTGGCGGGGCGAGATGGGGCAGGGCAGACCGGGCGCAACGAGACGCCTGACTTGGCTCTGCCACACACAGAGCCAGGCAGGGCGAGGCGGGGCACAGTGACTTGCACGGCCATACATAAAAAAATATAAGCAAACGTTCCTCATTGTGCCAGTCACCTCGTTACGTGAACAATATAGTGGTGGTTAGTGCATCGTGTTGAAAAGGAGACCGTTTTGTTAATTTGGATCTATCTACAGCTCTTGGACCACAATATGTTAACAGAGAGCTATGGGTACACCCCATAAACCTGAAAAGGAACGTAGGAAGTTTTATTTCTTAGCTTCGAGCCCACCCAACTAAATTTTTCAATTATTGTCGGATGTCAATACATGAGTACACTGACTTGTACTTGAGAGCATTCGGAGCAAAATAGAAAAAAAATCAACTGGAGAAGAGCCATACCTCCAGAGGAACGGCTTTTGATAACCTTAAGATAATATAATTAAGTCAAGGACTCAAAATAATAAGTTAATTATTCTATTAATAAAAGCAAGAAATAAGTTAAATATTATTTATGAATGAAAGAAATAAGCTAAATATTTTTTATTATTGACACAACACAAACACACTTTGGTTATACCGTGAGGTGGTGGAGCGAGCCAGATAGACTGGTGAGGGGGGCCCGGGGAGGGAATGTCATGAGACCACGCATGTGCAGACCGTTTTGGCCGGCTGTGACTTGCTCCAGGGCATAATTTAGGAGTGCTTCGCATTTTGCCCGGAGGCACCCCGGGGCAAAATGCCCTGCCCTGCCCAGCTCTGTGTGCGGCAGGCCTTAGTAATTTTATTAGGTTCACACATGTCACCAGTATAGCTGGTCAGATTCTAAAATGATATCAGTTCTGCAGTAATATTGAATCTTCCCCTCTGAAAATAAGCATTTGATACTCATCGATTGAAATACCACTTAATTGAGATATAGCTTGCACTTAAAGTAATATTGGCTTATCTTCTAACTAGAAACACCGGTACAAGCGATCAACTAAGTCAAATGATACCCAGGAAGTGTGTGAACGTTTATCAATCCCTGATAGTCTCAAAAAGTCAATGAGGGTGAGTTTTTATCACTGTTTTGAAATTAATTTTTCAGATATGGTATGCTATAAATTTTTCAATTTGGATTAACCCTCACCACGCATAAGGCATTATTAAAGACTAAACCTAACACTCGTTTGGACAAATTTGGGAATATGTTTTATTCTCGAGAATAACTGCGGGAGATATTAACAGATGTGTACAAAATTGATTTATGTAGCCATATCTGCTATTGATTTTTTTAACACAGTAAAATATTAAACAAGATAAGAGTATGATCCCCTTTTTTTGAAGTCATAATATTTTGTATTTTGTTTTTCTATGACTTTCAGAACATTTTATCGTTTTTATTGGGAACGGTCCAAATCGCAGTCTTGTTACTAACTAACGTCGGCCTGTTGTTAGGAAAAATAGTAAATAAAAATAAATAATGCCTTCATTTCAAATGATCTTCAGCTTACACTGGTTTACAAGAAAGCTCATGTCATTAACAGAAACAATAAAATAAATAACAGAATAATATGTTCTTAAGCTAACAGTTTAAGTTTTGCCTTAAACGAAGAATATGAAAATGACTACATATTAGAAGGCAGGGCATTGTATGCTCAGGGTCCAAAGTACGAAAACCCCTTCTGCCCCAACTCAAGTCTCACTCATGGCAGTTCCAGCATGGCATCCTGTATGGTACGGCGCTTCCTTACTGTCGCACGTGATACAAGTTTTCTGCTAAGGTAAGGCGGTGTATTTGATGACAATGTCTTGTGAACGATTAACACAGTTTGAAGAAAACACTGTCTCTCTATAGAGATCCTATTAGCTAGATCACGGTAGATAGAAACGTGATCAAATTTCTTAAGGTTTTAAGCAAACCTGAGAGCTCTATTTTGCAAGCAATCTAATTAAAATCACTCCACTCCATTACGTCAAACACTCAACTTACGATAGGTGAGCATAATTTATTATGGGGAAGGTTGCACACTTTACTAACTCGAGTTTGGCACTTTCAGAAAGCAACGACTTCAAACAATGAAACATTCTCAATCTATTGAATACTCTCTGACAGATCAGACTAATGCTCGAACGGAAATTCAAATTTGAGTCCAATTTGATTCCTAATATATTTGCAGAATCAGAAACAGAAAGAGTAACGTCACCTAAGACCACATAAAAATAACTTGATGGTGGCATGGAAAAGGAACTAAAATTAAAAACTGTGAATTGAGTTTAAGGCCATGCCCGTCAGATCACTGCTAAGCTCTCAATAAATCAGCGTTCATAAGCTCAAGTGTCTCTTGAAACCTTGAAGAATTGTGAGACAGAACCAACTGATATTGCCAACATATACTTAATCCTTAGTATAAGAGTATAACGTGGAGGATTCCAAGACACTGCCAAGATCATATGTATATAGGATGAACATGATGGGTCCAAGACAGGTACCTTGTGGAAACCCCACGTTTCTGATAAGCTCATCGGAGCATCTGCCATTCACCTTAGTCACATGGGACCTATGACAAAACCAACCAAGAGAAACTTCATTGAATTTAAGAAACTTAAGCTTTGATAGCAACATATCATGATGCACAGAATCAAATGTTTGTGAGTAATCAAGTAAAGCCAAGATACTGTTCTGCCCCTGGTTTTTGGCTCGAAGAAGCTCAGCTGTCATATTTAGGAGAGCCGTACAAGTGCTGAATCACCTGCGAAAACCCGACTATGTCTCCAACAGCACACTCGAAGATTCCAGAAAATCCACCAACTGCCTACTAACAATTTCCTCCAAGATCTTGGAGCAAGCAGGTAAGGTGGAAATTGTGCGAAAATCTCAAACAAAAATTGGATTTGACAACTTAAGGATCATCACTTTAGGATTTAGGATTATTTTGATTGGCGGCTAAAACATGGAGGAATAAAGAGAAAAATGCTATCGCACGATTGTTATGTCGTGTACATGAAGTCCTACCCCAGCCAGTTGTATTTTATCCAAATTAAAATCTGTATGAATACAGAAATGTAGAGAAGAGCATATACTAAAAGGAAGAGACTAAAACTTGTGTGATGTTTATGGGAGAGGGGTTTTTAGGGAGGATGGATGGAGTGCGAAACTAATGCTTTAAATGTAAGACTATAAATTATTTATCTCAATCTTATCTTAATTATATTATCTTTATCTTAATTATCAATCTTACTTAATAATTTCAATCAGGCAGCTCATTAAAATATGTATATTTTCAGTTTTAGAACACCATCCCCAAAGTTCTAGCAAAGTTGATCAGTTGATGGAGATAATGTAAACACAACACAATCTGTGAAAAATTACAGAAAAGATAAATGAAAATATTTAGTTATTTACTAATGGGGACTGATGTGAAAAAGAGTTAAAGACTGTAATGATACAGTCTGCTGAGGTAGCAGAGTCCTGAATATTCAACTTTTGTTGAGCTGTCTGATGATCTAAGTCTCCAGTGGCGCAGGTGATATGGTGTATCCGGAGCAATGCCTCAAGCCCTGTGGTTTTGATGCCCCCCGAGGGGCCCCAAAGAAAAATAAGTTATATAATGGGGACCCCCATCTCAAGGTTTTACTCTGGGGCCTTTTCAGGCCTACACCACTGGAAATCACAAAATAGAAATTTTGTCTTACATTTTGTACAGCAGATTAGGGGTGAAACCATTGCAATTTTAATATAGCTTTATAAATATAAATGTTGTTTTAGGAAATCGAAGATGCTCACAATAAACTTGGTCCGGACGTTGGAATTGAAAAGGAACTTTGCACTTCCTCAGTAAGTATAAAATCATATGTTATTATGTAGAGCAATATACTCAACTATTTATGACATTTAGTTTTAAATACCGGTAATATTGAAATAACTATTTTCATCTACTATTGTGACATCATTATAGGTATTTTGAACCAAATAAGAACAAAAGCAACAACAGTGCACTGCCACATCCGCATACGTGCTGTTTATTACAATGGGGCAACATTTCATTGGCTAACAGGATTTCTTTTATACGTCAAAAGACTATAACTGAATTCTTATGTTATTCAGATTTTTATTGTGGATATTTTCCATCATGATTTTATTTAAAACAAAGTTTCACGACGTTTCAGGATCTGGAATCTGATCCCGTCCTCAGGTGAAATGTCCACAATAAAAATCTAAATAACATAAATCACCAATAATGAATTGCAAACAAAGAATTGAATTCTTATGTTCCTAAAAGTAAGATATTGTGTTTAGTTAATATTGTGTACGTAGTACTGTATAATTATTGATACCGTGCTATAGATTAACCTGTTATAATTCAGATTTCATTGCTTCGTTTTTAATCGAAACTCAGTAATCTTACTCCCCATCAGGTAGTTCGGATAACAGGGGTTCGGATTACTGGAACACTTGTGTACACATCACTATAACCCAGTCATAAATTACTCTGAGTTATTTCCAGAAGAAATGTGGTATATCATTGTTACAGCGAAGTATACAATGGGAATGTGATGTTTTCACCCAAGGGGAGTCTTAGCATTTTACGTACATAAACTATGGATGTTTTTGATGTTTGGTATCAGACAAAGACATACTTGTAATGTGTTTCTTCTGTTAACACTAGACCCGGGTCGTTTACCCAAACAAGGCAAAGAGTAAAGAAGGTGTGTACGAGTTCGTAGTCAATGATGAAGAGAATAAGCAGGGCGTCGTTGTAGAAACTTGCACGTAAGTATCTGTCTGCAAAAAATTCAGTGTATCTTGGATGATTTAAAAACTCAGTTTAAATCCTGAACAAAAAATTAATATCCAAAAAACAAAGTTAGGTCGGAAGCAAGATGAGGCCAGCGAATGATAAGTCATGATCATTACGCATCATTCAGGATCATGAACAGTACTATGGATATTTAAATCTTTAATTTTCAGATAATGTTTTAAAGAGCTTAACCCACCTACCCAATGGTAGTTAAGAGCCTACCCGCCGCTACCAGTGAGCCTTGGAGTCTGCCAAATTAGTGACGCCATTTAAGGTCTTTTAGCCAACCTCAATTGTTTAAGCCAATCATTTACTGTTTAAATATCCATTCAGTTATTATTAGCCTGTGATCAACTGCTTTTGTTAGAAACGGAATGAGGATTGAAAAACAAAAGATAAATTTTATTTACACCAATTAATTGGTTTATTACAGTGGCTTCAAACAATGCAATTAATACGTTTTCTATCTAAACACAAAAGATTTTGGAAATACTTTTCTCTGCTTTTATTTCGCACAGTTATTTTACCCATTAGTTTTTACAAATTGTTTAGTAATTTGATAATTTTTCATTGATTACATACATAAAAAAAATTTATTTGTGCAAAAACTCTACTCACATATTGTTCACCACCATCTTCAATCAAGAACTGTCAAACGGTTATAATCAGATGTTTTGATTTGTATTGTTTACATTTTGTTCTCCATAAGCATAATGTTGATTTTTTAGATTTTAAACTTTTTTAAACAAGAAAACCGGGATTTTCCTGGAAATTAGACCTATCTAGAACTTATTTTCTACTCGGAAATTAGTTATTTCCAAAATTTAAAGAAATTCGTTAGAGCCCATTTTTGAGATCCTATACAAACCTTGCTCGTATTATAGTATTGGATACTGTAGCTGGATAGGTTGCCATTTCAGTAAAAAATACCCAAGTACTCTATTATATTCTATAATCCGATGTTAACAGGAATCAGGGTGAGCAATGCAAGGAGCTGCCCACAGAAATTCTACCTCTCGGCTACCAGACCAGTTGTGTGCAGAAGACCATTACGAAGGTCCTGGTGGTGTTCAACTCCACCACCAACGCGCAGGGCTTTGTCACCAAACCCTTTGAGTTTCCATCGTGCTGTTCCTGTGTCATCACAATGTCTGTCCCCAACTACGACAGGTTCGGTGACACAAACACGACTCCTGCAAACACGACCAAAAGAATCACTGCTGGAACTACCGAGAAACCTAAATCAAATAATTAATGTTTCATTTATAGCGGGGGAAGCATTTAGTTTGATCAACTACCTTTTATGAACCAAAGAAAATGTTCCATCAGAAATTTTGTACGTCCTTACAGAAGAAAGCTTTTAATTTATAACATTATGATAATATTATTTTTAGGGTAATAAAAAAATTTTAATCCATTTTTATATAGTAAAAAACCATAGTATATTGCAACAACAATAAAGCCTTGATGATTGGTATAGAATATTCCAGTGTTCAGTAGCAGGTTCAGAACAATTATGATCTTAGCAAAGGCTGATTACTTAATTAAAAATAAATCTAAATAATATTGTATTAAGATTAAATGAGCACTTAACTTATCATAAGATAAAAACCTAGAGTATCAAAAATTCTAATTTTGATAGTATTTATCTATAAATAATGTGTAGTTTCTCTTATATCTTATATATAATTGAATTAATTTTTGGTGTAGTAGTTGGTATTGATGTAAAAAAATAACATAAAAATTAAGAGGATGGCGGCATCCTCTATAGCCCATTCCTTAGCGAAAATGGAGTTTTGGTAACCTCCTAGCTTTGCCCCCTCCCCGACTACAGAACAGATCTATTAGTGGGAGAATCAAGCAAAGTAAGGGTGAGCTTATATATACAACAATTTAATATGGACCATCCCAATAAAAACTTAGCTACTCTGCAATATAAACTAGACCTATCCACTGACTAAAGGGGCGTTTTCATACCTCCGCAGTATGTTGTACATAGGGTTCTCAATCCCTGGATCCTGGTCGCTTTTGGGTACCTATGAATCCCGAGATTAGAGGATCTCAATCTCAGGATTAAAAAAAAACATTATTTTACAATTTTTTCGTGATTTGAATGTTTAAATTACTATAAAAGTCGTCTTTACATACACAGAATTTTGTAAACATTTTAAATGTCGTCATTAATATTTGAATATAATACTAACAAATAATAATATAATCTAAAAAATAGTTTTTATTTGTTTTATTATGTCCCTTTCAACTGCTATTTACCAATTTACCTTTCTCAAAGTTTAATTTTTCCTTAAAACCAAAGCGCAATTCAACAATAACAACTTATTTTTGGATACTGATACAGCACTGAGTAGTTTTCTTCGCTCAAAACTTCCGTTTCAGATAATTCCGACGAACCTATCCCACGGCCGCACAGGTGGCTTCATTTTGATATTTTTTTGCTTCATGATGTTCAAGTCATGATCAACATTTTTAGTTGCTATCGTTTAGCAAACAGCTGTGCGAGTCAGGAGAGATTTGTGTAGTGAGAGTGAGTCAAATGTGCCATTAATTTTTTTTATTTTTATAATGACCATTCGTGATCTGTTTAAAATTCCTAAACTAGATTTTATGATTTTATAAAATGAAACTGTTGATAATTTACAACTTTAATAAAAAACTCATTTAGGGGTGTCTTCACCAAACAAAACATCCTAGATTTATAAAAACTGTAATCCTGGGTCTGATCCCTGGATCGGCTTTATTCAATTTCGAAATCCCGGGATTGAAATTTATGTCCGGCATTGAGATCCCTAGTTGCACAGTATGCTCCGTGATTCAACTAACTGTGTCGCTCAAACAATGACCTCTGCGATAGTGTTCCAATGCGACACAAAAATTGTTTCCAACCAACCTCATAAAATACAATTATTGTAATCAATAATACAACATTTTGCTACATTAATTTTATAATTTAGATGGAACCTGTTTCATAGAATAAATAAACAAACAAATAAGCACTTATAATGACAGAAGGGTGGTCTAGCCATGTAGTCGCGCACTACGGTAGTAGGAAGGCAGTCTCATTTGCAACCAGTAGTCTCCACAATAATTGCATAGCACAGCGTACGCAGTGCAGTTAGCTTAGTCTCGGTTGTAGGAAAAAACCCCTTTAGGCTGTTAGTCCATCATCATAGAGGCTTACCAACTACACCACTGATTCATTTAAGGGTATTTGGGTGGTTTTATTTTTTTATCATCGTAGTATGATAGAGTTGTAGTTTCTATTATGAAGCATATGTATATAAAATCTTAATCAAACTGATTAAAAATTAAAACAATATCTATAACGCATTTAAACTGTTTATTGCAACTAATTATTGCAATTTACCATCACTATTTGATGTTATCAGCACAAAACACTCTCTGCTGGTGAAAAACATCACACTGAAAAAAACATGAAGCTTTCTTGTTATTAGCTCTATGGGATCCTACTGAGGAGCTAAATCAATAAGAACATTCCATTTAAATAAAAAAATCTTTTGAATGTTTCCATCGCTTATTCCAATAGTCAAATTTGAGCTTGTTTTTCATTCAACACTCCTGGATGTTTTCAACTTTTAAAGGTTTAGTTAATGTTAGAAGATGCTTATTGATATTCTTAATTGTGAAACACCTACCCAACCTCTAGGTGGGTATTTTCGAGATGAGTATGAATGTATGAGAATGAATGAATGAATGTGAGATTTCATAAAAATCCTTCTTTTTTACTTTTTTTAACTGATAGCTCAACATGAAATAGGTGGTGCAAGCGGTGTTAAGGACAACTGAAATCCGCCACTAGGTCGGCGCTAGTGTCACTTATTCGTTAGGCATATGTGATTGTTTCATGCAAGCTTCCTCAGTGACTTGTTATTTCAAAATTTCACATAGGTTACGTAAAAAAGGTCTGTTATTCATCCACATTCCCTAAATTTCAGCTGAAAAGCATAAATAGTTTACCCACACTCCTTCCATGAAAAAAAACAAATTTCCGAATTAATCACCCTGTAACTCTATCAAAAAAACTTTTTCACTTAAAACTTGAAAAAATTATTCCAAAGTGTAGGGTATTTATGATCTAATCAACAAATAAACTTTAAAATGATGTTAATTTAAGATAGTAATTTTTTTCGCTCGCACCACCTTAAAATGATGAAATAATATGAGTTTAAATAAATCTTTCACCAGATTATGTTTCAATAACACATTGTAGATTTGTGAATTTTGCAAAAGCAAAATTGGTACATTTAGAGGGATATTTAGTATGGTTAGTATCCTGTGACTTGTCTGCAAGTCACGAAAAGACCCCTAAGGTTTTACATAACTAAGAACTGCAGGCGCTTTTGATGTAAACTTTTTGTTACGGAACACAGCTGTTTAACAAGTATGTGGTTAAAATTTAAAAAATTAGTTTACTGCCTTCAAAATGTATGATACTGAGATGTAACACATATATGTATTGCTGTTTGACCCAGGGGCTTTCTTGTGAATCAGGAGCAGTAATATTATTTCTTAATTATTAATTTTGTTGTAGTCTTAATAATGTTGTGTAAATCTGTCAAAATATAATAATTATTTTATATACTTGTCTAATTTTTTGCATCCTGAACACCACCCACCCTTAATTTTATGAGAAAATTGTTTTAATACATAAAATAAAGAGAATCATTGAACTGTGGACTGACACACACTCTCACCCTTAAGAAAATGTAAAAAAAGCTACAACCACTCCCCCACGGGTAATACCAAAGTATTCTGAGTGTTGTTTGTTGGGTAATGTGACCCTACATTGCTTACCAAGTTTCATGGAAAACGGTTAAAAAATACGGAATTCATGAACTAATCAGCTGTTTCACTTAGTGATGTCGACCATCCTATGTAGTTCCCCGGTAGGCCGCTAGGTGCCAGCATCGTCTACCGTTGACTTATCAATTTACGTTCTCGTCTTAGCTTCTGCTCGCCAGTTGGCCCCAAAGCCGCAGCAGTGAGTTACGGTTATCTAGTGTAGCCCTCTAGTGCGGTAGGTTAGTGAACGTTGTCGTCTATTTTATAAAACCATGGTGACTGTGTCGTACTACTGGATTAATATTTTTTATATTTTCTTATTTTTGGCAAGTATTAAATCTCTTTCTAATCCTATAGTGCACCTAGAAATACTAACAATTATATACACTTTTTTATTTTGATTGTTTCTACTTTTTCAATAATTGTTTACTGTAGAAAGAAAGGAATACACGTTCGACAAAACGCATCCTTTGCAGTATCAGTTACGACGCATCTATTAATGACTTAAAATAACATCAGCACACGTTAAACAGAAACTATAATTAATTATGACATGACAACAATTAAGCACTAATCAATGTTGATTAACCGAAGTTAACCATTTCTGAGAAATATTTAGAACTCTACTGGAAAACCTCCTGTTGTTATGGTTTCCTTTTTTTAATTATTGTTCGATATTTCTTCTCCTGTGTCGCCGATAGACTGTATGTAATTTCCGCACAGACTTTGCCCGTGCAGTACAAAATTCGCTACGAAAAACTCCGTCATTCTCTTACTTTTTGGTAGGTAGGTGAAAATGGGCATATTCACAGGCAGAGCTTTCTTTCTTTTAACTTATTTCCCCTATACATAGTAACAGGAACAGACCGAAAGTTCTAAATCCTTCATAGTTTTAAACCTAACCAACCGTTGGTTTGTGGTAGGCATAGGTGTATTCTGTGTTCTCAATTTTTTCTAAATAGTCGCAAAATTTTACTCAAATACTAATGTGTGGCAAGTTTAGTTGTTTCAAATTAACATTGTTATTGTTGGGTCACATATGAAACTCGTCTGCATCGCTCGCTGTCTCCGGAGGGCCTATCTACTGGTATCGACTACTGCGAAGCTCAAGCATTGTCGCCACTGTTGGCATGATCCAAGAAATGTGCTTGTAAAACCTTTACTCTTTGGGTGTCTTGCTAGCTAAGTGGTTAGCGTCTTGGACTTCGGTGCAAGAGATCATGGGTTCAAATCCTGGGTCCATTTGGGGTTGGACCTCTTTTCCAAAATCATCTGTGTAATATTGCACTCCTTATCGAGTTGATTAATGTCATGAAGTAGATACTGTGAAAGCAAAAAAACAGTGTAGTAATCATTTTATAATCATTGTAACGTAAAATTCCCCAATAATTTAATACGCCTTGAATTATTGTTAGGGCATAATCAATAAAAATTTTAGTGAAACACTGTAACATATTTACTACAACCGTTAAGTAGGCTATGTTAATGCAATTGGTTATCATAGATTCGTTCATGGATCTATGTTACCGATTATATTTCAATATTAAAACATTAGTGTAAAACTATGACTTCCAAAACCTTAAAAATTCGTAATAAATTAATTATTCAATATGTTTTATTGGACTTTTTCCAACTCGTCTGTGTTTTAACTACTCAACTACTCAAGTGATTACCTAATAATTAAAAGTTCAAGTTTCAGATATTAACTATCATGTTATTATCAATAATACTACACTTATCTATCATGCATAATACAGAAGCGAACTGGCACTCAGAAAGAGAGTAGTTGTCACTTGAAAACGGGAGGAGTTTTTCCACCTCCAGAAACGTTGTGTACTTAAAAACACAGACGCGTTGGAAAAGTCTAATAAACATATTGAATGCTATAGACTTACTTTCTAAATACGCAAAACCTTTCAACTGTAGTCCTGTTTAACGCATGATATACCTGGCGACCGAGAGCTTGGCTAACGGATTGTCTATAGAGTGAAGTGGCGCCGGGAAGCGCCATACCTGCATACCTGCCAGATCCTTTCTGCCAGTCGGACCGCGTGAAATTCGAACCTTCGGGTAACTCGACTCGACCTCTACGGACCCACTGCGAATTGTGGATAGTTTTTAGTGATGGTAGGGATGTGATATTCCCTGGTGCATGGGTGGAGTTAAGGGAACATCGCCCCTAAGACTTTTGGTAAATATGTTTATAATTTTAGTTAATAGTTATCGAAAATTAAGCTTTGTGCAGTATATAAACTAAATACAAATTATATTAAGATCAACGCCACAATTGTTACAGGACTCTAGATCGTAATTTTCTAAATCATTCATTTTCTTCTTTAGCTCTTGAAGAAAAATGTGCTGACAATAACATAAAAACGCGTTTTTGCATTTCTCAGACCCCTCCGGATATTATGCCCCTCAAACCCGTGCCCTGGTATGGAATAACGTCCGCATGATTGTATGCTACATTCATCCGCAAAGGCCATCCTCATAATTAGACAATTCGTAATTTAGAGGCAAAAATGATTCGGATTCCACGTTAAACTGTAGGCCCCTTAGATGTAATTGGCTGATGGGCTTTTAATTAACATTTTTTTTAAGGAACATGTCTTAAAGTCAGTAACAAGAGTACAATGTCACGCCACCAGTGGCCTAGAAGGGCTGTAGGGCGGAGTCCCCTCGTTCTCGAAAGAGAAATAGATAAATTAATAAATCAGTCAGTTAGAATAAAAATCAATTGAGTATATAGCTGAAACATAGCCTTAGTTGGTAACAAGACGAGCCACAATACTCGTACACTTATTTCTCGTTCATACTTGGCTTAAAATACCTGGCTGGACAGGTCTCCATTACAAAAGGTAATCTAATCTAATCTACTGGTTGTCAGTCACTCAGCCAGGCTTACGTTGTAAGTCTTCCCGCCTAACTATTTGATCGCCTATCTGATGATTATCAGAGACGTGAGGAACAGATCAAGTTCAGGATAAGAATCGACATACCGTACCTTATTTCCAGTATATTATAAAAATGGTGTGGTGCTAGATAGATCGGTTTTGGAATGACAAAAAAGTTTACAAATTTTATTCGTCAAAACACAAGCAACAATGTAAATATTTTTGCAACACCAACACATATGCGGCAGGATTGAAAGGATTCATATTAAGTGGGTTCACGTTGAAGGAAATACAAATTACAATTATGTAATTTATACTTCCTAAGAGGGGTAGTACAGCATCACAGAGGGAGTGATGTCATAAAATTATGTTGGAAGTATGGAAATGCGATAGTTACATTACGAGGTTAGATTTTTCGACCAAAGAAAAATAATTATATAAAGCAATGGGCGGCTAAGCCCTCCGGGGGGTTTTAAATGTAAAGCTTGTTCCTGTACCGAGTTAAAGTTTATAATAATGGGTGTTATAAATAACCAAACATTGACTTAATTTTTAAGCGTTCCTCAGTTATAAAACTGGTTTTCAGGATAACTCAAGTCAAAAAATAAATAACCGAGATACAATCTATATAGATAAAATTAGAGTTTTGTATGTACATTGCTCAGATTTATTAATTTTTTTTGTTATTTTTACATTTCGTGCGTTCGAGAAGCCGAAACCAGTCTTATCTAAATTTGTGTCTGTCTGACAGTTGTGTTCTGTCTGTGTTCCATTTTGGTATGATAATCTTTCTTCTTTAAACTAAATCCTACAACCAGTACAAAGGACGGGCTTACTGCTGGTGAAGAATATATCAACAAAAATAACAAATAGGCTAATTAAATATGTTAAATTTCTAATTTTTATTAGAAAATAACAACTATTCAACAGATAAATAAATAAACGGTACCAGTGGACTGACACATACTTTCTACCTTAAGTAAATTTAAAAAAGACAATCTGTAATAAAACTATCATGTTCTACAAAGTTATTCTAAATATCATTTAACAATTGATTGTTCAAATTACATGGGGGAACCCCCCCCCCCCCGGTAATACCAAGCTTTTTTGAGCTGGTTTTGTTCAGTGATTTGACCTTACACTTCATACCAAGTTTCATGGAAAACGGTTGGAAAGTAAGGAAGAAAATGATTTTTTTATATTCTCCATAAGAATAACATTGGGCTTTCAGACAACGTACTGCGTTTATCGTGGACAATAAATTTAACTATTCTCTGGAACCGTTAGTCGTAGACAAATAATTCAAAATACTAATTTGTTTAGTTTTTTAAGCTGATTTCAATGGTACCAGTCAAGTTATACTTTACTTTTATTGTTTTCGCTGAAAATTTAAAAATTTGATTTTTTTGACATTTAAAAGCCCATAACATTTAAACCGTAATTTTTACAGACATGCGGGTGGTGTCAAATTATTTATTACTCTGTGCACTATAAGCTATCAAATTTTAATCAAAATCGTTAGAGCCGTTTTTGAGAAAATTGGATTTTTCACGTTTTTTAAGGGTTTTTAGGGGTGAACTACCCTTAAAAATCAAAAATTCAAAAAAATGAAAAAAAACACCTGGAGATACGGTGACTATATATATACATGCCAAATTTCATCTAAATCGGACCAACGGGGTAGGCTGTGGCACTGTACACATCCAGACACACACACACACAGACACACGGACGGACAGACATCACGTCAAAACCCACTTTTTTGGATTCAGGGGACCCCAAAATGGATATATCCACCCTCAACTCAAATTCGAAAATTTTGACGAAAACAATACTTTCTCCATATACGGGGAGAAAGTAAAAACAAGTTTAAAATTACAGTAATAATATTAAAATAAATGTTGGTAATTTTTTCCCATGTTGAATATTTTTTGGGGTTTTTCATGAAAATAGACAAACTTAAAGTTTTAAGGGCGCGAAGTTTTATGGGCCATTGTACAATGCCGGTCCAAAATTGAAAAAAAGTTGACAAGCTGAAACGTCACTGCGATGGATTAGCCTCTCACTCAGGTACTGGGGCTGCTGGGACCCCTTGAGTGCTGTGTTCACCGTATAGTGTTTTTATACATGTTGTGGTAAAATATTGAGGGACTAGTACATGTAAAATTAGTTAAATGCAGGGGCGGCCAGGGGAGAGCATTCAAACTATTAACACATTCAATTTAATAATGAATCAAATACTTTGCAAAAATTTGAAGTAGAAGGCCCTAAAGTGCACACAAACTGTGTGTTTGGACCTTAAATTACAAACATTTCCGGGGAGGGCATTAAACCTATCAGTACATTGAATAATGAATCAAATTGTATACTGAATATACATAAAAGTAAAATACCCAAAAGTGTACAATAACAATGTTTTGACCTTGGAACACAAAAACCTTCCGGGGGAGGCCCCCTGAACTGTCTTTACCCCGGGTGTATTTCATACTCACAAGGTCGCCCTGGGCATGCCATGTGAGTCTTCCACACTTGATTTTTTTCTGATTGCCGGCTTTGGATAGAGAAAAACTTCGGTACGGTAAAGAAAGGCGGTATGATGAGCTCACTATACAGTAAAGCGGTTAGTAGATTACTGAAATGCCGAGCTACCCAGGTAGGTATAGCGAAGTATAAAATGACGAATGAGTGTAAGATTATTCTAGCGCGATCTTTTAGTCTTGTTACTGACTAAGACTGATATGTTCCTTAGACAGAACTGTTAATTAATAGCCCAACAGTCAATGCCACATCTAAGGGACCTACAGTTTAACGTGGAGTCCGAACACCTATGGATAATTACGAACTAGTTTAGTTATGAGGACGGTCTTTGCGGATTAACGTAGTATTAAATAGTACGGACGTTAATCCACAAACTACAACACTACATCCACCGACCAGCGCTCACAACGATTCACGCCAACGCCCCCCTAGAGCTACGACATGTCCACGTCAAAAATGTTTGTATTTAGGCCTACTTCCCTGTGGGAAATAGGTTAGATCATGGATATTTCTAAAGGGAATGTTTTCAGCTGTTCTTATAATGAAGATATGACGTCACTGTTACAAATTTTGGTCGCGCAAATTGCCAATACTCTCCCCTAGAGCTACACATATCCATGTCAAAGTACGTAATAGGAGTTGCATTGTTTTTGAGTAGTTCTTCGCTGTTGCTCATACAGTAACGGCAATCTATTTCAAGGGTTACCCGTCGGCTGGGGTGTGATTTCCATTCGAATGCAACTGAACTTTCTCTCTCCGGCTTTTAAACGGTTCAACAGGTTTGGTATTCCTGGAACTGAGAGGTCTATTGCCGTGTTTAATTGCCATCCGGTTCTTGTTAAGTACCTCGTACTACCAATCTGGGCGGTCGGTGTCTTATGATTACACCCGGAGGACCTGCTCCAGGCTCCAGGTACGGCCGATGTCGTCACTGGCGGCTTCTAAATGGCAGTGTATTTACCGAAGACATATTATTAATTTATTATGATACAAGAGTAAAGCCTTGCAAATTGATCTCACTAACAACTGACAACCGTTCGACTTTGACCAATACCCGTCCGTCGCCTTCCATGCAGATCAGAACGTACATAACTAAGTACGTCCAATTGGCATAATCCTAGTGTATTTTTTATCTTTAGCTATTTACTTTCTACATATTTGTTGGAAGGAAGCACTGTGAAAAAATAGTTTCGTACATACTTTAAAAAAAAATTTTAATTTGGTTTCTTACTTGTTTCATATCCACTTTTTCCCAACTTTTTCAAAATTTTAATTGAAAATAAAATAATTTGTACATAAATTTTATTTTCATTAATTTATATTTTCAATTTGATTTACATTAAATAAGTCAGTAGCAAGATTACAAGATCGCGCCACAATCATCTTACTCATTCATACTTGGCTTAAAATACCTACCTTGTGGTAGTGTCACCATTTCAATAATCTAATCTAATCATTCCCTATAGACATAACCATCACCTAACCTATTTCCCACAGGGAAATAAATACAATAATTTTTAGTCTACGCACTTATCAGTTAGATTTGAATCTATCAGCGGGAATGAGTTTCAGCTTGATCATTAGAGTTCTACTAGTGGAGTAGCTTGAAATTTTAATATTTACATCTACTGAAGGAGGGTGGTATGGGTTGCAGCTGGGACAAAAAACTTTGACACGAATTCCTAAAAAATATGTATTTAAAACATTTTTAATATAATGTATGCTATCTATTTGGCAAATATGTGATAGATCGTGGATATGGCTAAAGGGAATGTTTTCAGTTCTTCTAAAAAGATGTCCTTATAACCGGAAGTGAACGATGTAGAAACGGAAGTGACGTCATATACGTCACTTCCGTTTCAAATTTTGGTCTGACGGATTGCCAATCCTCCCCAGAGCTAAGTTATATTCGTGTGAAAATATAATTTTACTTTCTCCCCTTATACATAGTATATGGAGAAAGTGTTGTTTTCGTCAAAATTTTCGAATTTGAGTTGAGAGTGGATATATCCGTTTTGGGGTCCCCTGTATCTAAAAAAGTGGGTTTCGACATGATGTGTGTGTGTGTGTGTGTGTGTGTGTGTGTGTGTGTGTGTGCGTGTGTGTGGATGTGTACAGAGCCACAGCCTACCCCGTTGATTCGATTTAGATTAAATTTGACATGTATGTTTTCCATGAAACTTGGTATGAAGCGTAAGTTAAAATCGCCCAATATAACCAACTCAAGCTTGGTATTACCGGGGGTAGGGTCTCCCATACAATTCGAACAATTAATTAAACTTTGCCTCTCTTGTTTTTATTTTCAGAAATTGGATGATTATTTTTGAAACAATAAATTATTAAATGATATTTAGATAAAATTTGAAGAACATGATAGTTTTAGTACAGATTGTCGTTTTTAAATTTACTTAAGGGAGGATGTTTATTTAAATTTGTTTCCGAGATTTAGTATATAATTCTCGGGTGTGATCTACCATGCTGTTCGGCAGGCGCGAGCTCGTTAAACATGCAGTAGGCCGGTGGCAGCCGTCGCAGTCGTATGTATTTGGGACAAACCCACAGCGCCAATTAGCACGTCCACGGCGCGTCCTCTGCGCTAGTCTCATTCCATGTCAGATCTATTATTTAGCGAATTTCCTACGGATAAGTGAGCTATTCACATGACCCGCATGGTGACAGTTAAGCCCGGGACCATGGTAGAAGTTCAAAACTCAACCCCCTGAACACGTTTTTGGGGGATCAATAAAAATTGTATATAAGCATACAATAATAATAATAATAAATACGATAACCACCGCAATTATTGTCTTATAACTATAAAATTTTCAGTGAAATTGGTCCTTTCCGTAATATCTAGTATAAATTCTTTTGGCAACGCAATCGGACTACATTAACTACACCTTTTGGGGGATTTTGTATCTCAAAAATGGGGGTTTAAATTGATTTATGTACAATTTTCGAAAAAAATCTAATTTTCTTTTTCCAATGGATTTAGCTCAAAGAAACATACAATTTGGTATTTTGGATCGTGACTCTAGGTCAATTGTTTACTGAGATATTCAAAATGGTAAACACAGTACATTGTGCAATTTTAATCTAACGGAGAAAAGCTAAAAAACAATAAATCCTAAATTAGGTATGCAAGTTCATCAACAGTAGTTAATTTTCATCAATTCATCTATAAAAACGCCAAATTTAATGTTTCTTACGGTAGCTAAACTACGTATTCATTGCCCATGTAATTCTTACGGAGAAAAATTCAATTCCTGTTATAACTCGCTTAGTATTGACATAATTTGTTAAAATGTTGTATGTGTTTTTACTTTGTGAACCGCCTTAATTAATATAAGCACATTACCGTGTAAATAACCTTTATTGCAGTAAACCTGCGTACTCAGTATTATTCGATTACTAATGATAGGAATAATATAACTTGTATTACATTCGCTCTGCTCACAGCAGCTTGCTGCGTGCTCCGTGTGATGTCATGAATAGCTCTCGTCATTACACCTCCACAATAAGACACATTAATAATATATTATAGAACACTTAAACCAATCTATTTCAGACTATGAATTAAACTGAACTAAATGCTATTCATAAACTGATTAATTTTAGATAACGCTTAAATGCTTTCTAAACTATCCGGATTAACTGTCCTGTATTTAATTTTATTGAAAGGAAAGAGAATTTACACCTAGAATGTCACGATAAGTTTATTTTTGCATTATATAAAAGGTTAATCATTTTACTGTATGTTATTGAAACAACTCCCTATTGTTTCCGTTAGCTACAGCTTACTTGGCACAATTATAGTTTAGAATATCATAGAATATCAATTTAAAACAAGATCATTTAAATTAAAAAAACGTGTTGTTTTCTGTAATCTAGCTACTTGGAGGTCATGAATTGTGGATAGTTATAAGCTACGGTTGGTAGATGTGATATTCTCTGGTGTGGATGAACGTCCGCACGACTGAATGTTTCCACAAGACCATCCTCATAATTAGACCAGTTCGTCAATAGAGGCAAAAGTGTTTCGGATTCCACGTTATTCTGTAGGCCCCTGAGGTGCCATTGGCTGTTTGGCTATCAATTATCAGTCTTGTCTAGAAACATTTCAGCCTTAGTAACAAGACTATACACAGTAACAAGATTGCGTCACAACGAAATTCACCTGGTGAGTACAAGGCATCATTTTATGGTAAAAAATACGTCTTATTTATTTTGGACTTGGGAGCGTTTTTTCCAGCGACCACAAATTCCGAGTCGTGCCCAACCAAACGTGCGCTGTCTCGGCTGACAGTGGATTTTTCCACAGACGAACACACAGCCGCTTCACTACGTCACGCTTTTTATGTCCTGCTAGTAATTACTTGGTTACCTTACATTAGTTAGTTAGTTACTGAAATTACAACCTACCCAGGTGCCAGGTAGGTATTTTAAGCCAAGTATTAATGAGAAATGTTGGAAGATGATTGTGGTTCGATCTTGTAGTCTTGATACTAAGGCTGACATATTCCTTAGACAGGACTGTTAATTAATAGCCCAACAGTCAATGGCATAGCTAAGGGACCTACATGTTAACGTGGAGTCCGAACCACTGCCCCTGAATTAATAACTGGTTTAATTATGAGGCTGGTCTTTGCGGATTAACGTAGTATTCAATCGTGCGGACATTAATCCACACAAGTCTTCAATCAAGAACTGTCAAACGTTTATAATCAGCTGTTTTGGTTTGTATTGTTTACATTTTATCCTCCATAAGCGTAATGTTAAATTTTTAGATTTTAAACATAATATTACAGTAAAACACGAATTTTCCTGGACATTAGACCTATCTAGAACTTATTTTCTACTCGGAAATTAGTTATTTCCAAAATTTAAAGAAATTCCTCGGTGCCGTTTTCGAGATCCGTGTGCAAATATATATATACAAACCTTGCTCGTATTATAGTATTGGATATTAAGTTTAAAATCTAAAAGTTTAACATTACGCTTATGGAGAATCAAATGTAAACAATGCAAACCAAAACAGCTGTTTATAAACGTTTGACAGTTCTTGATTGAAGACGGCAAAGAACAATGTGAATAGAGGTTTTTCATAAATATTTATTTTATGTATGTAATAAATGTAAAATTATCAGGTTACTAAACAATTTGTAAAAACTTTAGGGTAACATAACTGTGCGAAATAAAAGCAGGAAAGAGTATTTCCAAAATCTTCCGTATTTTGATAGAAAACGTATTCGTTGTATTGCTTGAAGTTACTGTAACAAACCAAATAATTGGTGTAAATTAAATTTATCTTTTGCTTTTCAATCCTCATTCCGTTTCTAACAAAATCAGTTGATCGCAGGATAATAATAACAAACAGTATGGACATTTAAATTCAGTATAATGTTAGCTAAAACAATTAATTGAGGTTGGCCAAAAACTCTTAAACGACAACGCGAAATCGGCTGACGCCGTAGCTTAAGCGCTTAGATCTCACGTATGCAAGGTCGCGTGATCGATCCCCACCCGAGGGCTATATATTTGTTCAGTATTTATGCCATATTAATTAAGGGGTATTAAAACGGTTTTATATAAACCACATAAATGTTTTCATTGAGCAGTAAATTTGTTTTAATTTTGCTAACTAACTTGTAAAATACATGTCTTATTCTATCCGAGCAAAGCTCGGTCACCAGGTACCAGTTTACAATATACAATTGAAATATACACTAAGATATTTTGCGTTCAACCATTAACTCTCTAATTTTTTTCTGTGTGGACTCTAAATAGTCCTAAAGTTATTTTTTATCGATTTTATGCATACCAAATATTTTAAAAGTGGAAAAAATTTTGATTTGTAAAGTGAATACCTAATGAATATTTTGTACCTAATTCTTGCAAATCCTTATGATCTGAAGGCTATTTAACCATGGAAAAATAAATAACAGAGAAAAAATTGTAAAAGAATATTTTTAAAAGTAATATGCAGCGTAGTAAATTTTAAATTTGCCGTTGCTCAAAGAGCGGAAACGACCTTCACTCTCTGACGATCCTCACTCAAGGACGAGTCCTGGCGTTTCTAGACATTTTACAACAATAACAATTTCAATGTTACCGCACAAATGACGCTTTTTACTCTGCCACAACACGAGTGTAAACTAAAGTGACCGCATTTTTCTGAGCAGAATTCGGGACGCTTCTAAATTCTATTCCCATCCACCAACCCCTTCTATCAGCCACCCCACCACGGTAAATGTGATCACTAAGGGCCAGTTGACGAGCTCGGGGTTATCTTAAGTCCGAGCGCAAAATCCAGTTATAACTGGTTTTTTTGAGCCGCGGCTCAAAAATCGGCTTGACGAGCTCGGGGTTAGCTACGCCCGAGCGCAAACGGTTAGACTCCAGGCAATTATGGCAGGGATAAACCCGGGCTTAAAAAGTTCGCTTGACGGTCCAATTATAGGTAACCCCGGACTAAAAAAGATAAACTGTCGGCTTCACGAGTCAAGTTCTAGCGCAAAGAGCTTGGTCTCGGCTAAAAAGAACAATGGTTTTAGACTCGGACTTAACCCCAGGGGGGGCAGGGTTAACGGGACATTATGTCGGGATTATCTCATTTGCTCGTTTATTGTTTTTTAAAAATTAAAAATAATAATGGTACGTATGTTCTAATCTATTTAATTGTAAAGTAATGCTAAATAATAAAGCTGGGTATTCATTTATTTTCTTTATACTGATATGTTTAGGATTTTAGGTTTACTTTTTGGCATGATATTTTTTTTCTTTTACTAAATCATACAACCCGTACAAAGGACGGGCTTACTGCTAGTGTTTTATAAAATTACAAGAAGGAGAAAGGACACTGACACTGATGCGCACGTACAGTTTGTTTACATCAAAACAAATAGCCTAGGGAAGTTGCTCTCGGTGGCGGAATTTTGTACTTCCAGTGTAGTTCTATGTTCTATGGCATTGTAGAAGCTTTGACTATCCGGTTTTAGTCAAACCGCCGAATAATTCTTAAAACAGTAATTCTGCTGTTATTTTGATAAATAACGAGTGCAAACTTACTGAAATAGATTAACCGTAATTTTCAAATACTGTAAACAGGTTTATGGAAAACAAGCACAATGTGCAATTCATATTTATTCTGAATGGTCTTAGAATTTTATCGTCATTTCTTGATAAAATTAGAGAATATCGCAGTTATGAGCTGAATCTGCGACATTCAGCCGTCCCGGGCGACGTCCAAAAAATCCGGGACGCGACCTGAAATTCCGGGACTGTCCCGGGAAAATCGCAACGGATGTTCACCCTAGTGTAAACCCAAACGTCTACCAGTAGCGAGCTCTTGGTCCTGGCTGCTACCAGTCGCAACCCTTACAACAAACATGTGATAACTGACGAACACAACAAACAGAAATAGATATTACTTTCTCCCAGGATTCATTGTAAATGGAGAACGTATTGTTTTCGTATACATTTTCGAATTTGAGTTGAGAGTGAATATATCCGTTTTGAGGCTCCCTGAATCCAAAAAGTGGTTTTCGAACTGATGTCTGTCTGTTTACAGACCCCGAGACAACACTGATTTTTTCTAAAATGTTTACTTGTCTTCTTTAACTGAGAACATTTGACGCTATACGAAGTATCATGAACATCACACGTCCAAATGAACATACTAATACTCAGGTTAGGTTAGGATAGTTTTTTATAATTTTAAAAGATGTCATCAACCACTACGGCAAACGATAAACTTCTACTGTTCCTGGATACTAGTTTTTTCTAAGAAAAACACGTTTTTCTAATAAAAAATGTATTTACTTCCCTGTGGGAAATAGGTTAGATAATGGATATGTCTAAAGAGAATATTTTCAGTTTATCTATACAGTTGTTCTTATAACCAAGCTATGGAGTCACTAACCAAATAACGTCACTGTTTCAAATTTTGGTCGCGCAAATTGCCAACACCCCCCAGAGCTAAGACATATATTGACGTCTTGTGGGACGGACGTGTGCAATTACGAGACACGTTGAACACAACGGACAACCTCTGCCCTAAATATACAATTTAACAGCTGATAGATCAGATGGCTTCTTAAGGTAGATTTTTATTTTATGAAAGTTTCATAATGTTAGTTAGCTATTTATTAGTGAAATGTTGACCTACCCAGGTGCCAGGTAGGTATTTTAAGCCAAGTATGAATGAGAAATGAGTGTAAGATGATTGTTGCGCGATCATGTTACTGATTAAGGCTGACATGTTTCTTAGACAGAACTGTTAAATTAATAGCTCAACAGTCAATGACACATCTAAGGGACCTACAGTTTAACGTGGAGTCAGAACCACTGCCTCTGAATTACGTACTGGTCTAATTATGAGGATGGTCTTCGCGGATTAACATAGTATTCAACAGTACGGACTTTAATCCACACAATAGAACACCACAACCACCGACCATCGCTCACGACTATTCACAATTCGTGACATTCAAGTAGGATTACTGAGCCTTTTTCCACATATAATTAATTTGTCTCGTTGCTTTATCTAACGAATATCCTATTATAACAGACACTATTTATTCACAAAACATCGCGTCATAATTCTTTTCTCGCGTACCTCCCACAGACACATCCTTGTTCCTCTCCCATCAGCCATCAGGTCCAGAACTGGTTTGTAGGTTCATGTCGTCGACTATAATGCAAGTTGTTATCTCAGCTTCCGCAATCTCTCAGGTCATGTATTAAACATGCAATGACATAGATGCACATTTACAGCTTGCGCGCAATTGGAGTAACTGATACTGTGTTGTTTGATCAAGTACACAGGGAGTCACAAAAATACACACTCTTTATCAGGGTAGTGATTAAATGAGCAAAAATTATAAAGTCATTACAATAACTGCTTAATTTCATGTTTTAATGGTTTTTATTCTAGTTTGAACGTTTTAAATTTTTATTACGCACACATTACCAAGTTAAATAATTTGTTTTTACAAACACTGGTTTGTACAATATAAGAGACATTAGATTCGGATTAAAAAGTAGGTTAAATTCGATTTCTTGTAAAAGTTTTCTTAGGCGCTAGTTTTTAAAAATTTGACTTGAACAATTTGTTAATGGTTGCCATTTTTAAATCCTTAAAGTTAGATAAGCAAATTTTAAAGTACCTAAATGAAACTACAAAATAAAACTCTGGTACTTTTTCATGGAAATGTTTCAAAGTGTTTTGGAATATTATTAGTTATTTAAAAATACAAAATAGCGGATTAAAACGAAACTAACCGAAAATAGAACAAATTGCCGACATTTTCAACTTATCTTTGTATGTAGAAATCGATTATGTAAAGCAGGCTATGCATTTAAATATCGTTAATTAATAATAAGGTTGTAATTCAACTGTATTATACTTGACTCAAAACTCATTATACGCGCATTGTCCCGTATCTGCAAGGTCCATTAATGTGTAATAGTCTGAACTGTTTATTGTATACAGAGCAGAATAGGTCTTTTAAACCCGTGTCCTTGACGTGACGTCACGTGATGTTCCGGATAATTTCATTTCCCGCATTCCGAGACGGTCCTAGTCCAAATTCCTTTTTCGATGAAAGTGGTTTCTGAGCTTAAGCGTGAACCGTCCTGTCCCGGCCAATCAGCTGTTGACGTTTCGGACAGGGTGACCGAGCTGAAATGACAATGCAGAGGATATTCGCAACGTCTGCGTGCACTGTTACCGCACACGTGCGTTCCAATCTCAATTTTTGTCTATTTGTCTTTCATTAACAAGTAGGCATTTGTGTTCGTCTTCTCCATGAAAACGATAGCACCTATTTATGAAACTTATTTTGCATATTCTATACATTTTTCAGAAGGTTTTTGTTTACACTAACTAGTCCACTATAAAAAAACTCTCCAAACAAAAAGCCAGTTTTGATCATAAGTTTGACACAAAATGTGATCTATTAAAGTGATTAGCAAACAGCTTTAAGCTTAAAATCAATATTAGTTTGTTTACATTGATCATTGTTTTTAAACCTATTTCAAAATAGTAGATTAAAATGTTATCTTAAAGTATAAAAAAACTTAATAATGATCCAAATCTTCTCATTTATCTAATTGTACATTAATGGTAAATAATTGAGCTAAGATTTATTTTTTCTTAGTATTTATTTGTTTAAGATTCCAGGCTTATATTGTTCCATGATAATCTTTTTCTACACTAAATTCTACAGCCCGTACAAAGGGCTTACTACTAGTTGTTCATGATATAGATTTTGGAAATTAAATAATTATGATACATATTCTGTATAAATATTATCGCCTGTGTACTGTCGGGCGTGTGTTCATAAGCGGAAGAAAGTTTAATGACGACACTTGAGTTCTCTGACCTCCACTAATCTGGGAGGTAGTTAGGTTTAATTTTGATCGCATTCGCCCTCTAAAACTGGATATGGATTCTTACCTGTTCTTAAACTTTTATTTTGATTGTATGAGTCATTTATTTCAAGTATCTGAACAATAACTCAGGAAAGAAATACTCCATTAGCCGACTTTTCGGGTATCCAAAATAATTTAAACAAAGCAATATAGATTTGAAAAACCTGCATTTCCCACCAATCATCACATTAAATAAGACCTCATTTATGAACCATCTATACTTTTGTATACTCAAATAAACGCGAGTTATTTGCAATGAAGTGGAATGTTGCTATGTTAATGTGCGTTATGTTTGTTATTTTTCTAGCTCTTGCGTTCTATGGTTATTGCAGAATTCCTCTGATTTGGAAAGAGGTTTGTGAGCCTAGGCGACATTTCGTCCTTGAGTCAATGATTATGATATAAAACGTCAACACTCGGAGGTAACTTTAAGGTATGCGAGCAAAAATATCCACTATCTTAAAAAATATAATTTAAACGTTTATTTGTTAATAGTATTTTAAATATGCTTTGGAAAAATGTTTCAAGCTTTTGTGAAAAGTTTTTGAGTTACAGGGTGTTTGATTCGGAAATTTGGCGTTTTCATGCACGGAGTGTGGGAAAACTACTTATGCTTTCGAGCTGAAATTTTGGAACGTGGATGAATAACAGACCTTTTTCACTACAGATGTTTTGAAGTCACGTTTTTGATTCGAAAATTTTATAAAATATGTCATTTTGAAGGTCTAAAAATGTACATCAAAATGATTTTTAACAGGTCACTCAGGAAGCATTCATGGAACAATCACATAATACGCGTAACGAATAAGCGACTCTAGCGCCGACCTAACGGATTTCAGTTGTACCTAACGCCGCTCGTACTGCCTTAACGGACAGAGGACAAGCGTTTTTAGAGGGACTAGGAAAACAATTTGATAACATCTAGTACCCTGTCAACGAATTAAGGAACCAATGCATCATGCTAACAGGAACTTTAATAATGATTTTAAACTGTAAACATTTGTAAATTGAAGTGGTCTTCAGCTTTGTGTTTTAAACAGTCTATACATCACAGATACAACAAACTGTAACAAACTGAAGCATGCAAACGAAGAAGGAACATCGGTCAGTCAATGAAAGGAGGACCTGTCATCGCGTAGCAGGCAATTATATTGTTATTAGGTTGTAATTAATAGTTTTAATACTTTAATACTTTCACTGAAATGGTGGTGTACCGTGGTGAGTATTTTAAGCGAGCTATAAATGAGAAATGATTGTAAGTTGATTGTGTAAATTCGACCCTGTAGTCGCGTGAGAAATTGCTTATTTCAATCAAAGGTTGACGTTAGACTCTAATAATCAAGATTTGACCAAGAAATAAAAAATATAAAAATGTTCTACCAAGATTTACAAATGCTATTGTCTCAGAGAATACAAAGAATTACAACGCGTCTTTGTTTTAACTACACAACGAGGGGGAGAGACGCCTCCGTTTTCAAGTGATTGCCTAATAATTTACATTAAAAATTGAAAGTTTAAGTTACAGGTATTATTTATATCATGTGAGTAAAACCATACTTAATTATTATGCACAATACAAAAACTAAATTGATAACGCAACAAATAATCACACCACTGCCTCCGAGCTAGCTGGCGACACAAGATAGCGTGCCCTCAGAACGAGGGTTTGAGCATTACTGAATAGTTTTATTGACAAATAATATAATTAATATCTGTGACTTAAAGGAGTTTCTCCACCTCCAGAAACGTTGTGTAGTTAAAAACACAGACGCGTTGGAAAAGTCAAATAAAAGATGTTGGATAGTTAATGACCAACGCCATTACGAAGGGCCTATAAAGAATTAATTACAACAACTGAAAACCAATTTTCTCAAAATAATTTATTAATTTTAAATGTATAATACGGAATTTTAAGACCTTGGTCTACATTTTAGGCCTAATATTACGTGAATAACTATTTCGAATAAAACGACTACTCAGATTTTGTATCAGCCTCTAGTCTAAGGAGAAAAACTGGACCAACTAAAAACAAGATCGGTAAATAATCCAAACCCTCGGAGCAGCATCTGAACATCGCGACTATGAGTAGAGAATAAGCAATATTTTTGAAATGGTGACCTGTCCATTACCCATAGGTGCAGTATGTCAAGCCAAGTATGGAAGAGAAATGAGTGTAAGATAATAGTGGCGCGATCTTTTTGTCTTGATACTGACTAAGGCTGACATGTTACTTAGACAGGACTTTTAATTAATAGCTAAACAGACGATGGCATCTAAGGAGCAGTTTACGTGGAGTCCGAACCACTCCCTCGGAACTACTAAATGGTTTAATTTTACGGTATTTGCGGATGATGGTAGTATTCAATAGTCCAGTTCTTCAACGTAACCCACTCGGTTGTTTACATCATTCGAGACTAACCAACGTGTTTTTAGTAGGCCTATTGACTTACAGTATTTTTCAAAAACAGCACGTCACCTCAGTCGAACGTACGGTAGTAGATGCTATCTGTCACCAGAACCACGTTTGTAATCTCCAACTAATGGGCATTCTTGTGTTTGTTGAGACAACATTATTGTTTTTAATATCGCGAGATTACAGCCTCCAGGCTACTGACGCCAGTGACACCTACATGGTCGACACTTAAAATACCATTAGGCCTTCAGGCCGCCGATCCTGTTTTTTCATATCTATGTTTTCCTTAATTATCTGGGAACGAAAACTGCTTTCTAACAGCAAACAATAATATTTAGCAAACAAACCATTAGAGGCGACCCCAACCCGAGGCAAGGACATTAACCGCTCAACAATATTGTCTGACGCCGGCAATGTAAACATATTAGCATAGACCTCTCGAGTAGCCTAAACAGGCCGTGCACACGGTCACGTTACATGTGTTTTGGGGACAAAGGAGTAAAGATTAATTCATCCAAGCCTACATGTGTACATGTGTCCAAGCAATCACTGCGTTACTTACTTTGATACTTTTACTTTCTCCCACTTATACGATAGTATATAAAGAAAGTATTTTTTCGTCAAAATTTTAGAATTTTGGTTGAGAGTGGTGAAATACATTTTGGGGTTCCCTGAATCCAAAAAAGTGGGGATCGACGTGATGTCTATCCGTCTGTGTGTGGATGTGTACAGAGCTGTGTAAATTAGAAGAAACACCCAAAAAACTGAAGAAGCATTAACACTATCAACAGAAATTTGTGACAACTTGAATCTAACCATAAATAAGAATAAAACAATACACATCAAATTAACAACAGACAACAGGAAGAAGAAAGCCTCATACAACCAAACTTAACAGATGATACAAAAGTTTTAGGAATTACAATAGACAATAACTTAATCTGGCACAAACACATGGATAATTTGCACAAGAAAATGGTCATCAGCACTGTTTGCATTGAGAAGAAAACGAAATATTACAAACAAACCGATAACAATAACAGCATACCACGCTCTCTTTGCAAGTCATATCAATTTTGGAATAATAGCCTGGGGATCTACAGACCAATCAGCACTACAGAAAATCCTAATACTGCAAAAAAAGCCTTGAGAATCATAGAGGAAGAACATTACCGGGACCACTGCAGGGAATTCTTCATAAAAAACCAAATCCTCACCATTACTTCCACCTACATCTTTGAAACAATTAAATTCATCAAAAACAAACCAAAAACTTTTAGATATGAGTGCCACAAATATAATCTCAGAAACAAATCAACCCTAAACTTAGAACAGCATAGGCTCCAAAAAACCAGCTCAATCCCACAAATAATGCGAACTCTTTTCAATCTCTTACCTAACAATCTAAAATTAAAAACTGACACTAAAAATTTCACTAGATCACTCAAAAATTACCTTCAAAATAAACCATATTACAACCTAAATGAATTTTATAATGACCATAATTTCCTAAATAGGCCCTAAACAAAATGCTCACAGTAGGCCACCGTATGAAGCAGGAAAGATGAACGATTCCCCGATCTTGATGACGTGGAGACGACAACGTGGTAAATGGTAAATGGTAAATGGTAAAAGAGCCACAGTCTATGTATGTATGTATACAGGGCGAATTGTGCCAGCCGATTATTCGCCACAGCCGCGATTCTGTGGCGCATGGGCTTTGTAAGCTAACATTAAAACTGCGTTTTCTCGCTTATCCATGCACGGATTTCGTTCAACAAAGTATCGATAGATTTGAAATTAAAATTACAATCTGTTTTATCTTGTAAAAATTGTATTAAGTTAATGGTTTTGTTGTTATTTGTATTAAAATACTTTAACCACCGCCATTTTGGAAATATTAAAACAAACTAAAAATACTTCAAGAATATTTTCTCTTTAGCCAGTAAAGATGTGTGAAAAGTTTAGTATTTTGTATAGTATTTTGAATTATTTGTTTACGACAAACGGTTTTAGAGAAATGTTAAATTTACTGCCCATGGTAAACGCAGTACGTTGTCTGAGAGTGCACAATGTTATCCTAATGGAGAATATTACATAAATAATTTTCTTCCTTACTTCCCAATTCCCAACCGTTTTCCATGAAACTTTGTATGCAGCGTAAGGTCACACTACAAAACCAGAAATGAAAAAATTGGTATTTAGATCAACTTTAAAGAATATGGTAGTTTTATTAAAGATTATCGTTTTTAAATTTAGGCGTACGTATGAAAAAGTATATGTCAGTCCACTGATACCGTTTATTTACTGAAATGGTGACCTACCCAGGTATATATTTTTAGTGCCAAGTACGAATGAGAAATGAGTGTAAGATGAGATGAATGAATAGCCCAACAATGGCATCTAAGGGTACTGCAGTTTAACTTGGAACCCAAACCAGAATTTCGCCTCTGTTTTATTGACGGACTGGTCTAAATACGAGTATCGCATCCACCGGCCATCACTTATAACTCATGACCATCCATAATTATTCATGACCCCCAAGTAGCTGCGTTACAGGTCAAGCCATCGTCTTAAATTGTGGTCTCGCTGCTGGGCGAGTTTTGTGACCTTACATTGTAGTCACGCAGTTGGGGTGGATCTTATATTGTGGTTACAAAGTTGGAGTAGACGTGTAGTTTATGTCTAGGCTGAGTTAATGACACCCAGACGAGTTATTTATGCGAGTCACGGTCGCGGGCGGCGGACAGTCGGAAGTCACTTAGTCAACGCCAGCAGTCGATGTATTGCTGAATCCATAGAGACTGGCGGAGCTGTTAGTGTTATTCTTCGGTTTCACAAGGGACAAAAACAGTTGACAAACTTTGTAAAAAATGTTTATAATGTGCCCGTTTTGATTTCAATTCAGATTATTTACAATACCCATTGGCTACTGAATAAATGTACACTTTCGAAGCATGCCGGTATGGAATTATATGAGGATGTGTCAGGGTTTTAGCATAATACTCAATAAACACAGAGAAAATGAATATTTACTCGGAACTGAATGCTTTCTAATTTGGTAGTAAACATACTAAATTTTTTCACTGCTTATTTACACTGTATAGGCCCAAAAGCTTTTTTATTCTGTAACTGTTATCACTCGATGTCCATTGACTGTTGAAGGTTAGGCCTACTTTTAGGTTATCTATGTCACTTACTCAGCTGGAAACGCTCAACTGATCACTATCTTTACTTTCCGAATTACCGCTGTCATATAAAATTCGTCTAACAAAATCAGAACAATCCTCAGAAACTGCACGACGATGTGAACAAAAAACAAACCGTAAACTCGAAAACAAAGAACGATATAAAAACAAGCTAGAGTCAAAATATAGCGATGCAATGTTTTGAATATAACAATCGAGAGTAAAATACCGTAATACAACAGTCAAAGACCGCTAAATACAAGAATAAATAAATTGTTACGTCTATGACGGAAACCGCCCGTCACCCGTAGTTATGCGCTGGTGATCCCGTGAAGGGCAGTGGCCGTCTGTCGTAGCCAATGGGTCAAGATTTTGAATCTCATTTTCATTGACGAAATCACTTCCCTGAGGATGATTTAAATTATGGATGATGTGTGTTAGTACAATCCCAACAGATAATATTTCTCAAGTTAAGGGTGGATGACCCTCTAAATAGTGTTTTCATTTCTCTAAGTTTAGTGTGCTTATTAGTGATAAGTAATTATATTTGTAAACGTTGAAATCATTCACTGTTATAATATTACACACAAAAGGGGTTTTAAATAAACATAATACTTACTATACTTTACAAAATTATAACAAATTTAGATAGTAATTTACTATTTCATTATATCTATAAACAATCATCGAAATAAAAATTTCCAAATTATACGTTCGTATGGTTTTTTCACGATTTCTTCTTTATTGATATATTTAAAAAAAGTATCTCTATTAGAACTAACCATCTTATGTAAATGTCTAATTTTAAGTTTTTTTTCTTTTCAGGCAGTACACCCCACAATTGAACTTGTTGTTAGGTAAGTATAATCAATTAAAGAATTTTCGACTTGTTCAACACTTAAGTATATCTCAATTTTATGTACTAAATATTCTAATACTTAGCTATTACACTTTATCTACTTATTATCAGTTATATGAATAGACATGTCTAAAAATTCTTTTATAGCAGACAAGTTATAAAATTGATAAAAAAGTTAAATAGTGCATATAAAAAGGATCTTTTCCGTTATACGTATACTGTTTAGTAGATATTCAATGATTTTCTGATGTAAACGAATGTAATAATTGGACAGGTTATATATTTTGGTAAATTTTTAAGTCTACGACTCACATCAACTTCCAAAATAGCTGAACCATGTAAATTTACGTAGGTAACTTTAGAAAAATTGTTTCGGTGTTTTTGGATAAAGCAAAAAGATATCAGAAATCCCTAGTGATTTTCTGTTGGTTATTTACAGTTATTTATTGATATTTTCGGTAACATTTTTATACCGCCTATAATAATCAGGAAACCACTAAACCATTTGTTTTTGTAAACAGCTTTCCCACAATGCTCGCTGGCTCGTTATACAATGTTGTGTTACGGGTTGCGTCGTTGCCATCGTCTGAGTCCCAAGGTCAAATGTTGGCCTTGCAAGGGGAGGTAGATTTGCGGGGGACAGAAAATGGCAGCGACTCTTGTGTGCTAAAACTATTTAATTTTATAAAAATATTTAATTTACAACAACTTTGGAAGTTTATACAGACTGATAGGTGTCAAACACTTATTCATTCAACAAATGTGTACTTTGAAATTACACGTAGCCTTTAAAATACTTGTATATCTAGGCCTTACTTATTTAAACAAGATTTATTATTACTTTTGCCGTGGTACCTGCGGCGCCCCTGGCCGTGGGCGATCACCGCCCTGACCTTCCCTGCGACGGCCGTTTCCGTGGTAAATTGAAGAATGCTCATCAGGGAGGACGCCCTCATGAAAAATTATAAATTTAAAATGCAAAGAATGCTCAGTTACAGCTTATAATAAAATCTATATAAATAAAATTAGATTTTTGTCTGTACATTTCTCAGAATTATTCATTTTTTAGTTATTTTTACTTTTCGTGCGTTAGAGAAACCGAAACCGGTCTTATCTCAATTTTTGTCTGTTTGTCGGTTTGTCTGTGACGCTCCAGGAGGCATTTACGCCGTCTTCTGCGAAAAACGGGAAAACTGATTACAATGAAACTTATTTCATGTATTCTATACATTCCAGAGAAGGTTTGTAAATGCTTCAAATTGCCTGCCGCCCCTTGAAAAGTAAATAATCAGCTGTCTTTGTAGTTTAAAGATTTAATAGAAATAAAAACAAACATCTGTCAAATCAATATTAGTTAGTTTATATTGGTCATTGATTTTAAACCCATTTCGAAATCATACTACATTAAAAAGTTATTTTAACAAACCATACAAAGGACGGGCTTACTGCTAGTATAATAATAAATATATTAAACTAAAGCCATTTTTCAAATTCTCCAGGAGAAAAACCCTGGACCACCCTCACCTGGGGATATCCCATTCCCCAGACCCCAACCCTCGGCAGACTCCCTTGTACCTAAGGTATGCACCCTCAAGTATCATCCAGTCCGCCCCTGGATGAATCCAATAGTCACCCACAATTGGATTTGAATCCAACATGTTTTACTGGGCTACTTAGTTACTTCTGTAATCTGTAATGTTTTGGTAAAATTCTTGTTGTGAAGATTCAATGAAAAAAAAATTAATGATGCTTGGACTTTAAAATCAATCACTGTACTACGGGTCCATGACGTGTGGCGTGTCCTGTAACCCAGCTACTTGGAGGTCACGAATTTTGGATAGTTGTGAGCGATAGTCAGTGGGTGTATTGTCCTCTTGTATGGATTAATGTCCGCACTATTGAGTGCTACATTCATCCGCAAAGACTATCCTCAAAATTAGACCAATTCGTAATTCAGAGGCAGTGGTTTGGATTCCATGTTAAACTGTAGGTCACTTATATATGACTGTTGGGCTATTAATCAACAGTTCTGTCCAAAGAACATGTCAGCCTTGGTCAGTAACAAGACTACAAGATCGTTCCACAATCATCTTACACTGATTTCTCATTAATATTTGGCTTAAAATACCTACCTGTGTAAGTCGCCATTTCACTAACTGTTAAATGCATGTACTATTATGCCAATAACTTTGAACTTTCAGAGAACCAGTGAGAGAAAGAGCGAATCAGTCAGAAAAAGAGAAAGAATCAACAAACATAATTGTACATGAAAGTGAGCATATCTACCGCCTCAACGAGCGAGATAAACCAAGCTACAGTGACAGTATAGAAGGAGCCCTGCGAGCTTCGCCTATCATGACCAAGCTGAGGCACAAGAGGGCTGAAGGTAAAAAAATGTTTGTATTTACTTCCTTGTGGGAAATAGGTTAGATCATGGATATGTCTAAAGCGAATGTTTTCGTTCCATCTGAAAGAGCTATTCTTATAACCAAAAATTCAATACAATAACTCTTTATGTTTCTATGGAAACGATATCTAACTATTAGCTTACTACAGAGCGCATACAGAAAAATAATAATATTTTAACCCTAGAAATGGCAAAGTTGTATAACATGTTATTTTAGTATTTTTTTAATTTGCACAGATGACCAGAGGTCTGGTAGCATTGTATTCCCGGATGATATGGAGCAACCCCAACAGCTGGAGAATCGACTGTTCTTGGTACCTAACACAGCAGCTCCTCCACCCTGTGCTCGCAACGGAATAGATACGTTCTGCGAGACTGTTGAGGAATATCCTGCGTAAGTTGAAAATAATCCATTTTAAAAACCCTTGCATTTTACAGAGGTTATTTTAGAGGAAAAATTTAAATACCATACTTTAAAGTATCAAATATAGTATATTATTTACGTAAAATGACCTAAAAACTTGAATAAAACTGGTCTAAGTCAAAATTATTGAAATTATTAAATTATGAATCAGCCTGTATAACCTGTACAGTAATAAGAACAAAACTTCTCATGGATTTTTGACATGGATCTGTCTAAGCTCTGGGGGAGAGTGAAGTAGCAAATTTTTTTAACGCAAAAGTGCAGTGGAAGTGTTTGGATCCTGTTTCCATAGAAACTACCAGAGCTATTGTATTGAATTTTTAATATATAAAAAAAGAACAGCTGTTTGGAAGAACTGAAAACATTTCCTTTAGACATATCCATGATCTATTTTTCACGGGGAAGTAAATACATAGACAATACAAAAATGTTTGTATTTACTTCCCTGTGGGAAATAGGTTAGATCATGGATATGTCTAAAGGGAATGTTTTAAGTTCATCTAAACAGATGTTCTAATATTTTATATTTAAAATTCAATACGATAATTCTGGTAATTTCTATGGAAACCTGTTACATGTTTTCCATCTTAAAAATCACTAACACCCCCCCCAGAGCTAAGACATATCCATGTCAAAAAATGTTTGTATTGTCTATGTCAGTGCCAATATATTTTGATTGAGAACAGTCGTAAATAATGATCTTGTTACTTCTATTGGAAGAAAATAATTGATTGTCCATTCACAACTGATGACTGGATCTTGAATCAAGCCAGTGACCCTTAGATTACAAGGAAAGCACGTTATAATCACTTAAGATAAAGATGGTTACGTCAAAGGTATAACTTCACTGCAATTTGACCATCTAATAATGTTAATATAAAATAGTAAAAGAATATACATCTTGTCATCGTCATAACATGATTTATTTTTCCCCAGAGAGCATGTCCTAAGAGTCCTCAGGAAAGAACCTGTTGTTCTTAGAACATTCTTTCAGGATGAGAGGAAACAGTTTACCTTGGTAAGTAAAATAAATCTAAATTACCATAAAGTAATGTACAAGTCTTCTATGCCTATAAATTATAATTTGGGTTATAGGGAAGCCTTTAAGAATTAAGTGTTTGCCTTTTTTAAGTTTAATATGATAGAAGAATGAGCTTATTATTCAATTATGTACTTTAGAATTAGTCAAATACCTTAATACAGCAAAGTAGGATACTCCTCAATTTTGACTGAGTTAGTTTAAGTGAATTCTAGAGTAAATGGCACGAAAGTAGTCTGATGAGAGTCAGTGCAGTGTTGGCAAATCGCCCTATTCTATTATAGTATATGTGGGTGGTTAAATGAAAAATAGAAACACTGCTGGGAAAGATGGGGTGAGGGGGGAAACAGCTGTCCAAGACCTCATCGGGCTACATTCATACCATTTACTCCAGTATTTACTTTTATATAAAATAAAATTAAGTATAAATTTGCAACAAAAAAATATTAAAAATATTACTCACTCAAAAAGCATTTTATTTTAGAATTTAATTATAACTAGATGTTTCACTCTGAAAAACTTGAATGTTTTTGAACCCATTTTCCTTTCTGTTGCTAGACCTTTTTAATATTAAACTCAGGAGAATAAGCCTTGGTTTAATATGGTTAAGGGTTGTAAAAGAAAATATATTAACACAATTACAGTTTATACTATAGGTTCAGGTAAATTGTTTGTGTTAAAGCACTGAAATAAAAAAAATATATAATTTGAAAACGAATTATAAAATGTAAACAATTCAAATCAAAACTTCTGTAAATAATCAGTTTTATAAAAGTCTTGTCTAATGTAACTGAAATCTTGAACAACTTATTAGTAAATATTTTAATGTTATTGTTCAGGTCGATGACGTCCAAGACAGGATTGACGCATCCGATGAGAATCCTCTCTGTGCTGCTCGGGTTTGTGTTGTTTGATTATTTATATCTATAGTAGTATTAATTACAATATAGACTAGAACTGGTTAGAGTTTGGTGAGGGAATGAAGGATAAGGCCTGTAGCAAGCAATCAACACTAAAGCCTGGTTTACATGGGTGGAGTAGAGTAGGCGAGTCAGTAAACGAGGGCTCTTCTACACGCTTATTATAGCCAGATCAGCTAGTGAAGTTGTGGGCGAGTCAGCAAAATTGGTTAGTTGCAAGGTGATTTGGGTATTTTAGTTGGAAAGCAAGCTACTGGGCACGGTAGCTACCCTATCCACCACAATTTGCTCTAGAGGATCGTCTACTGGCTGGTCAGTTTCGAGTTTTGAGGTTAAGCTAGGTTTACAGTATGTAGCAGAACTACGTACAGCACAACTTTTTTATTTGTAAAACTGTGTTTACACTATACAGAAGGAGAGCATTTTCGCTTTCATTTCAATTTTCAACATAGGTGATAAATAGTTTTGTTTTCGCTAGCTTGATTTGAAACTTAAAATAAAGCGGACTGAAGATGAAAAATTGATTGATTTATACTTGGAAAATGAGTGTCTGTGGAACATACTCGTGAACATGTTCCACACTATAGGATGCATCCCACTGTACAAGAATAGATTATTCTGACAGAAAGCGTTGGATATGTTGGTTACGGAAGTAAACAAGAAAAGGTTTGAGCTAGCTGAGGCCAAGCAAAAAACTGAAAACCTTCGTTTACGTACAATCAAGAAATTTTGAAAATAAAAAATGGTTCTGGGATAATTTATGTATTTGAGCCAAAACTCAACAGCCACGGTCTGAAATGTAATGCATGTAAACAACTGGTACAGTACCGAAGCGAGTTAGAATGGGATCTATGAAATCACACGTCACTAAAATTGTGCAACAGCATTTTTCTCATTATTCCTCCATGTTTTCTTTCTGCAAATACATTGTTGCTCACCTATAGAAATCAAGAAAGTAGAAAAAATAAATAAAATATATTTAGGATTATTTTTATTGTCGGCTAAAACATGGAGGAATGATAAGAAAAATGTGGTCGCACAATTTTAATATCGTGTACATGAAGTCCTCCCGTTAGAATGAAGAACAACTGGGCCGAGTAGTTCACCTACTCTACTCAACCCGTGCAAACCAGGCTTAACACATTCGCTGCGGACCAGTCGGATCTGAGTCGTACTGGTCCTGGCGTGCGGAGCGGACCGCTCGGATCTGAGTGGTGACATTTAGTTTAAAATCAAGATGGTAGATCTGGAGATTTAGATTGTGCTGCCACCTGTTGGGATCTGAGAGAACTACGAAAGGCTTTTTTATAACGCAGTATCTATTTTTGTATGGGTCTCTTGGAATTTTCCAATTGATTGAATTTAAACTAGACAGACTGCTCCGCACGAGGAACGGGGGGTTTTGGGCGCCGCACTGAATGTTTTAAAGAAACTGTCCAGTGTTGACAATTCCTCCCATCAGGTTCAGTCACCCCTTCACCACAATTACTTTCTAGCATGGCAACCCTGCTGTTGCTTGCTCACCTACTGGCCGCCCAAGCAGCCTACGCTATCAAGTCTCAAAACATCATCATTGAGCTAACTTTGTTCTATGTAGAGAAGACATCATATTCAAGACTTATAGCATATTACTTGGAAGTATAACTTATTTTGTTACATATTTTATTAGATTTAGAGAACCTAATTTTTCCAAATTTTCAGGAGCATACGGTGTACCCAAAGATGGCCAAGAATATCGAGGGCAATTGGCTGTTTGTCATCAACCATGATGAATACGTGCAAGGCGTCCGAGTAGAGAAGTGCATGTAAGTATTGTGTGTTAGTCATCATCTCTGGCTAGCCAATGTGGCCATTCCGCTATGATACCTCGCTGCTTTTAATTCACTGATTTCGATGGATAAAAAAAGTTAATTTTAGATAGGCATTCTAACCTAACAAAACCAAAAATAAAATACGATTTGGCACACTCCTTAGATAAACTGCCTAAATTGGAAGGATCCCTCTATAATTCTGAAAGTTCGATTTTTTATGGTTAGTACAATATTTCAATGTTATTCTTGTTGGTATGATTAATTATATATGATAAAATATGTAACTGTTTAAATTACAAATTTTGATACAATGTGTACTTTTGTCCATGGAATAAATAAATTATTATAAACAAATGTCATAATTGTGATAAAACCTATATCGTACTAATGGTTGGTTTGCTTTCAATAACCTAGTAAATTTACTTAGGTAGAAGAAATATTGAAACATAAATTGACTATCTACTTTAATTCCTGGACTATCAGGTTCCAAGATGTGAAAAAGACTGATAATTTAATTTCTTTCACTTCATGTTGTAGAAATGACCGAGAATGTTCATTCCCTGCAAGTTTACCATTCGGCTACCGATCGCAATGCAAGCAGAAGTACATCTACCGTAAGCTTGTGGCTCTCAACGGAACGGGTCAAGGTGTTATATCTGACTCATTTCAGTTCCCATCGTGTTGCTCCTGTGTCATCAAACTGGACCACTCCGTCCAGAGCAGGTTCGGAGGAGGAGGGGGAGGGGGAGTTGCTGCGGCGATTCCCCTCACTCTTCCGAAAACAACCCCCACGCCTTCCCCTCTGCGCTACAAGCCTAACTCGTGAATCATTTAGTGAAAAATCCTTTGCATTCGTGGATACTCTTGGCCCTCACGGATCAGAGGGCTAAGAGACTCGTTTAAACTTTCTCAGATAGCAACATTCTTAATCGGCCTTAATAAACGTTAGCAGTGAGACTGCCCATTTCCGAATTACTAAATTGAAAATAAAAATATTAAGATTCCTCACATTCCTACAAAATTGATCTAAATTTTTTTATTTTAATATAAAATCTTGCTTTTCTTTAAAAGTATTTCCCAGTTAATTATAGTTGTGCTTGGATGCAGTTGGGGTTAGGTTAATTCAATGTAAAATGGAGGTTGTTATATATAGAAAGTCCTGTGATACTAATTAGAGAAAAAAATAATTTTTACTATACCATTATGCAGTAGTGGGTTATGTAATTACTCAAGCTGAAAACTTTGAGCAAAGTACAATGTAATACATAATTTGAATACCCAAAAATTAAGGAGCAAAAAGCAGGATTCTTGAATTAAGAAATTCTCAAGTACGTAATTATCCAAAATAATGAAACCTCTTGAAAAGGAATAAATTGTATTGGTTGGTGATGGATCAGTGTGAGCATGTAATCTTTTTGTTATCAGTGTTAGTTTGAAATTTTAAAATTAAGGTGGTGCGAGCAAAAATCTGACTATCTTAAAAAACATAATTTTAATGTTTATTTGTTGATTGTATCATAAATATGCTTTGGCATAATTTTTTTAAGTTTTAGTGAAAACCTTTCGAATTACATGGTGATTAATTCAGAAATTGGGCGTTTTTCATGCAAGGAGTATGGGAAAAATACTTATGCTTTTGAGCTGAAATTTGGGAACGTTGATGAATAATAGAACTTTTTCTCATAAGATATATATTTTGAAAAAAAATTGTATACTACAGAAAATAATATTTTAAAGCCATAGTTTTTATCGGATTATTTTATAAAATATGTTATTTTGGAGGTCTTAAAATGTACAAAAAAAGAATTGTTATTTTAAACAGGTCACTCAGGAAGCTTGCATGAAACAATTACATATAGGGTAACGAATAAGCAACACTAGCACTGACCTAGCGGATTTCAGGTGTCCCTAATGGCACACAGCCTTAAAAAAATAATAAATTTGACATTTTATTAGAAGTTTTGTTTAGTAGTTTTGATTGTATTGCTCGGTGCAATACACTATTAATGAAAATTCCTTTATAAAAAAGGAATTCCCCCATAAAATTTTTAACTCCATGACCAATATTTGTAGTTTCTTGTATATTTTATTGGTTTTGATTAATTACGATAGATAGGTTAACATATTATCTGGTGAATAATAAAATATTGTTCATGTGTAGAAATTATTAATTTGTTTCCTTAATTAATGTACTAAAAGTATTAATCTTGCAGTTTATAGTTTAGTTCAATCTTATTTTAGGTCTTCAATGACCCTTCCAATGTACAATATCCAAGACACTTTTCAACATAGCAAACCAGTTTTGAAATCTATTAAAAAAAACTACTGTAACGCAACCTTAAGTGTCCAGGTTTTGAAATTCAAACGATCAAAAAGTTTGAATTTACTATTAAGAGTTTACTAAGAACAGTTCTAATTAAAGATATTTTAAAATGGAAGTTTGAATTAGCCACTTCCTATTGTATTTTCTAATAGACAATAGTTTTTTTACCAATACTGATGGTTGAGCCATGAAACTAAAGTAAGTTAGACCTTTTATAGTTTAAACACACAATGGACTTAAGGATTTTTGAGAAGGAATATTGCTTAATGAAAGTGACAATTTTAATCTCATCATGTACAAAGTCTCTGTTATTCGACCAATGTTAAACTATTTTTTGCTTTACTTTGTTCCCATTCTTTCCCGTACCAACCCTTTTTATTATGCTTTTTTATTCATAGCGTAAGTAACCGCTTTTAGTGATTTCCAATATCTACAAAACGAAAAAAACCACTAAGTTGAAACAAACATTGAATGTTGATATATCAAAGTTGTATTTTCAAATCATGCTCAACATTTTCATTGAATGCCAAAAGTAGATAAATGCAGAAGTATGTTGATAATTAAGAGGCATTTAGGGTATTAAAAAATAGTGATTTTATTTTGAAATTTTAGGTTAACATTTAATATGGTCAGAAGTACTTTGCACTTTTAACTTCAGTGGATGATGACTTTGATGGAAAATTTTCAAACCTTTCTTCATAAAAATGGATACTGTAGTCTCACAATAAAAAATGTAGTCCAAAAATATCTTAATTATAATTTTAATATAATTAAAACTACCTTATTTAAATAATTTGTTATTTTATGTAAATAGTTAGGATCTAGTAATAATGGACAATATATCTATTGAAAGTATATATAGACACATCTGCTCAATTGTAGAATTTTTTTAAATATTTCCAATAGATCGGACGTTGTCCATTATATTGAACAAGATAGGTACAAAATGTGTTGTAAATATTGTACAAATTTGTGTATTGATTAATAATATATTTTGTATATAAAAAATATGTAACTATGTAAATAATGTAAACTATAAATGGATATTCATCAGTGAATTTTCTTAATGACTTTACCTCCTTCCAATTTTAAACATTGACATTTGGGATTCATGCACTTGGTAGGTGAGTCTTTGCGTTTTAGTTTTAATTTTGTGCTGACTACAGAGCATTAACTGACTATATCGAATCAAGTGTTTCCACAGGACATTGTCTTAACACTTTAAGGAGTAACGACGTTTTAAAAAGTCATTATTTGAGAGCTGTTAAGGAATAAGGGTGAAAACTCAAAACACACCTCAAAATAGTAAAAATTTGTTTTTTCTTTTTTTTCACTAAAATACATGCCAACATGGGGTAAATATAGTTAGAAACAAGGTTTAGGTTCAAAATGGCCTAAAATAAGCATTTTAGAACATTTTTCAATCAATTTTTCCATTTTTAAATCTTTAATAAAGTAACTAAAGAAAGGACCGAGTGATGCAAACAAATAACTCTCACCTACAGAGATACAGGCGTCAATAATAGGGGAGTGTAGAATGCTTTCACTTTTATTCAGTGCTAATAAATAACAGGTCTAATAAAACTTCATGCCCCGCCGCCACTATTTCCGCCAAAACTTCCCGCCGCGACCACCCCGCCTAAGAAACCCTCCGCAGATTACCCACAACCTACCGAAAACACATAAGGACATGTTCCGCGTATCAACGTGACTTTAAATATTGATTTATAGTTTAAGAATCAATCTGTCAAGTTATATGTATATATATGTATTTGAACAAATTTTGTCAAATGACGTTTTAAAACATCGCTACTCCTTTTTGCGGAACCATTAAAAAGACGTTTAAAAATGTCAATCCTATTTTGAGCAAAATACGGTACTCTTTAAAGGGTTAAAATGTCTAGCCAGGGTTCAGGCTGTGAACAAGTGGAAGTCTATGGCCAAAGGCAGTACAGCCAAAGTGTTTGCTTTTTTTATCTGTAGTTTTCAATTAAAAAGATACAAACAATATACATTAAGAACCCTTAGTTTTTATTTTTTTCACACAAAAATTATTCATCTATGAGTTCCAACAAAACACTAAAGAAATATTCAAATCTTTTGCAAAAATTATTCAGTTATCATAAATAAAACTTCAATAAAAATATAATACCTGAAGCAGGAAAACATAAAGTAAATAAGCGGATTTTTGCCGAGATACAACTAATCAAAACCCTAATTTTGCATTTGATTTTTACAAAACTAGCTTCAAAAAAATTAATATAACAGAATAAATTAAAAGTAAACTCAAGGAGTTTTTTATCTTATATAGTAGAGGCAAGTTATTTGCAAATTAATTTGAATTTACTAAAAAAACATATTTTAGACATTGATATGACTAAGCTCTGGGGTTTGTTAGCAATTTACTAGACCCAAAAAGTGTAACGATAGTAACATTTTAGATATTTTTTCCGGACATTTTTCATCACAATTTTAAGTAAAATAAAGTTTCACAACAGTTTTTTTAGATCCCGAAATGTGAAACTATGTGGAAAATGTCCATAAAAAATCTAAATAACATAAATCCATCATTACCAATAATGGATTTCAAACAAAGAAAGTGACATAACTGATCTTATTGTAGGATATTTTTTGTTTATACAGTATGTTTAATATTTGGTAAGCAAATCCCTCATATACTAAAATTGTACATTATATTCCACAAGTAATGAAGTTGATACAGAAACTACAGTGCTTATTGGAAACATTTATTATATTAAATGTAAATTTGTATTTTTAAATTTAGTAAATTTCAAGTGATTTCTTAGAAACTAGTCTGTGTGTCTACTGCGATTTTGTCCAATGAACGGAAGGAGCCAAGGCGCAAGTCAACCTACGGTATCTATCATTTCCCCAAATTCCATATCACAGGAAGTCTGTGCCCACAAGCCAGACTAGATATCAGTGGTACCAGAGGATTATGAACAGTTGATTGCTTATCACAATTATTCCATCCTTCTGGTGAAAGAATCATGTTATCTTAAACAAAACTAAATGTTCTTACTCCTCAAAAAATAAAAAAAATTGATAACTTCATTTATAAATTAATGGTCAAAATATCCCTGCATTGATAAAACTAATAAAGTAACCTTTTATTGCTGTAAAGTAAGATTAGTAATTACTACGTCTGATACTTGCTGTTCAGCAACTGAACCATGCACATGGATATGATAGTATGAAACGAATATACATGAATGAGGAAATAGTTTACTAATGTTTACATCACAAATTTTCACAGTAGAAGAATCAGACTGAAATCTTTAAAAGGTATTGTTATGATATACTGTCAGAATAAAGTGTTTCAGAATTGATGTCGGATACTTTATGATATTGTTCCTAAGGTAAAAACAAACAAAATAAACGGTATCAGTGGACTGACACCTACTTTCTCCCTTAAATAAGTTTAAAAACAGACAATCAGTAAAAAAACTATCATGTTCTTCAAAAATAACTATCATTGTTTCAAAAATATAAATCCCATTTCTGAAAATAAAAACAAGAGACAAAGTAAAATTGATTGTTCGAATTATATGGGGTGAGTTGGTTTTGTTGGGTGATTTGACCTTAAGATTCAGTACCATGGTCAGTAAATTTAACTTTTCTCTGGAACCGTTAGTCAAATAATTCAAAATACTAATTTGTTTAGTTTTTGAAGCTGGTTTAAATGGTGGCAGTCAAGTTATACTTTACTTTTATTGCTTTCACTAAAAATTTATTTTTTTTACTTTTCATAGCCCATAACTTTTGAACTGTTATTTTTACAGACATGCGGGTGGTGTCAAATTATTTGGTACTCTGTGCCCTATAAAGTTTCAAATTTTAGTCAAAATCGTTTGAGCCGTTTTTGAGAAATTTTGATTTTTCATATTTTTTACGGGTTTTTCGGGGTGAACCACCCTTAAAAATAAAAAATTTAAAAAAATTTAAAAACGACTGGAGATACTGTAAATATAAACATACATGCTAAATTTCATCTAAATCGGACCAACGGGGTAGGCTGTAGCACTGTACACATCCAGACACACACACACACAAACACACACAGGCAGACAGACACACTGACGGACAGACATCACATCGAAAACCACTTTTTTGGATTCAGGGGACCCCAAAACGGATATATCCACTCTCAACTCAAATTTTGACGAAAACAATACTTTCTCCATATACTATGATGTATAAGGGGAGAAAGTAAAATGCACTGTGAACATATGGTCTCTCTCGCTCCGTTTTGCGTCTGTCGGTGTGTATGTGTTTTTTACATAACTTGCCACAACTTAAGAACCACTTGAGGTACCATCTTCAAACTTGGTACGTGTATGAGTACTATGAGTATAGGTCCTATTTTTGTTCATAATATCTATTAAATTTACTATACAAATTTCTACTTTGTACCAACAAAATTGTGTCCATTTAAATTTTTCAAAAACTGTCAATTTGGGCATTAATAATTAAGCAAGTAATAACTGCACTAAAAATGAATTTTCTCCGTTCACATACTTCACCACACTTCAAAATAACCCACTCAGTTGTTTTCAACAGATATCATAAGAGATTAACTAACATGTTGGTATTTTTGATTCATTTTTCAATAACAGCTCATCATCAAAAGTTTACAAGTGTATTGTTGTTGACTTAAAAGCGTAACGTAGTAGATGATATCTGTCACCAGAACCACGTCTGCCGTCTCCAGCTAATGGGAATTTTCGTGTTTGTTGAGGCAACAATATTGTTATTTATAGTATTGCAAGATTACAGTCTCCAGGCTACTGACGCTAGAGACATCTACATGGTCGACACTTAAAATACCATTAGGCCTACAGGCCGCCGATCCTACTATTTTCATTCCTATGTTTATCAGATTCATTATCTGGGAAAGAGGAGCACTTTCTAACAGCAAATAATAATATTTAGCAAACAAACATTCACAACCAGAGGCTAGGACGTTGATGCTCATTAAAAAAATTGAATAAAATATGGTAATTAAGCAAAATTTAATAGCAAATGACTTGAAATTCAAAATTAAAATATAATTAAATATTCTAAAAGTCATAAACAAAATTAGAAGAAAGAGGTTACAAAAAACCCTATAACTTTTTTTCTGGAAGTTTCCACTATTCCTAGGATTTTACTTCATAGAGGAGATGAATGTAAATTTTCCTTCTCACATACCTTGGAACTTTTCCCAATAAGGTTTTTCTATGAAACAAGTTAATTTGAGGAAAAAAATTTTGTATCCTTCATATTATTGTGATGCTCATGAGTTTTCATCAAAAAGTTATATAGTTCTCCTTGGCAAATCTCCTAGGTTATCTGAGCGAGTAGCATGCAGCATGTATTTTTTGGAACCAACTTAACACATATTGCTTTATAAAGTTTATCTTTTACTTATCCCACCTACACAATATTGTAAGGAAAAAGTATTGATCAAGTTTAATGGTTTATAGTGCTTATTGTCTATAAAAATATGATACCACCTAAATAACTGTAAAAATAACAGCCCTAAATTTATGCTTAAAAAATCAATTTTTAGTGAAATAAATTTCTTCCTTATTCCTCAAACAGTTTAAATAAAACTTTGTATGCAGCTTAAGGTCATGTCATCTGATAAAATCCATCCACAATAGTTAGACTTAGACATTACAAAATATTTGTTTTGGAAAAAAATTGAGCACAGGTCTGCTGCAATGAAGGTCTTTTGTTAACTAATCTGGTGAAAATTTCAACAAATGCATTTTCTTGTATCAATGAATAATTTTTCAGGTAATATTAGTAAACACTTTATTTGATATAAACAATAAATTGAATGTAAATTAATTTACAATACTGAATTTTAGAAAATTTAGCAAATAAAACATGCACAATAATTAAAATGTTAAATTCATGCTATATAAAAATATATTAACTTTAAATTTATAACTCTTAGTGGTTATCACAAAAAAATCTTGAATTCAAAAATATTTGCAATAGTAATAATAGTATGATAATAGAATATATATTAAATAAATAAGCTAACTAAAAAGATTTAAAATCTTTCCTAACAAACTAATTTGGAATTATAGACATAGATTTTCAAAATTTATGCTTGGTAATACGATTACAAGTTACAATAGATTAATTAATATATTGTACTATAAAAATTTAAGCTATAAGTTTAATCACATATATTTATTATTACTACTTTAAAATTCATTACTACTTGTATTACTTATGATTGTAGTTACATAAAATAATTAAATAAAATTCTATAAAAAATATATTAAAAATTTTATAAATACTTGTTTAAAATACACTTTGGATACTGCTATTACTATAGAAAAATTATCACAGCTTTAAAAATCTTTATAAGTTTGTTATTCATGCCTCTATCAGGAATCTATTATCATTTTAGACCCTAAATTAACTGATTTAAAATATCTAATGTTGAGCTTGAAAGACCTCTGTAACTTGTTTTCTTGCCACCTTCTGAATTTTCAGTTGGACCTTTTGACTCTTTCTTTATGTTGTCTTCTACACTAGTGTTTCTAGACTCGTGTTTGACACTTTCATTTTTATTCGTCCTACTTACTACAACAGTATCAAGCTCCATGGTTTTATTAATGGTTCTCAATTGATCATTTTGACTAGATTTCTCACCTTCATTTAAAGTCGTGTGATTTACACTCGAATGAAACTCATTTACTTGATCAATCTGACAATATGTCTTATCTGTTTCATTTACTTCTTGTTTAGAGTCGTCTAAATCAGTCTCTTCATCACTTTCATATTTGATTTTATTTATACTTTGTTTGACTACCTTTGGATCCTTAGTAATTTTGTTAGGTTGATTTTGAAACATAAATACATCATCAGAGGATTCAGACAAATTCTGTTCCTGTTCAAGCCGCTGACCAAACACACAACTGTCTTTATTGGGTTTTTTCTGGACCTTTTTACCTATTTTCACGTTTACACCTATTTTCATTGCTGGTTTTTTTTGCGTTACAGTTTTAGAGTTTTTAACTTTAGAAGTTTCCCCACTAGGGCCAGCAATGCTATAGTTCGGTGTTGTTTGTCTCAACCTTTTAGGTGGGCTAACATTTTTGTCCTTATTATGAATACTTCGTCCTAAAAAATTGGGAATTTTAAGCTTTTCTTCTTCATCTGAATCTATTTCAGTGTCAGAATCAAAGTGATCACTTTCCATTAAATCTAAAAAGGAAAGTTTATCAATAGATATATTTGACATAAAAAACCCAAGAATAGATTACTAGAACTAATAAGAAATTAGTAAATGTACTAAAATATAGATGAATCACAATATCTAATAACTCCAAACCACACTAGTCCTAAAAATTTGACTTCACACGCTTGCTTATATTTTTTTAACACTCATAAAAAATATAATATTTTAAATCCTCAAAATAGATTTATAAAAGTTTGTTATCGTTTGGATTACTCCTGATCATTAAAGAAAACAAAGTACATTTTAGGTAAAGCTCGGTAATTTTAAATACTAACCTTCATTTTCTCTATCAGGAATTTTCTTCTTCAGTTCCTTAATTCTAATTTTTTTCTCGTTTAACAAGTGTAAAAATTGGCTGTACAACATTTCTTCCATCTGGTTCTTTTTTCCAACAATTTCATTTAGTTTTGTTCTTAAAATATTATTTTCTAGAAACAAAAATATATATATATGAGGTGAAGTAATACCGTGAGTTTATACCGATTCATAATCACTGCTTGAAACAACTATTTCTAGAATAACTATACCTCATAAATAACTACAGTATAGTTTGCAATGACTTTCCGATCATCAATAATACAACTGCTAGCCATTTTCAAGACCTTATACAGTTAGTTGTGTGAGAAGAAATTAAAATATTTTCAGGTGTAACCAGATGACGTTATTCATGACTAATAAATATTGATAATAACATTTACATTTAACAGAGAAAGGATGTCCTGAAAAGAAACCTTATTCCATTCAGCATCTAGTTTGAGGTATAAAACAGCTACCCTTAATGTGGCTAACCCCTTATGTGGGTCTACCTATCTATTGGGAATAGAGAGAAAATCTAATTAATGAATACTGGAAAAATCTCTCCACTTCTTTGTTCTTCATGATAACCCTTAACTAGGATGGTGAGCAGTTGGTTTTAACATCACTTGCATGAGGTCTATTTTCTATGATTAGCTGTAGGTATAATTTTGTGGGATGTCTAAAGCCATATATGGGCAAGCCTATTTACGACATTGATGGTAGCAAATATGCTCGTCCGTGTGTAGTATCTACGAGCATTCCAACAGACGAACACGTTCTGTTCAACACTTGGCTTGTTGGAGCGGGTGAGCCTGGACACGGACAATCTCGTCTGTCGCTGTGTTCGTCACCCACAACAGGAAGTTTTCTGTAGTTCTGGTCAGTAGGAATTTTCTTTATTTGTATTGGGAACCCTGCCGGGGAGGCAAGGTTTCCAATAAAAATATGGCCATATGTGTCTTATTGTTTTTTTTATAAAGAAAAATGTAATTTTTATATTAGCTGCTAGTGCTGGCAACAAAGACATGTAACAGTACCGGTTTCTATTTTATGCAAATTCTTGAACCATGTTTTTGCCTGGCTTGTTTTTTTTACTCATCCTCCCTCCTACAACTGAAACCACCACAAATTTCCACCACAACATCCATTTTCACACCTTTTGAAGGCATGAAGGTATGTGTGAGCTAACAAGAATCAGAGTTTACTTGTTCATTACCTTTTTCTAAAGCTTCTCTTTGACTATTACTTTCCTGAAGTTTCATGCAAAATGTTTTATTAGATTGAATAGACCAATCCAAAACTTGTACAAATGTTTCAAAAAGAGGAACCTGAAATAACCAGACAGTTAGTAACAAGAAATACTATTTTGGCTTTAGCCTATCTTTTTCTAGGAGGGACAGGAGTAAAGAAATTTCCATTTTTACTAGCAATTATCTCAAACTCTAATGAGTCTTGCAATTTACAAGTAGTTGTGTATTTATACTTTTTGTTACGCTAACTACTTTTTACACAGGAAACTGTAAATAAAACACTTGTTAACATTTTTTAAATTCACACTGGTGAGCATGGGAATCTATATTGCTTGGTATGTTAATAAATTAGTGGAAAATGGAGGCATTTAGGAAACTTCTAGAAGAAAGTGACAATACGGTAGGAAGATAGGGGAATGACTCTTTTGCAAATTAACTTAGAGTAGATTACTTTAAATTACTGAAATTGTGAATACCAAGGTAGGCATTTTAAGCCAAGTATTAATGAGAAACAAGTATAGGATGATTGTAGCACGCTTTTGAAGTCTTATTACTGACTAAGACTAACATGTCTCTAAGACAAAACTGTTAATTAATGGCCCAACAGTCAATGGAATATCTAAGGGACCTACAGTTTAACAAGGAATTCGAACCACTGCCTCAGAATTACGAACTGGTCTAATTATGAGGATGGTCTTTGCGGATCAACGTAGTATTCAATAGTGCAGACGTTAATCCACATAAGAGAACACTACACCCACCAAATATCGCTCACAACTATTCACAATTCGTGACCTCAAAGTAGCTGGATTACAGGATGATGAAGCCGTCCCAGTCAGTAGGGAAACTTAATGGAATAACTTTATTTTGATAAGGGCCAACACAAAAAAACTATAGGAGTGAAATAAGAAACAAAGTACGTAGCATATTTAATGTTAAGGGAAATAACAGGGTACGTTTATTTTTAACGAGGTCCGTAACGGTTTAAAAAAAAATTATATCGCTGTAGTGTTATGATCATATTAAACAAAAAAGAAGAAAAGAAACTAATTTTCTTCGAAAGCAAGGTCTTGAGGAATATATATGGACCCAGGTATGACCAGGAGGAGTGGAGGCGAAAACACAATAAGGAAATTAGAGACCTGTATAATACAGCAAACATTGTGATAAAAATGAGAATAAAAATGACACTTTGTACTTTAAAAATTTAATATGCAACATATTCTTAATAAATGATAGGCCTAACTAGGTGACAGGTTCTTACTTACATTTGATAGATTAACAATCCCAAACTTCACAGATATATTTCTTCTCACATTCTTCTTCCAAATGAATTTTTCATTTTCTAGAGTATAAGTGAAGCTATCTGCACCATCTTGAGTTGTTAAAGCTTTTCTCAACTCCTCCACATATGCATCTCGTGGAAGAGATAGTTGGTCCATCAACTCTGTTATGTCTTCATTTCCGATTAATTGAAACTGAACAGGTGTATTTTAAATTAAAATAAGGTAGCCTTTTATTTATTGTACAAAAATAGTAAGCCTTTTGATTTAATAAAATAGACACAAGTACATTAAATACAGTGTGCAAAACTCTTGATTTCTTAAGGCTAAGTCAATTATTTAAAATTGAAAAAAAACCTTAAATTAATGTGTAAAAATACCCTAAATGGTGTTTAGATAGCCATGTTAGTTTCTCCATGTTGACTAGATAATATAATATGGCTGAATAATTATGAAAAACAGTGTCCAATTAGTGTGGAAACTTTATTAATTGATGAGCATCTTATAATCTCTGCAGTCGTCAGATCTATCCAAAAATTCCAATATATTATACTGGGAAGGGTTGCCGTAGGCCCGTATTTGTTCGGATAGTTTTTATTTTTGGGTTCCTGTCGTACTAGGCCTATACCAAGCAAAACAAAGACAAATATCCATATTTTACAAGGGTTGAATTAAAAAAGGGAGAGGCATGACGTCAGTCAGTGGACAGTTAATGCATTTAATTTTAATATCATAAAGAGTTGGATCCGTTTAGTTTGGATCGAAATTTGCAGCAGAAAAGAGGTGTTTGTACTCATATTTTAACTGTTAAAATTGAATGTAGGCCACGACACATATAATTACGATTACAATTTGCTTGAAAATTTTCCAAAACCGCTGACCCACTCCTTTTTAGTAAATATTCTATAATTGCCAAACCCAATTTAGTGAGACCCTCAGATGTAACTGTATTTTTAAAATGAGAATTATGGCAACCATAGTCAGTCTCCCACCTTTCCCCATCACATTGAAGGAGAACGAAGGTGGTCATAATGTATTTTCTATGAAATAAAAAATAAAGTACTTGAGTCTGATCTATCACTATCTATCTAGAAACCTTAAAAAATATTTAAAGGATACTTAATGTCAATAATTTATTGAGACAGCACACAATTTAATGTGCATTACAATTTATTTACTAACCCTTCCACTCCAAGCTTGATTATCATGTAGCAACAAAAAGTTTATTTCGGAAATTTGCCACTCAGTATTTAATATACAGTCTGAATTACTACCATGTATTGGTATTTTACATGTAAAAGCATTAATACTCATTTCTATATACTTAGTCACACAGAAAAATTAACCTCAAAATGCTACAAGTACAACAATGTTTGTTTATATCATATGTTTCGTGTTTTACCATAATTTCCTTGGTACAATGTTGCCACCATTGTTTCAACGGAAACTGCTCACGGATCTGTCTGAAAATGACATAAATTATGATAAAATATGTTTACACTACTACAGCATTACTCTGACAAAAATATCTGGGATAAAATTTTCTACACCTATATCGGTTGATGTATTTTTCAATATTATTGTTATTTTACAAAATGGGCTTTAAACTAAAAAAGTACCAAAATAATATAGTTTTTGCTACACAAAAACAGTATTCCAAACTTGGTTCCCAATGAACCAAGACATAATTTTAACTGAAGGTTTCTTGCCGTAAATCGTCGTTGAAGATACCAATACAAGATTTACCTTATACCCGATATAACTTTATTTATTACTTCTGGTCTCCAGTAAGAACCAGTGACTCAAAGAGGACCCCAATACACATCAAGTAAAATATATAGAAACCTCCCGACTGGAATCAGGAACTGTAACATCCAAACCAAGTTAAAAAATTGAGGTCATATTACCATAGATGAACGGATAGTATTATATATAGTTTACTATCCGTTCCTCTTTGCTAAAGGCTACTAGGTTATCATTCATCTCATTTCTATTATTTATCTTGAGTAAAGTAGTTAATTTTATGATGAAAGACCTCGGAAGTGTAAAACAAACAAGTCGAAAGAATTTTGGGATATTTTACTCTGCGCAAGACTTGGTGTTTTAGACATTCACCATGTTATTCTTATTCTTACACAGCTCCCGCTCTTGCTCCAAACGACTGACGGTCTGAACTCTGAAGTCAGTTCGGTTCCTTTCAACTATAAGAGTGCAGTAACCGTACCGCGCTGATTCAAATATTCGTTATCACTAATTAGTTATACATTGCGAGGCATCATATAAACCTATTAAAAAAGGTAAATTTATCAGAACTTTGATTGTTGAAAAAACATTTCTATAAATTTATCAAACTAAGCCTTTCTCACACAAACTGTGTTTCTTATATTTTAGTTTTTGATAACAATTTCCAAAAATAAAAATATTACACTAATGACAATCTTTTACCAAATGTTTATTACATTTATACATTTCAGATATAATTTTATTTATATAGTTTAGTACGTAATAAATTCATTCCTCTAACAATTCATTAATTATTAGTTTTATTTAATAATATTTACATAATTACAATTTTTTACTTTAAAAAATAACTTAAATAAATAATTTTTGTGTTAATTGTGTTGTAGCTATGTTTAAATTCATTTAAAAAAGTATTGCATTGAAAATACTCCAATTTTCTTTCAAAAATATTTTTAGTGCAGAAATTTACCCTTCCCATTGTAAGTAAGATAATGTTGAGTGGGCTTAATTGAGTGATTTAACCATATCCTACAAATACAGTATCATGTAAAATGGTTGAGCAGCCTTTAAAGTTTTTAATTTTTTGTATCCTTAATATAAATAAAACTTGTTGCCCTGTTGTTTTATATATATATATATATATATATGCATTAAAAACTAATGGTTCTTGTTTTAAATATTAAATTGTTTACATATAAAGGTCACATTATTTGAACTGTTGTCCTCAAAGATATTCGGGTGGTATCATTTTACTGTAATTGTCTTAATTAATATAAATGATTATATTCATATTATGAGTAATAATATATGAGTAAAGGGTGATCGAGTGTGATGATTGTAAAGGTTCAGCTTAGATCAGCTGATTTATTTGCATTGATTATTAATTAATAGCCCTATGGACCAAGACAGCTGGGTCCAGCGGAAATTTTGATTGTTAGGGAATTTCCCATAGGAAGGAAGCTTTTATCCTAGGTCTTATGACAACATCTAAGCCCGGGACCTTCTTAGTATATCGGTTTTTGTGCTTAAAAATCATAGTTTATCACAGCAGCTAATCTGTATACTTTTTTCTGTTGTTAACCATAATATAAAGAATAGGTAAACTCCTCTATTTATGGACAGGTGTAGGTAAAAATTGGTATACAGTTAACATAAAAATTGTTTATGCTAAAAATACCTACTTTCAGAGTTTCTCAAACCAGAAAATCTTTTCCATATTAATGTTTTGGAGAATAGAAAAACTCTCTTATTTATCGACATATATTGATCAAAGTCGTCCTATATTATTATTATCACATTATTGATTTGGAAATTCGCTTACTTTTTTAAGGGTTTATATGTGCCTACACTGATAGACGATACTTCTAAACTACTGTTTTGGATTCAAAAGACTCCATATATGTTGAATTCAATTCTTAAATTTTAACAACAAAGTTTGATTTATCCCATTCTTTTTGTGGTAAAAATTCAAATTAAAAAATAATTGTATTTTAGAGTTAGTACTGTAAGTAGCTATTTATATATCTTATTTATTACTCAAAACATCTATTAAATCTACTTACCTATATTTTCAACAACATAGTTTAATTTTTCATTAAATTAGAATAAACAAACAACATAAACTATCTTTGTTTATATTGTCCTTAAAAGAAAGGGTATTTTAATTTTAATGTTATATATAATAATATTATTAATAAGTTATATAAATTGATGCATACAGGCATGTTTTGTAGTCTAAATAATTATTATTTTTCCCCACATTCCTTAGTTTTAAAATGTTATTATAAGTTTTCAACGAAAATATATAAAGGGGTCTAGTATTTAGCATTTTTTTAAATTCTACAGTTGTTAAGGCTTTTGGATCAAAGTCTTTTAATATGTTTAAAATAAACATTATTCAGGTTTAGGTCAAGTTTGTGTTGATCTAATAATATAACAAGAAATAGCCTCAGGCTAAAGTTTGACATTTATCCTGGTGTCACAGTGCCAACACTATTTTTGCTGCTATCACAAACTAACCACCTCACTTTCATAGCCATTGTTCTTTGGCTGAAACCCAATCAAAATATAAAACAATTCATACAGATTATGTTGTTGGAAACTAAACTCTTAAATTATTAGTATTGGATTGATATCGAACATAATGTTATCGATTTATTTCGCTATTTAATTGTTTTATTTAATTTTTTCATAAAAAACATAATATTATCTCAGAATTAACTCATACAGTCTCTGTTAAAAATTGAAGTTCTTACTATAAGTTACGTTACGTATGCCTTTAATTGAAATCTTTTATGAAATAAGGAAATATTTTATTTGATTAAATAATAACTTTCTTTTTCTTTTCAATATATTAGAATAAAATTGTCTTATTTTATACTGTTGAATGAACATGGTAGCTTTGGTTTCTATTTTTGTTGTGAAATCAGCAATAGGGGCAAGGAGGGGCGAGTACTCCATATGGTTGATTTACTTCCCGTGGGAAAGTCTTCGAATTCTATATTTTTTACCTCTCATCATTTTGTTCCTTTACTGTTTGTTGTTTTAAACACTTTGTGTCTATTTATTTGACGATTTGTTGTTGTTAAGTGTGTGTATCTGGCATCATTAGCTCGTGGCTACAGGTACCATATGGATACTTCAGCCGGAAACCCTACTGGGTGGCTATGGTATTCATATGGATACCTAACTTGAAGCCACTTTTAAGGGTAAATAGTGTTGTAGTTTATAGTTTGTAGTTTATATGTTGTAGGTTATTATTACATATTTTTCCATCAATATATAAGTTTTATGAAATAAAAAAATTCAGGTTTTGGATGAGTATTTGAATTTTGCCGCTGCCCTCAATGTGTTAAAGTAAATGAAAAAACCTTTACAGAGAGGTGTAGAATAATGGAAAAAAGTTTCATAACTGTGGGTGCTTTGATTTTACAGAAAAGCGTTACAAAAATACCTTGTTTAGCATTATGGAAAGACAGGTAGAAAAACCCTCCAACAATACACGCACGGCGATTAGTAACACCAACAAACATGCGCAGACTGACAGTCCATATTGTACTTTTGTATGAATTATACATGTAAACTAATAAGATCCTAATGATTAACTTTAAAAAACTTACATGACAATAAAAATTTATTCAAGCGTGCTTACATTTACATAAATAAACGGTACCAGTGGACTGACACATACTTTCTCCCTTAAGTAAATTGAAAAAAAAATCTGTAATAAAACTATCATGTTCTACAAAGTTATTCTAAATATCATTTAATAATTTATTGTTCAAATTGCATGGCGGAAACCCCTACCCCCCCGGTAATACCAAGCTTTTTTGAGCTGGTTTTGTTCAGTGATTTGACCTTACACTTCATACCAAGTTTCATGGAAAACGGTTGGGAAGTAAGGAAGAAATTGATTTTTTTATATTCTCCATAAGAATAACATTGGGCGCTTTCAGACAACGTACTGCGTTTATCGTGGACAGTAAATTTAACTTTTCTCTGGAACCGTTAGTCATAGACAAATAATTCAAAATACTAATTTGTTTAGTTTTTTTAAGCTGGTTTCAATGGTACCAGTCAAGTTATACTTTACTTTTATTGTTTTCGCTGAAATATAAAAATTTGATTTTTTTGACATTTAAAAGCCCATAACTTTTGAACCGTCATTTTTACAGATATGCGGGTGGTGTCAAATTATTTAGTACTCTGTACACTATAAACTGTCAAATTTTAATCAAAATCGTTAGAGCCGTTTTTGAGAAATTTGGATTTTTCACGTTTTTTAAGGGTTTTTTAGGGGTGAACTACCCTTAAAAATCAAAAATTCAAAAAAATGAAAAAAACGCCTGGAGATACCGTGAATATATACATACATGCCAAATTTCATCTAAATCGGACCAACGGGGTAGGCTGTGGCACTGTACACATCCAGACACACACACACACACGGACACACGGACGGACAGACATCACGTCAAAACCCACTTTTTTTGGATTCAGGGGACCCCAAAACGGATATATCCACCCTCAACTCAAATTCGAAAATTTTGACGAAAACAATACTTTCTCCATATACTACGTATAAGGGGAGAAAGTAAAATTGAAGACGTAGTATATTTTTTAGTTGTAGCTTCAGTTTTAGTTTAGTCACTGGCCTGTTCTTCCTCTTCCATCTTCCTTCTTAGCATGACCTTTTGGTCACATGCAGCATACAGCTATGAATTTACATGGTATAGATACACAATCTGCACCGCCTGCAATGGAATCGGGTTCTGTATCGCAGAAGTGACATCCCCCTCATACTATGTAGACCGTCTGCAGAGTACGAGGCGGCACCTAACTTTACACACTCATAGTTTCCATAGCACTTGAAAGGTAGTGGAGAAAAGTAGATTGCAGGTCATGTCATTCGTTCGCGGATTCATGTATTTTGGCCCGCTTTCTTGTGTGTGTATTGGAGAGTTAAGATAAGACCTACAGTATTTAGGCTTTTCTGGGATGTACAATATAAAATTAAACAAAAATATTATAATTCTAAGCATGCAAAAATATATAGTTCTATTTATATAGATAACATACATTATAATAATTGATCTGGTACAGATGTTGAGATCAGCACACCGGCCCCCCACCTCCGTCCAGCCACTTGTGTACTCAGGGCGACTGACCCCAGACCAGGTCCAGACTCTGGAGGCAGAGTTCAGCAAGATGAAGACCCTCCACTCCACAGACTTGGCACTCCTGGCTGCCGAGATGGCAGTTAGCGAGAAGGATGTTCAGGTGAGTCTCTTGGCAATATTAGATAATAAATTCTAAAAATGGCAGAATCAAAACCATTTTGTGAACACGCAGGGCCGTTGCATGGGCAAGGCGACCAGGGTGACAGCCCAGGGGCCTTGGGGAAGTGGCGGGTTAGGGAGTGCCACAGGTGGAAAATTAATAATACAACTTTAAAAAAATAATTTAGAGGCCTACAAAATATATTTTTGAAGGCTATATGAAAACAAACCTAAAATTTCTAAATAATTTCACAAAATTGAATAGCCTCTATACACACAAAACGCTATCTCTATTTGGTCCAACCTGCCAACAGCCAACCTTAGGACTCTTACTATGACAAAGGAACAAACCTCCACGCAAGATTGTACAATGAGCTAATGTGCATTGTGGGATTGATAGTATAGCCTGACAACATCTCGCCCAGATGCCATTAATCCACGTAACAACCCTGTGAACACGGTTTATACCTGATGCACATTTTCTGACAATGGGGAGAAAAATTATTGTATTTACTTCCCTGTGGGAAATAGGTTTGATCATGGATATGTCTAAAGGGAATGTTTTCGGTTCATCTAATCAGCTGTTCTTATCATCATATGAGACACTTCTGCTGCACTTTTTGTGTTTCACAAATCTGCTATCACCCCCCTCCCAGTGTTTGGACATATCCATGTCAAAATGTTGTCTGAATATGTTTCGGTTTTGGTTTAACCGTCAAACCGTCACTATAAGTTTTTATATGAGAGTTAGCCCACTGATGAATATTCTAGAACTAATAAGTCAATCCTGTATGAGTACGTGATGCCTGGAATGATCTTTGATTTGAATAAAAATGAAAATATTAGATTACTCTGTAAATAATTTAGTTTTTTTTATGTTTCTACTGTAGTAGATAATTACTAACACTTTTGTTAAAATAAGAGTTATTTTTATTGTTTCAGCTGTGGTACCATCAACGTGTGGGAGCGTGGAGAAGAGAGCAAGGCTTATCCGACTGCTTCGGTCAGATTTAAAGAATTTTTATAAATAATCCTAACTGTTCTGATAAAAAAATGGAAACAGGACTTTTTGATATCCATGAACAAAAGAATTCTTATAAGATATGAGTTTTGAAGTAATTTTTTTAGAGGTATAATTATTTATTTAAAAAATGTTAATAAATTATTTATTTACCATCCAACATGTTGAAAATTATAATCTTTGGTATCTCACATATATTTCATAGATTGTCTATAAAAAACAATCGTGTTTACCAAGCAAAAGAAGGCTTTCAAATCATATGAAATTACAAATTTACTACATTTTATGTCATAAATTTCATGTACATATATATACTGTATAGTGTATATATATATATATATATATTAAGACTTGTACATAAGATAGAAGTATATTTTAAATAGTTTGTTGACAAATTACATAATTAAATAATGATTTTAATAAATGAATAGGCTCTGTTCTAAAATAGTTTATTACCTATATGTCATAGTTTTAGTCATGGGCGGAGTTAAGGAGGGGCATTCTTCTTAAAAAGGATTAAAAACATTTAAGGTTTCTTAAATGTTTTTTGAATTTTTATTACAAATCTTAACAGTTCTATTATATTGTTTTATTTTACACAAATATTTTGATGAATTTTTACTGTGGTTTTATACTAGTTTTAAGTAAATGTATCTTTTTCTCTATGTTTAGGCTATATTGTGAAAAAAAACTAGGAAATCAACTCCGTGCCCCCCAATGTGTACGGTAACCTGTAACTCAACCTGTGGTGTTAATACAACACAAATAAACACACAAACTATGATCTGGTCGATCTATTTTTTTTAGCAGTAAAGGATTCTAATTGAGTTATTATAAAAATTATTCTTGTCAAAAGAACAGTTTATTTGACAGTTTAACAGACTTTATATGTCAAAATTTCAACCTTTTAATGTTTATTTTCTATTTTTATGTTGATTTTAAGCTACATTTCTTCAATGAAAACCCATTCACTATTACCACAAAATATTAAACATAACCAGAATGCTCCCATAATGGTTGAATATATGTAACAGAACGAATATTTAAACCACATCAGAAGAAAGTGAAGCCATTGGAGAAGCCATACACATTGCGGCTCGATAGGTTTTTGTTTATGTTTTGTCAGCATTTACAAACATCAGCTTTTAAACAAAGGATAAAATCAGTAATTTGATAGTGAAATATATAATAATATTATAACTCATGAAATTAATTATTCAATATCTTTCATTTGACTTTTCCGACATGTCTGTGTTTTTAAATACACAACAATTCTGGAGGTGGAGAAACTCCTCCTGTTTTCAAGTGATTACCGCACTTAATAATTTATATATATTAGAAATTTAAAGTTTAAGTAATGGATGTTAATTATATCATGTTTTCAATAATACTATATACATCAATCACGCACAATACAAAATAACTAACTTATATTGATAATGTAACAAATAACCACAACAAAATGTTTTTATTTACTTCTTTATGGGAAATAAGTTATATCATGAATATGTCTAAAGGTAGTGTTTTCAGTTAATCTAAACAGCTGTTCTCATAACCAAACTATAACATTACTTACCAAATGATTTATTTGTTTAAACTTATTGGCCACGCAAATTGCCAACACCCCCCGCCCAGTGCTAAGACATATCCATGTCAAAAAATTAGGTTATTTAGCTAGATAAACGACATGGTGACATTTTTATATTCCATATTTTAGTCACATATACAACCTTGCATGTAATTTAAATTAAAGAGTGAATGTCATAGTTTTCAACTGTTACTGACTAAAAAAATATGATTTATTTTTAAGGATTATTAATAGCTCAATGGACCTTCAAAATTTAAAATTTAATTCACCCTCTCCCAAGAAGAATTGTTAACACAACTAAACAAAAAGACAAAACTAATCCATGGTTTGAAAATACAACAAATGAAAGACACAACACTAATATTATAAAACAACTTTGACTCTGACTCACTTTCAACAACAGACAATTAATTGTTGTTGAAAGTATAGGACCTACAAGTTTTGGACGCCAGTCCAAAACTTTATCTTTATCTTTATTTATTTATTTTTTTTTATCTTTGGAGCACTGTTTCAGTGTTTCTAATCCATCCAGGATGGTTAAAATTATGATGGCCTCACCTTCCCATATTTCAGAGTTTGAGTTGACACACTTTCAACAATAGACAATTGTTTCAATTAAAGTTGGCGGGATCTCTAAATTGTGAACACTGTAAATACAAACAATAAACACTAAACCACACACACACATATATATATATATATATATATATATATATATATATATATATATATATATATATATATATATATATACACTGCCCAGCACAAATATTTTACCAACAGCTTCAAGAAGACGACTCATTACAAAACAAAGAAACTTGGATCATGCACAAAAAATTGAAAGATTTGTTAGAAATTCGCAATAAAAAATCACTATGTATTACAGATGTATGTTATATATTTTACATGGGATTATATATTACAGTTACAGTTCATTTTTAAAATAAAAATAAAATTCTAAATGAAGACACTAAAGTAGATATAGGAAAATTAAAGGTATTATAACATTTATTAAGCCTCATAAAAAATATAAAAACCCTTACACTCTTTCAAATCTACTTCAACCTTCCACAAACCGGAGCAAATCACAGTTCTTCAAGTTGAACTGTCCTCATTAAAAAATCTGATTAGTGATGAATGGAAGGTAATTGGCTGTATTTGTCTACCTCGTGGCGTCTGTTGCCGTACCTGCTTACTGGCCAGCAAGTACGGCAACAGACGCAAAGGTTATTCTTGACCGCAGTTGGCTCACTGCCTAACCAGCACAGTGCCAGGTGACTTCCACCACTTCGATACGATACTTGTTTGTTTACAAGGTGCGAACATTTGTTGGGGCAGTCAATGTGCACTGTTCTTTTTCCCCTTCTGTTAAATTATGAAATTAACGGTATCAGTAGACTGACACTTACTTTTTTCCTTTCAAGTTTATCTAAATATCATTTAAAATCTAATCATCAAATTTCTTAACTAACAAAAAGAAAAACAATTTAAAATCAAATTTAAATTAGAATTTTAGAACATAACACACCTCAAGTAATACCAAACTTTTTCAGTGGGTTTTATTGGGTGATGTGACCCTACACTGGATATCAAGATTCATGGAAAACAGTTAAGAATAATAATGAAATTGATTTTCAATATGCTTTAAAAAAATCACATAATACAAAGTATTATGTGACAAAGTATTTTTTTATCACACAGTAAATTTAACTTTCCTCTGGAACCGTTAGTCGTGGATTAATGATTCAAAATAATAATTTGTTTAGATTTTTGAGCTGGATTTATTGGAACCTATTTCAGAAATAAACTGATTTGCCAGAAAATTTAAAAAAATTTACATTTAAAACCTTTAACTTTGAACTATTAGTTTTACTGATATATGGGTGGTGTCAAATTATTTCGGACATATTAATGAAATTTAAATCAAACCATGAAACCAAAACCGAATAAATCAATTTTTGGATTTTGAGGGATTTGTATTTTTTACATTTTTAAAGAGTTTATAGGGCTAAACTATCCTTAAAAATAAGAAAGGAGAAAATGATCTCGAGATATAGCCAAATTGTACCCATGTACCGAATTTCGTAAAAATCAGACATCAGTATGGTCTCACTGTCTGTATCTCAAAATGGATATATCCACTCTAAACTCGAATTCAAAAAATTTTAATATAAACAATACTTTCTCCATATGTACTATATATAAGGGGAGAAAGTAAAAATATATATCCTCATCAACTTTCAATGTAACTCACTTGTAATAACTTTTCCTACACATTTGTTAAAATATCAATACTGTATGAACTTTCATGATATAACCTAGTAATTCAAGGTAAAGTGTGTGGTTGGCATTAGTAAAATATTTCAACATTTTTTATTATTATTAATTTCATAGTTGCACGAATTTTAAATATAAATTATTTTACTTAACTTTTGTAGTAATGTTCTTGCATAGTTGAAGGTTTCAACTGTGATGCATTTCACCACGATTTTGGCACCTTCAGGGAGTATGTTTAATTAAAAGTTATTATACACTCTATACCTGCACTATTTAGAGTTTGTCATGTTGTGTAGGGATGGTGCAAGGGTATATGGCAAACTATAATAGTGCAAGTCATACAGTGTGTATAGTGTAAATAATAATTTACTGCAAAACTTAAATTAATATCCTCCCTGCAGATGCCAACATCGCAGTGAAATACATCGGAGATTGAACGCTCAACTCAGCAAGAGCAAGGCTATAGTAAACAGTATCAGTGGACTGACAGATAGTTTTCTCCCTTAAGTAAATTTTAAAAATGACAATCTGTAATAAAACTATCATATGTTATTTAAAGTTTATCTTAATGTCATTTAATAATTTATGTTTCAAGAATAATCTTCCAATTTCTGAAAATAACAAGAGAAAAAAAGTTAAATAACAAAGTTGGTATTAGGGTAATACCAAACTTTTTTGTGGGGTTTGTTGGGTGATGTGACCTTATGCTGCATTCGAAGTTTCATCGAGAATGGTTCGAAAATAAGGAAGAAATTGATTTTTTCAGACAATATACAGTACTACGTTTATCATGGACAGTAAATTTTACTTTTCTCTGGAACCGTCAGTAATAGACAAATAATTCAAAATAATAATTTGTTTAGTTTTTAAGCTGGTTTTAATGGTGATAGTCAAATTATACTTTACCTTTATTGTTTTCGCGGAAAACTTAAAAAGTAATTTTTTTACATTTAAAAGCCCATAACTTTTGAAAGGTCCTTTTTACAGACATGCGGGTGGTGACATATTATTTAGTACTCTATGCCCGATAAACGGCTGAAGCGCCTTGGGAAATCCGCCCCTTCGAATGAATGAATGCCCGATAAACTAACAAATTTTAATCAATATTGTTGGAGCTATTTTTGATAAATTTGGAATTTTCACGTTTTTTATGGGTTTTTAGGAGTGAACCCTTAAAAATCAAAAATTCAAAATAATGAAAAAATACCTGGAGACATGGTGATTATTTTACATACCAAGTTTCATTTAAATTGGACCAACGGGGTAGGCTGTGGCTCTGTACACATACAAACACAAACAGACAGACATCACGTCGAAACCCACTTTTTTTTGGATACAGGGGACCCCAAAACGGATATATTCACTCTCAACACAAATTAAAAAATTTGGCCAAAAACTACTTTCTCCATATACTATGTATAAGGGGAGAAAGTAAAAAGTAATAAAATTGATATAATATATAATGCATTTCATGATTTGTTTGAGTACGATTGTTAGAAAACATATTTAAGTTCTGGTCTGGTTTTCTAGTTTGCTTTTTAAAGAACTAAAATCTATTTTTATTGAAGAAAAAGATTTATGAATACTTTAGATATGGGACAAAGATCAAAGCTGCACTTGATGGCAAAAATAGAAGCATGACTCAGGGCAAATTTTGGGGCCATTAAGTTATTGGTTGTATAAATTGGCAAGTGTGAAGAACTATAAATAACTATTACCGGTCTGCCTAAGTAATAGCTTATTTCCTTAAAAAGAAATTTGCTAAAACAAATTGTGAATAGTTTTAATACACTTTTCTCCACAAATTCTTACTCGAAGTAATATTTCACCATAGCACCAACCAACATGAAATTTCTAATGGTGGCACAAGTACCAAGTGAAGAGTGACTCAACATCGTTATAGTGCCTCTATACAATGTTGAGTCATTAAAGGAAAAATATAAAGAAATATATTAACATTTATTTATTTTAAAGTGAAAATTTATGTGATAACAATGGACGGATCATGATCACAGCATGTTTATAACCTAGAATTTGTCTACAATCTTAACTATTACTTTGCTGGGAATCTTATTTTATGAAAATATAACTTACAACCTAGTTGAGATCTCTGATCAAATAAATAAACCAACTTAAACTACAGGAAATAACTAAAACTTATACACTCTATACTTGACCACACGTGATGAGCAAAGTACAGTAAAACCTCGTTAATCCGGACCCCATTAATACGGACTTCGCTAATCCGGACAGCCATTGGATCGCAGTTTTAATGCACAGAACGCTGATTAGTAGCATGCAATCGTCACTGTACGACTGCGCACGGCGATGTGAGTGAGCGTGTGCCGAGTGCGGGCGGTCACAGCGCAAGGCGTACATGCCGTTACCATGGTTACTGTCAGCCAATAGTAGCTCAGTCACACGTTTGTGTTTCTCCTGCTCGTGTCAGGCCGTCAGTTGCTCCACAGAGGTCATTTGAACTATACGTTTTAGTTGGGTTGTTTAATTGTGAAATTAACACAAAAGAAAGGCAAATGAAGTTCAATTCCTTCTTCAAACCAGTTCAGTCACCTCTGATTTGATTCGATTTGAGGACGAACCTCAACCCTCATGTTCAAAGTAATTTTGTCTTTTTTCGTTGTCTCATTTTTTGTATGGACGTAAATACCAAGTGTATATTTTTGTTCAAATGTAACTACTGTATGTACTGTTTGTACAATATGTATTTTTATATTCAGAATATACATACTATTTAAGTTTATCTGCAAAAGGTGTTTCATTATATACAAGGGGTACCCAAAAATCACTGTCTTTCTTCGTTTAGGATTATTTATTTTAATCCGGACTTTCGGTAATCCGGACGACTTGGAGCCCCAATTAGTCCGGATTAACGAGGTTTTACTGTATTTATTTGGTTAACAAGAAAAATATACTTATTTAATTTTTTACCGAGCTGCACCCCTATTTAATGACATTTTTTGCATAACGGATTTTATATTTACTACTTGCATTACATACTAAACATAGAATAATGGTTATAATAAAATGTGATTAATTTTTTGAATTAATTATAGGAGTGGAGGAGATTTCAAAAAATTCAAGTCAAGCATTCAGTTATCTATATTCGAAATTCATTATTGGTGTTGGTGGATTTAAGTTATTTTGATTTTTATTATTTTTTTCATCACGATTCAAGTAAAAAAATTCTACTAAAGCTAAAAACTAAAAAGTTTAAAGTAGTAAAAAAAACTTACTGTTTTTTGTTTCTTATGTGCGTAACTGGTGAATGGTATTGTTTGTAAATTTTTTGACTGCTTTAAACTGTTTAGTTTTTAGCTTTATACTGGCTTAGTCCGGATTATTTACTAATCGTGTTATGTTTTCGATACTAGCTCGACTGAGTACAGGATTCAGATATCAGGTTCTGATACGTTGTGAAACTTTGTATTGTTTAAAACTTGAGATAGAAAATGTCTGTAATAAAAATCTAAATAATACAGTTATCTACTTGAGTACTCAGTCAAGTTTTTAACGGTATTCGATATAATATGTAACAACACATACCAAAGAATACAAAAGTTTTAAACACAGATCTGCAATGAAATAATCCAAATAATTAACACATTTCTCTTAAAAAAACACTGATTCCAGCCAGTTGTGTCAGCCACTAACAGCTACTTACAATACACATCTATGCTAAGAATGAAAATTTACTAAGCGATATTCAGGAATTTTCTTAATTTATTTTAGTTCCTATCTTTCTGAAATGGAGATCTGGGCAGGTGAGTATTTTAAGCCAAGTATGAATGAGAAATTACTGTAAGATGATTGTAGCGCGATCTTGTTGTCTTGTTACTGACTAAGAATGTTCCTTAGACAGGTCTGTTACTTATTAGACCAACAGCTGATGGCATCTAATAACGTGGGATCTGACACAATTTTGCCTCTAAATTAAGAACTGGTCTAATTTTGAGGATAGTCAATTAAATAACTTTGTAGGCACTTGACAATATAGTTAAAAATCAATGAACTGTGTAGTATGTTTGGTTATAAAATACACATTAAATTTTAAGTGTGTTCATTGATTTGTTTGTTTAAACCTTCATAATTGAAGGCTCTTATGACAATGGTTATTATAAATACAAAAATTCCAGAACATTATGTGAAAAACTAATTACAGGGTAGCCTTACCATTTGAAATCTAACTTGGTTTTTTTCTAGGTTCAACAAATATTAGGCCTACATTAGCAGTTTTGAGGTAAAGGATAAAACATCCACATATAAAATACAAAATTAAAAAATATTCCAAGGCAGAAGGAGTGTAGTAACCACTGTATATTTTATTAGAGAAAAATTAATGAGTGAGCTTTATGATGTGAATGGGAGGAAATAACCTTGAAGAATAATATTTACTGACATTTGTAAAATACCGTAGGGTTTCAGACTCAAATTACCTATACATAAATTTCCCTGTTAGTATACTGTATTCAAATACTCTACTCTCTAATAAAATCATTAAATTACGAAAACAAATAATAAGTCCTACTTTGGTAAACTAAACTAAATTGCACAATTAATTGAAGAGTTAGAAAACGTTCAGAAAAATACAATTAAAAACATACATTTCATATAAATTAAAAATAAGCTAAATGCATATGTAATTGCACTTTTGAGAGAGCTGTTTTTCACACAAGTGATTTAAAATACACTACAGACATTAACTACCAACATTACAGAAAACTGTAGATAGTAAAATCTTCGATTGCTTAGTTTATATAGTTGAAACTTTATTAGAGAGATCATCGAACTATAGCATTAGAGAAGTACCGAGAACTTTGGGTGTGTTTAGCTTTGAGGTTGAAGGTAAGTTTGTACGTAGTGGTCAAAGTCAAGCCTGGGCAGCTGGTGGGGGTAAACCATCTCTGCGCACATGGGGCAAGTGCCTCCCCCCTCCACCAACCTATAATTACATAAAAATCAATGTTCAGTTTATGCAGCTACAGTAGAGACCGGTTCATCCTGGTTAATGTGGCGGAGTCCGGATTCAGATGGCTGAAAATCTGGATAATCTAAAAACATAATAGGCTATAGATGCCCATGGTCGCATGGACAACAATTGTGAATGGTACCTGCAATATTAGTGCCGCAAACTATAACTAACGTACAGTTTTAACATGTTAAAAAGTTTTTAATTTTTATTAAAAAATAATTACTCCAATTTTAAAGGACTTATTTATTTTATATAATACTAGCTGACCCGGCGAACTTCGTAACACCTACCAGTAAATACATGTTAACTTTAAGATTGGCTATGTTCTGAACTCTAATAGTATTACGGCTTTGTTATGAAAGATTAGATATTCTGGGTCGCGGCATGGTTAACAACTAAAACGTTAAGACATATTAATAACATTCCCACAAAACAAATACATCTGAGTGGATTGATTCACAATTTTATAATCCAATCTGAACCCAACCAAACCTAACTGTAATACCGCATCTATAGGAAAGATTAAATTTTCTGAATCATGGCATTTTTCATAATAATACTCAATAATCTAACATTCATTAATTCCACTCGCACTATTCATTTTTTTTAGATTGACTTAAGTGGTCCAACGTTGTTCATAAAATTATAATTATAATAATAAAGAGAGTAGAGTTTTGGGTATTACAGAAATTGAGCTAATTTTACTTGTGTATTTATAATTATGATTATTTATTGGATTGATTTATTCCGAAGAAATAAATAACAAACAGTCATGACACCTTTTATAAAACATTCATGTTTGTTATTCATTCATCTCTTTGCTTGAAAACGATTATTCATATTAAACAAACATTTGAAAAACATCTCATTTTTTATTTATTTCTTCTGAACAAATCAATTGAATAACTATAATAAGTCATTTGACAATTTTTCTACAAACAACAAGATATGTAATTATAATTAGTTATGTAAAAGTAAATAATTACTTACACTTCGAGTTGAGATCGAATGGCAGGAAAATTACAGTTGGGACACATGGTTAGGTCATGCCTAAGAATGTGCCAGCCCTGAAATATACACAACACATGGTAAACCTTAAATAATTTTATAGTGAGTGGACTTCAGGGGTGTAAAACTATACAGAGTATAAAGATTATTTGTTGGTAGCAAGATTCATTATCAGTCCTCATTTTCTTCCACACAATTAATTTTACTCAACCAAATTCAATTAACTGTTTTTTCTTGGTCAAGCATTTTTAACAAGCCTAATTTAATGACCATCATAACATATACAAAACAAATACATCTGAGTGGATTGATTCACAATTTTATAATCCAATCTGAACCCAACCAAACCTAACTGTAATACCGCATCTATAGGAAAGATTAAATTTTCTGAATCATGAATCATTTCATAATAATACTCAATAATCTAACATTCATTAACTCCACTCGCACTATTAATTTTTTTTAGATTGACTTAAGTGGTCCAACGTTGTTCATAAAATTATAATAATAAAGAGAGTAGAGTTTTGGGTATTACAGAAATTGAGCTAATTTTACTTGTGTATTTATAATTATGATTAGTTATTGGATTGATTTATTCCGAAGAAATAAATAACAAACAGTCATGACACCTTTTATAAAACATTCATGTTTGTTATTCATTCATCTCTTTGCTTGAAAACGATTATTCATATTAAACAAACATTTGAAAAACATCTCATTTTTTATTTCTTCTGAACAAATCAATTGAATAACTATAATAAGTCATTTGACAATTTTTCTACAAACAACAAGATATGTAATTATAATTAGTTATGTAAAAGTAAATAATTACTTACACTTCGAGTTGAGATCGAATGGCAGGAAAATTACAGTTGGGACACATGGTTAGGTCATGCCTAAGAATGTGCCAGCCCTGAAATATACACAACACATGGTAAACCTTAAATAATTTTATAGTGAGTGGACTTCAGGGGTGTAAAACTATACAGAGTATAAAGATTATTTGTTGGTAGCAAGATTCATTATCAGTCCTCATTTTCTTCCACACAATTAATTTTACTCAACCAAATTCAATTAACTGTGTTAATTTTTTTCTTGGTCAAGCATTTTTAACAAGCCTAATTTAATGACCATCATAACATATCACCTTTAAATGGTTTATACTTCTAAAAAACAAAAAACTAAAAAAACAGCACAGTGCATTTGGATATTACACATAATAACTAAAAAATACAAGTACCCTTAATTTGTGATTTAATTGGTTTACTTAGGGTGTCGGCACCGATAAAACTCGACTCAAACCTGATACTTGACTGATAAGAATTGGTGTAAAATGATACTAATTAAATGGCAACTTAATTTCTAAACCATTTCTGAGGTTTTATTTATGTTTAATATATGTGAGAGAATAAAATTAGTTAAATCTACTCATAGAAATGAAAATAGAGTAGAGGCAAACAGATGTAACCCCCTCAGTGCCAACACCCGTTTATGCCGGACATCTGGTAAAACCACCATTAAAGATTAAAAAATGCAAATAAACGAATATTTATATCAGAACGCTTAGAATAAGTCTGTCTGTAATATTTATCATGTTTTATAGCACACACAAATTATTTTACAATAAACAACTGTGTCAAAATTGTACAACAGTGAGTACAGCTGTAGCAGACAAACAATTCTGTTTGTGAAATTTTAGCAGAAAGTAGATTAACCTACACAGGTAGGTATTTTAAGCCAAGTATGTATGAGAAATGAGTGTAGGATGATTGTGGCGCGATCTTATAGTCTTGTTACTAACTAAGGCTGACATGTTCCTTAGACATGACTTTTAATTAATAGCCCAACAGCCGATGTCAACTAAGGGACCTACAGCTTAATGTGGAATCCGAACCACGGCCTCTGAATTACGAAATTGGTCTAATTATGAGGATGGTCTTTGTGGATTAACGTAGTATTCAATAGTGTGGACGTTAATCCACACTTAGAGGAACACTACAGTTAAGAGAACACTACACCTACTGACCATCGCCCATAACTATCCACAATGCGTAACCTCCAAGTACCTGGATTACAGGACGTCACCAACGTCCAAGTCAACACAGTAGCAAATGAAATAACGATTTTATTGATATAACTGATTACAGTGGAATAATTCTTTTGCAGTGTGAACATTACATTTTATGTAATTTAATTTATACTTTATGTCTATGTATAGGTACACCACTGGTTACTATGTATTTTTATAATTATATTTTAAAAATATGTGGATAGGCCTAAGAATAACAAACTTTTTTTCTGGCGCTTACAAATTAGTGAAAAACCAAATTCACTAATTTTGGATATTACGTCAGAGGCCCTTTTTTAGCACTTTTTGGCTAACAACATGTGTCTCTAAAAACTGTTGAGGTGTTATTAAATGCAATATACTGTCTGAGACAATCATCTGACTATAACAGCGGTGACGTACCGTGGCTATGCAAAACGGAATGGTATTCTTGCACTGGGAACAGGATAGCTGAGTGTCAGGCAAACTATAGTCACAGTGGGGGCATGGGGACCTTGGGTCCGGAGGGTCTGGGGCCAGCTTGTTGTCAGGGCCCCGTGGGGGCTTTCTCACCACCCCTTCCATCTTCTTGCAATATTTTGGGTCTATCTGTAACAATCAGCATTTTAAAATTTCTGTATTGATTCAATCTTATTATTCTTTTTAAATGTAAAATAAAATCTAAAGAACAGAATACTTTAACTAAAAAAAAATATATTGCTTCATGATGAGAAACATTTGTTCATACAAAAGGGCAACCAGAAATGAGGGTTTAAGATAGGCTAAGGAGAGATCTGGGACTCTCTCTGGTAAATTCGCCTCATTCCTTTTTTCTTTCACCTAAACTTACATACTAGGTTAAGAGGTTGTTTGGTACATATCAGAAATTTAAATTTATTGTATCTTAAATTTAATCCCTCAGTAAATGCTCCCTGCCCAAATAATATTTTACTACAGGAGTAAGTTTAACCAAAGTCATTATACGATGGTGATCTTGCGGAATCAAAGATTTTAATGCAAATAATTTAAACCAAAATAGTCATCATATTATTTGTGCCCATGGTCTCTACAGCCTATGTCTAACAAGCTAACACCAAGGTCAGAAGGATAGCAATTTATAACTTTCTAATCCTAAAGCGAGATTTGTCAATCTCACATGGTAACATGTTAAACTCACCTGAGATCTGTACTCGGGTCGCATGAGCATGGTGGCAAAGTGGAAAGCTTTGGCCTTGAGCCCAGCTCGGTGGCACTCGATCACAGCCGAGGTCAGGATGGGAACAATATCTGCAACAATTACCTCACATCACAAGTTGTTTTCTACAATATAACTGTTTAACTGAGTCTTGGTTAACCGAGGTTCTGTGTTAACCGCACCCTGGGTGCATAAAACATCAAATCTTTGCCATGAATTGGAATTCAAACTTTACAAAAAATCTGTAAAAATGAACACCATGAAAAAATAAGCATCTGGAAATTCTGTCAACGAAGAAATGTCAGTTGATCAAGATTTACCACTAATAAACTTCAAATAAAATTCCTGTTGCTGAAATAATCCCAGATGACACTGTTAATGAGTGGCTGAACATGGATGAACAATTTCATCTTTCAGATGAAGCAATCATCAGGTTAAGATAAACCAACACAGGGAAAGTGACGATGGAAGATGAATACACACTCGGAGGTCAAGAAAAGAAACTCTTAGTCTTATCACCAATAACGAAGGTTTGAACACAATCGAAACAGCGTTGCTCTACACAGAACAGCAGAGTAATACATCAGCTGATATTGCCAGGTGGCTACAACTAAACAAAGTAGTTTGGCAGCAAAAAAGAGAGGCAGCGCTGTGAAGCAGAAAACTGTTAGGGACTTTTCTAAAAGAATGTATAATTACATGAAACTGTAACAGGTATCTTGACTAATGACGTTTTGTTATTACTGTACTATATATTAAATAATTATTATGTAGCCTTAATGAAATTGTATCGGGCCAAACTACTCAGATTGACTTGCAGGTGAATGTCACTCCAGGTCAATTGACTTGGATCGACTCAGAAATTAACCTGAAAATGCTATTCTGAGCGGTTGTTTTAAGAACTATTACGACTTATCTTGATGTCTAGGGTGTTTCTTGAGAAATACACTGTTAATGAGTGGCTGAACATGGATGAACAATTTCATCTTTCAGATGAAGCAATCATCAGGTTAAGATAAACCAACACAGGGAAAGTGATGATGGAAGATGAATACACACTCGGAGGTCAAGAAAAGAAACTCTTAGTCTTATCACCAATAACGAAGGTTTGAACACAATCGAAACAGCGTTGCTCTACACAGAACAGCAGAGTAATACATCAGCTGATATTGCCAGGTGGCTACAACTAAACAAAGTAGTTTGGCAGCAAAAAAGAGAGGCAGCGCTGTGAAGCAGAAAACTTGTTAGGGACTTTTCTAAAAGAATGTATAATTACATGAAACTGTAACAGGTATCTTGACTAATGACGTTTTGTAATTACTGTACTATATATTAAATAATTATTATGTAGCCTTAATGAAATTGTATCGGGCCAAACGACTCAGATTGACTTGCAGGTGAATGTCACTCCAGGTCAATTGACTTGGATCGACTCAGAAATTAACCTGAAAATGCTATTCTGAGCGGTTGTTTTAAGAACTATTACGACTTATCTTGATGTCTAGGGTGTTTCTTGAGAAATATGAACTAAAGTTTATAAAAGTTATAACTCAACTTTTTTTGTTTGTTGTTTTCAAAGTTTTGGGATTATTTTTATTTTTAAACTTTTTACAAGTAGCTGATCAAGAGTAATGGCAGAATAAGATTTTGTTCACGATTGTATGCCATTGACCACAGACAAAATGATTACTAAGGGTTAGTTATTAATATTCTTGTTATTAGGTAAAAATTTTAGTAAAAAAATTGACAAAAACACCACTGTGCACGAGCTAAATAACCTACTGTCCGCAAGCTTGCATATATGTATATAATATATATATATATTTTGATACTTACGGCAAGGGAACTGACTGATATGATCAACCACTCGCACCAACATGGCGGCTGCCTTGCTGTGGTCAGCACGACAAACATGTAGTCTCACCAGGATGTAGGAGTGTAACAGCATGAGTGATGACAACAGCTCAGAGCTGACAGTCAGCTGATGCGACCTCAGCTGTTGACACATGCCCAGCAGCACGTCGTGGGCACTGCGATAGTTGCCTGCAAACACAGTGTGAAACTAGGCTAGGCATGGTACAATCCAAAGATTTCCCAAATAAAATGCTTCCAAGGGTGAAAAAAACTGAAACTGTTATTAACCCTTACCAGACCGACTTTTCTCGCAGCACAGTTGGGTCGCACGGCGCGGTAAAAGAATTTACTCGCGATTTAACATTATGCCACATTTACTGTGCTGAAGTTCGCGAAACGACCGATAAGAGTGCATGGTGATGTTGCTTTAGCCTCCATGCACTCCCAAAACCTATATGGCGGCTTTGTTGAAATATTTAGTGATTGAAATTAGTTGTTACGCGACTTTGGCCAGTATTCATGTGCTACCCTACTGTTTTTAACAGGCATTTGACTTCAAGATAACAAGTTGAATTTGGACGTTTGAAGTGAAACTGAGTGATAAGTGTAAATATACAAGGGTAATCCACAAATTAACCACCGTTTAGGCGTTTCGTGACAATGGGGATAGTGTCGCCATCCTCATATTGGCGTGCAAAGCTGTTCAGTACACTTCAAGCTGTGCAAGAGAGACCATCGTACGATTACACGTTCTTGAGTTACAACCTAAAAACATGAGTGCTAAAAAACACTTCAAAAATTGTGAAGTGTGTGGTATTATAAGATTTTTGAGGTCGCAAAACTAAACAGCGGCTGAAATTCAGTGAAGGTGTAGTTCATCAGTGGGTTCCTTTTTTTTAATAGGAGAATGAACGTGCACAATGAAGACTGGTGTGGTAGGACATCTGTCTTCACTGATGACTTGGTAAACAAAGTGATCAAGAACATTCACAAGAACCGGCGCTTCACAATCTTGGAACTTTCAGGTAATATTCTTGAAATTTCTCGAAGTCTTGTGCATGAGATAGTGACAAAAAAAATTGGCTATCTAAAGTTTTATGCTCGTTGGATTCCAAAATAACCCGCCTGTTCAGGCCAGATTATCGAGGTTATACTGTATTTCAAATTTCATTGTCTCCAAATATCATAGTGTCCAAAAGTACACTCTGTTTCGAAACATCACTGACTATTACTTACTAACCTGACTATAGTTTTGGACACAATGAAATTGGACACTCTGAAACACAGTTTATTTTTCTGTTTTAAGGTTTTGGTCACAAATAAATTGAATACTAAGAAACGTTTCCACTTTTTATTTCAAAACAAAGGCTACTTTTATACATGCACTAGTTTTGTTTTCAGTGCATGAATCAAATAGTGCCTTTTTGGTGTAATTTTTAGGTATCACAGTTTATTTCAGACAGTGACTTAGTCTTGACTCGGCCCCTGACACAAGCTTGCTTAGCATGGACCGATTTTCACAGCTTGTAGGATTTGATTTGCATGTTCTGTGCCGTTCTTTGTGAATAAGCCAATTTGAATTTGAACTTTGTGGACTTGTGTCGAATATATTTGCATCCAGAGCAAGCCTAACATAACCTCTAGAAAGACGGAATTACTATTATTACCTTTTGAAAAGGTGAACTATTCAGGTATGTATTTTAAGCCAAGTATGAATGAGAAATGAAATGAGAATAATTGTGGTACAATGTTGTAGTAGATGGATTACAGGACATGCCACCGTCCCAGTCTTATGTCAGTTTTGTCATCTCATCATTTTAGTTTTTTCTTCTCCTGAACCTGGAATTTGCAAGTCAAGTTGTTTCTAACGAGCTTAATAAGTTTTAAATTGACCAAAAATTAACTGGTTGCATTTGAACCCATGTGTATATGTAGTAAATTGTGTTCAGCAGATCAGACACTCACCGTTGACTTGTTCCTCATTGGCTATGATGACAGCAGTCTTAGCCGCCTCTCTGTACTGGCCTCTCACCATGTACAGCTTGAATATGTACTTAGGGTCCTATAGCACAAGTCATATTCTGAGATAAGCTGTTATGGACACTCTTACATAAGGCCATAATTTATGTTATTGATTATTCAAACACATGTAATGATAATAATAATTAACTCAAAAAACAATCTGTACATAAATAAATATGAAATATAAGGATATGATACGAATAGGAAAATATGTCAAACCCGGAAAACCAAGATAGAAAGACACAAGCTAAAAATTAATAAGTAAATGCCAAGTGAAATGACCTTGTGCCTTACTTAAATGACTTTACAAAGCTGCTCAACTTCAAATAATGACTTAATTTGATGATATCCAACCTTATTTATAATACATTACCACTCAGTCAAACTACTGTTATTACAATAAATCTTTTTGTGCAGACTTACCCTGGCTTCCCCATCCACTTCTCCCAAAAGCAGTTCAATCAGCTGATTGGCCAATATGTCGTCTGCTGCCTCACCTACAACCTGCACAGCCAGTGATAGAGCTTCAGCATCCTCAGGACTCTGGCGAGCTGCTACGAGCAGGTGTTTCATGGCCTATTAACAGATAGAGGGTTAAACATGAATTATAGAAAGCTGCAGCATGAAGCTAAAATGAAAGGCTAAGGAATGTGTAGATACTATTCTATTGTATACAACATGCATATTTCATGAATACAGAGAATTTGAATTGAATTGTGTGATTCAAATATGTAAGGAAGAACGAGAAGTAACGTCTGAACCAAACTCTTAACAAAAAAACAGGAAGACTTCCTGGGAGACTATAGGGACTGGGAAAGTGGCGTGTCCTGTAATAACCAAAACTGAAACTTTATTGTACCTAACATATTACCGGTATACATAATAAAAAACTGAAAAAATTACAATATTCATAAGCCGATAACAATATTTATACAGTATACAATACAATATTTATATTGATAATCCTTTTGCGTTTCAACAGGCTCAGCAACAACAGGAGCGTGAAAATGACAGAAGGTTGGGCACTAGGTTGGTTGACTAAGGAGGTCCACTTTACCACTAAGGGAGTAAAGTAAATAACTAATGGGAGTGTGACAACGCAATGGAGACATGTAATCTAGATATGAAATTAAATCAAATTCGTATGGTTGTTGATTAGAGATGACATGTACGACCCAACTAGGGTTCTCAATCCCGGGATCTGGGGTCGCTTTTGGGTACCTATGGATCCCAGGATTAGAGGATCTCAATCCCGGGATCGAAAAATCATTATTTTACTTTTTTTTGTGATTTGAATGTTTTAACTACTGCAAAAGTCGTTTTTACAAACATTTTTTGTAAACATTTTAAATGTTGTCATTAATGTTTGAATATGATAATAATATAATGCAAATAATAGTTTTTATTTGTTTTATTATGTCTCTTTAAACTGTTATTTACCAATTTACCTTCCTCAAAGTTTAATTTTTCCTTAAAACCAAAGCACAATTCAACAATTACAACTTATTTTTGGGTACTGATGCAGCACTGAGTAGTTTTCTTATCGCTCCGAACTTCCTTCCGTTGCAGATAATTCCCACAAATCGAGGCCTCCCACAGCCGCATAGGTGGCTTTATTTTTACATATTTTTGCTTCATGATGTTCAACTAATAATTAACATTTTTAGTTGCTATCGGGCTTTCCTTTAGCAAACAGCTGTGAGAGTCGAGAGAGATTTGTGTAGTGAGTGAGTAGTATGTGCCGTTATTTTTTAAATTTTAATAATGACTATTCAAAATCTATTTACAATTCCTAAAGCTTCCAGATTTTACGATTTTATAAGATAAAACCGTTTATAATTTACAACTTTAATAAAAAATTCTGTTAGAGGTGTCTCCACTAAACAAAACATCCTAGATTTATAAAAACAGTAACCCCGAGATCGGTTTTATTTAATCCCGAAATCTCGGGATTGAAATTTACATCCGGGATTGATATCCCTAGATTCAACACTGACCTTCCGGTAATCACCAGCATGATAGTAGTATTTGCCGGCCAACAGATGTTTCCCACTGCTCTCAAAGTGCACAGCTAAACTGTGGAACTCTGCACGAGCCTGTCCATCGGCACACTCCTGCGTAAGGATCTCTGCATACAACTCCAGCTGGTCCTGGTCCCGGGACAGGCGAAAAGCATCTCCCAAACATCCCGACATCACCAGGAAACGAACTGCTGAGGAATAGTCCCCGATACGCTGGAAAAACCTGCAAACATACGAAAATAATTTGTTTTAATACTACAATTTTTAACTGGTTCTGATTATTATTCGTTGAGTGAACACCCGATTATCCGCAGGATTGAGTCTTATGGCTACCGCTGAAAGTGAAAATCGCGGATGATCCATAAAAGTACTGAAAATGAGTAACATGTAACGTAACAGGAATGATTTTAATTGTAAAAAATCACTTCATTTACTCTAAAATATAAACTATTCAGTACTTTGTGCGGCTTTGGCACTCACTTGGCGACCAGCTTAGCCCCTTCCACACTCCGAGTCTCTTGTACGATGCGAACAGCCTCCTGCGGATCCCTCAGATGGTCCAGGCTGATCCTCACCACGCTGTCCAAGTCCCCAGCAGCTCGGTACGCTGCTACCGCAGCGCCGTGGTCACCGACCGCCTCCTTACCCTGACACATTAATTGGATAAGTAATTTTTTTAGAATCCTCCAGTAGGGAAAATGCTTTATGCAGGAGCCCTGAAGAGGGGACAGTGTGGAACTCTTCTCTAGGTCTTGGTGGAGGTTACCCACTAAATAAACCCCATTCTCCCAGACAAGACAGCTTATAAAAGCATTACTTCATCTATGAATAAGTAGGTTGAAGTGGTTTGTTTTTAATAAAATTTAATTAATAATTATTAAACAATATATATATATATATATAATTTTTTTCCAATAAAACATAATTTAGTTTTTTCAAGTTTATTAATTATACTTATCATTGGGTTTTTGCCTTATCTGTAAAACTCTTAACATCACTTAAAGTAAATATAACTGATATTGTGATTTTAACAATAATTGAATGCAGTCCTTTCGTCTTCAGGCAGTCGTGCTACTATATCTTTATGTATCCAATAAAGAGGTCGCAATATTGTTAAGAGCCGTTCTCAAGTTATGAATGATGTAACTGACACGACTTTGTTTTTTTATTTAGATAGGTAATAAAAATAGATCAATCAATATACAAAACTATGGCATTTATTAACATATGCCATTTAATTAGATACTGAATAAAAAATTAGGTACATAAATCCCCAAAACTGTGAAGTATCAACGTGGCAAGTAAAACTGTTCATTTTGTACACTATTTATTTACATGATAGTTTTAAATTGACGATTGATACAGAAGGCATTGAATAGCAATTCATATTGCTAAATGGAAAGTAAACCATCAGCTGTAGCTTAAGAAATCAAATGTTTTGATTGTAGAAAATTTGCAAACAAATTTACTGCCAATAAGGTTAACATGGGGACTAGGACCCTCCTGGAGTCCTTTGGTAGTTTCGAAAAACTTAGTAATAACTCTTTCTTAGCATCTAGACCTTAAATAGAATCTGTGTACCAAATTTCAAGCTCCAAAGCCTTATAGTTTTTGAGAAACTGAGATCAGTCAGTCGGTGAGTCAGATTTGGGTTATATATAATATATAACCCACTGACTGACTGATCTCAAAAACTATAATGCTTTGGAGCTTGAAATTTGGCTTGAAATATATATATACTGTAGTATAACAAAACCCCTTATACTAAGGAGATCTTGTGAGGTTTTAAATTTTATAGAATTCAGCCAATAGGCTATTAATCAATGATGCTTCTTAGCAACAGGTTGACATTAGGTAGTAACAAGACCGGTATATGGACCGTTCCCAATCCAAATGTTAAAAATGCTGAAAGACGTAGAAAGACACAAAATAAAACACACTCTCACATCTCAGAGATGTGGTGAAGCCTGGTGACCTGATATTCTTTAATATTATAGCTAACTGACCTTGGCATATTGAATGTGTATCTTGGGCGAGGTAACCTTGGGCAGGAGTTCGCCCAGTTTAGTCCAGTTCTTCAGCTGAATGTATACGGAAGCAGCTTGGTCATAACACTCTGCCTTCTCATACATGGCTGCAGCCTCGTTTAGCTTCTACAAAATAAAAAAATGCAAACTTTTTTTCAAATTGAAACAAAAATAAGTAACTACACAGGATCTTAGTAATATTCTGTGTTACTTCAAGAAAATTATAAACTGAAGTTCTCAATTTTGATTACATTAAAATCAGACATTTATAGGTAGAAGTTGAGTTATCTGCTCTCTATAGATTTATTTTAGGTAACCATGAAAAGGCTTCATAGTACATTGCTCAAGGCTAAATAAGAAAAAAGGTACTAAGAAGACAGCGCTGTTGTTGGAGATCGGGGATGATTCACCAGAGGCTGTGGTCTGGATTACCTGGATTACACAAAGGGGCGGAACAGTTTTCCTAAAGCACGTCAGCCATATGGCTTTTTTCGCACCCCTGTTGTTGAATGTCTCATGGACCTTCCAGGCTTAAAAGCCTGATGAACTGCCATGGTCTCCCGACCAGCTCCTCCTGGGGAAGGTGACAACCCCTCTCCATAACGCCGAGAGTGGCAGCCCTTACCTCGGCAAGCAGATGATCGACAGTCTCCTCGGACAGCCCACACTTCCTGCAGATTGGGTCTCCAGAGAAAAATCCCATGCGAGCAAGATGTTTCCTCATATGTCTGTGTCCCGTGATGAGACCTACAATGAATCTGAGTTCGGACCTACCTAAACGTAGAAGGTCCTCTGCGATCCTCGAGGAGGGAGAACTAAGAGACAGTTTGCTTACTCTCTTTGATGGATGCTAACTCTCTTTACGGACTTTGATGAGATTATGTCGTAATAAGTGTATAACTTGGTATAAGTGTATAACATTAGATTAATACCTGTCTCTGTCTCACATGCAAAAAACTGGCCTTAATGGGCACGAGTCCCACACAGTGGGGAGTGTGCTGTTCTTCCTCTCTGATGGTGTATTCTTAGCATTTCCCCTCGAAAAAAAGTGTAACTATCTATAATTGTTATCTTTTAAGTATAGGACCTTCTTTCACAACCACTTTTCCCGCCCACCAAGTGTACTGTTATGTGAGGACATATCAAAGATAGAGGCTGACAAAGTACTATGTGGTTAGAACAGATGAATACTGATTGATGCGGAATAAGAATCTGTAACATCGCTACCTAGTATTTGGAGACTATCATGCTAACCAATAAGCTGACTCACCACTTGCAAATTTTTGGTCTTATTTCCCATTGTTATTCCCTATTCAATTTACAGCCAATTTTTTTGTGATCATGTGCGGTATTTAGTATACTTAAAATTAGAGGTGTGCGGATATCCGAAAATTCGGTTTGGATTCGGATCGGTTTCGGATATCCGATCCGATCCGAATGTATTTAAGATATCCGGTAATATCCGAATTTTCGGATAGACTGTATATTTCAGCAATTTGAACAAAAAACAACTAGTCTTTCATCAAAACAATGTCTTTGACTGGTAGATGCGATACACTTATAGCGATTCGAATCACTAAGCATTATGACAACGATAAATATATCCCGAAAATATGTGTTCTTGAGGAGTGAATCTATAATTACACTAAACGGTATATTTACAAGTTTGGAAAGATCAGGATTTTGAATGATTTAAATTGGTTTAGATATTAAAATTAAATTTCAAATAATTATTCTGAATTAACTAATTGATAATAAACAATGAAATAGTAAATGAGACAATCGAATGTAGCAACAACCAAACCAAAGTAAGGTTACGGCTTCCTGGTTTTTCACGATCTCACTGCTGTAGAAAAACAAATGTAAAGACTTGTTGATTGGTTATCACCGGCTACTGTTGGGATATTTAAATATTTCAAAGTTCTTCTGTTACATGAATCATGGAATCTTAAAAGAAAAGGAGTTATTGAAGTTTTTTTGTAAATAAAAGACGAAGAGGCCGAGTGTAAATAAAAATGCAAGCTTGTCCTAAAGGTAATGAATTATAAAACTGTAATAATAAATATTTATTTGAAATCTATAGAACTAAAGGCGTTTTGATAGATTCTACTTGTTATTGTTAGAAAATGGCTACAAATAAAAATTTATTCTCAAAGAATCTTACATCTTTAAATTGGACATCTAATTTATTTAATCTCAAAATGGATTACCTAACTCCAAACAAATGAGATGCACGTCATTTTCATTATCTATAACGCTATTATTGTACTAAGTAGATTGTAACCTTAATCAGTTTCTAAAAACATATTTATTAGCCTATTAAAGAAAATTCATAGTAGGCCTAATCCAAGCACTTGTAATCTGATATAAAGCAAATATGGTCTGATCACCTTAGCCTATTATTATTTATTCATTACCCCAGGACATAACCATTTACAGTAAGCTACATATAGACAAACAAATAATACACAAACACATGAAAACTACTATAGTAGTCTATTCTATTAAAGTTTTGTTAGTTTATTACTAATAATAAATTAAATTTCTATTGTTATGAACTAATTGACTGCTATTTATTGGCCCCTAAAAACTTGGTTTGCATTAAGAAAAGTAGGTTATTTACCCATTTTAAGTATCATCATAAAGGTTTTATTTATTTACCAAAGTGAAGAGGTGACCTAAAAACTAATATTATAAGCTCATAGTTTTTCAGATACATAGTGACTGATTACTCTCAGACTTTGCGAGTATCCGAATCCGAAAATTATCCGATCTGAACCTGAACTATACGATCCGTATCCGATCCGAACTTGAACTATCCGAAAAAAAATCACTATCCGCACACCTCTACTTAAAATTCATGATTTCTATCCCTTGAGCTGATATAAAAAATGAATAATGATTAATTTCTACCTCGCCAATCAGCTCAAACTTCCAAACAAGTTATAGTTGTTTTATGCATTAAAATGCCATCCTAAAACATCTAATTTTTCAGTCATACAGCGACATTAAAACTTTTACTCCTCAGGCTAAGATGCAAGTGTAAGGCAGGCCTGTTTAAAACTTTTAATGTTTGATTGTTTGGTGTTTTTTTTATGTACAGTGTATGTGTGTTTCAAGTTTTAGTGATGCCAGATGGCTGAAGACATTAAGCTTGGCATTTTAATGCTTGAAACGGCAATTAAGTTTTAAAAAAAATATGAACTAAGTGTCAAGGTACAAGTTATTACATTTATTAATTAATTTACTACGTCATTAATGGTAATTAACTGAATACTCCAGACAACTGCAGAACATTGTATGAAAGTAATTACCACTGATGTAAAAACTAAAATTACTTTGCCTTGCTCCAGTATTTCAGCACACTGCTGTCGCAGCTGACGCGAGGTGCCAGTCTCGTTTGCGATGCTGATGCCGCGCCGGAAGTCCCCACAACGGATGGCGCAACGGGCAATGCCTCCACGGCAGCTGGTGCCGTGGTCCGCGGTCGCGCCGTCCACTGCGACCAACGCTCGCTCGTAGTGACCGAGGGCTTCCGAGTAGTTACCTCTGTAACAGCAGGGGCTTACAGTCAGTGTACACACAACATAGTATTGCCCATCACATTGATCATTAATCTACACCATTGTATTGTAACATACTGTAAAGGTAACTGAAATGTAGCAATAATCTTAAAACGAATATTCATTTAGAAGCATAATCTATAAGAGAAAATCGTGAAAAATAAAGTTTAAATGGTGCTACATGAATAGGAGTCTAAACATAGAAAACCTCCAGAGTAACTAACTTCAGTGAAAAAAAGCAATGAATGATTTTTTTAATTTTTTTTTAACTTTTACTTACTATCTATTTACTTTTTTGGACTTTTCCATGAAAAATAAATTAATAAAATGTTGTAAATTTACCTAATCTTGTAATTTTACTTATTATTCACCAATAACCACATCAACCTTTGTGTCACTGGAATAAAATTTGCCAATAACAACATTAAATTTCATTTTAATAGACATTTGATAAAAACAACTCACGTCAGTTCGAGTTGGTTGGCGTACTGCAGGGAAATGTAGGGAATTTGCTTGGGGTCCAATGTGGTGGCCAACCTGAGAGCCTCGGCCCACTGCAGCAAATCCTGCCTCATTGTTAGTGCTGTCACTGGCTCACTCGATTCCAGGAACAACTCCTACGGTAACAACTCCATTTATGATTCAATTCAAGTTATTCATATAACTTTTTGGGGATATGCAATTCAAAAATTTTCAAGCCGAAACAATTTGGAATGGTAGTAGGTTTTATAACTCAGTTGAAGCACTTTGTTATTTAAGCCAGTCTAGGTGATCAGTTTGGGATTATTTTACCAGTAAGAATACCTCCACTGGAGGGGGAAGTGACATGAAAAAAAATAAATGATATGAAAAATGACTTTATTTAAGAGGCAAAGTAAGGACTACCAAGTCCCCTCTAATATTTAACAAGTTTGATGTGAATCACACGTAAACTTGTCACTTCGTGTCCATCCCATATGCAGACGGCGTGTAAATGCGTTCTCACACACCCAATATTAACTGGTTATGGAGCTATTAACTAGTTTGAAGATTATTTTTGACTGTGAATGATGTCTGTAGTTATTCCTTCACTGTGTATAATGATTTGTTTGCGATTTTAATGTTTAAAAGATATTTAAAAAATGAGTAAAAAAAAGCCTAAAACTTTTTAGCACAAGATATAAATAAAAATTATCAGCATTGAACGTCTTAACCTATATAAAATAAAACTTATATTCAAAACTTTCCATTCTCTCAATCACTCAATCGCATAAACATCACTCGCCACAACCCCACCCTAAAATCTGACGTTTCACCTCTTCCCCGAACCGAACAACATTATCCTCATTTTTTATTATATCAGGAAGGAAGTTCCAGTTCCAGTATATGCAGGGACTGTGAAAGAAATAATAAAAGAAGGTATGTTATGGTTGATTATGAAGTGTAACAGAAGAAGAGTATACAATTCTCGAAGTTCTATACCTCTTTAACCCCAGAACTGGCAAAGTCGTAATTCACGACACATTTACAAATTCAATAAGTGACAGGTTAAGGCATCTGTTGTCAAAACCTGTCAATTTAGTGAACTTATCACCTTTGTGACTTTATTGCCCTCTGGGGGCAAACAGCCGAACTTGTTCACGCAGTTCACTAAACTGGCAATAGGGCATGTCTTATAGACAAGTAAACACTTTCTACTCCTAAGTACGGTGGCTGTATTGGTTAAAGCGCTACACTGACAAGTGTAACGTTCTAGCCATTCGGAAGTGCTAGGGTTCAAATCCCGGCCATGATCAATCCCAATTTAGCTAGCAAATGTGTGGTATAGCGGAGTGGGAGGCCCACCTTAAATAAACTGTGGCCGGCTTGGGTGGAAGTTGACGGCATTTATAGGCTTAATTGGGATTACAGTGGACACTTGTTTTGCTTTTGTGGATAGTGGTTATAAAATATAGTATAGTATAGTCCTGGGTCCAGTCTCACAGACCTCTCGAGTTATTTATTTATTTCAATTTTAAAAGTAAACCTTATCCTAATAAAGTTATGATCCATCCATAAACAAAATTTACCAACCTGTGCCAAATCAAAGTCGTGCAAGTACATTGCTAAGTATCCAGACAATAATTTCTTATTTTCCACTCCTCGAATGCTCTCCAGTGACATTACCATGCCTGCGTCTCCAATCTGTCTGTAAACTCGGGTGGCTGCAAAAAGGTTTTACCAATATAAGAGGTAATTCAGAAAAATAGAATTTTATCTACGGATGTAAGACAGGTCTCTAGCTATACATGTGAAAATCCTCTCAGAATCAAGATTAAATCTTGAAATTAGTTGACAATTTGAAGTTCCCATTAATACAACCAGACAAAATATGTTTTCCCAAAAATATGTAGCTTACCTAAAAAATTAAATCTCATTGTTGACGATTATGCCAAGACTACAATTTATTGACTGTTTTATCTTAAATAAATAATAATATTTTCACTATATATTCCTAGTTGTATTTATTTCTATTTTGTTGCTTAGTACCTTAAAAAATAAATATAAGAAACTCACCAGTGGATATATCAAGATTCTGAAGACAACATTCAGCAAATTTGATCCAAGCTTCCTTTTCATCTAGTATGAGGCAGACGTTCCATGCCTCATTAAATCTAGAACAACAACAGAAACTCAATCAAACCTTAAAAGGAAGCAAATTGTAGTTGTTCTATAAATCCATTGTATTACCAGTAAGGGTAAGATATATACTGTACAATGACTAAACGAAGAATATGCATAAATAAATTACAGTAAAAACCTTATGATCACATTATTAATACGAAACATTTTAGTTAGTCATTGTTGGAGATTTGGTACACATACAGAAGAGCATCGAAAATCAGAACGCCATCAGAAGGGGAGGGGAGGAATTTCAGTTCAGTTCTAGTCAGGTGATCGATTAAAATAAATACACTGGATTGGATTGCTCACAATAATAAAAAACTACTTTTTCCTTATCTCTAATAATAATATTTTACAAAAGATTAAATTAATTCATTTTGTGGATTATTTCTTCTAAATTTAATTAAAGAGAAAAATTACTTAATTAACAATTTTTTAAGAACAAATAAAATACTTTTTTGTATGAATATCCAACAGTGTATTTCTTTAACTAGCGAAAATGTTGATATTTTTAATGCTGCCAATATAAATGTCTACAAAAATAAAATAATATTATTATATATACATATAATAGTCTGACTCATTCTGAACATAAAAATATATAATAACAAACGAAATATGATTTTATGTAGTTGTACGAACGCAATCAAAAATGTGTGACATAATGTGTCGTGATCGCGACGTTGCCGGTTGAGAATGGAGTAAATGGATTGAGATTGAGACGCTTGCCGGTTTAGGGGTTAAATAAAAACATTTTTTCATTGACAGTATCCTAGAACTGCATTTTTAATACTAGGTGTAATTATGTGTTCAAGAGGATTTTTAATCTATAAAATCCTCTTGAATACGTAATTACTGTAGTTTTCAAACATAATGTTTGAAAATTACAGTCCCAATTGGTTCAGATTTTTGACACTCAATTTTCACAATTTTGAAATATGCACAATAAACAAACAATTTGGGAAAATTGCCATATCAGCAGGACAAGGTCTGAGCTGATATCTGGTGTTATTGTAATACTTAAAATAACACAATAAAAAAGGCTACAATAACAATATCACTTATTTTTACATTATCTCATATTTTTAAGACACTAAATACCTTGTAATACAATTCTTACTTGTGGCATTATAAGATGACGGAAGGTTAAAAGATAATTAGTAATTAATGTCTGCTTTTTCATAAATTGTAGATATTTTTTCTAGTATTTTTTTTCACCTGGAAGCTTTGTCATATAAAGTATTTTAAGACGAGATGCTGACCTCAAAAGTGAGAGGTGCATGTCGAGCACAGTTAGTATATTGTCCGCCTGGTTCAGCACGGAGGACAGAGCAGGTTGGCCATGGGTGCTGAGGTTCACGGTGTTTAGTTTGCCTCCAGGGGTCTCTAGTGTCACCTGAAACAACAGGTGCTTAACAAGAGTGAACAATAATTCTGATACAAGTAGACTCTCTGTTAACCTCTCTGCTCGGGACCGGAATTGGTCGGAAAACCTAAAAGAGCGGTTAAACCGGACAACCCCCAAAAAATGTAAAATGCTCTATAATTAAACTTATTATTGATATTATATTAATAATATCCCATTTTTAATAGGGGTGTGCGAAGGCTCAAATCATCAAGTTTTTTTTCAAGCTTTTTATGGTTTGACTAGAGGCGATTTGAAAAAGCTTGAAGTTCGAGCTGAGCCTTTGTCAAGTAAAACGAAAGTAAGCGAAACAGACGACATTGTTCTCAATCTGATGAAACTCGACCAGGAAACCAGCTAACACCTGTAGCGCTGACGACTCAAAATTATTGCACACTTCCAGATAAATACTGAATATGCGTAAATGGAGTAGTACAATCAGGAAGCCAGCCGTTTGTTTTGAACTAATGTCTTATATTAAGTAAACTCTAACTTTTGAAGGAAAAATTACCTTAATAATTTATATCAGGAGAAGGTTTGAGAAAGCTCGGATCAAGAAAGCTCAAGCTTGGGAGATTTTTAAATAGCTCAGCTCGGCTCGAACTTAAAATTCCAAGCTCGCACACCCCTAATTTTCAATATGAAATATGCTGTTAACAATGAATTATATGATGTGATCAAACATGCATTACATACCTAATTGACTGATACAAATGAGGAGAAGACCAAGAGGGAGGTTGAAGAAAGGCAGGAAAACATAAATTAAAATATATATGGCAAGGATGGAAGTTAATGAGGATCCAGCAAGAGATAGAACGACAAAGAGCCAAAGTGTATTGGCGAAGCTAAGTACCATTTGGGTACAAATGGTCAAGGTAGTAAGAAAGTATAACTGGGATTTATTATTTATAAGTGTTATGAAATATCATACTTTTTTATAAACGTGTGGAAGGAAGAAAATACTTCATAGTTGTATTTTGACAAATAAATGTGCAGTATTTACCTCGCCACAATGCAAGACCAGCGGAAGCTGGTCTGTCGGTAGTTTCGTGGAGCCAACTTTGTTGACCCTTTGACCTGTAACCGACAAAAGATAGGTTTTAGTTGGTAACTATATATAAATACTGGTAACTATGAAATTATGTATCTCTGCACATTTTAGCAAATTTCCTATAGGGAAGAAGCTATTACCGTAGGTCTCATGGTAAGACTTAAGCCCGGGACCATGTTATTTTTTCTTCTTAAGGTGTCCAGAGACCAAAAACAATAGTCCTTAATTAAAAGAAAAATGTAAATTTTAAAAATTTACAACTATTTTATTTTTATCACGCAAATTTATTTTTCAAGGTATAACACAAAAAAATATAATACGAGATTGAATAACCACAACCTGTTTATTTTAAGATGATTATCTTTAACGTGGACGCAAATTAAAGTCAGCATGAACATTACGTTGTTTGGTTGTGGGCAACACACACTAATCAGCAGGTTAACGCTCACTAGACAGTAGACAAGCACGAGACACATCCCAGTAAAGGTAGGGGGAAGATATGCGGGGAAGATGTGGGGCTGTAACCCATATATACTAAGAAAATGTACACCCTGTTGGTGAGACCTATCATCACATATGGGTGTGTAGTCTGGGCGGGTAGAACCAAGGTTGAAGTAACAAGGAAAGCCCTGGAGAAAGTACAGAGGCTAGCATGCATCATCACAGGAGTCATGAGATCCTGTCCAACTGCTGCCCTGGAGCTGATCCTAAATCTGACACCCTACACATTGTGGTAGAGAGAACAGCAAGGGAGACTTTGCTTAGAATGGAGAAGGCTTTGACGTTTTCTCCACAATTTGCGGTGACTTATTTCCGCCAGGTCTAAGGGATCTGATGAAACAACCAAGGATTCCATGGTAAGACAACTTTGAAAAGAAATTCCATGTGGAGCTAGGAAATAAACTTGGCTGGGACGGGAAAACCCTAAATTCTCTCTGGAATCAGGACATTAGGTGGTACACTGATGGCTCTAAGACCGAGGAGGGGACTGGTGTAGGGGTATTTGGTCCAAGGATCAAATATCATGAATCACTGGGGCGTTCCCCCAGCACATTTCAAGCTGAGGTCAAGGCCATAGAAAGGTGTGCATACTTCAACCTAAGTAGAGGATACATGGAAAGGGAGATTGTGATCCTGTCAGATAGCCAGGCTGCCATTGGAGCCTTGAGCTCAGCAGCCTTCAGATCTAACATGGTCTGGAACTGTCGAAGAAGTCTGGACCAGTTGGGGAAGAACAACAAGTTGTCACTACTTTGGGTACCTGGGCACCAAGGTATTCAGGGGAATGGAGTAGCAGACAAACTGGCAAGAGCAGGGGCAGCCCCCCTTTGTAGGTCCGGAGCCAGGTTGTGTAGTGGAGGACTCCTTTTTTAAAAAGAAGCTCAAGGAGGAAGAAAATGAAGCCAGAGGGAAAGCCTGGACTGATCTTCCGGGATGCCGACAGGCTAAGGAAATGCTTGGAGGGCGTAATATAAGAAGGTCTGATATCATGATCAGGCTTAAGAAAAACAATTTAAGGATACTGACGGGTTTTCTAACTGGGCATTGCAGGCTCAGGGGTCATCTGAGTAAGATGGGCATTGTTCAAGAGGGTGAATGTCGCTTGTGTCAATCTGGGGAGGAAACACCTAGACACCTATTGGCCGAGTGTGAGGCACTAGGTCAGAAGAGAGCAAGAAGCTTGGGAACACACCAGGTGGCAGCGGGGGATTTCCCAAAGCTAGAACCCCACATAATACTAAACTTCATTAAGTCATTAGGACTAGAGGGGGGTCTCTAGGCAAGAACTAGAGACAAGTCTGGGGGGCAATATAGATTTCATAAGTCACAGTGCAATCTTTCCCCTAGGTTTTATCAGTATCAGTAAGGTTAGGGGGAGAGTGATTTATTTTTAGCACACGCTCGCCTAGCAACAATGACATGTTACGGGACATACATCCACCCGCCATGTTCACTGCTCTTTCGAAGACTGAGTCAACCAGCCTGTGCAAAAAAGGTTATAAAAGCCCTTGTATAACCTCAATCGCCGGTCGCTTACCGCAAATACAGTGAGAAATAAGTGTGCGTAGTATTATTTCCCTGGAAATCCGAACAAGCTTCAGCCCCAATTATTTCGAATTTGAGGGGTTCCAATATCATAATAACAAAAGTCAAAATGCTGCTCACAAAAACATGATTAAAACATTTGGATTACATAATGGGAGCAATAGAAGAATTTCAGTATTGTGATAACAATTAATTCATTTTAAAGTTTTAATAGTTGTAAAAACCCCAAATTATTTGGAGGGAACATACTCAAAACAAATAACTTTTTTGGATACATACCTTTTATAGAATCCCTTATGTGGATGTAGGTGAAGAGATTTTCATTATCATAAACCACAAAGATGTTTCTATCAGGAGGCCAAGAATCCCACAGGACCCCAGCCGCCAACGTTGGAAAGTCTGGGATTAACACAAGAACGTCTGTGACCTGAAACCCAAATAATAGGCCAGTTTCTATTTTATGTAAAAAAGTACAAAAACAGTTGTACTAAAAGTTAATATTAAATTTATTGAGTAGTAAGAAAGAACCCAAGAAAATACTACCAACTCTATTTTTATTTGTCGGAATTAAAAAGCTCACAAATTTTCATCTGCTCATCGCCAGGATGAAAATGTTATAAAATTAATAATATAACAAAAGCAACATCCTAAACCCAAAGCGTAAAACTACACACACATAAAAACATAATTAACAAAATTTTTTCTGAAACCATTTTGAAATCTCAGAATGGCAATTTAAACAATGAATGAATTGAATGAATGAAATGAACAGAAATGAAATGAACAATGAATGAATGAATAGAATGGCAATTTATGTTGTGTAATTCAATTTTATATATCATTTGTTTGTATTCATGTTTGTAGAACCCTGTGTGGGATACAGGGTGTCCCGGAACTTTCTGGAACTTTTAATTAAAAATTGTTCCTTTGGTTGAGACAAATATCTTTTACATTATAAACATATGACGTCTATCAGCATATATGATTTATTAACAAATTAATTTATAGCCTAAGATTTATTTAAGATAGAATCTTCAAATTTTTATACATATGGATCTTGATAAATAGAATAAATTCAAAAATTTTGTTTAAAAAACGTAGTGAACATTTTTCCAAATCAATGTAATTTCCATATGACTGTAAAACTACACATATAAGACTACACATTTTTAATCAGCAATTTTCTGTCCACTTCATGTCAACACAATGAATAAGCTGTTTATTAATAGCACATTGTTAATCGACGGAAAAGTAGACATAAGCTGGTAGGTGTCAACAATTTGTGTGAATGGTATTGTTTTCTAATTATTTACAAATAAATAATATTAGTTAAAGTATTAAACTATAAAGTAAACATATTTTACATAAGGAGTTCCAGGACATACTTTATATTACAGCGAAATAAAATTCAGAAACTGATGTGCTAAAAATGTGCCCATATAAACATAGCAGTTTTAATTTAATTTAGGTAGTTTTAACTTATTTACAAATCAAGCCTGATATTTTCTAAGAACAAATTTCCCAAATGACTTAGTAATAAAATATTCTCTAATTTGGTAACATTAAGTAGTTTTTAATAAAAAAACAATCAATTATCACATTTCTATGGAACTTATTTTATCAATATATAATACTGATGCAAGATCTGAAAAATAAACACTATCATAGCATTTTGTTTGTCAGAAATATGGTATGGAATAATTAAAGAGATTATAAGATGAACTCACAGGGTTGTATAGATATCCATCGCTCTTATCATCAATGAAGATGACTCTAGTGCCCACGGTGTCCGGGTACAAAGCTCTTATACTGATGACATGTTTGTATTCAGTGACTCGCACCCAGTCCTCCAACAGGAAATACCAAATGTGGCCCATCTACGACACGTCAATGACTTAGTTAGCTGAACATCCTATGCTTTTACTTTTACGTTATTTTTACCTAAAAAATGTTACAATACATTTCTTATTATTATGCTTTTATAGCCAACATTGGACCACTTTAGTAACTTAATGATTTAAGTCCTTTTCTTTTTCTTACTCGCCCAATACTTGTTCATTCATTCTGATTGTGCTGTTCTCTGCATCTGAAAACACCCGTCCCAATCTCTGTTTGTTTGTTTTCAAGTCTAATTTGGCATTTTTGTCATGAGGTGTTTTAGTGCATCTCTTTTCTTTTAAATCATCCATTGTTAGATGTTGGTCTTAGAGGCCTTCTTGATTTCTGTGATTCAACTTATGTCGCTCTTTCTATTCCATAACTTTTCTATCGATTCTATTCTCTGGTGTTCTTATTAAATGTCCTACAAATGAAATCATTTTTTTTTCATTGTGCCTGTTAATGGTTCTATTTCCTTATAAACCGATTCATTAGAAGCTATTCTCCAAATTCCATACTTCTGATATCTTTTAGCGAATTTCCCATAGGGAAGAAGCTATTACCGTAGGTCTCATGCCAAGAGTTAAGCCCGGGACCATGTTATTTTTTCTTCTTTAGGTGGTCAGAGACCAAAATCAATAGTCGTTAAAATTTATATATATACAGTGGAACTTGGTTATAACGTCATTGAAGGGACCACACCATTAATGACGCTATATCAGAGTGACGCTATAAAAAAGGTTACATAATTTTAATTTAAAACCGAGGAAAAATAGGGAAACACATTTTTTACATGAAATTAAGACATTTAATGAAGGTAATTTGAAATACACCGTAAGTTTATGTTTATGACTGACTCTCTACTATATAAAAAATCGAATTTGAAAATATTGCAAGGAAGTTCGGCTTGGTGAATTTAACTGTTGGTTCGATTTTAAAAAAAACAAGCCCGAACTTGTTTTTTTAACACGTCTGCTATCTTATGTCCCTCCTCACACGCTCTTAAAACTCCCACCTTTTCTTCCAGCAAAACCTTTCTCTTAACACTTGACATTATTTTTCAATACTGTATTCGTAAATTAAAAAAACGAAAAACAAACTGTAAAAAACATACACTGAACTAACGATATCTACACAAACTGTAGGTACGTACGAACGGCATCACAGTGCTTTGATGCGACGTGAGTCACTGACACTGACCGGCGACAGCGGATATAGGGTAGGGGGAGGGGGTTGGGGTGGTTAGCGGTAAGACAGCAATAAAATGCCGTTTCTAAAAATAGAATGTAGCTAAACAATAGCCACAGCCCTCACGTTGCACCACCGACCGAACTTTCTCTATTTAGCTATATGTTTCCTTCATCTCGGCCCGATTTTCTTGACGTTATATACGAGGTTTGAGAATTTACTCACGATATATCCGAGGTTTTTTCCTATGTAAATACATATAGTTTGGCGGGACCTAAAAATAAATGACGTTATATCCGAGTTGACGTTATGGCCGAGGCCGCAATAACCGAGTTGCACTGTATATATAAATATATATATATATTATTATTTACACCAGAGTCCCGGTAATCCAAACTAATTGGGTCCGAACCCTGTTTGGATTACCGGGTTGTGAGGATATCCGGAAATACAGTGTAAAGTTCATTAAAAGTACAGTGGAACCTCGATTAACCGTCACCCTCGGGACCGAGACCATGACGGATAACAGAAATAATAATAGCGCCGATACAACTTAGCACCTACAGTATTTGACATGGCAACATCGCAATTCACTGCCTTGCATGTTATAACGGCGCCATTGTAAGTCCTAATTAATTTTCATGATTGACTTATTGTGAATTTATTTTTAATGAGAAAAAACAAAACTACGCCAGTTTAAGTGAAAAATACTTTATTCAAATATTTTATTAAGTAAACAATAAAATATCAACTGTACGTGTACTTTTACTCTCAAAACTTACGTTAGCGGTATTTAGTTTTTAAAATAATCCGTAATTTTCTTTTGTTTCTTCCCCCGTCGAGCTTTTCAGGCAGTCATGTTTCTAATTTTCTGAGAAGAAACACCAGCGTTTAATAATTTATTATTAATTGTCGAGTCCCAAAACTACACGTTTCCGTTTCTCAGACATAACAGAAGAGCATTACACACTACTTATAAACAACACTGTCAACAATAAACGGTAAGCACGTAAAACACTAGTTGGCATTGCACTCGAAATCGACAATAACTTCAGTTTACTGTAGCCACGTTCCATACTGAACTGAAATGAAAAAGTAGCAGTGGAATGCAGAAGACAGTGTATGGGATTAACCAGCTGAGTTACTACCCTTGCCGCCAATGATTCACGCACATTGCATGTGGGCAGTACAGTCTTCACCACCCATCACAGACAACCCGGCTCTGTACTGACGCGGAAAAATAATTTTTTTGCGCTAGCGGGGTGGCGGTTAATAGAGACTGACGGTTAAAAGGGTGACGGTTAATCGAGGTTCTACTGTACTAATAAAGTCCATTATTGTAGACCCGAATGATGTATTTAGAGCAATTAACTTAAATCTTATCACAGTTCACATATAGGTTTGTCCACTACATGTTCTGTTTGAACAGCATTAAGTATACCTGCAGACGTTATATCCATTATGGACCAGTAATTACAAATATAACACACGACACACACATAAAAAAAACGAACAATGATAAAACAGTGTTATTTGTAGGCCTACTTTTTACACGATCGTGGTCATTGCTGGAGATGAACTGAAAAGTTTGAAAAGTAGTGTTCGCCGAAAAGCAAAATAGATATAGAGTCGGACCGTGAGAATCGAACCTGAATGTACTGTGTAGCTAGACATCGTCCTACGCTATCAAGCAAAAGTACATTGCAACATCTGAATGCTTGATGTTAATGTTATGAGACTATGGCGCAACTTGGCTGACAGGATTTCGTTGTTACATCAAAAGACGATAATTGAATTTTTATGTTCCAAAAAGTAAGTTATTGCATATTATTAGCATTCTGTACACGGTAATGTAAAATTAGCGTAACCGTTCTGTAGATTAAAATTTTATAATTGAGATTACTTCAACAACATTGATTTGTTTTTAATTTAAACTCAATAACCTTTTTCCCTCCATCAGGTTTTTCGGATTAGCCAGACGTTCAGATTACCAGGACTCTGGTGTATTTCTGATTATGATCATAAAACTTGCCACTTACATCAGACGCATAAATGAGAAAGTCCGTAGTGAGTGCCATACATGAGACCACGAACTGCTCTCCTTCCTCCGGGAACATCTGCATATCCCGGTCACTACCGTGACTGGAACCACCATTCTCTGTCTGTCAAAGAATCAATTTACTATGACATTCAATCTGTCTTTGCTTACCAAGAAAGCTATATACCTAGGTCTAGCAGGAAAATTTATTTATTGTTGTTTTGTCATAAACATAGCAATAGACAAGGTCAATTATTACAACATTCATCACATGATCTTATATGTTATTTAACATATAGAAAATAACCAACTAAGATAGAATTATTGCATTAATGAGGTATTATTGAGCTATTAACAACATAACATAATTTTAGTTTAAGAAATTCAGAAACAGATGAGTAAGGATTTTTAATAATGATGAATAAACATTAATTGTAATACATATGTAATTGTGTTATTTCTAGGGAAAGCATATTAAACGTTTTACGAGGGGGATTTTGTCTGCCGAGGTCGGAGCTTTGGTAGTACGGGTGAGCGCCACTAGGGGGTGTTTAGCGCAACTCTTTGCCAGTTCAGTCCCGTGCGAGTCGTTGAGCTAGCTCATTCTGTTCGTCTGTAGCAGAATAACATCAAAATAACATTTTTATGAAATGAAATTGATGAAAATATAAAAAAAATGGGAGAGCTTGTGCTCACAGACCGTCAACAGAGAATTGATCAACTGTCAGAAATTAGTGCAATAACTTGGAGCTCGGTTCAGCGAATTTTAACTGAAGATTTAGGAATGAGAAACATTGCTGCCAAATTTGTTTCTCAGGCTCTGACTGACAATCAAAAATCACTTCGAGTCGAAACATGTCATGAACGGAAAGAACAGCTCAGAATCGAACCAGATTATCTTTCAAAGGTTACTGAAGATGAATCATGGAAAAACAAAATTTCACAGCTGCGTGTTGTTCACTTAAACTTGCCATCATAAAAAACGAAGCAGTGAAACAGCTACAGAAAAAAATGACGCTACAGACGAACAGAGTTTGCTAGCTCAACGCCCCGCATGGGACTGAACTGGCAAAGAGTTGCGCTAGACATGTCTTAGTGGCGCTCACCCGTACTACCTACTTTTGGGTACCCTCTCGTACACCTTATTTAACATTTATTACACTTGATAGGCGTACATTTAGGAAAACTCATTTCACTTCAAAATTGTGACTCCAACAACGGATCGGATCCAATCGAAAACAACTAATAATTATTGTGAAAGACTTAAAACTGGATCTTTCTCCGAGAAGCTATTGCTGATATTTCTAAAAATAATTTTTTAACTGTTTCATCACTTTTGATTATTTTGTAACACAAAACTAAAGAAGAAATACAAAAGTGTCCCAATCCATTCTCAACATCCTATATTTTCTCATTATTCATTATTGTGAGAGATTTACAGGTTTTTAAAAGAACTACTTTGGGATAAGAATTTTAATTAAAAAAACTTACTAAAAGAGTAGACAAACATAAAATATATGCTCACATAATGTAGGTGTATCTTGTTGCCCAGAAGAACTGCTGTATACTCAGCATTGAGGCAGACAGCCGTCACCGTAGCAATATACTCTCGGTCACTGAGCAACATCGGCTCAACCTCACGGCTGAGGTCGTACAGCCATGCTCGGTTGTTCATCGCACACACCAGGTGGTACGGCCCGACCGCCACCACACTAGGCTCCACCTCCACCTCTATTACAGCACTGGTCATCGCTTTACCCTGCATCGACACACAGGAGAGACAAATGTAGGCTCAACTTAAAGTAGAATGTTGATCTAATTAAAAAATCTACAGTTAAAATATCTTATTAAACCATTGGACTAGTTATTATTAGCTGTTATGCAAGGCCCTCCGGTAGTAGAAAATATGAAAATACAGAGTTTTACAAATAACTTTTTAATAGAAGTTTATTTTCAACTAAGGTTCGTTTAATCTTCTGCTCATAATAATTTGGTAAAAATATATATTTAATAAAATAAATAAAAGTATTTTAATTTTTTTTATCACAAATAAAATGTAATTTCAATGTATGATTATTTCTCCAGAATAATATGTGTCCCAGTAAAATATTTATATTTTTTGAAAAACATTTATTTTTTTACGTAAAAAATGGTTTTTTGTCTAATAACAATTCTGTAAAGTTTACAGCCCTTCTTCAATGCAAATTTTACTATAAATTACAAACAACACATACAGTGTTTGTTTCATCACTAACAGAACAAATGAAAAAAATGTTCAAGAGTTTGGACCAAAACAGATTAGTATTACGATCTCAACTATTTGACAAAATGTAAACAAACATTATAGATTACCAACGTTGAATAACACAATACTCTGATGTTTAGTTTTTCACAAAGCAAGTTATTTCAATATATTTATCGGTAGGTAAGTGCAAGTAACTAATTTTATCATTGTGAACAAGCTAACGAACTGTAAACGTTTGTTTCATTAACAAATAATTTGTATATACATAACTTTGTAATAATCGTTATTATTTACAAATAAGTACATAAAACAGTCTTCCCCTGACAGCTGTTGGCAAAATACAAAACTAAGTCGAACCTGGAGCAGATCACAGAACGACTGTATTTCACTATGGTATAGTCTTTTATATCTATATGTGGCCCAGATCACGGCACTACGTCTAGGCCAACGGAATAATGAGGAGACTAGGCACTATTATAATTATTAGAGGTGTGCGGATAGTGAATTATTTTTTCGGATCGGATAGCTCAAGTTCGGATCGGATAGTTTGGGTTCGGATCGGATAGTTTTCGGATTCGGATACTCGCAATAACAAAGTGAAATCAGACTTATCTAAGAATAAATTAGGAAAAAATCAATAAAATGTTATCAAAATTATTAAATGGTACATAAAAAATCATAAATTCTTCATAGGATGAACAACAAAACTAAAATTTTTACTTCACTGCATTTAAAAGTACCAGTAACAAATTTTAATATGGCGTAATTCACAAATTAAATCAACAGAAACCTCACAATTCGCCATTAGATGACATCAACTTTCTACTAATTCATCAATTCATTCTACTAATCATCAACTAATTCTCAATTTTATTTCACGATTCAATTATTTTATTTATTACAATGATAAAAAAAAATCACCATTAACAAAGAATCAAGATTTGACAGACGACGTTGGCTCAATGCCATCGGGCGTATCGGCAGGGGCAGTGACAGTGCAGCTGCTATCAAACAAAGGCCTGTGCGCAGGCGCAGAGTTGGAATATTTGGCAGATAAAATACCCCGATCGGCTGTGTAACAATATTGAAACCCGTGAAATTATGGTACCTAGTCGTTATCTGGTTAGTTATTCATCTTAAAATTATCTAAAAATGTAAAACTAATAACGCTTAAATTCATTTAACACAAAGAAAATGTAGATTGAAAACAAGTGGAAAATTTGTTGGTTATGTGAACACCGAACGACGAAATAGGCCAAATGTAAATTTGGCAACACTTTATCGTATTGCTCAAACCCGGAGTAGTTGAGAATGCGATAACTAAACAATTGATCGTCTACGTAGACGATCAGAATAAAGTAGTATTATTTTTGCTGCAAACCCCGTCGCAATACGAGCTATTATGATGGTTTGTTACCAATAACATTAAATCAACAATTCAAGTTTTTTCGTAGCCGAAATGAAATTTTATACGGAACAATATCAAACCGCAATCTGATACTCGGTGCAACTATCGATGACGCTACGCTTTGTATTTCAAAATGCAATATCGTGTTGAACTTACGTTTACTTAAATGCGTAGTTGAAGAATCGAATAATCATACCGCATCCTCGGACCACCCAATGACGTTCTTTGTTATTGGATTATGAATGCATAATTTTATATTATCATATTTAATTTATACCGATTTAAAAACATTATTTAAAACTTTCATTAAAAATAATTTAGTTGATACCTCAAGGACACATCTTAATATATTCACGTTGTCATAAATGCTTAGCGAGAATCACTAATAATGTAGTCACAATACGACATTGTTTTAGTTATCGTAATACGTCTTTAAGCAAAATTCCGTCTGCGCGGCATTTTGCCATTATTAGTGTCTTAAAATTACAGAAAATCGGAAGCCGAAAATTACTTTGGAGGTTGTTGCTACATTTCCATTGTTTCAATATCACTATTTCATTGTTTATTATCGATTATTAATAAATAATATTTAAATTTATTTTTGTTTCTAAACCAATTAAAACATTAAAGTCCTAATCTTTCCAAACTTCTAAATATACTGTTTAGTGTAATTATAGATTCTTAAAAACTTTTCTTTTTTTTGTTATGGCTTAGCGTTTGAATCACTATAAATGTTTGTGTCTAAGTCAGCTTGTATCAATTATGTAATATGTCTTTTAAGCAAAAATTATTCCGTCTTAATTAACTCGAGAAAATATCCGTAGTAAAAATCTAATCACCAACAATGAATTTAAAACAAATAATACAAGATTTAAGATATTGATATTGACCTTATCGAAGGGCAGTTGGTAGACAGTAATCTGTGTAAGGCTAGACAGCAGTGCAACTCTGTTGCCAAGAGAGGCTGCCAACATAGGCAGCTTGGACAGGAACACGGACACACTACCACCCCTGGTGGCCACCGCCAGCAACTGTCCGTCAGCAGAGTAATCTATATGTTCCGCTTCCACCTCAAGGGTCACCACCCCGGGCGTGTCCTGCAGACTGGACATCTCGTGGAACTTAATACTGTCAACAGTTCCTCACCATCAACCTTTGGCTTACTAAACCGTCTATGCAAAAGTAAGTGTTATATTACTTTTAAAAGTATGGTAGTAGTTGCGGAAGTCTTCTGTCTTTCTCATGTGACCGCATCTACATGCATTCATCCTTATCACTGAGCTTATTTCCTGTCTGAGCCTTGACAACCAGTCAGGCTTTACTTTTATGAACTCATGATTCTTCCTGTCTTGTCTGCCAACAAATGGATAAATAAATAGTAAAAGCTCATTGATATTCTATGCTTTGGTAGACTCCTCAGTTTTCAGGTTAAAAAGAATTCTTAAAAATTTTTTAAACTCAAACCCAAGTGGGTTTGTTACCTTTCTGAAATGGTGACCTATCTAAGTAGAAATTTTAAGCCAAGTATCAATGAGAAATGAGTGTAAGATTATTGTGGCCTGATCTTGTAGTCTTTTTACTGACTAAGACTGACATGTTCCTTAGACAAGACTGTTCATTATTTCCCAACAGCCAATAGCATCTATGGGATCTATAATTTAACATGGAATCCAAACCACAATTTTGGGTGTGCATTACGAACTGGTCTAATTATAAGGATGGTCTTTGTGGGTGAACATAGTATTCAATAGGGCAGACATAAATCCATACGAGAGTAATCACATCCACCAACCACAGCTCATAATTATCCACAATTCGTGACCTCCAAGTAGCTGGATTACAGGATACGCCACCATCCCAGTCAGACTATATATACTATTTAGTTAGAAGTACTCTGAATTAGGATGAATACTTTTACCATCCTAGTAAATCCTTTTTTTCCAGTGGCTGTACATTACCCTAAAAAGGGATGATTAATCCCACTTAGCTTGGTTAGAATCTCCACTCTTTTACTACACAAATAAAAAAATCCATATATTGGTGTAGTGACGTACGTATTGTCACCACATGAGACGACCTTGCCGAGACTGTGTGACACTGCGATATCTGTGAGGGCGTCACGGTGGTTCTTGGCTTGGAACAGCTCCTGTCCCACCTCCTTGATGTGGGTGGAGATGGCGACCAGGTAGCCTCCGCTGAAGCCTAGTAGCACATATCCGTCTCCGAACCTGCGACCCACATATGTACTAGACATACAGCTTGACATTAAGTACAGTAAAGACGGATTTATCCAGATCCGAATCATTCCGGATCATCCAGATCTAGGTTTGAAAAAAATTATATAAATAACAGTTAAGATGTGAATTTTATCTCAAGTTTCTTTAAAATTTCAGATTCTACCGCAGTACCTTGCAGGACGTGGCAAGTGTTACTAATGATGAATATGTAACATGATGACCGCACATTCTGTATATTGGATGTAATTGCGGTCGCCGTTTGACATTTCAATACTGAATTGTCTAAGTAAGGTGTTTTGAGGCTAGATGTACAGTGGTTGTTTGTTTCGGAATTACTTTTTTGGTCAAAGAGCATACTGAATCTGTGGTCATGAGTGGTTTTAAAAGGAAGAAGCTTATTTTAAAATCGAGCAGCATTTTATTTCCTACCAAATATTAATGGTAATAACTTTCAATAAAATTTAAAAAAATGTTAACACATTGAACACTTGCCGTATTTTGCGGCTATGTTGTTTTACAGAGGATCTGCAGTCTGCAGCTCTAATATTGCAGGCGCTATTCACAATCGTTGTCTATGAGAAGTGGATGTATGTAATGGTATATTTTCAGTTTAGTTACAGATCATCTGAATTTTCGGCTATCCGAATCCAGACCCCGCCACATTAATCCGGATAAACTGGACTTTACAGCAATAGGTAAATTTAATTTCAAAAGTTCAGTTGTAGGTGATTCTTCAACTAAACTTTGAATCTAGCCAAATGTACTCCTCAATCTGAATCCTTCTACTAATATTAACCAATTAAAGTCAATACCAACTTGATACCAACCAATTTGTATTTACTTTAACTTTCTTGATGGCTATTATTTTGTAACACTAATTAAAAAAGGATGGATGCTTATTTTTAATTTTTTAAAGTTATTGAAAATGGGAAAATGGTACAGGCAGCTAATCAGATATCATAGAAAGTGGTTTTGCTTTACAATATCATACTTTAACCCTAGAACTGGCAAAGTCGTAATTTACGACGCATTTACATATTCAAGAAGAAGTGGCAGGTGGAGGCATGTGTCGTCAGTTTAGTGAACTTGTTAGACACTAGCGGCTACGTGACCGTGTTGCCCTCTGGGGGCAAACAACCGAACCTGTTCTCGTAGTGCACTAGACTGCCACTGGGCAGGTCTTATAATCAAGTAAGCGCTTTCAACTCCTATGCACTGGTAGCCTAAACGGCTAAAGCGCTGCGCTGACGAGCGTAACGTTCTAGCCATTCGGAAATGCTAGGGTTCGAATCTCGACCATGAGCAATCCCAATTTGGCTTGCAAATGTGTGGTAGAGCGGAGAGGAGGGCCCACCTTAAATAAACGGTGACCGGCTTGGGTGGAAGTTGACGGCATTTGTAGGCTTAATTGGGATTGCAGTGGACACCTGTTTTGCTTTTGTGGTTAGTGGTTATAGGGGGGGCATGTTTTGTGCTTTTTTTGTTTAAACTTTGATATTTCAAGAAGATATTAGTAATTATTTTTATGTTACAGTTAAGAGTAAAAAGCTTGCCATTTCTAGGGTTAAGCTTTATTTTCTTAATAAAAATAATATAACTAAAAACTACATAAAAGATAATAGAATTTATAAAAACAACAAGGCTACTGATATAAAACAACTTACCATTTATAAGTGACAATGGAGCCATATCTAGACTGAAACGCCAATTCCACTGGGTTTTCAGGATCTTGCAGGTTGTACAAAAACAGAGTTTTCTTCCCAACAACAACACTTACCTATAAAAAACATACTTGGCTAATTATACAGTTTGAAAAATATAAAAAGTGAAGATTGATTTGTAAATAATCTGCAACATATACTTATTAAAGTTTACCTTTAAAAAATTTAACTAAAAATAAATAGACCCAAGAAACAGGATAATTTTGATAACAAAAACTTTAAGCGGAGATAGTATAGAAAATTAAAATTATGTTAAAAATTTGTTTATAATATCTGCATATTATAGACAGAAATACTTTTCAAATGCCAAATTGTGACAATCTTTGCAGATTAAAATGTGATATAAATTTGTAATTGCAAATGCAATATTATATCTCCCATGTTAATTATTTATCACAAAAATTATCTTTTTTACAGAAATAATATTTCTAACTCAAAATTGAATGGCACCAATGAAAAACCAGTAGGAGTTCTACAAAAAATAGTAATCGTTGATATTCCAGCAATTAAATAGTAACAACATTGTGTGACAACGCACAGTACCGTACAGGAATATATAACAAAAACTCCCGAGTAACAATTGAGCAGTAATTATAACAATAATTGGTAAATCGACGTTCAAGGATAAATAATATTACAGTAAAGTTCGGTTAATCTGGATGAATGTGGCGAATTCCATATCCGGAGAGCAGAAAACCCGGATAATCTGGAAATACAGTGGAACGTAGATAATTTGAACTTCTGTAATTCGAAAACTTCTTTATTTCGAAATTTTGACTTGGTCCCTAGAATTTTATATAAAAACATGTTGAAATGTCCTGGACAATTCAAATAATTATTTGGATAGTTTGAATTTTTTACAGCGTAAATCTTTAAAGAGAACAAGTCATTGTGTGCGATTTTCCAGGAAACGACGTTCGGGCTTCCTGTCCGCAAACTATTTTTAGCTAGATCAACGAGCCCACCCCCCGCCAACCCCTCTCACAGCACATACACCTGCTGTTGACTGGTTACATGATACCCCTCCCCCTCACCCGTCTCTCCATAATGCTCATAAATCATAACATTGACATCTCTAGTCTGTCACTACACGGCGCCGGCGCAGTTCAGTAGCGTGTGTATCATTGATGGTGGTTTGTTCCGATATTCGTCGTCCTTCTTTCGTGTTGGCATTTGTGACTTCGTCTGCGTTCATGCTTACACGTTGTGTGTATGATGGTTTTGTCAAAGCGAATCTACAAATCTCTGACGTTGCAAAAATAAATAGCGGCGATCAAGGAGGTATAGAAGGGATTTATGAAAGTTTGAAATAGCTAAAGTTTCAGGATCCATCCAAACACATTATCGACATTTAACAAAAATTAGGATTTTTAATCAATAATATCTTTATTAACCTAACTCTCTTTAATATAAAATGTTAAAACATGATTTTTTATTGTTTATTTCAACCACTTGCAAAACCTTTTGTAATTCGAATTTTTGGATAATTCAAATTTTTTTCTGGTCCCTTGAGGTTTGAATTATCCAAGTTCTACTGTATAACATAGAAGTCAGGTACACTAAAACCTCGTTTATCGAGATTTGATGGGACCAGGGACATTTCGGATAAGCAAATTTTCGGATAAACCGTTTTACCGATTTTTGGAAGAAAAAGCTAAAAACGCCTTCAGGGTTTTCTATACCGTACCCTTAATACGGAAGTGCATTATGGTTGCGTTTCTTTGAATGCAGTGTTTATACACAGTTGATTTTTTTCGACCGAAAGTCTTGTAAACGGTCAGCCAAAAACCCCACGCAGTACCGGACGAAAAAGCCACGCAGTACTGGTTGAAAACGTCGCGCAGTACTAGTTGAAAACGCAGCGCAGTAACCGCCCGAACCGTTTAGGTTGTCGCAAATGGCACTGTACTTTTCCAGCAACATTTTTTATTTTTTTCTTGGAAACATTTTGGATGAACCAGAATTTCAGATAAGCGAGTACCGGATAAACAAGGTTTTAGTGTATAAGAAACAAGCACGAACGGGGCTTGCAATATTAGTGCTGAAAAATGCATTTAATATTCGTACAGCAAATAGCCACAAAATATCAAAGGCGTCTGACGTGTTAAAGTTGTTTTTAATTTGAAATACAGTTAAAATATTATAATAAAGTTTTGGAAAAGTACTAATCTTAATTAGGTTAGGTAAGGTTATGAAGGAATCCAATTTAAAAGGAAATCCCTTTTTATTCTATATTAAAGTTTTATGTAAAAAAAGACTCTAATTATGTTTAGTTTTTTTCTGATCCCTTCTTTTATGTCCATCCCCCGAGATAATATCAGCTGCAGTACTCTCATCTGTGTGCTCTGCTTGGAAAAAAAACGCAACATAAGTTTATAAGTTCAAGTTACGCTATCATCCTTAGTGATTCATGCTGCATACATTCAAATACTGCAGTTGCATCTGACATTTTGTTGGTACTCGAGATAAAATACATATTGACTGTTAATAATTTTTAACTTGATCCGGATAAACCGGAATTCGGATAAACCAGACTTTATTGTACTAATATATTGTATGTTCCAATTTTGTGCTCACAACACCACAACACCAGGACTCACAGTGTTGTCGCCGGCCAGGCGTTCATCCGTCTTCATCTCACTGAACTGCACATGCGCGGGCTCGCCTCGAAGCTGTATGATACGCAGCGTGTCACCATCTGCATTGTTGATGGACAGCGTCTTGTCCTCCGAGCCTAGGGCCAGCAGATCGCTGGAGCTCCAGGCGCCACCCGTGATGCGTTTACTATGCTTCCCCAGCACAGGTATCCGTCTACCACAGCCAAACGACAATTATGAATTAGAACTCACTAGACCTAATTTTTAAGATACATTTTTTGATGAAAAATGTTTCCAGATTTCACTGCTCAATCAATGAACATTGTCTTCATGAATAAATGGTATCTTCAACATTTAAAATACTGATGACAGTAATACGTAAATAATTGTGCAAATTAATAAACTCAAAAAAATATAAACATCACAATTTTATTTCTTAAATTAGGTTTGTTGAATACTGTACATGTTTTTAAACTTCAACCGCTCACCCCAGAACACGAGCAATAACACAGCCACAATTTGCCAACTATTACATTTTGTAGATTATGAAGGTGTTTCTCCCTCAATTATATGTTACAAAGGTACGTACATACACTTGTACTTGTACATAGGATACCAAAAAAATGGTATAAAGGTATTTTTAACCAATTAAATTTTTTAATTTAAACATGAGATCAAAATATATATTGATATAAAAACAAAATATATTATCAGATGAATTACATTTTTTAATTTACACTTTGTTTCTGGTTTTTAGTCTACTCTATACCAGAATTTTCATATAATTTTTTGTTATAGATGTTACATATAACACAGCAGTGACATTTGTAAACACATTTTCCCGATTGAGTATAGTATGTCAGTACACAATGAATTAATGACCATCTCTAAGACCGAAATAGTGAAGATAAGAATAAAATACTAATCCCCTAACATAGTGGTAATGGGGGAGGAATTTGTCCGCGGCGCCAAATGTGAATTTATACACCTAATAAATGATGTACCATTATGAAACAAACTAGTTTTCAATATACAACAAGCATGTTTCATAATGGTATGTCATTTATAAAGTACCACATAACTTTACATTTGGTGTTGTGGTGGACATGTCAAAACGAAACAGAAGGAAGAACGATGATTTTGACAATAACATTAGTGGGTCTGTTAGAAATCAGAATTCTGTAAAGTTGAATTTCGACAAATTTGATCCTGAGGAAGAGAACTAGGACTAATATTTTCAACGGTTCCAAATTGAACTCAACCTTTATGGCATTGGATCGGATGAGGTGTGGAGGAACATTTTACTTTCAAAAATAGGGTCTAAGTCTTTTAATACTGTTGCAGACCATTTCCAACCTCAGTCAGTGACATCATACAGTTTGGAGGAGAACCCCAAGGTATTTTCATCATATTATGAGTTTCTAAAGTACACTGGGAGAACGAGTGTCATTTGGACAGCGACACAGGCTGGAAGACAAGACAGTAAGTCAATATGTTAATTTTTTGTGAGTTTTCAATATACAACGAGCCTGTTTCATTATGGTACATCATTTATAAGGTATATAACTTTATAGAATATATCACAGGCTGGTGCTTCCGAAGACCTTGACAGGTCCAATACACGCTAAAACTTAAAAAAGACGGCAACCTGCCGCGAGCAGATCAAAGTTAATAGAAGGTACAACCCAAAAAAATTAACTTAAGGCCACAGATTCTACTAAATGTTGTGTACATAGGAGACAAAAACGCCTACAATGCACTTATCCTATGTATTTCATATTCTTGTCAGCTTATCAATAATCAATACAATTATTGATTATTGGTCTAAATAATTTAAACCGAGTGTCTTTTATATACACATATATATATAAGAGAGCAAGAGGCTTGGGAACACACCAGGTGGCAGTGGGGGATTTCCCAAAGGTAGAACCCCTTATAATACTAAACTTTGTTAAGGCATTAGGACTAGAGAGGATTCTCTAGGCAAGAACTAGAGACTAGTCTGGGGGGCACAATAGATCTCATAGGTCGCATTGCAATCTTTCCCCTAGGTTTTATCAGTATCAGTATATATATAGGCCTATAGTGACCAACATGAGCTTTCCTTGAATGTGTTCTTACCTGTATACTTCACAACCAAGTTTTTACAAGTCAAATCAACTTTCAATAAACTTTTACAAATCACTTTTTCAAATAAACATCATCAACTTTTAAATATCAAATACACATCATACACGGAATTAGGAAACCAAACTATGAAGTTTACATATACAGTATCATCTTTAATGCAGTTAGTCTGAACAAAAAATAAAAGAGGTACATGATTACAGTAGGTGATGAAAGTAAAATGGGTAAAGAAGGTGGTGATAAAAGCTCAGCCAAATTAGCCTGGATAATTCTGTACTTTCATTTCAACCTTTAGCTGATCAGTAAAAACACTGTTTTTTGTACTCACTTAGCAGTGGAGTGGTTGTAGATGCAGAGGTTGCCGCTGTGTGTTGTGACAGCTAGTAGGGGACAAGTCTTTGCCCACACCAAGCAGCTCAGCTTGTCCCGTAGTCCCACTTCAACCGTCCATTTCTTGTTTGTGTTGGCATCCCAAAGCACCAGTGTCCCGCATATCATGGCCAACAAGTCACCATAGCAGTCCCACTCCATGACCACGCAAGGCCTGAGCAAAAAGCACATATATTAGGCTACGGATGTCAATGTACAAAACGTACACGTACATAAAACAACGTACATAAATAACTTTTAACTAATACAGTGTTAGTTTTGTGGATGATAAATAATTTTACTACAGGAGAACTGAACACTCAAAAGTTCCATTAAGCCCTAATTATTATTACCATTATCACTGGTTATGTTTAATAACAAGCTTCATCATAAGATTAATTTATCGGTAAATCTTCTCATCTTTGAAATATCAATGCTTAGGTAGGTTTTCATGGCAAAAATTATACATTAAATTAATGGGGTTTCATGCACAAATGTCATGGGTAGTAAAATAAAAACCACCCACATACCAAATATTAATAGGTAGCCTATGGTAGGCTATATTATATCACTCATATATAATACACCATAGGAATAATTTAGATTATTGTTAAATATGTGGAAATTCATAAAGGGCACAGGTCTGCTGTGACAAGAGTATTTGCAAACTAATTGTGAAACTGTACTATAGCCTACAGTTTAAATTATGATTTACCAATATATGTTTCACATTAGATTAGATCATTGAAATGGAAACCATACTACAAAGTAGGTATTTTAAGCCAAGTATGAATGAGTATTGAGTGTACGATTTTAGCGCGATCTTGTAGTCTTGTTACTGACTACGGCTGACAAAAATTTTTCTTAGACAGGACTGTTAATTAATAGCCCAACACCCGGTGTCAAATAATGGACCTACATTTTAACGTGGAATCCAAACTTTGCCTCTGAATTACGAACTGGTCTCATTATGAGGATGGTCTTTGGGGATTAACATAGTATTCAATAGTGTGGACTTTGATCTACACAAGAGAACACCACATCCACGGACCATTTCTTACAACTATCCACAATTCATGACCTCCAAGTAGCTGGATTACAGGACGTTGCCACCATCCCAGTGGCTACGAAATACTAACCCTGGTAAACGTATTTTCTGCTCCAGTTTCCCATGCCTGTTAAAAATGCACACATTGTTATCTGGCCCTGCACTGGCTAAGTATCCTCCACTGCCGTTCTGCCAACTAAAAAATATCTGTCCAGGTCCATGTGGCTTTTCTAGCTTGAAAAGCTCCTGTAACAGAGAATTTCTATGAAAATCAGTTAAATGCACAATGCAAGCAACAAACCCTACTCTGTATAATAATATTCTTTGCCTTGGTTTAAAAAACTGATACAACCTTCTAGTATGTTACAATTATTAAAAGACCTAAATAACCCATGTTTTAAAATTACTTATACAGTACAAAATTTGCAAGATATGAAAACTTTATTTCATAGATTAGGAAGAGAGCTAACTACGCTAAAACCTTCTTTGAAATTTGTAAAATTTAATAAGTAAGCTATAAATTAATTTAGGAATTATAAAGCAGAATATGATACCAGTACATATACTTATGAAAATGTGCACAATTTCAACATTAGGCAAAAGGAAAAATTTATATTCCATTTGTTAGAATTGGGAAAACAGTCCAGTTATGACATTTTGGGTCTTAAATGCCTGAACAAATTACCCATGGAGCTTATGCCAGTACTTTATAACACCTTTAAAGGCAATAGTAGTCTGGATTTCAACTTATAGCCTACTCCTATTAAACATAAATAAAACAATATAATTTTCATATTGCTTGATAGCCCATTTTATCTAGTTTAAAAAATGTATAGTTTCATAGCTATAAGTTATAAAGTGAGATTTTTACAGCTATTTATGTAATTGTCTGCGCCAAGGGTCAGAAATAGCCTAGCGGTTATTATAGGGTTAAGGATAAAATAGTATCACTAATATTAAATAATAATCTATAACTATATTATCATGTAAATGTAATGTAAATTATGTTCTTATACATATATATATATATATATATAATTGTATATACATATTATTGGAGATAAAATAGCTAGAAATGACTTCAGCAACCTAAACAAATTTTCCATTGATTTTTTTTCCCGTGGTGCCGCATTATTGGAGTGCAGGTACACTACACTTGAGTATCTGTGTTCGTTTTTTCACTGAGTGACGTATGTTGTGGATTTTAGTTCATGTTGGTGACATTATTTTTAAATGAAAACTTTCTAGTGTGTGCGGGTATTAACTAATGAATTAACAATGGACAACCAAGAACAGTTATGGCATTGGCTAGCTGAAACGGAGGATGTTAATGAGAGTGTCATCAGTGGTGAAGACCCTGATGAACTTGAAATAGATAATATTGTGTTGTTTAAATAATTATCCCTAACCATTTTTTTCAATTATTTTACTATGCAGCAATATTTACTTATTTATTTTATGGTAAACTAGCCAAAGTACCCGTTCTTCACACGGGTTAAAAGGGCTGAAAGGTGTAGGCTCTACTGATTCATTTAAGTTCTTGTTAATTAATTCTTCATTGTTTACAAAATGACAAAACATGAGTGTCTACAACATTTCAAAGTAACATCTGTCAAATATTGGGAGAGGATAAGAATTAATGTAATAGAGACAGTCGTCAGAAAAAACTTAAAATCTACCATTCCGCTATTTCAAATAGTTCACTAATTTCGATCCAGCAGTTTATCTGAAAAATCAACTTTATTTCTTCTTCCCGAACTGTCAAAATATAGTGCAAACGGATGTTGTCATTAGAAAATGTAAACATTGAAACCTAGGACGGTCACGGCAGCTCTTTCTTTTTCTTCCCGAACTGTCAAATTTTAGTGTTCACAGCTGTTGACATTCAAGTAATTTTATGTTTTCATTCTTTGAAAATGTAAACATTGAAATTTAGGACGTTCATGGGGCGTAGCCCAAGGGGATTTTAAGGGAACTAATATGCCTATGTGTTGCATGAGTTTAAGATCTACCTTTTTGTAAAATTTCAAACCGGTCGGTTCAGTATTTTTCACATTTACTTGCCACAACAAACCCACAAACAAACATACAGAAACCACTATAATAATATTCTTTGCCTTGGTTTAAAAAACTGATACAACCTTCTAGTATGTTACAATTATTAAAAGGCCTAAATAACCCATGTTTTAAAATTACTTATACAGTACAAAATTTGCAAAATATGAAAACTTTATTTCATAGATTAGGAAGAGAGCTAACTACGCTAAAACCTTCTTTGAAATTTGTAAAATTTAATAAGTAAGATATAAATTAGGATACCAGTACATATACTTATGAAAATGTGCACAATTTCAACATTAGGCAAAAGGAAAAATTTATATTCCATTTGTTAGACTTGGGAAAACAGTCCAGTTATGACATTTTGGGTCTTAAATGCCTGAACAAATTACCCATGGAGCTTATGCCAGTACTTTATAACACCTTTAAAGGCAAACTCATGAATTTACTAATAAAAAAATATATTTTATAAACTTGAGGGATTCCTGAACAAAAAAAACGGTTATATTGTTCTCTAGTCTTTTTTTGTTTTTAAATAAGGTACGGTAGTTTAATCTTCTTAATTTTAATTAATTTTTTTTGTCTCTCCCTCCCCGTCATATTAGTAATTTCTGCGATGCCATATATTCTAGTTAATGCCTGTCTATTATTTAGTATTGGTGGTTTTAACACTCTGGTGGCACTCCAGTCATGTTGTTTTGTTCATAAAACGCAGTTGGCAGCACATGTGACCTTGAGAAGTGATATACCTTCCCCCTGGAACCTATCAGTATAGAGGCAGCAACCACTTCGGGCTAAACAAATTTTCCATTGATTTTTTTTCCCGTGGTGCCGCATTATTGGAGTGCAGGTACACTACACTTGAGTATCTGTGTTCGTTTTTTCACTGAGTGACGTATGTTGTGGATTTTAGTTCATGTTGTTGACATTATTTTTAAATGAAAACTTTCTAGTGTGTGCGGGTATTAACTAATGAATTAACAATGGACAACCAAGAACAGTTATGGCATTGGCTAGCTGAAACGGAGGATGTTAATGAGAGTGTCATCAGTGGTGAAGACCCTGATGAACTTGAAATAGATAATATTGTGTTGTTTAAATACTTATCCCTAACCATTTTTTTCAATTATTTTACTATGCAGCAATATTTACTTATTTATTTTATGGTAAACTAGCCAAAGTACCCCTTCTTCACACGGGTTAAAAGGGCTGAAAGGTGTAGGCTCTACTGATTCATTTAAGTTCTTGTTAATTAATTCTTCATTGTTTACAAAATGACAAAACACGAGTGTCTACAACATTTCAAAGTAACATCTGTCAAATATTGGGAGAGGATAAGGATTAATGTAATAGAGACAGTCGTCAGAAAAAACTTAAAATCTACCATTCCGCTATTTCAAATAGTTCACTAATTTCGATCCAGCAGTTTATCTGAAAAATCAACTTTATTTCTTCTTCCCGAACTGTCAAAATATAGTGCAAACGGATGTTGTCATTAGAAAATGTAAACATTGAAACCTAGGACGGTCACGGCAGCTCTTTCTTCTTCTTCCCGAACTGTCAAATTTTAGTGTTCACAGCTGTTGACATTCAAGTAATTTTATGTTTTCATTCTTTGAAAATGTAAACATTGAAATTTAGGACGTTCATGGGGCGTAGCCCAAGGGGATTTTAAGGGAACTAATATGCCTATGTGTTGCATGAGTTTAAGATCTACCTTTTTGTAAAATTTCAAACCGGTCGGTTCAGTATTTTTCACATTTACTTGCCACAACAAACCCACAAACAAACATACAGAAACCACCTCTTCTTTATAATATTATAGATTGCACAATTTTCAAATGTAACAAGTGGGTATACCTTGATCATTTGAAAAGTGTGTGCGTAGAAGTGTGTGCGTGTGCTAATTAGATGCATTTGTCAAAGTGTGTTGTCATAGTTAGTTTTGTTATTTCCCTGTAATAGGTTCGATCAAGGATATGTTTTTAATTCATCTAAACAGCTCTTCTTATATACTAAAAATTCAATATAATAGCTCTGGTAATTTCTATGGAAACCTGTTACAAATTTTCATCTTACAAATTGGCAACACTCCCCCCCTCCCATAGCTAAGACATATTTATGTCAAAATTATTTCATTTACGCTTAGGATCAATAACAACGTTGCAACGATGCTTGTACAATAAATAATAACTCTAACTGACTATTGTTAGCTGGTTATTTGTTGTTGTTAGATTGTTAGTGGGGTAACCCCAATTAAAAATACATATATGGACGATAATAATAATAAATCTTTATTGTCATTAAGTAACACATATTACAATAGACAAAGTCATTAAATATTCACAATATGATGAAAACTATTAGCCTTAACTGTGTCACTCATTCTTATATGATATACTAATACAACTTAGGCGAGTATACTTTTTGAAATGTAATACTTTCATATCTAGAAATGTTTCAATGTCTTTACCTCAATGGTAAATATCTCTATTTGTCTTTAGTCTACCTAACTTCCATTTTATATAGTTACTAGGCCTTGCATAGCCTATGCACCATAGTCTACCTGACTAATGATACTGGGAATCTTTTTTGTAATTTAAAGAAGAGCACCAATATTGATAAAATTTGAAATTATTTTAAAATTTATCAGAGATTTGTGTCTCTAGATGAAAGAAAACATGAAAATAAAATGATTTCTTTACCTTCTCATGAGCCATTTATGTAGACAATTCTACTCAAACCCAAAATAAATCGTGCATCTTCAGTGATCTAATATCGTTAAATGTATTACTGTTCAACTCCCGTAAACTGAGAGAGGACTAAAATTATATCCTTTTTACATATTATCAAGAAACTGTTACAAACTGATGCTTGTGGTGTCAGTAGAAACTGAAGAAAGGTTAACTAACATAACAACAATTGGCAGAAGCATAACAGCTAAACTAAATCCAGACTTTTTTTGTTTGTCAATTGGCAGGCTTAGCGTCAGCTGTGCAACTTCAAAGTTTACTAGTTTTTCATATGAAATTTTCATCTAAATTTTGTGGCCATCCCGGGGATCGAACCCGTCACCTCTTGCACCGAAGTCTTGCTAACCGTTAGGCTAGCAGATGTCCAAATCCTGGCTTTAACTGAAACTGAGTGCTGAGAAAAGACTGAAGAAGAGCAAGCGACTTATGAAAGAAGAGTAGGGTAAGCGATGACTTAAACTTCAATAAGTCATATTTTCTATTCGATCCGGAATCGCTAGCGAATTCCGAAGATTTTCTTAGGTATTAAAAATTAATATTCATCTGGAACCAGAGGTGTTCGCCCTCGTTCTTTATTCTTGTTGGAATATGTGTGTATATTTAAATATCGTTGAGTTGAAATTATTTTTGAGAAATTCGATAATACTACATTCTAGTATTATATTTATTATTTTAACTTTAAGTTAGTTACCACCTAACCTAGGTGGTAAGGTGATTTACATAAAACTGTAACAAGCTTAGTTTATGATATTAACAGGTAAGTTTATTTTAATTTTTTTAAGCTTATGTTATTTGGGTAGGTGTCTCATTAATGAAAATAAAATGTATATCTTATATTGATATATTATTAGGCTTATTACAGGTTTGTTAATGATATTGCAGATCGGCAGTCATCTCAAATACCAAGTGGATAACATTCTATTCATCAGTGAATTATCATGCACAGAGTCTTAAGAAATGTAATCAATGCAACCAATTGAACTAAGGGTAACTATTAATTTACTTTAATATTAATGTATCAATATATTAAAATATTTCTATTAAGTTTAGTAAGTATTCCGAACACAGTATTCTACCAATCTATAACTCAAACTCAAATCTCTTTATTTAAGACAGTTACAAACTGCATAATAGCGTCATGACAAAAGTGTTCCTTACAGGAATAATTATTAAAATTAAGATTATATCATAAAAACTGTTCAACAGAGATAGTCTAAATTAGACTAAAAAGTCTTTAATGCTGTAGTAACAGCGTGACAAAAGAAGATTCTTAACCCCTTTGCCAAATTTGTCACGTCTGTTTTAACTTTTAAGGTGCATTGAACAGCTTTATGCCATTATAAAAGAGGTGGTTTTCAAAAAAACAAGTTTTGTGCTTCAGGATATCTATATCAAGCCGTCTTCTCAAACCGTAGCAGAGGGAGCGGGTTGAATTTTGAAAAAGGTCAAAATGTTTCCTGACAAATACTACGCAGTTCAAGATATATAAAGATGGGAAAGTGAGAATTCTATTGTTGACAAAAAACGATTTACAAGAAAATGTGCGGTGCTTCTTAAAAATTATTCGAATCGCTCTCTTTTGTAACTTAAAAACGCGTTTTGAATTTTCACATTCAAAACCCCAGATTGCAACAGCGTATGAAAGATAAGGGAAAAGCAATCCATAGTAAGCCACTAAAAGAACTTCTGCATCCAAAAAGGTGGCTAAGTTTCGCAATAAAAATATGCCAGAACTTAGCTTTTTGCAAACGGAATCAACATGAGAAGTGAATTTTAACTGGTTGTTAATCTGCACCAGAATATGAAATATATATGAAATCGACCTTAGACTTACTTTTTTTTACTTAAAACCCTTTAACAATTTTTCTGTCCGCAGATGAACCCAATTTTGACGTTTCGTACGATTTTAGGCTGAATTATGACACTCTCAAACCATACCACCTATAGCTAGGGAATCGGGGTTCTGGGCGGGGAAAAAATCACTCAAATACGCTTATTTCACTCTCTTATAACATAAAAAATAAAATCACCACGGAACACAGTATTTCCGACGTTTTTTAATGTTTTCTGGACCAAAATAAGGCACCCTCCAAACACCAGTCAACCTTGTTGTCTACAACAATCGAAGTTCTGAGCTCTGAGAAACGGGAAATATTTGGGAATCAGAAATATTTTAGGGAATTTGGGATTTAAAATATTAATTTATTGTTAACAGTAGATTCTCGTGATTAACAATTTTGAACTGGAAAAGCTTGTTTGATTGGAGATCTTAGGCGTAAAGTTAAGTTGATGTCAAAGATTTGTTATTCACTTTAAATTAATTTAACTTAATTTTATCAAACTGAATGAAAAATTAATTAGTTGGGAATGTTCTCAAACAAAGAAAATGGCGCAACAAATCATCAACTGAGTTCAACTATCTTTAATATTAGTTCATTTTATTGTCAATCAGCTGATTACTAATCCGTTAGTCCTTCAGCCCATGGTAATTAGGAATATACAAAGAGGTACAACAAGTACAGAAACTACTTCTAACCAGTGACATATTTGTTTATTTACATAAATAATTGAAGAATATTTATTTTATAATTGGTTTGATTTCTAAAATATAAAAATTCTTGTTTCCTGTAATTATCCTGTTTAGATGTCAATGCCTGGTTGTTATGTGTTAGACTGTCAATTAAAGTAAATGGGGTATCTGCCGTATCATTGAAAAATATATCTAATTGTAAAAGTTGTATAAGGGCGACCAATAAACGTTGCGTTACATCGTAATAGACAGGATATTGCCGACAAACAGCGCTCTGCCGAGTTAAGTTATTTATTGATATTATAAACTATTATTTACGAGATAAAAATATCAATAAAGATCCTAACTTAACTCCGCAGAGCGCTGTATGTCGGCAATAAATCGGATATTACGATGGAATGCAACGTGTTTTAGTCACCGACGTACAGCACTCTGCGGGGTTAAGTTAGGTTTTTTGGTATTATAAAATATATTCAACGACATACAAATATCAATAAAAAACCTAACATAATTCCGCAGAGCGCTGTATTTTGGCAATATCTCGGATATTACGATAAAATGCTACGTGTACTAGTCGTCGACATACAGCGCTCTGCGGAGTTAAGTTAGGGTTTTTGATAGTATAATATATATTTAACGACATAGAAGTATCGAAAAAACGTAACTTAACTACGCAGAGTGCTGTATGTCGGCAATATCACCTATGTCATCATGTGATATATGCGTAATAACTACAATAAAATATTGTCAAAATATTATAATAATCATAATAATAATGATAATTTCATTAAAGAATATAATATTAGTAATCATTATTATATATATTCATAATATAATAATATGAATCCCATAATTACATCGCCATAGTGAAGTGATATTATGAGGATTAGGTGCTCTGTGGAATAATGTTTCATTATTACTCCTCAATCCTCAGCTAGTCAGCTATTTATCAGCGTTGTTAAAATCTCTGCTAAAATAAGACTTTTATAACCCGGATTCTCTTAAAATATCCCGTTTCTCTCTAGCTAAAACCAGAACCTTAGACAAAAAATCTCTGATCCCTTAATTAATATCCCTGATTCTTTAATATTTCCCGTTTTCCCCGCCTAGAAGCCAGATGCCTACCGGCCTCAATGTTGATTGGATGTTACAGAGTGTTGTATTTCGGTCCAAAAAATATTAGAAAACGTCGGAAAAACTGTGTTCCATGGTGTTTTTATTATTAATTATTTTATTAGAGAGTGAAATAAATGTATTTGAGTGATTTTTTCCCCGCCCAGAACCCCGATTCCCGCCGATCCCCTAGCTAGACGGTATGGTTTGAGAGTGTCGAAACGTCAAAATTGGGTTCTTCGTCAATATTTACCTTAAGTTTTTATTTACAAATTTATCTGTTTACTATCAGTAAGCCCGTCCTTTGTTCGGGCTGTAGGAATCTCATAAAGTTTAATCTTAAAGGAATTTTTTTTTTCTTGTTTTGTTTTTTTATTTTTTTTTTTTTCTTTGTTTGTTTTTTTTTAAATTTTTTTTTTTTTCTTTGTTTTTTAATTTTTTTTATTTTCTTTTTTTGTTTTTAAGTTTTAAAGAAGGGGTAGATCATCAAACCAAAATGTAAACCTGAATCCTAAACAAATCAATACAAAGAAATAAATCAATAGGTACCCAGCTTTGTTATTATTAGTTATACTTTAAAATAACTTTTTAATATACTGTAGTATGATTTTGAAATGAGTTTAAATCAATGACCAATATAAACTAACTAATATTGATTCAACAGCTGTTTGTTTTTCTTTCTATTAAATCTTTAAACTACAAAGACAGCTGATTATTACGAGTAGGTTATTCATTTTAAACTGAAGCAAAATGTTATGAATATCGCGTAAAAAGTGGGTTTTTAAATATTTACTTTTCAAGGGTCGGCGGACAATTTTAAGCCTTTAAAAACCTTCTCTGGAATGTAGAGAATGTATAAAATAAGTTTCATTGTTATCAGTTCTCCCGTTTTTTCGAAGAAGACGGCGTAAAATGCCTCCTGGAGCGTCACAGACAAAAATTGAGATAAGACCGGTTTCGGCTTCTCTAACGCACGAAAAGTAAAAATAACTAAAAAATGAATAATTCTGAGCAATGTACAGACAAAACTCTAATTTTATTTTTATAGATTGTCAACGGTATTCAGCATATTCACAAGCAATGCTCAGAGAAAAAAACTATGTATGATTATGCATCTAAGAGTAATATACAGAGTGGGTTTTATGTCCCAGCACATCTGGGTATAATTTAAATAGTCTGAGACATTAATGTGAGACATTTGCCTTATAAGTTTTTAACACTTATTTTTCTTTTTCAGGTTGTTAAAAAATTTGCCCTTTTTAGCAAAACGGGGCAACTAAATATTTTCAAATGTAAACCCGTATCTGTGACCATAATTTTCAAGGAAATAAAAAAAATCAAATGGTGGAAACTAGAGGCCTTTACGTTGCCCCTAACAAAAATTACAGCCATTTCAATAGAAGCTTCAATAGTCTAGTCTTTTCAAACATTGTAGAAGTGGCTCATTTGACAGCTAACTAAGATTACCATAAACATTGTTTTGGACTCCACATTAAACTGTAGGTCCCTTAGATATGCCATTGTTTTGGACTAATAATTATCAAAGGAACATGTCAGCCTTATTCAGTAACAAGACAACAAGATCACGTCACAATCACCTTTCATTTCTCAATCATACTTGGCTTAAAATACCTACCTAGATATTTTAATTAATAGGTTACCATGTCTTCCCAAGAAGGCGGATATACCGAAGGGGGAATAGCCAGCAAGGTCTCCTGACATTAATCCTCTTGACTACTTCTTTTGCGGCTACTTAAAAAACTTGGTGTACCAAACAAAGCCAATAACTGACATTAAAAACTTAACTGAGAGAATTTTGTACTTGTCTCACACCATCCCTAGGGAATCTTTCTTGAACGCTGTCTCAGATTTTTATACATGGTTGCACACTGTCAAACAGCTAAAGGTGAACAGTTTGAACACCTGCATTAAAACAGGTAACTTTTTTTAAATTGTAACTTTATTATTATAATCTTTATTCTGTTAAATGAACCTTGTCAATATTTCCACGACGTTTCCAAAGATGAGGGTTTTAAAGCTTAGTTCTATTGAAATGGATGTAGGTTTTGTAAGGAGCAAAGTAGAGACCTCTAGTTTACACCATTTGATTTCTTTTTTTATTGAAAATGGTCACAAGATGTGGGTTCACATTTAAAAATACTTAGTTGCCCTCTTTGCAAAAGGGGAGCGATATTTGTAATAACCTGAAAAAGTAACAAAAAGTGTTATATAAGGTAAGGCTAAGGTCTCATATTGATATCTCAGGCCGTTTAAATTAAGCTATATCCAGCTGTGCCGGGACATAAAACTCACTATGTATACTGAAATACCCCCACCGCAGCAGACCTGCGTACTCAGCGAATTTCCAAATCAATAATATATGACAAGTTTTATCAATATCTGTCGATAAATATGAGAGTTATTTGTCTATTCTCCATAAGATTAAATGGGAAAGAGTATGCAGGTTTGCTGCTGTGAGGAACACAGAAAGTAGACATTTTTAGCATAAAATATTTTTACTTTGACCATTTATACCAAGTTTCATAAGCATCTGTCCATAAATAAAGGAGTTTGTCTATTCTCCATATGATTAACATGGGAAGGAATATGCAGGTTATCGTGTTCACAGACACACACACACACACACACACACACAACAACACATGTGTAAATATATATATATATATATATAAACATTTCTTAAAAATTTTTATAAAAATTAACTTGAAAATGGCCTTTAAAGGTTGAAACATGTTGTTAAAATAAAATAATGTTTGTCAAGGATATTCAGTTAATTATTTTAACTTTACTTTATATATATATATATATATATATATATATATATATACATATATATATATTTATTATTTAATTAAATGAACTTGAGCTCCCTTTAAACATTTCATTTGTTACATAATACACAAAAACATACATATAAATAAATAATATATATATGTGTTTTTTTTTCGTTTTATTAATGTTCACTAATAGGGTTACTATTAATATTATTATATTGAAAATGAATACCATAGTACCCTTGCATTCGCTAAAAGTAACACATATAAGTAAATGCATGTGCTGAGGCTAAGAATGTTCAATTGGCATTCTAAAATAACATAACAATGGACAATAAAATGATAATAATTATAAGGGCAAAGAAACATGAGGCGGTTTTTCAGATTTTTTATCGGAAGCTCCACATATTCCAAAGCAGCGAAGTTTTGTAAGGAGTATGCGGGGGTCAAATGCTTTACTGAAATCTAGGTAAATGCAGTCGACCTGAGAAGATTATGGCTTCATTATGAAGTCTTGAATAACTAATAGATTAGTAGCAGAAGAACGACTTCAAAGAAAACCATGTTGCTCCAGTAAGATATATTGGCCAAGTTGAAAGTGCAGGCTGTCAAGGACAATACTCTCAAATCCTTCGCAAGTGCGGGCTGGACAGCGATTGGTCTGTAGTTTCGAATATTGGTCCTGTCACCATATTTAAAGATGGGTGTCACAAAACTACGCTTTAAGATGGATGGAAAAATCCAGCTGATAGAAGTTCCTTGAAAAATATGTAAAGATGGGGAGCGGTATTTCAGAATGGCGGGAGGAATGCCATCCGCATCGAATCCTTTATTGGGGTCTGGCTCCATTAGCTTGGTTTAAATATCGATAGCAGTAGCTTCAGGGTCAGTCTATCCAAGGATAGATGAATGGTGCAGGGAATTGCTGAGTTATTCTTCTGTGCATTGACATAGGACCAGAAGGATTTCACGTTTGTTGGGACACTATTCTTTCCAAATGCAATGATCAACATCGCATGGCTAATTCCATTCTTTCTCTCTGAAATTGCATATAATCGTTCATGGATAAAGATATATTATACTGCTTGTGAAGAATTTCCTTCTTTATAACAGCGCTCTTCAATGCATTAGTGAACCAGGGGGGATTTTTTTATCGGAAGGTCTCCTAAATTGTGAGCTTGACCTTATTGACGAGTCAAGAAAAGCACAGAACGTATTAAAGGACTCTTCAGCAGAGTCAGGCTAGTTCAGGATTGGGAAATCCCTGGTAAGGAGACCTCCTAAAACAGTGTTAACATTGCAGCGATGGAAGTCATAAAAATATCTTGGAAAAGAAGACGGCAGCGGAGAAGAGACATTCAGAACAAACTCAAGTGCAGGATGATGTCTGTCTTCATTTAGGAGGGGATCAACAGCCCTTTGAAACCTCAAACTGGAGTACGATGAAAATATCAAGTCGAGACAAACACCTCCCGCATTGACAACTTTGTTAACTTGTTTGAAGTTGCTGGCAGGGAAGCCAGCTACATGACATAACGAGAAGAAACATTAACATTTGGTGAATCATGGATCGATCAATCAATATGTGGCAGGTTGAAGTCGCCCATCAGAATAGTGTGAGTTTGGTTATCAACAGAACTCATGACATCATCAACTAAATCACAAAACTTAGAGTAGACAACGAGCGGTTGACTGGGGTGGGTGTATACATTTCTTTAGAGAATTTAAGTTGTATATAGCTTGCACAGGTTAAACAAGCATTCAAAGTGCCTTTAATGGATGGCATGATTTGAGTACAGTGAATATTTTGTCTTATTGCTAAAAGAGTTCCTCCTCCACCACATTTACAACTTGATTCAGATGATCTATTACACCTAAAAACTGAGAACTCCAAAATGCCAAGTTCGCTGTCACAAATGTTAGGTGAAAGACAGTGGCGTAGTGCTAAAAAAAGCTGTGCCGGAGCGGTCCTTCCCAGGAAGGCCATTACTCTTGGGGGGGGGGTAATGGGTAGTCAAAGTCTGCAAGTTCCTGCGTCATTGCGTGGTCAAACGCGTGGAATTGTGTACAATGTTTATCTATTTAAAGAAGAATTACATAAACCGAAGTTTAATTTTGCTAAAGCGACTAGTGATGCTCCTGGGGTATCTGTTGTATTCATGCAAAGTATTGCAGTCGAAGGCAAACGGGCCCCTTTTTAGTAAGGGTTCGCCTTCTTTTTTAACCCAAACTGGCGAGTGCAGGTCGAGGAAGAAGAACATATTTTGTAGATGAGTTTACCCACCACAAAATACGGAGGAAAATCCTCAAATTTTATTTTGTAAAAAACACCGCAACTTCATCGAAATTAAAGGCTGTACGTTTTGTAGGAAGAGGGTGTGTTGAAATAAATATGTTAGACGGAGATTAAAATGAATAGGATTTAAATGGTTTGAGTCTGAAAATACAAATAATCTCAACAGTTCTTAATCAGCCTCAAGTTTGTTGTAAAAATAAATATATTTTTGAATTAAAAAACTAGATACACTGTACTATAAAAATATATATAGTCTTCAAGTAAGCCCTAGTGTCTGATTCTGGTGTTACGATGTTGTTAGGTTAGGGATAATGTAAAACGCCTAAAATTGCCTCGATATTGCGTGTTGATAATGAAATGATTCGAGCGACTCGCTTACCTACCACGCTCTATAAATAGACAAAGTACAAAAGTATAAAAATCTGAGCTTCGGCTGCACGAGCTGTGCCGGAGCGCCGCTCCGGCTCTAAAAGCTGTGCTGGAGCGGCGCTCCGGACCGCTCCGGCTCCACTACACCACTGGTGAAAGATAAGTCTCCACTATAGACACAATGTCGTAAGAACTATATGCTTTTTTACTTTTTTTTTTTTTTTTTTTTTTACTGAAAGGGGCGGATTACTCCCAAGGAACTTCAGCCGTAGCGGCTTTTTGCGCACCCCTGTGTGGGTTGCGGCATTATCACATAGCGAAAAGCCATTGGTGATTGGCGGGATTTGAACCCGGGACCTTGGGCACCAAAGCCCCGCGCTCTACCCCTAGACCAGCGCGCTCCCCCTAACTATATGCTATAGATTGGGCTGAAGAATTCAGTTTGGTCCTTAGACCGTTTCTGTAAATAACATGCAAAGTTTGGGCTTTTAGTTATTAGGCTTGATAGTTTTTTGGAACATTCATGATTGAAAGAACATTGTTCTTGAATTTAATCAGCAAGTAACTCCCCACAAAACTAACTAACTCCTTGTTAAAAGATTTGCCCTTATCCAACTCCACATATAAGCTCTTGAGATACTTTTGTTCCTGAGGGTCCTATCTCTGGAAACCTTTAGAAAAGAAAACAACTATTTATTGGCTGTAAATGTGTTAACGGGTGAGAAGTTAGAGACAGTTTGACATGCTCACTTTCAATGGTCTTGGGTTTCCATTAAGTTTGGACCCAACACCAAAGCACCTAACTCCCAAATCATCATACCAATGGTAGCAAAATCAAAACAAATCGGTAACAAGGCCAAGATCCTCTTTTATCCCATTGTCAAGAGAAGGGCTTGATGACTCAGGAAGACCATAAATCATGATATTGGTCATTCAAATATCATGACATTGATGAGCACTTAGTGGCGTAATAATCAAAGGTCTAACCTGAATAAGTAACATGCTAGGTGCAAAACAGTTCCGGGCTAATCCTAGGAGATGGTTTAGTGGGGGTGAGTGCTACACTACCAAGTTAAGTATTACCAACTCCTCCCTACAAAAAGGTCTTACATTAATAAAAGTTGTTTTCATCTTATTTCATTAATAAAATTTAAAATTCTAGTTTATATGGTGGGATTAAAATTGAAAACTATGATTTATGCCAAAATATTTAATGTTATGTTCCTATCAGTAAGGACATACTTAAGGAGTGCTGAGAAGGAAAATAAACTTTGTTATGTTTTGTGAAATAAATTTTAATACTATATAGGGTGAAGACATATATACAGATCATCTAAACAGAACAACAATATATATTACGTTCTCTATAATACATTATGATGGGATATGCCGGATGATTTAGGTACTCCTCTTGTACAGTCGATTATAGAGCCACTTTTTGCTCAGAGAGTTGGAAATCTTCTCACGCATCGCTTCATCATACATTTCGTACTCAGATACATCTGGTCCTTGCGGTGACCCCATTACAATAGGCTCCTGGAACTGTTAGGCAATAGATGACACAAAAATTTCCTTTGCAAAGATTTTGCTTGGGTTTTTAATCACTCATACAGTTTTTTAAATATTTTTTTTAATTTCATCTGAAATGGTGAAGGTAGGTATTTTAAGGCAAGTACGAATGAGAAATAAGTGGAAGATAATTGGCTCCAACGTCCGTAGGACCATCTTTGAAGTTTTTCTCAGAATAAAATGTCAAATTTCAAAATGAACCATTATCATTCAATTGTTATCTTGTAGTACATATATATTGTATTAACATATCTCAAGATAATAAGAGGTTAATAAACCCCAAAGTCATTTGAATAACTTAGACCTGACGATGAATAAAGATCTTTTTCACTGTACATGCGAAATTGAGGATTAAGTGAGGCTGATAAAAATAATGGTGCTAACATATTTCCAAACTCACCGGAGGTAGAGGAGAGAGTTTAAAGTCAATTCTTTGTGCTTGATGATATGGATTATTGGTGACGGTGACTCTCATAGTCTGGGGTTGGTATCCGTCTTGCTGCGCCGTCACCTCGTACTGTCCCGGCGTCAGCAACCGGTAGAAGTCACCTTCGTGGACTGAACAAACAAATGACAAGGATAGAATCATGAGGTTATGCACGTGTTGAACAGTCATTATTAAAACTGGTGGAATAGGTGAATTACATTAAGCTTCTTAGTGAACACATTTGGACAACTAAATCCACCCCGTCAGATAAAAGAATATGCATCAAACTTTAATGACACTATGAACACACTTCCAGATAAGAAATCGGCAACATCAAAACACAACAGTCTACTAAAAACTGCTTATGAAGGTATAATGTTTGGAATTACATTTTACATTACCTTTATGAAATGGTTACGTATCCAGGTACTTCAAGCCAATTTATGAATGAGAAATTAGGGTAAGATGATTAAGGCTCAAGCTTGTAGTTTTGATACTGACTAAGGCTGACATTTTCCATAGACGGACGGGGCTGTTAATTAATAGCCCAACAGCCAATGGCATGGACCAACAGTTTAACGTGGGATTTGAACCACAATATTGCCTTAGAGTTACGAACTAGTCTAATTATGAGGGTAATATTTGCGAATGAACATAGTATTCAATAGTGCAGACAGTAATCCACACTAGGGAATATCGTACCCTCCGGCCATCACTTATAAAATATTCACAATTCATGACTTCCAAGTACCTGGATTACAGAACAAGCTACCGTCGCCAAAGTTTTGATTGCCAAATTGATTGGGGTCAGGTTCAATGTTACCTATTTTTGTTTTATGTTTTTTACCTACGTTTTTTTTAAACTCAATAACATGAACATCAATAAAAATGCTCCATCACAAGTCAGCTTTTGGTCAACAACTTTTGGATGTGATTAATAATGCCATTTGAGTTTATGTTCCAGTGTTATTATGATCTCACGAAACATGCTTTTTTACTGTTTATGTTTAGTGGTGCCCATATCCAATTGACACTTAAAGCACTGCTGTTTGGTTAAAATTACAAATGTTACATTTAACAAATTTCCCATAGGGAAGAAGCTATTACTGTATCCAGTAAGGCCGCCCTTAGTATGGATTGCATGATTTAGTATTAAAAAGCAAATGTAAACAAATAAATAAGAAATAAACTCTAAACATCATTATTTAGTCATTTTAAAATAGATAAATTAGACTAACTTAGAATGTTTTATTATTTATTAGTAAATTTTTTTATATGTTAAGAAAAAATGTTTTATGAAAAATCGATGATCAATGTAAACATATGTTGATTTTAATTTAATAGCTAGTTATTTATTTCTGTTAAATTAGGTACTTTAAAAGATCACATATTCAGTAAAACTTGTGTAAAAACATGTGCCTAATATCGCTCAAAAGTGGGGTTTTTAGAGCTCATTATTTGATTTTAATAGGACGTAGGTCAGTTTAAAGAATACAAAAACCCTTTTCAAAAGGTATGGAATAAAGAAAAGTTTTATGATTGTAGATGCTCTGATTTTCATGGAGAAACTACATCAAAAATACCCTTTTTAGCGATATATATAGAGTGTGTCTGAACTTTCTACCGACCTCTCTAGATATTGTTGTTCCTGGACCATAGACTAGCCGAAAGATAAAAATACATACATAAAAGAATTCAAAAACTCAAATTTTATCCGCATAGCCACCATTTTGTTTTTTACATAGAATATTTTGCTTGAGAACAGGTTTTATAACTAAATGAAATTTTGTATGTAGCTTTATCACCTAAATACCTAATTACAATTTTTTTTTAAATTGTCATTTTCAAAATGGTGGCTGTCTAAAAAATTAAAATGTATATAAAGTATCTCATGATGAAAAAATTAACAGTTATTTGTACTATTTATCTATATAATTCAACTTTAAACCTAAAGACGCCAAATTTAAGGAAATCAGTGCATAAATAACAGAGAAAATTTGTTTTAAAGAAGATGTTTTCTGTCAATATCAAGTATTAACATATGAAATCATAGTCAGTGAAGCACTTTGATCAGCCATTTAAAGTTGTTACCATAAAACAGCTGATCAATTCATTGTTAAAATATAACAGTTTCCTGGTATTTTTAGCGAATTTATAGGGAAAATTTTTTATAAGATTAAGGACCATGTTATTTTTTATTTATTAGAGACCAAAAACAATAGTCGTTAAAATTTTTTATATATATATATATATAGTTAAATATATATTTATTATTGTGAACACGATAACTCTCGTAAAAATGTCCAATAGACCAAATTTGTAAACGTGTATTCTACAAATGCGAGTTCGTAAACCAACATTCGGTCAATAATTTTGTTTTTGTACAAAATTTTTTTTGCGTTTTTCACATGTAATAAAAATTTTTTTATATCACCTTAATAGCTAAAAAACTACACAATAGTTTTAAAGTTTTTCTCTATCTCCAACGGTTACCGAGATATAAATCTAAACACAGTACATTTTTATCACAATGTAATCTATAGATAAGGAAAAATTAATATTTTATTATCCCAATTTTTTGGTAAAAGAATATTTAGCTTATGTTGAGGTTATAAATGCTTAAAATTATAGTTTATGTGTTTATCATGCAGCACCTATACTCTTTTATGTAATCAAAATAGAATAGCAAACATTTATAAAATGTTGATAAAGTTGGTATAAATGAAAAAAAAATGTTTTTGTACATTAAATATCAGTGTTTAAAGCAAACCAGCACACTCTTTAGAAATCATGGAGAATAGGTAAAAAATTGTTTCGACAGATTTAAAAACTTGTCTTTATTATTATTTTTGATTAAATTTCGAGTACAGTGACGGGTTTTCTTTTTCTGTATTTTTTTTGTTAATCAGCATGCTGATTTTTAGTGAATATTTTTTTAACACTTTCAGTTTTTAAATTTTTTGATAAATGGTTAACCATTTTTACTAGGCGAGTTGTTTATTATTTAAGCATAATTTTACTCGAATAATGATTTTTTAACAATGACATTCCTCATTTATTATGAATTTTCTAAAGAAATAATTCAGTATCAAACACCCTTTGTATGTATACAGTCAAAATAGAATAATCTGAGATTTGAATCAATTCAGATATTCTTTACATATACAGTGGAACTTGGTTATAACGTCATTGAAGGGACCGCACAATTAATGACGCTATATCCGAGTGACGCTATAAAAGAGGTTACATAATTTTAATTTAAAACCGAGGAAAAATAGGGAAACACATTTTTTACATGAAATTACGACATTTAATGAAGGTAATTTGAAATACACCGTAAGTTTATGTTTATGACTGACTGACTACTCTACTATATAAACAATCGAATTTGAAAATATTGCAATGAAGTTCGGCTTGGTGAATTCAACTGTTGGTTCGATTTTAAAAAACAAGCCCGAACACTTGTCTGCTATCTTACGTCCCTCCTCACACGCTCTTATAAATCACGCCTTTTCTTCAGCAAAACCTTTCTCTTAACACTTGCCATTATTTTTCAATACTGTATTCGTAAATTAAAATAACGAAAAACAAACTGTAAAAGACATACACTGAACTAACGATATCTACACGAACTGTAGGTTCGTACGAACGGCATCACAGTGCTTTGATGCGACGTGAGTCACTGACACTGACCTTGATGACCGGCGACAGCGGATATAGGGTAGGGGAGGGGGTTGGGGTGGTTAGCGGTAAGACAGCAATAAAATGCCGTTTCTAAAAATAGAATGTAGCTAAACAATAGCCGTAGCCCTCACGTTGCACCACCGACCGAATTTTTTCTATTTAGCTATATGTTGCCTTGATCTCGGCCCGATTTTCTTGACGTTATATACGAGGTTTGAGAATTTACTAACGATATATCCGAGGTTTTTTCCTATGTAAATACATATAGTTTGGCGGGACCTAAAAATAAATGACGTTATATCCGAGTTGACGTTATGGCCGAGGCCGCAATAACCGAGTTGCACTGTAGTTCAAACACACATGAGCAGCAGTGATGGGGGCGACGCTTTGACCTGATTGGCTAAAAAATATAGTCTGATTTTATTTCTGTCTTCAATATCATGTAGCCCTCAAGGGACAAATCACAATTTTACCGACGCTTCCCTCCCCCATGAAGTCAATTCTCATCTCGCCATGGCTCCGAAAAAGTCTCGCTGTCGATGTTTCTCATACTTAATCAGACTCTCAATTAGTCAATGCCCCAGTGCCAGCTCTTTCTCTCAAGGTTATTGTATTAACATAACTTCACACTAATTGCAGTGTATTTAAATCTCTCTCCCCTCACAAACTGAGTTATTAACTGTGTCATCGCCTTGTCGCGTACCTCGTGAGCGGCAATGAGCCGCCCCAGTGTTGTCCCTCAACAGCAACCCCTTATTTTCATCGCCCCCTTGTGGTCGGTGATACCCTCTTGTGTGCGCACACATAGCCAGCGTCAGTCCCTCATCACAGCCCAAGTCCGGTGCAGCCGCAGCCACAGACGCCCTGAGGTCTCCGTGGCTGACTTCCCACATCCAAAGGTCCATGGTCTACGCTACGGTCCTCTATCTCAACCCATACACCCCATGAAACAATGGTGAGTCACTAACTCATTCCAATTTGTGTGTCTACATTGGTGCGTGTCTGCTTGTCTCTCTCTCTTTCTCAAAGTTTCGCGGTCCTTATCGTGTCATTTCTTAAGTTAAATTGTCCTATAAGTAAAGTGAAAATCCGAACCCGGAAATCCTAACAAATCTGAACATTGAACGTGTTCTTGGGAAAACAAAAGAAATGAAATAGCCGTAAATTAAAAAAAAATTGATTTAATCACTCAAATTTATTTTTCAAGGTTTAACACAAAAAAGTACTATGCAAGATTCAAAATAAACATAAGTTTTTCACTCGGACGTAATTCCAAGCCAGCGTCGCATGAACATCACGTTATTCGGCTATTAGCAATACGCACTAATCAGCAGGTAAACACTCATTAGGCAGTAGACAGACGCAATACCTATCCTAGTAGGGGTGGGGGTGGGGGTGGGGAGAGTGATTTATTTTTAGAACTTGCTCGCCTAGAAACAATGAGATGTTACAGGACTTACAACCTCCTGCCAAGGTCTCTGCTCTTTCGAACACTAATTCACCCAACCTCGCTTACACAGCGCTTAGCACGAATACAGTGACGAAATAAGTGTGTAATATTATTTCCCGGGAAATCCAAACAGGCTTCAGCCCCAATTAGTTCGGATTTGTGGGATTCCACTGTATACTATGCATTTTTTGCTAATTTCTACGCTGAGATTTATTTCCTCTCTCACCCACAGACTCTGTTAACTCAAGGATTATTGAAAAAATAATTTTTCCTTAATTAGGTATTTAGGTGATAAAGCTACACTCCAAATGTCATTATAAATATACGTTTCCAAATTAAAATATTCTATGTAAAAAAAATTAGGTAAATGTTGAGTTTTTGAATTTTTTAATATGATATTTCCGCTTGTCTATGGTCCAGGAATAATATCTGGAAAGGTCAGTAGAGTTTAGGGACACTCTGTATAAAGACAGGCAGATACATAAGCTGTAAACAGATAAACAAAATTAAAAAAGACCCATTGAGACTTTTCTGGGATACAAAACAACAAGAAAATGATTCCATTCAAACAAGGTTTTGAGGTTACTAAAGTACTTTTTACTTAATATTTACCTGCCAAATAAAGTTGATTAAAGCGTTTTTGTTTTTTTCCCATTCTTGTTCCAGATGCTCTGCTTTGGGATATTTATCACAGCCAAGTTCCAAAGTTATTTCAAAATCATTGGAAGACAAATAATTGAAATCCTGCATCCCTAAAAAAGAACCTCATTAACTCAATTAAAAGAAATAGAACTTGCTTTTGTCTATTCTAAATTGTAAATTTATTTACACACTAAAAAGTAAAATATCAGTAATTTTGAATCAACCTCATTTAATCAATTATTACCACTCTCAACAAATATAGTAGAAAATCTCAAAGTAACAGTAAATCACACCAGTAAGAAGTGTAACTTTAATTTTAAAAATCAAGTGGGCGAAGACAAATACAACAACTAAACAAGAACGATAAAAACAAACAAAACAAAAACATACAACAATAACACATCTTAGTTTAATTATCAATGTTTATAATTAAACTAAGATGTGTTGTAGTTTTTTCATAGGTTGGCTATAAAAATCTTGCTTGTGTCAATATTACAATTTTTAATAGATTTTTTAAATCAGATGTGCTACATTGAGCACAAAAAGGCCTGCAACTCATCACCAAACAAAGGTATGAGACAGACTAAAGGTCACTTAACCTCAATCACCATATCTCCCTCACTACTGATACCCTAAACAACAGGTACTCTGAGTTTCAGACTGATATATTACAAATTCCATGTTGTAGAAACTTAAAATAAAAAGTGAGCTCACCCCTCGACCATCCGCAGGTTAAGGTACATACTTTATGTATTGGTATCAGACTGACACAAATTAAATTTCAATGAGGTTTATATAATCGATAGGACACTAAAATTTATGTACCTCCTTCAATGCTATACCAGGCAGCTCCGTTGGTGATACCTCCTTGTTTGCCAAAGTTGTATCCACCATCACCGCAGCCAGGTCTATCCACCAGTGACATATCCGCATGGTTGGTAGCGTAGGTTTGTGCAAGATGTCTATGACAAAGTGGAATAATGTTCACACAGTCATCAACATTGAATCGCTAGGGCTTTAGGTTTGAAAATAGTCCCATACATGGGGTTATTTTCACACATTTATAATACAAATTTCACTATGTACTGCAACGGATAGTAAGACAGGTTGACGATATCTCCAGTATATTTCAGTGTAATAATGTAATGTTTAAAGTGGTACTAATAATGATTTGTTGCATCACAATTAATTGTTATCTTATATATAAAGTATCCATTGTTGCATCACAGTTATAAACGAAAAATCAAACACAGATTATACACTCATAATTGCGCTCATTCAAGACAATGTTACCAAAGAATTTTAATAAAGTTAATTTAGAATTTAAAAAGGCTATTTATGAATTTTTTCAACCGAGTATTACTCCCGCTACACAAAGAACAGTTTCAGATGATTTTTGATATGCTGACATTTTAATCTCACAGGGGCTACATAAAAAATCTTGACTCGTGTTAAGGGGTATCCAAAAGTAGCAGTTCTATGTTACTAGATCCTATAGTTCTTTCTGCCTTTTGTACAGTATCTTCTAGTGGCCAAATTTTCATTCCCCACTAAAAAATCTTTACAATTACAATATCTATACAATTTTTTAAACCGTGTTATACAATGAGTTGGGTAAAAACAGTAAAATTTACTCATTATTGTGATATACCCCTGAACTGGTAAAACAAATTATAGTGGTTTTATATAACCTTTTATAACCCCAGTTTAAGATAAATTGTTAAACTACAACAATGGTTTCAGCACTGGTTGCGCCACGATCATGTAGATCGCCAAGGTGAATATCATGGTATTTTTGATATAAACGGATCAGTCTGTTGGACGTTGTCATGAACTGTTTATAACCGTTTGAGAGTTGTTGATTGAAGATCGATATGTAGTGAACAATATGTTCAATGTAGGATGTGAATAGAGGTCTTAAATATTAATTTTAAGTATGTACGGTAATAAATGACAAATTATCAAATCAGTAAACAATTTTTCAAAACAAAAGGGTGAAATAACTGTGAAATAAAAGCGGAGGAATGTATTTCCAAAATATTTCGAGTTTGGATAGAAAACTTATTCATTGTATTTGCGAGCCCTTCAAGTCGCCTGGAATAGATAGCATTCTTCCGGCACTATTCCAAGAGGGAAAGAGGGAGATACTGTCCTACCTCTTAGGGGTGATGAGATGTAGTTTAGCAACTTATCTTTTGCTTTTCAGTCCTCATTCTGTATATAACACAATCAGTTGACCTTGGGCTAAAAATAATCGTATGGAAAATTTTGTATATGATCAGTTCCAACAATTGATGTTGGCTACATACCCTAAACAACATCTATCAATAATGGACGCCGTTGCTCAGTGCCAGCCCGGAGGATTCACATACAGATGGTGATGAGTTCGATCCCCAACCATGGAGACCATATTTTTGTTCAGTTTATGTAAATAAACATTTTATTTTAACTATATAATTTGTGTTTACATTGAGTACATAACAAAATGTGTTTTAATTTAGCTAAATGACTTATTACTTAAATGACTTATTTAAAACAGTAGAACCTCTAAAACTCGGCACAATGTGGACTTAAAGGTTGCCGAGTTCATGGATGTCGAGTTTTAGGGAACTTATATAAAAATAACTAAGGGTTGAATAAAAACGCTGATTTAAAGTATTAAAACATGTACACTGTTAAAGTTCATGAGATATAGAGTGGCATTTGGTAAAAATTTGTTTTCATTTTTACTCACCATTTGATGTAAAACAGTGAAGAAATCCCATCCGGACAAAAAAAAATGTATTTACACATTTGTCTGTATTTACAGCCATTTTCGCAGAAACGACTGTTGCCGCCCGCACCTGGGGACGTTCAAAAGAACATCCATGGCAGCGATTGTTGCCGCCCGTAGCTAAGGTGTTAAAATGGTACATTAACTGATTTATTATATACAATTATACATTTATATAAACATTTATACTAAGCTGAACGCCCAGTGACGACAATGTACTGAGGGTAGTTTATGAAAGTAGGTCACAGGAACGTGTGCAAACAATAGCCCGCCCCAGCTAGGCAGGTTGAACGACTTTGGAAAACCCAAAACCTAGTCTGAGTCTCTAGCGCTCTGGGCAGCCTATGTACTGCTTTAGGTTATAGGCGGTGTAAAAAAATACTAACTCACTAGCGGTATCGAGTTTTATGGAATGTCGAGTTTTCAGGAATTGAGTTTGAGAGGTTCTACTGTATATGTCTTCTTCCGTCCGAGCAAAGCTCGGTTTCCTGGTGCTTAAATACTAATACAGGCCTGTCTCAATTCCTATTTTTATATTTAAATGTTTGTGTTGTATTGTTTGTGTATAATCCATGACGACGTCCAAGAGACGGATCCATTTATTATTATTATTATTATTTTCGATAATTCCCCTTTCATGATGGATCCATTTATATCAACTATACTAAGATATTCACCATGGCGATCTACATGATCACGGCGCAACCAGCGTTGAAACCACGGTCGTAGTTTAACAACCTATCTTGAACTGGGATGATAAAAGGTAATATAAAATTACTATAATAAAGTTAAACTCATTTTATTATTGATAAAAAGTACAAATATAAAATGTACCTGAAGGTTTGGTCATCAGGGCTTTGCGAGTACTCGGTGAGATCGCCGGAACGGCTTGCGTCAAACGGATAGTTGGCCACGAGATCACCACCGTGGAGGTTGGCCGATAACACAAAGGGAACTTTCATGATCAGCCTCATCACCGCCTTTGTTTCTGGCTGGATCTGCAGAGAACAACACTTCTTAAAGGGAGAAATACATTGGAAATATGCAAAATATTCCTAGTCATAATCATAAGAATATTTCCTCAGCAAAACTAATTTATGGAATTCATCTTAATGCATGGTTATTATTTTAAAATACAATTTTTCTGTTTCGTATATTTTTTTACGAGTTTTAAATATTAAAAAACCACCAACTGTAATAATAGCTTGTACAGAGTCTTTTAGAGTGCCCTCTATTAATTTGTGTTCTTTATTAAACAAGATCTTTTGCCCTGACTGTCTTCAATTTGGATGTTGAAAGGATAAAGGAATCAATGAGTTAAGAAGAATCACTTGGATAATCAGAGGGTTTAACTATAACAGTTTCTTTTTAAGGCAGAAATAAAAACCAGTGTCAGAGCCGTCTTACATTCTAATCTCATCAGGGTGTCCTGTAATAAAGTGTGCCCTATTTTAAAAACTACATACAGACCTTAGATTGTGTTTGTCAGTAATATAAGGCTGTAGGAGACATCTCACCTGAACTAAACACTTGAATTTTAGATACGAGTATTATGAATCAAAATATCAAAGAGATTCTGAAACATTTATGTGTGTATTCATAACTTCAACTAGGGTATATTCAAAGGTAGGTTTACACACTGCCAGTCAGTATTCCAGTCACTGGATCCCAGGGATTGCCAGCAACTAGTGCCGTGTAAACAGGAGTAGCCAGTCTCTGGAGGCTGTTCCACCAGTAGAACAAAAATTTTGTTTATGTACCAATTATTACTCCCGCCACCTCGAAACGAGACTGGCGGCAGTCAACTGGCATTGTGGGAACAGTCACAGTCGCTGTACAGAGGACGTTGCCTTGCTATCAAGCTTTTTAGTGTTTGGAGAGTTAATTTTAATAATATTTAGTTTTCAAATAAAATTTAAGTTTATTTCTTAGGTAATTTTTATATTGAAGGTTTATGAATACAAAACATGTTAGACAAGGACAATATCTATAAATTTATTAATGGAGCTAAATAATACACAAGTATTATCTCCAGTTAAGGTCTGATTGTCAGAGCTCTGCGCATAATTGTGTCATTGCAAGTCATATGGTTGGACTTACGATAAACAAAAGTTTATTAAACTGACCAGTTGTGGAAATAAAACTTAATAAGTCATAACTTACACTTTTAACTAATTAACTTATTTAATTTCTTTTACACTTGAAAACTCGGTACATATTTCCAGAGATTCCTAGAATAGAACTCTTAGTAAGGAACACACTGGAATTATAACCAAGATAATTTGTAGTGTTTCAGCCACTCATAACCACTTTATAAAAAAATTATATACAGTAAAAGATAACAGAGTTTGGTCATGTGCTCGTTCACTTGCATTCTAGTCACTGCTTGTCAGTGCCTTTCCAGCCTCAACTGTTAAGTCTCAATTGGCATGCCAGCCACTGACAGCATGTAAACCACTATATACACTTAGAACTAACGAACAATTAATTATAGTCTAAAAAGCAAACGGATAGACATAGCCATAAACGGTTTGCGACAAAAAACAGTTCCAAATGTACATGAAACACGGACAAAAAATCTCCTGTCCGTCGCTGAGTGCTGCCAAGCACCATTTAAATAGATTTGAGGCGGTGCGAGTACACTCGGATGCGCGACAATGAACTAGAGTAATAATAATAATAATATCCTTTATTGCTGTTGACAATATTTACATTGTATAGCAAGCGTCAATTATTTAACAATACATAATATAATATAATAATAATATAAATAATAATAACAGTAATATAAATATAGAAAAAACATAAAAAATATACAATAACTAACCCCTGGGGAATTAATTTTGAGTGGTTTTAAATCCACCGGTGGACAGTGAACTCCTCCACTGAGTAAAACTCCAATCGTGTCAACTCACGCTTCAATCGTAGCTTGAATAAGCTGGAACTCTCCAGACTCTTGAGCCTCGCTGGGAGGCAGTTAAGGAGCCTGACACCTACATGAGAAGGAAGTTTCTCAAATGCAGCTGTTCGATGTTGAACAGCGCGGAAACCATCCCTTGCTCTAGTCCCATAGCTATGCACTGTAGTGCCTTGGACAGGCACATATTGGAACCGGCAATAAACCAAAGTCTCCAATATATAAAGGGAAAGTAGGGTCAAGACTCCAAGCTCCCTAAAGGCCTGTCTACATGACTCTCTGGGCTTTAAATTTTGAATAATTCTGATTGCTCGTTTTTGGAGTCTAAAAACCCTTTCAAAATCTCTTTTAGTACAACCCTCCCACAATCTTATTCCATAGGACAGATGGGGATAAATCAGGCCATAATAGGCCATAACCAGGACTTGTTTTGTGCAGGATGGTTTAAGATTTCACAGAGCAAAGATGCCCCTTGCAACCTTAGAACAGAGGCTGTTTACGTGTTCGTTCCAGTTCAGCACTCTATCCAAGTGCATCCCTAGAAACTTTGTGGATTCGACCTCTTCCAAAGAGGTGTCATCCACCATTACTGCTGGTGTAGACTCGTCGTCATGGTGACGAAGTGAAAAATTGATATAATTAGTTTTGGAGCTGTTTGTGTTTAAATTTTCTGATTGAAGTTTTTGAATGCAGGCGTTCAAATTGAGAAACCTTTCAATTTCGAGATTTTCTTGGGATTCTGATTCAAAATAGAGAGTCGTGTCATCTGCATATTGTATGACTTTTCCGCTGGTCACTGAGGAACAGAAGTCATTGACATAGATCAAAAATAGGACTGGACCAAGGATTGAACCCTGCGGGACACCTTGGCATACCTTTGAGGCCTCTGATCCACAAGTTGACACCTGTACAAACTGGGTCCTAAGAGTAACTAGACTATAGGAACTATGATAAAATCTTTGGCATACTGGTTCTTTGAGGCGGTCGACCATTGCGAGCAGATGGTTGTTGTGGTCAATGTGAGCCTGCTCGTAGCCAAACATAATGTGGTCTAGGTCTGGGAAGTTGCGGTTCAGATCCACACTATTGTTGTTGGCTCGGCCGACCAGATAATCCAGGCCTCCCTGCCATTATACAAAGTAGGATGTAGAGAAAGAATTAAACAATTTGTGGTAAGAGGAAAAATACCTTAACTATATTTACACTTAGTAAATATTACTAAAAACAATTTTTTTGGGTAAAAAACACCAATTTTATCTCAATCTACCACCTAAGGTTGATTTTTCTCAAGTACATGCAGCAGTATGGTTTGCGGATCGTAGGATGATAAAACTACTCATTATTATTATTATTTAAATTCTATATTATTCGATTAAGCAAGTACAGCTAGGGCACAATTCTTTTATAGAAAAAGTACATCAAAGAATCTAATTGTATATAAAAAAAACAGACATGTATAATATAGATATGTCCTTAGCCTGCTTATATCATCACTGATAATTATTATTAATCTACATTTTTATACATGACACTATACAATTAAATAATATCACACTCCAAACCATATTTTGGTGTCTTAACTCTATGATCCGGAATGAAATATAACTCCGATTGACATGAAATATACAGATAATATTTTCATATCAATTTACTATTCTAACTAATTAATTATTATTATTAGCATTAATTATGTTATTATACGATTATTGTTTTCTTATTTAGGCAAGAACTCCCTCAGTCATTTTTACTTTCTCCCCTTATACATAGTATATGGAGAAAGTAATGTTTTCGTCAAAATTTTCGAATTTGAGTTGAGAGTGGATGTCTACGTTTTAGGGTCCCCTGAATCCAAAAAAAGTGGGTTTCGATGTGATGTCTGTCCGTCTGTGTGTGTGTGTGTGTGTGTGTGTGTGTGTGTGTGTGTGTGTGTGTGTGTGTGTGTGTGTGTGTGTGTGTGTGTGTGTGTGTGTGTCTGGATGTGTACAGAGCCACAGCCTACCCCGTTGGTCCGATTTAGATGAAATTTGGTATGTATGGTATGCAGGGGTGCCCACAGGGGGAGTCTATGACGCAAACTGTGTCATTGAAATTCTTGGGGGGGGGGGTTCCAAACAATTTTTTTGAAGGGGGGTAAAACGGATTTTAACAGTGTTTAACGTGATGACATTGAAAAATATATTACATCACTAGATAGAACGTAAATAATAATGAACGCAGTATTAATTTAAACATTGTTTGTTTTTCTATCTGAAAATAAATAAATGGCAATGACAGTGCTCGAATATTGTCCGTGATTGTGGCGGCAGCGGAAGGTCCGGCGAGTTCCGGAAGTACTCGGTTATCTTCGGGAGTCGTGATGGTGGTCATACGACAGACACAAGCTGCGCGACTAGGTTATGTGATCGTTGCCCTTGCGTCTTTGTGTTTGTTACCCTTTCCATCTCAAAACTAATATTACCACTGAGTTGTGATGATAAGTTTGTTAAATTTTGTAATGTTTTTACACTAATAAAATGCCCAAAAAGCAAAATCTTTTAAAGTATAAATGTTTAGAGTTGTTTTGCAATGCTACCGTTAGGCATGACAAATGGAACGAACACCGTAAAAAGAAGGTCAAACAACAGTTGGAAGTGAAATATAAAGTTATTGAGTTTAAATGCGGCGACGAAGCAAGATGGAACACTATTTAAAAAGGTATTAAAACCCCTATGGGTTTTTAATACCTTTATAAATCTTCTTTTAGTTTTAGATAAAATAAGGGGTGCTTACGAGTATTATTTACACCTTTGTTTATGGTATGGGGTGCCAAATTACATGGAGGGGGGGGCTGCTTCATGAAGCTTGGGGGTTGGGCACCCCTGTGGTATGTATATTTACCATATAGCCAGGTGTTTTTTAATTTTTTTGAATTTTTTATTTTTAAGGGTAGTTCACCCCTAAAACCCCTTAAAAAACGTGGTCTAACGATTTTTATTGAAATTTGACAGTTGATAGTGCACAGAGTACTAAATAATATGACACCACCTTCATGTCTGTAAAAATGACGATTCAAAAGTTATAGGCTTTTAAATGTAAAAAAATCAAATTTTTAAATTTTCAGCGAAAACAATAAAAGTTAAGTATAATTTGACTGGCACTATTGAAACCAGCTTAAAAAACTAGATTAGTATTATTATTTTGAATTATTTGTCTACGACTAACGGTTCCAGAGAAAAGTTAAATTTACTGTAGGCTATATCATAAACGCAGTACGTTGGAGAATATTAAAAAATCGATTTCTTCCTTATTTTCCAACCGTTTTCCATGAAACTTGGTATAAAGTGTAAGGTCAAATTACCCAAAAAAACCAATTCATAAAAGCTGAGGGGGAGGGTACTTATAAATTACCAATTCATATGTATTAGGGGGGGGTCCCCCCATACAATTAGATCAATTGATTTAACTTTGTCTCTCTTGTTTTTATTTTCAGAAATGGGATGACTATTTTTGAAACAATTAATTATTATATGATATTTAGATAAACTTTGAAGAACATGATAGTTTTATTACAGATTGTCTTTTTTAAATTTACTTAAGGGAGAAAGTATGTGTCAGTCTACTGATACCGTTTATTTTCTCAAGTATCTACCATCTCTATTACTTACCATTTAAATTGCATTTAATATTAATAGGTTCTCTTACGACTAGACTAAAAAAAAATCAAACACCGTTAAATAACACACAAGCACACTACATGGCATGCATCTACATCACTGTCTTAAAATCTGGACAGAACGGTTTTCTATTTGATAACTAGATTTTAAACAAATATTTTTTATCTATTAGGGTTTATAAAGTTATAGACCTTTGTCCAGCGATGAATCCAATTGGTTAACCAGGAACCGATATTCTGTCCCAATTTTCGCTTTAAAAGAAAACATTAATTTTAGTACTTGACAGATCTAACCCACAGAATATGCATGCCATGCATTATGAAACGTTAAGAAAGCAGTCTTTTCAATGTCAGTCTACAGTTTCACTTAGCAACCTAAGTTAGAACCTGGTCATTGTATTAAAATAGCAATTAACCAAAAGTAAAGCCCAGCTACATTATGCAAATAGGCTGCGATCAACTTGATGTTTTCCTTTCTTTGCAGCGAAAAGATCTTAATTTAACAATTTGTTAACAGTTGCTGCCATGCACTTAGTCTAAATCAGCTAAAAAATATTTATTAGCTGTGAATATCTTATCTCTGAAAACTTATTCAAACCTTTCTGATTAAGATCATGATCATATATTCGGTGGAGATTTATTTACAATAATATTGTACTCTTTTTGTAAGTTAAAGCTAAAAAAAACAGGGAAAAACCTATACAAAAACTATTTTTATGAATTTAAACTGTTTAAAATAGCAGTGAAGATAACATTCAAGTTTGTTTTACTGTTTCAATGTGCATTGCTATTATGAGTACGGTAGGGCAGGAGTATGAATTAATTACCTCTGCTTCCACAAAATAAACACTGGGACGTATTCCAGTTATTTGAAAACATTTCAGCTGTTTAACTATTGCTTCTGTTTCTTTCCCTAAAACTTAGTGAAATTAAAGTTTTAATGTCAATCTTAATCAAACCATTTACAATAATAATCTTTTAAATTCTAAAATATAAAACGTTACACAGACCCACTCAACCTGTCACTGCTAACACACTGTAAGGTCTCTTGAATATTATCTGCATTCTCAATTATTAACTCTTACTTTGTTATAAGATAGTAGCCCCTGCTTGCTCAAAAGAATGACAGTAACAAAATGATTTTATTTATTAATTATAGATCGAGGAAGTGAGATGGAGTTGTGCGACACTCACCACCTCCGTTGCAGTCTGCCAGCCATCAGGGTTCATCGAGGGCATGAGGTGTATCCGTGTCCAGCTGATGAGGTTGACCACGTCCTCGTCTCCTGACAAGTATCGCTCGCACAAGTAGTCGGCAAGCTTCAGCAGCAGCTCTCGTCCCAGCACTTCGTTGCCGTGCATATTAGCTATGTACTTGAACTCAGGGTGATCTGTGGAAGCAAAGGTAAACATCACGTAACCAGCTGGCACTATATATTGAACCTCATTTTGACATGCGGATAAGTCTTAGCTCTGGGAAGGTGTTGGAAATTTGTACGACCAAAATTTGAGACAGTGACGTCATTTGGTATTTTTTTTTTTTTTTTTTTTTTTTTTTTTTTTTTTTTTTTTTTTTTTTCTTTTTTTTTTTTTTTTGTTTTTTGTTTTTTTTTTTTTTTTTTTTTGTTTTTTTTTTTTTTTTTTTTTTTTTTTTTTTTTTTTTGTTTTTTTTTTTTTTTTTTTTTTTTTTTTTTTTTTTTTTTTTTTTTAGTGACGTCATAGTTTGGTTATAAGAACAGCTTTTTAGATGAACTGAAAACATCCTCTTTAGACATATCCATGATCTAACATATTTCCCACAAGGAAGTAAATACAAACATTTTTTAATTTCCATTTTGCATATTTTGAAACAATAAAAAGTGTAGAAAACCATCACTAAATAAGTACAGCCCACTGATACATGGTTAAATGAAGTTCGTAACTGCTGTCTCACCTTTCCCCACAGCACTATTGTCAGCAGTTCATTATTTTTAACACAAGAAAAAATCTAACATTAATTAGGTTATGTACCTACTTTTGACTGATTTTCAGGTTTTGAAAACACTACCTCAACTCTTAGCCCATTTTTCCGTAGGTAATGTTGTTGTATTTTTGGGGGATTATATCAGGACGCGGGTCATTAAAGAACACGATGTGGGCCCTGCTACACAGACCCCGCTACCGAATATCACAAAAATATTTTTGATAGTTTTGTCAAAAAATTAATAAATTGATCTTCAAACATAATCATGCCTAAAAACAGTGCTGTCATTATTTCAAAAGCTGAACTAAATATTTATTACTTATTACGTTATGATATGAAGAATGTGTATCATAGCCACCTAAGAGAGAAAGGTCTTCTCTTAGCATAACCCCCCTCCCACCGCCATTGAAACTGTCACACTACACCCAGGCGGAAAATGTTTTTAAATTTATTAAAGCTTACGGGATCTTATTGTCATCATTGTACTTGTGACTGCCGTAATTTAACATAACCTGTGACTCCTGGGCACAGAACACTTTAAACTCACCAAAGCTGTACCAAAATACATGGACGTGTCACACACATTCACATAACAAGAATCAACTAAGTAACAAGTAACTAATCGTCTGCATAATATTTCTTACAAGGCTGGTGATGTCCTGGCCAGGAGGAAAACTCTATAACATATAGTGGAACGCCCCTGACAGATGTCTCGGACAAGGTGTAGACTTGTGTGATGTTGGGACACTTCCGGTGAATACCCTCCAGAACTTGGACCAACTCATTGTTGTCATGGTGCTTGAAGCGGAAGTCTGTGGCTGCGGAGACACAAGCTACCAACACTCCAACACTCAACACCAGCACTCCCACAAAACTTGTCATTGCGGCTGTAACAACATGCATGCATCATGCTTTTACCAACACCAAATCACTGTGGAACAAATTTTGGCTGTACTACTTATTTCATTAAATTTTTATGTTTGTGTTCTGTTTTTACAAATTGGTGCATAATTTACTTTCTACACCAAAAAATCAAAATGATGTAAATACTGTATTTTATATTTAAAAGTTACTTTAAGTTTTATTTAGACTTGAATTTATCGTTTATGAATCTAATTTTGAGTCGTAGCTATAAACAAAATTTTATTTTTGAATTTTAGGTTAATAGTCACATGGTTTACAATCATAAACATCTGTTAATAATCTTTTACTCACAAGTTCAGAAATAATAAATAACATCATAAAATGGGATTTAGATTATCAATTTTAACAATCTAAGGATTAGATATCATATAAGAATATGATTATTATAACAAAACCTTGAGATATTTTTTTCAATCTTTATTTCCTCATTTTCTCTGACATTAATATAACTTAATCTGATATTGTTTACAATAAAATCCAATTTAAGAACTATACAGGAAAATCTGTTTTGTTGTAAAAAAGGTTTTAGTATTATTTTTATAGTCTGACGGAAAAATTATCTTACAAGAACATAAATTAATATTTACACAATTAACAAACGCTATTATTACCCAATGAATTACTGACTTTTACTGTTAACATTTAAAGATCATGAAGAATTAAAAGTTCACACCTCTTTTAACCATAAAATGAATGGAAGCATCTATTTAAGGAGACAAAACATTGTCAACATTGTACAACATTTGTTAGAGGAAAACCAATGACAAGCACCAAACAACATTCACCAACTGTGACTGGTGATGAGTGTGAGGATGGAACTTACAAACACTTCCTTGATGATAAGACACCATGACCTTGTACTGACCAAATTAGTAAAAATGGTTGGTTTTTATCCAATATTCTTATATTATTTTTTAAACAAATTATCAGTTTTTACAGTAAGTAAATTTTACTCTTTACTTGAAACTAATTTAATAAAATATAAATAAAGTATATGGATGTATTTATTCCTGTATTTGTAATGTTTCTTTGCAGAAATATACAATCTAATCTTCTTGATTTTCTTATTTTGATAAACTATAATCATGTGGGTCTCTAATTGTTATGTAGAGTACAATACAAATTCTGGATAGTTATAAGCAATGGCCTGTGAATGTCATACCATTTCCTGGTTTATATTAATATCCGCACAATTAAATACGTTCATCCGCAAAGACCATCCTCATAATTATACCAGTTCATATACTAGATGCAAAATTGTAGTTGGGATTTCAAGCTAAACTATAGGTCCCTTATATGATAAGACATTATAAATCTCATTATTTCATATGACATTAGTTGTTGGGATGTTAATTAACAGTTCTGTCTAAGGAACATGTCAGCTTAGTCAGTAACAAGACTACAGGATCATGTCACAAACATCTTACACTCATTTCTCGTTCATACTTAGCTTAAAACACCTATCTGGGTAGGTAACCTTTTCGGTGATAAGTATCAAAGTAAGTATAAATGTTTGTGACATATAGACTAAAATTGTTTTGGAATGTAGTAAAGTTAATCTCACTCTCATATTCTACCAGGAGTATATTATATTGCCATTAATTTTTATAGCAAACTATATTAACAATTGTTAGCTATATAGGAAACAATTAAAAAACGTGACTAAATGTTAGTTCTACCAAGCATTGAAGGGGGTTGATTACCTAGTATTCGGAAGTATATTAAAAGAATAATGCAAAATAATGTTTTGGTTTTAGTGGGTTGCGGGTCAAAAAAGTTTAGGAACCACTTTTTCAAAATATCATTAATAACAAGTTCTAAAATATGGATCGATCTAATTAAAGTAATTGTTTACTTTAAGTTTATTGTTTACTTTAGATGTAATACCAAATTTCCGTTTCTTTGTGGAAACGTTTTTACATGATCATAACAATAATGTGACTTAACGATAATTTTTATAATACTCGTACATTATTATAGTAGTAAAATGCAATAATTAATGAATATTGTAAATTTTATACAGTTAATATTTTTTTATATTTTCAATATTAAACATATTTTCTAGACCTATGTGACACCCAATTAGAAAATTTAAAATTACTGCATAGTTGCAAACCAGTCTTAAAAAGAGTAAATATTTAGTAAACATTTTACATATTTACTTAGTAGTGTAAATATGTAAACTTTGAATGGATCAATGCAAAGTATGGGTAGCTTAACTTTTAGAAGAATAATTTATTACAACTGAAAACCTCTAACAGGGCATGTTAATAGAGAAGCCTATACATTTAAGGCTACGTTCTAATGCTAACCAAATAATGTAATAACTCCTGGTTGAAATTGGCCAACCACAATTATTAAAAAAACAAATAAATCATGTGACATTCACATTCCATATAGGAATTTGCCTGCTATCCACGGCTTTTGGTGTACGTCATAAAGTCGAGATGAAGAAGCATCTGGAAACGTGAAGTCCGATTTGAAGTTTTGCTTTCGGTTCCGGTTTAAACGTTGCTATTAGATTAGGTTCCTAAGCAAATGTTGCATTTTGTCGCAGTCACATGGATGAGCCTTCCTCCATCGAGACAGACGTTTGAGAATCTAATGAGGAGAGTGTTCGAGGAACTGTGATTCTCTCATTAGTCAGCGGACTGCTGAGTCAGATGATGTTGATCACCTGCTCTACACACTATGTGTTACAATCTTATGATCAGGAATACTTTAAAATTTGTTAAACTTTGATTTAAGGGAAGAAATACTACTTTGTTAACAATATAACGCTATAAAATAACATTTTATTCATTCCAACTACTAAAAGTGTATCAATTTGGAAAAATTATAACAAAAAATAACACACAAATAAATAAGTATGCAACTTTTAAATTAAAAATAATAAGTACCTTATCTCAAAAAATATGTATGTTATTGTCTATAATGCAATAAATGGCAACAATAAGAATGAACTCTGAACAATATGAAATAACTTATTTATTCAATTTGATATTTTTCAATTATATTCATTAACCCTTTGCATTCTTGTTTCCAGTATAGCTGAATATGACCAAAGACAATTTTTATTGAAATATAAATTGTCTTTGATATGACATTCTCCCCTATCACTCTGGTGGGAAAATCCGGCTACCTTACCGTCAGCTCTCATATCCAGGCATAGCTGGGATAACTTCGCCATATGCTATACCGGTACCTCTGTTATTCAAGTCACCTGATCATTATAGGTTTTTACACATTACAACGTAGTCTATTTTGTAAAAGGGATATTTTAGCCATTTAAAGGGCAAGGTATTTAAATTTTACATTCATGCTACAAAGTTAATTTTGACTTTTTCATATTGTTTGATTTATATATTTTATGTTTGAAAAATATAATATATATATATATATATATATATATTATATATATATATATATATATATATATTTAAAAAATTATAAACGAAATCTTATTGGGCTTTCTTTAAGCTTTGAATCACATAGTAAGTTAATGTTTATAATGTGTTTCAACACTGAGACCTATCCCAACACAAATCAAGACAGATGTTGTATTTCACTTTTTGTTTCGTGAGAGAAAATAAGTCAATAAATATTTATAAGATGTCTTTTCTATTACATTGTCATAGCAGGAGTATTTCAGGCTAGAAAACAAATTTTTATTTAGCATATCCACATAATTTTAGGATAAAACAAGATTTTTTTATTCGTCTAATAGTTCTAAAAATAAAATACAGGTTGTAGCACTTGTGAGGCAAACTGGAATTTAACTCAAAATAAATTAATTCTTGGACGTCTGTATCCAGTAATACTGGTTATGAGAGCGGGAAAATAAAATGGCGTATAGATAGGCTACTGGACGTGAGAGCTGACGGCTGGGCTTGTTCAATTGTTTAGCAGAGCTGTACGACAAATACAGGTAGCAAGTTGTGCTGGATACAAGAGTGAGTGGCCAGATTTGGCAAGTCATCAAAGAGCGCAAAGGGTTAAAATAATAATAAGTGCAAGCTTAAATAGAGAAAAAACTGTGTATGATATTTAACACCCAATTTCACTTTAAATGAGCTTTGTATAGGATATCCAGTTTTTGCACCTTAATAAATGCTACATTAACTCCTTATTTTGTTTTCTTAGAAATGTTGTGCGGATAATATTAATGTGTTACTGTAGTCATCAAATATAGCTCTAAATCCACAAGAAGTTTGTTTAGTTTGAGGTCCTACCTACGATGCCAAAAAACTCGTTTTACTGCTTATATATCTTGGAGTTTACATTGAGTTCTAAAGTAGGATACCAATTGGAAAAATGATGCGAAAATTAAATGTATAAAACTATAATAGATTAAAAAAGGATTAATGATTTTTACAATCATTTTTGTCAATTTTCGTTTCGGAAAAACAACTAACACAATTAATTGTCCATCCTCATAGTTAGACCAATTCGTAATTCAGAGGCCGTGGTTCGGATTCCATATTAAAATGTAGGTCCCTTAGTTGCCATCGGATGTTGGGCTATTAAAACACTCCTGTCTAAGGAACATGTCAGCCTTAGTCAGTAACAAGACTACAAGATAGCGCCAGAATCATCTTACACTCAATCCTCATTCATACTTGGCTTAAAATACCTGCCTTGTAGTATGGTCGCCATTTCAATCTAATCAAATCAAGTAATTCTGATCTATTAAAATATCTTACATACATGTAAGATATAAATCACCTCGATAGCCCAATAAGTTGTCAATATTCATCTCTGTAAAACTCTGAGTAAACTATTATATTTTTAATAGATGAAATGAAAGCCACGCCATCAAACTGAAATAAAATTAAATGTTTTGCTACTTGAGATAGGTTTGTGAGTTGTGAAGTGAACTGATAAAAAGATAATTTCCCCTTCTCTCAGCTCTTAATGTCTCTCGGTCAAACCTATTAGGCTAATATGAAATAAATTTCAATTATTTTGACATGGATATTTTTTTAGCTCCGGGGGGGGTTGGTAATTTGAAGGACCAAAATTTTGAAACATTGACGGCATCTGGTTAGTGACGTCATAGTTTAGTTATAAGAACAGCTGTTTAGATGAACTAAAAACATTCCCTTCTGACATAATAATGATCTATCCTATTTCCCCACAGGGAAGTAAATACTAAAATATTGACATCGATATGTCTTAGCTCTGGGGGAGGGTGTTTGGCAATTTCTAAGATGAAAATTTGAAACAGGTTTCCATAGAAACAAACAGAGCTAATGTATTAATTTTTCAATATATAAAAATAAGAACAGCTATGCTGTATAGAGGAAATTAAAACATTCCTTTTGACATATTCATGATCTAACCTATTTCCCACAGGAAAGTAAATATAAACATTTTTTATTCGTTGTTCATTGAACTATCAATCAGCTGTTTTGTCAGTGACAAAGCCATATGCTATTAAGTCCACAACACCAAGGCGACACTAATGTAGCCTTGATTACACCCAACACATTGAAATACGCACAGGTGACGCTAATGTATTAAAACTTGTATAATTCTGAAAAATATGATTTTTGATGTAAACTGATAAGGCCATATTTTAACAAAAACTAAAAACATCGTTAAACCCAGTCTTAACATTATAACGCAGTTGGCTCGTAACTGACGAAGTGGAATTTGCACCAATCGCTGTTAAAACTAGTTTAGACTAACTCGTCGTTAGAGTTAACTGCCCAATTTTGACCAGTTAATCTGTATAATCTTCGTTCAGTAAACGTTAGTTTGTTTACTGTACTGTTTGGTCGAAAATCGTTTGCTAGTCATTGATTCATTTGTTATTTTATTTCACTATTATGTTTAGATTATAATATTTTACGTTATCATGGGAATATGTATTCATTAGTTCATTTATTGTCCAGAAGAAACGCAGTACGTTGTCTGAGAGCGCCCAAAGTTATTCTAATGGAGAATATTAAAAACTCAATTTCTTCCTTATTTCACTGTTTTCCAATGAACTTGGTATCCAGCGTAAGTTCACATGACCCAAAAAAACCCACTCAAAAAGGCTTCGTATATTCTGGGGGTGAGGGCTCTCCCCCCATACAATTCTAACAATTAATTTAAGTTTATTTCTATTGTTGTTACTTTCACAAATTGGAAGATTACTTTTGAAACAATAAAATTTTAAATTCTATTTAGATATACAACTATACAGATTGTCGTTTTTCAATTTACCTAAGGGAGAATGTATGTGTCAGTCCCTTATACAGTTTATTTCATTGTTCTTTTCTTATAAACATCGAACTGTTTAGGGTTATGTTCACATATATGTATTCAAATATCATTCTAGTTATATGCCAGTTCATATAGCCACCTCGACTTATTTTAAACTCTGGTTAACCAGCGTTAATTTTGGCCTTGGTGAAATTCGATGTTTGCTTATCTGTGGTTTGAATCATCAGTCAGTTTTAACAATCAAAACAATTCATTGTTAGCGTGAATTTGGTGGACTTGAAAGTATTTAAATAGAAATAAATAACCATCAGCTGTCAAATTAAAATTAATATTAGTTTGTTAACATTAAGAATTCAATGTCAAACCCGAAGTAATACTAGCTTACTAGTATTATTTTAACAGAATATTTCCGTCACAATATTTATTCTAAACTGAAATCCTCATAACACCATCCAGAAGGCCAGGTATTCCTCATCCACGAACTATCAAAATGAAGAACTATTGATTCTTTCAAAAAAGACCCTCATACAAGAGTTTCAATGCATCTCTCAAAGTGACAAAAAAAAACTAAAAACGCAGTACCGTTAATTATCTTTAGATGATCTACGCTTAAAACAGGATATAGGTCCTATAAGACCAGTAATTTATTTTGTCTTATATAACGTTAAATGAGCTTTGTTCGAAAACCGTAATTATTTTAGTTATTTTTAGGCTTTCAAGTCGTATTTTTAGTATTTAGGGTATTTTCCTTGTACAAGTATAAAGTTTTCAATAAGAATTACAATTCAAAGGCTTCAAAAGTATTAATTTTTACTGAATAAAGCGTTAATATATAAAATTTTTTGGTATTTCCTGAAATTTGGATACACTTCATTATCGGTTAATAGAGATAATTTACATATTCGCAGTTTTCCAGAATTGGTACGGTACTTTGCAGTGGGATTATAAATACGAGGTAAATAATTTAACATTTTCATCTGCGATATTTGTTTGCTTACCTTTTATAACTGAACTTCAAGATGTTGTCGTCTTTCCTTGTAGTCGTCTGCTGGCCGCCTACTGCGCATGCGCCAGCAGCCCGGTAGTGACGTCATCCCATTATTGATTTTGGGGGTGTCTTTGTGTCAATGTGTCTGCTTGTTATCAGACACTTGACTGAAGTAATCGGGTCAGGTGGCAGGGTTATCCCTGAGTCTGAGACTACCGAACCCTTGAGCTGTACAACCTACTCATTTCCAAAACTAAAAGCACATTTTCTGACGAGCACGATATTACGTAATATTCATTACATGTGTAACATGATCTTAATGCTGAATATTTGCTTTTTTCTTCTCATGTATTTGTTTTTCGGATTGCATATTATGAATTACAAGTATAATGTAATATTTCCTCAATCTTCTTACACTCAAATCACATTCATAAGTTGGCCTTAAATAATTTCCATGATAGGTTGCCATTTCAAAAAGGTAAATTCTTAATACTGAATAATAAATAATGAGAATTTATTTTTTCGTATTTATTTGTGTTTTTTATACATTATGGTTGATAAGTTCCACAATCATCTTACACTCTTTGTTTGAATTTCATTATTGATCAGGGTGGATTTATGTTATTTAAAATTTTATCATGGACATTTTCCATTACGATTTTAATTAAAAACAAGTTTCACAACATTTCTGGAATCTGATCGTGTCCCCAGGCAAGGTAGTACCTAAAATATAACATGATGAGTACACAGTCCGGACTAAGCGTATAAAGCTGAAAACAAAAAAGTTTTAAATCATCACAGAAAATGTCCATAGTAAAAATCTAAATAATGTCTTATACTCAATTCGTATTTATACTTTGGCTTAAAATACCTACCAGGATAGGTTGCCATTTAAAAAAAGGTTAAAAAGTGAACAAACGAACACACTAATAAGTGATGTTGTTACAAGTGACTGTTAAGTAGAAGTTAATCAATAATTTTAATTTGAAAGTATAATAAATAAAATGCTTTCCTAGTTTGTTTTTTAATAGCTCAAATTTGAGCTGTCTGACAGGACATTTATTTAAGTAATATATATATATATTTGTGGTCTTACATTATGTCCAGCAGCTCAGGAGCTGAAAATATGGATTTTATATGGATGTATATGAAACAAAAATTTCATAGCTTCCTGCCTTTTTCTAATTACAGTAACATCTAAAACACCCATGCAAATAAATATAATAACATTAATCATCAATTTAATTCAATAATGAATATTTTTAATTTAAATTAATAATAAATTTATAGTAAAATTGATGCAACATTTTGTAATAATAAACAATATTAGTGGACTAATACATACTATCTCCCTTAAGTAATTTTAAAAACGACAATCTTAAATAAAAATATCATGTTCTTGAAAATTTATCTAAATATCATTCAATGTCTGAAAATACAGGGAAATAAAATTAAGTTAATTGTTAGAATTTGATGGGAGCCCCCCACCCACCTCAATACCAAGCTTTTTTGAGTGGGTTTTGTTGGGCGAAATAAGGTAGAAATGGATTTTTTTCAATATTCTCCATAAGAATAACATTGGGCACTCTCAGACAATGAACTGCATTAATCATGTATAGTAAAATTAACATTTATCTTCGAACCGTTAATCCTTGACAAATAATTAAAAATAGTAATTTATTTATTTTTTAAGCTGGTTTTGATGGTGGTTGTCAAATTATATTGTTTTTACACCTGTATTGTTTTTATGGAAAACTAAAAAAACTTATTTTTTAAAGTTAATAACTTTAAGACCGGCATTTTTAGACATGCGGCTGGTGTCATATTATTTAGTACTTTATGCAAACGTTGGAGGTATTTTTGGGAAATTTGTATTTTTTAAAAAGTTTTTTGGGGGTGAACTACCCCTTACCAAATTTCATCAAAATCGGAGAAACATCACGTCGAAACCCACTTTTTCATTCAAGAGACCCCAAAATATATATACAGGGTGTTCATTAAAGTCTGGAAAAAACTTCGAGGGTTGATAGTGTTCATCAAAATAAACAAAAAATGTTCTGTAAACATATGTAAAAATCGCTAGTCGTCATTTTGTACTTTTACAAAAATCTTCATACAGTATCTCAAGAACTATCAAGGCTACAGAAACTAAACTTTCAGTAGTACAAATCTTAAGAGGAAAAAGAGGCTAAAGAGGAAAATATTTTAAAGAATCATTTAGTTTGGTTTTTATTTTTTGAAATGGTGGCCGTTAAAACTTTTTTAATTTAAATAACAAAAAAAACCATTTTAATGTTAGCTTACAGAGCCCATGTGTCACCTCCCCGCGACCGTGGTGCAATACCTGAATACATGTCTAGACCTTGAGTTATAATCATGTATATCTCGCCCCTGAGTGAGACGTTTTGAATTTACAGGGACGAGCAAGCTCTAACACGTAAAACCGAGCGAGTGTTAGCAACCAAAAATCTAAGAAGTCACTTCGACACGACTCTCTAAATTTGAGTTTTGCTATTATTCTAATGATTTTTTTCTGAAGAATGAACACACGGTTGTCATCAATGAACATTCCGAGGAATTTATTGACACCAACTTCTTCGATGACTGTGTCGATCATAGCAGAGCTGTGTTGGTCTTCATAGTTGTATACACTATTGTAGCTGAGTATATACGTTGTGTGTAAGTGTACTTTCTCTCTTTGTATAAGAGAGAAAGTAGAAGGATAGAAAGGGACATTAAAAATATTGAACACATGAACATAAACAATTAGATTTATAGACAAAAACATATGGTAAACATTTTATACCTTTGGTGCAAATATTTCACATGATCTGAAAACCAAGGAATGTAGAAACTTAAGTAATTTATACACAAAAAGACTTCCTGGTTGCTTTTTATTAAATATTAAATTTCAAATAACTAGAACCAAAAATTTTTCATCAAGACAAAATGCTCTGTCTAAACTATGGTAACTTCAAAAACAATCAAAATAACAATTAATTAAGTACTAAAATAATTTATTTTTAATCTATTTGCCTAAGTATATAATTCCAAAGGAATACAGGAAGGAATGTATTTTCAAGAGAATATAGTTTAAAAATAGACCAAATTTTTCAATTAAATTCAGTTACAATAATTTTTGCAACAATTGTACTTTGTGAATACTGACATGTGCTTGTCTAAAAACGACAGTAAGTAGAATAAAACAATACATAACGTCACAACCAATTTATAAAATACTTAATCCTAAAATAGTAACAATATGCATGTGTATTGTAGCATAACTTGAATTTAAAGATGTGAAGTTTCAACGACGGGATGCCTCAAGAGTCCGGAGGATGTAAAGGAACAAATTGATGATGTCCAGGTAGAGGTTGATGGTGGCTAAGATATACTCTTCTGGGGAAACTCTCTTCATCAACTCCTGCAACCAGTAAAAATTACTGTATTATTTTTTTATATTTGAAATCTTTAAAAAAACCACAACTCTCCATTCACAAGGGCCAACGGCTTTTGCTGTGAACTGATGTTGGATGTGGCAAAGTCGTAATTCACGAAGTATTTACAAAAAAATATGAAGTGGTATCTGTCGTCAACTTAATGAACTGTTTGTCATCATCATATTGGTCAGAAGTCCTGATACCTGTGAATATTTTGCTACCGTGTGCTCACTCGCCAGTAGAATTTATTTATAGGTATTTAAGCGCTTAAATACCATAATACTTTGGTGTAGTGGTCAAAACTGATGAGTGAAACATTTGATCCCGATCAGAACGCGGAATCGCCATGCAACCATGAGTAATAAAATAATTGGAGTCCGGCTTGGGTGAAAGTTGACAGCATTTGTAGCCTTAATTGGGGTTGCAGTGCACACCTGTTTCGCTTCTTTTACGCTTCTTCTTTGTGTGGTTAAGAGGTGGGACTTTTTTGTGTATTTTTTGGTTTTACAAGAGTATTTAAAGAAGAGATGCATAATGATTTTGATGTTACAGATATAGGTAAAACACCTGCTGATTCAAGAGTTAATAAAATTAAGACAGTCTAGCGGTGTTAGTTATATAGACTGTACAGAGATGACTGCTCATGATCAGACAGGAGTCACCTGCCACTGGTTTCAAACCAGGAAGGTTAGAGTGACTGGACCCACTTGTTATCTCTGAGTCACCAAGACCGAAAGTCTAACACGGGGTAGTTTTTGGTTGTGGGGTTGCCAAAAATTTAGGGAGTATGGCAAAAAATCACAAGTTCGATGCTGTTTCTCAAGCCGTCACATAGAAAACTAATCGTGGGTAATTTGGAATAGCAGAAAGCTTCTGAAAGAAAGAAATTCATGGGGGTACGAATGTTAGTTCAATAAAACCTCATTTAATTGGTTTTTGTGAAACGACAATCATTGCAGATAAGCAAATTTTATTGTTTATAATTCTTCCTCTGGGTATTTGTATCTGCACAGAATTCAATTTTGTTCTACTTTATCCATGATTTTCAGTATTATTATTGAAAATAAACAAGTTATATTAAAAAATAAATATAGCTTCCTTCCTCCAGCTTCATAAAATGACAGGCCGTTTAATGTAAAGCTGTTTTGTATTTTTGAATCCTTACATTATCGTAACTCTAGTTAACAAATATTTTTATTTGCACAAAAGGTGATGTAAGCTACGCACAAATTTTTATCTAGTAAATTTCTAACATACCTGGGTGTCGTAAATGATGAAAAGAGAGAATATGAGTGCTCCGCCAACAGAGAACATCAGTTCCACACCAGTGCTGCCGAAAATGATTTTCAAGAAACTGCCAATGAACAGGACACACAAGGATGCAAACAGACTGCAAAATTAGAAATCCATTTAATAAACCTTTAATTTGTTATTATATATTTCAATACACTATAAGGCCTGGCGCACACAGGCAAATTTCAGTCTAGCAACTAGTTGGTCGACTAAAATGTTCAGCATTGTTTTAAATTTAATTGCACACACTAAGAAACAGTCCAGGGACAGCCGCGAAACTGTTTTCCTCATTTTTTTTTCGAACTTAACTCGCCAGAGATAGCTCCGCAACTCAATTGATGCGGTACTGTCACTTTAGGCTTCCAGGAAAACATATGAATAGTGTCATTGAGTTGAGAGGAGCCCACCTTTATATTTTAAAGGCATTGAAAGACTATTCTGATATTAATTCAATGAAGCTGAGGGAGTAAGTATATTTGTCAGTTACAAAGAATTATATAACACTACAGGAATACTTGAAAACCTTTCTGCATGTTCCCTTGAGTCATTATACAAAGCATGGAACTGTTCTTTCGCCTGCTATACATGGGATGAACCCAGTATTTCTTCTTCTTTTTCGCACACAAAACTTCAACCATATAGAACACAGTATTTTATCATTTAAGTTCATACTGCCCCACAATGACTACTCATCCTGTCCATACTGTTGTCTTACAACAGTTGCCTCTCTGCACACTCCTGCTCAACTGACGCCAGACTTCAGAGGCGCCAGTGAGTTGCGCAACAGTCTTCTGATTAATTCGGCAACTGTTATGAGACTGAAAGTCGCACGTGTGTTACTAAGATAACTTTAAAATGTAGGAAGTAAGACATTTATTTTTCCCATAGTCATTACACCAAAGGGTTAAGAAATGCAGAAGAGGTAAGCATTGAAATCATTGAGTGAACCAAAGTCATCTTGCTAGAAAGCAATGGTTTTGGTCAATTACCAGACTACAACCAAACTTTGAGGTGATATTCTCCTAAAAAGATATATATACCATACATACCATAAAACCAATATCTAGACACTAATTTTAATAAACATGGCGAAACTTTGGTTGATAATCTGATTGGGATACTGCAGATCATCATTCTCAAGTAAAGTACTTTGTGAATGCAGAAAAATGAGTTAATGTAGTAGTAAATCAAAATAACTATGTAATAGTTATAATATATCCATGAATTATCCTTTATAATTAAATAAAAATGCAAAAATTCCCAAATCTACAACAAAGAACAAACTACTGAAATGAAAAATAAAATAATAAGAATATTAAAAGAAGAAAAATTAATCCATAAAAAAATTATTATTGACCAATCCTTTATGAAAGAATTTATTACTAATAGTCTAAATATAAGAACTTACAAACTTCCAAGAGAGGAGAAGTCTCGTTTCGTCTGAAGGGTGTAAGCAGTCAAACCCCCAACAACAGCAACAGTCAGAACCAACGCTTGCAAGACGACAAACTGGTCAAAATATGTCACCACCACACCGACAGAATATGCCTGAACTATTGTCTGTAAAATGTATCAGTAAATTAACTACAATTACGCAAAATAAACATCATATGATAACTACTTCCAAAACCAACCAAAACTGGCAAATCATAATAGGCCTACCAATTTTTTTAGCACAAAACACGCTTGATACATTGATAAGCAATTTTTGTAGACTATAAACTATTTTAGTCAATAAAATATTGTTTTCACAATTTTAGTTTAATATGTAAATGTCCGTGGGGTAAACTGACCCTCACTAACTGACACTAATTTTGGTCATTGCCTTCCGTGGTGGTCATAGGTTTGGACCGTTCCCCATCAAAACGTTAAAAATGCCACTGGCGTAGAAATACACAAAATAAAATAAAATAAAAATACAAACTTGTAGGTAACCTTCATACTTTAGTCGACTCCCACAAAAATAACTAATAGTGCCAAACAGATGTATATTGAGTTTGGCTTTTAGGTAACTAAAACCTAATTAAATAATTATTTAATTACACTCCCCTATCTAGCATTATATATAATAACTAGCATTCCCTTCTTCCTATCAGAAAATAAAACAGAGAATTCTTTTCTCATACAACTGCAATTATGCAATATTGGGTGGCATTTCACAGTATCTAAAGGGGCACAAACCTGTATATGAAGGTCAACTTTAACCTTAATAGTATTAATTAGGACTGTCAGATCAGTTATATTCTTATGTATTTATGAACCCAACAAAAGCAACAACCCCCGTGAAACGTAACAGTAAAAGTATAAAAAGTTTTTGTTGCACACACTATAGGAATAACGCCTGGCACTGAATGGGTTAAGGGATTATTTATAAAAACATAAATTGATTAGTATTACTTACAAAAGCAGCAAGTAAAATCAAATTGGTAGGATACTCCTTGCGTTTCCAATGAAGGCCAATCAAGATAGCAACACTCAGGATGAAGGATAAGGACAGAAGCCAATCACTGTACAAGAACAGAATACACTATGTTAGTGGTGAAACAAGAAAGAATAATAATGTAAGAATGTTTGAATTAAATATTCATATTCATATTATTCCTGCTCTTCTCAACATTTTTAAAGCTTTTTCTATAGGCCCTATAGATGAATGGGGGCAGTTACGTACGATCGCTCGCCCAAGGCCAAGTATGTCGCAGGTGGTAGCTGTAATTTGCAGGCGTGAGGATGGACATTAATTCGTTTGCTTGCCACGGTTGCTAATTTTTATTGTCGATCACGTATAAGCCGCAACGTGGTTAATCCCCTCTCGGATATTCGGGAGTCTACCGTATTTTCATTTGCATTTTTATACACATTGTTTTCAGAAATTTAAATTGTTTGGTAGTTAACATTTTTTCATTCTTCCTTTAAGTTCAAATTATCGAAGTTCACTGAATGATAAGTAGGTAATAAGGCAGTTAGATCTACAAATTCTCACTGCTATACAGTAGAGTCTCGATTATTCTAATTAAACCAGCCACGTTAAGGTTGGAAAAGTGAAATGATTGGAATACAGAAATATTAGTAGAGTGACTGCATGATAATTACATGTCAAAAATGTGACAATTTTGACACATTCTGCAACAGTCGAGTGTGACGAAAGGGGCTCTCATGTGCAACAGCCAATTGCATAGAATCGTATTGAAAAAAAATGCTAAGGGTGGTTAGAAAACTCGTAAGATCATATGATCAAAACTCTACTGTTCTAAGTTATGGACGGGGACATTAGCAGATGACTTAAAATACTCTGTTGCCAATTTGTTTCAGTTATATACTAATGTGGCCAGCTGTATGATGCCCCTTTGCTAGTGCTGTGATCAACCTTCATAGCAATTTTTGAAAAGTCAGTTTTGACTTTTAACATCTGACCAAAACAAAATTGTTTGTTCAAGTTAAGTTATTTGATTAATCATACATAAGGTTCAAATTTACTCTATGAACTTGAAGCTTTTCTAAATACCAAACAAAATAAAAACAATGTTCATAACAAGAAAAAAAACAAATGGGAGTCAAACAACAGTCTGCCCTTCTTAAACCAAAATATGATATTGAAATTTTGAATAACAGAAAATGTACAAATTTACAATAAATGGTACAAAGGTAGCACATTTCTTAAAGACAACATTTTAATAAAATTGGTAACATAGCATTTTCACTCGACCTCCAATATATCTCTCCATGACTTAAGATCAAAATATGTTATATTATAATGTAGTAGACTAACTTGTTATGAATGTAGAATCTGACAATAGGAGTGAACATGAAAACAAATCCCATGACAACTGTAACAGCCAGTTGAACAAACAAAAGGCCATACACCTTCCGCAAGAAAGCTGGAACATAACATTTTGTCAGTAAAACCTTTATATTAGCAAATTAGGGTTAAGGTAGAATCACATTGTACAAGTGACCTACAGTGTAAATTAATTTATTAGAGGTGAAATATAAATATATTTAACCTTCTTAAATATCCGTCATCCATTTTTTAATGACTGCAGCCGTTCAGTTTAACACACATATTTCACTTGCAATCAATCATTTTGAACAATTGAGCATGCAGTTTTGACCAAGAGTTAAATTTATTGCGTCAAGTTGAATTTGAATAACTTGGTGGTTAGGCAGGATATCCATGCGCACAACACCAGACGAAGTGGCCATCTTGATGTTCCTAGAGTGCGGCTCTCACAAACCCAGGCTAGCTACACCACCTCTTCTATTGTGTTTTTAAATAGACTGCCACAGAGGGTTAGAGAGCTGGAAACTTCTAGTTTTAGAAGAATGTTGACTGATTATGTTAGGGGCAAAGCATATTACACCGACCAGGAGTATCTGGATGATGACATTACTCATTTGTAGCTAGACAGAAGTGACTAAAGTTAAGTGTTTTAAATATATGTTTTTATGTGAGTCTGTGTTGAGACCATCAATCCCACTATAAGGGCATCAGATGAAGATATGGGTAAAAAGTATTAGGTATAAGAGATTCTGGGTTTCATAGAAACTAGAAATACTTTCCACTTGTACGAATTAATTTCATCAGAGCTTTTAATTCTCCAGTCATTTGTTTTTTTATAGACAAAAGTATTATACAAACTGTGCGGTCGCGCCAGACCATCCCCGGGCGGTATAAGTAATTATAACCTATCGTTATAAAAATAATAAAATAACCTAAATAAATAGCATAAAACACAGAATAATTAATAACAAAGAACAACCAAAAAGATATTCTGTCTCCACTCCCAAGGTCACAAGAAACAGTGGTGGCTATTTGGCACCAAAAACATTCAGTACAACCCCTCAACACCTTAACCTTTAGGGTTCATCTTTTAGGGTTAATTTAGTTTAGAATAAGTGTAAACAGTATACCCTAAGGGGTTGAATTTGAAGGAAAAATACTCAAACCCTGGTGAAAAAAATCAGAGCGAGCGAACCGAAAACTGACACCGTCACATTATAACATAGTTACTTATCAACACGCTAACCGGCAATAGTTCTTCTCCGGCAAGCGCTGGGCTCACACTAACAGCATTAGTTGCTATGCAACGAGAGGTCGAAATAGACTGTACAGCATCTGTGCCAGGCTCTGCAAAGACACTGGCCACCACACCGTAGTGAAAGTGTTAAAAGTATTATTGTATACACCTCTTTAAACTAGCCTATATAATTAGATGATTTAGTTTTACTTATTGAATTTTAAACAGAATTCATTTTGGTAACCTTAACTTAAATATATTCTACGGGTCTTCTCACAAAAAAAACCTTTTTTTGAAGTGTCTAGATATGAACCTTTTATTGACAATCGTACCATGAAGTTTTTCCCACTAATCTCATATTGAATGATAGCCAACTTTGTCTCCTGCAAGAATATTTACTTTCATACCTTTCAATCATCATTTGGACCTGTTATAGCATTTTATATTAAGATCTGCAAAAGTTAAAAATAGTGTAGCCTTACATTTGAGGTTTTCAAAAATTATAGGGTTAACTGTCAGCTCACAAAAAAAATCATACAAAACTAAATACTAGCCAAGTCTGATGTGAAGGCTAGCTTGATGAACATTGTTTCTGTAGCAAAAATCGTCTTCAATGGATTTCCCTCCTGCTTCGACATCTTCCTCAGCGAACATCATCAAAGGAACTGACGCTGACATTTTGGTACGGTTATTTAATCCTGTAAAAAATATTTTATTATATTCTCTTCGTTATTTATTTAAATTTTATATTCTATCTTCATAACAAACACACATATGCGTATTATATTTATAATGGTATAGCCTACTTAATTGAGTTTATACTGGTTTTTAATCTTTAAGATGTAAGATAAAATTGTTGAACTTGTTGGCTTTATAAAACCTACCTATAAAATTTCATTTTAAAAAACAATACCTTCAAAATTAGCTAAGTAAATAATTTAATGTATTCAATCGGATATCAATCCATGCTAGTGATTGTAATATCAAATACTAAGCTACTAATACAAACTACTTAAATTTGAAAGGCTTAGTTATCATGTCTGCATTAATATATTTTGATAGGACAACATTTATTTCAATGAATTGAGGTTGATTTTTACCTACTGGAATCTATTCTATCAATTATTAATTATGAGATTATTAATATGATTAAGGCCAATAATGGGTCACTTTACCTAGTTCATTATCAAATTTACATAACTATATTTGAAAAATAAATTTTAACTAACAGAAAATCAAAAATTATGTTTTTCATTATAATGAAAACACAATATTAATATTACCACTGAATTTCAGAAGAACTGGATCCAAAATATTTCAAAAGAGTATAACTTACTTGGAACAAGTTTATCAAATTAAACTGAGAGAATGTCACTAGTATATCAAATTATACTGAAATTTGACACAAGTATATTAAAATGAATTGACATACAATAACAACGTTAGGAAATAATTAAGCTTAGAAACTTTCTGACATTTGGCATATTTTTATCTATTGAGTTTCTCTTGCTGCTTGCTGTCAAGCAAAACATATGATTTCAATCCAGTTTTTTTCTATTTGCTTTTCAAATTCAGCTAGTAAAAAACCATGGAGCTGCAAAGTACACCGGTCTTTAAACGATAGATCTGTGAAACACACATCGTAGGTACGATGATTGTTAAAATATTCCATGAAATATTTTATACGCTGAGGTACTGGCATTATTGATTTATGATTATTATGTCACCAAATTCTAATTTTAAATTATCTATGTTTCTAGAAAGGAATGGTCATTATTGATTAGCTTTTAATTTACGTTAACCATGCCACAGAACGTAAATAGTAGAACTACATACCTTATACCAGAGATGAACGGATAGTCCTGATTGCTCATACCATACCATTGAAGATGTAGGATAATTAAGAAGTTCCATGCTCATACTGTACCTCTAAAGTTGTGACGTTGGCCCTCTTGATAGGCCATGAATTTTTAATCTTCGGCTATTAAAGCAATACCAAGGTCTTGAAGGGAAATTGCAAGAATTGGAAAATCAAAGGAAGAAATTTATGAGTACCATGATTAGTAGTAGTATAATAAGATTTTAGTACATAACCGTACTTTTACCAAATTGGGTTAATTTACCTTTTATACAGGTATCGTATTATATTCTTTTCTACTTATTGCCCATAAGTAGAAAAAATACCATGTCCTAAAACTAACTACTCTTCTTACAAAATTTTTGATATCTTTCTCCCCTTCAATTTTAACATGTAGTCTGAGATAATTGTAATCTTAATTGCCTAGTACTGTAAATTAAAATTAATTGGCATATGGAATCACTAAGCCAAGATTACCCCACTATGTTAAAATATAATAACATCCTGAAAATAAAATTAAAAGAAAACAGATGACTGATCACAAAATACTTTTGAACAGGTAAGAAGATTCATACGTGGAGAGCGGTGACAGTATTGTTATTTGACCATTTCAATCTAGAATTTTCTGATTAAGGAGACAAGACAAGATACATAAAAATGTGATTAATAATAAAATAATAATAAAAATTAATAAAATAGACGAGCTGTTAGTTTATTTAGACTTAGATAAACACAATGTAGATGTTTTATGTGTAACAGAGCATTGGCTGTGTGAGGATAGCTCTGATATACTCAATCGACTTGAGGGTTGGAAAATAGTATCTTTTTTTGGAAGGGTGAATAGTATCCGAGGGGGAGTTTTTGTGGCTGTAAAAAATAATTTACCATCAAGAGTTAGAAGTGATCTCGTTAGGCTTTCGGTTGAAAACATACTTGAATGTGCAGCAGTTGAAATCAACAACAAAAAATCTTCAACTGTGGTGGTTGCAATATATCACCCGCCCTCCGGAGCAATCCACGGGTTTTTTGATCAGTTGGAAAAAATTCTTAATATGCTCTCTAAAGAATCAAAACGGAAACAAATTATTATCTGTGGCGATTTAAATATTGATGCACTATCCGATTCAGTACAAAAAATTGAGCTTTTTAGTCTGTTGGACTCTTTTGGTTTGTACTCACATGTTCACGAACCAACAAGGGTAACAGAGAATTCAGAAACTTGCATAGATTATATAATAACCAACCGGGAGGGGAGTGAAACAGATGTGGTTGATTTCGGGCTATCCGACCACAATGCTCAACTTTTGAAACTTAATCTTAGTAAAAACAAAGAAAATAACAATAGGGTTTCAAGTCATTTTAAACGAGTTATTTCTGATAAAAATAAAATTAGTTATAGAGAAGCTTTGTTGAATATTGATTGGAATAAGGTAATCGATGTCAAGGATGATGTTGATGTAACTTTTGATCACTTCTTGAGAGTACTATTGTTGAATTTCGAAGAACATTTTCCAAAAAAACTTGTAAAAGCTTCTAACTGTAAAAAACCATGGCTTACTAAAGGTCTAAGAAAGTCTTTGGATAAAAAACAAGAGATGAGTAGAGTTGTTAAAAGCTCATCAGACCCGATGTTTATTAGTTATTACAAAAGTTATGTTAAGCTATTACGGAAATTAATCTTAATCTCAAAAAAAAGATGTAATGATGATTTATTATTGAAGTCCCAAAATAAGCCAAAAACTGTATGGAATATTGTAAAAAAAGAAACTGGTAAGATTAGAAAAAATAGGGATACAGAGTTTTTGCTTATTCATGATAAAAAAATCAGTGACAAAAGATTAATGTCAGAGTATTTAAACAATTTTTTTACTGAGAATGCAACTTCATTGGCTCCGATGCCTTGTAGAACTGGTTCCCTTCGGAGGCTGCGTTCTTTTACCCCACAAGTAGGGTCCTCGATATTTCTAGCCCCAACCAGCGAGGCGGAGGTACTAAATGTCATCAGCTCACTAAAAAATAAGAACTCATACGGGTGGGACGGTATCTCTCCAAGTATTTTGAAATTTTGTGGTCATCAGTTGGCTTACCTTGTCTCTATTTTGATAAATCAGTCCCTAGAGCAAGGAAAATTTCCAGCAAAACTAAAGTTTGCAAATATATACCCCCTTCAAAAACAAAACTCCAGCCATTTGCTGAATGATTTTCGTCCTGTTGCTTTGGTGTCGTCATTATCAAAGATCTATGAAAAAGTTGTTCTTAGTCGTCTCACCAGTCATTTGTCTAAATTTAATATCATAAGTGCTCATCAATATGGGTTTCAAAAAGATAAGTCCACACTTTCTGCACTCTATGACTTCACAAACCAGTTATTGCGATCTCTGGATGAGTCGCGGAGGACGATGGGGGTCTTCTGCGATTTATCCAAGGCGTTCGATTGTGTGGACCATTCGATCCTCTTAGATAAACTTTCCCATTACGGCATCAGAGGCATTGCTCTTCAGTGGCTCCGCTCTTTCTTGTCTGGTCGTTATCAGAGGGTCACCCTAAATAGTTCTTCCGGTCCGATCTCATCGTCCTACATGCTTTCTCAGCGAGGGGTTCCCCAAGGATGTATTCTTTCTCCTGTTTTATTTCTATTGTATATCAATGATCTCCACTATAAAGGAAAGGAAGGTCACATGAATTTATTTGCTGATGATGTGGCTCTCTTAATCAAGGCTCCTGATGCAATCAGCTTAGAGTACAGTTTCAACTCAGTTGTCAAGAGTTTGACTAGTTGGTTTGAATGCAATGGTCTGCTCCTTAACAAAGATAAAACGCAATGTATCAATTTTGGTCTTATTGATTCGTCCCACAAAAGTCAAATTAGTTCTGCAATACAGCTCACGAATCTCTCTTTAACCACAAAATTTCTGGGTGTTACTTTCAATCCCTCCTTAAAATGGCATAGTCACGTGCGGAACATCGCTCAACGTACGAGTTCTGCTCTGTTTGCCATTCGCATTCTTCGACCAACTTGTAGCAGGGAAGTTCTCATGGACGTCTATCGTGGATATTGCGAAAGCATTCTACGTTACGGAATTGCTATTTGGGGAAGTTCTTCTGAGCTGGAAAGAATTCTCAAGCTCCAAAAAAAAATCCTGAGACTCATTTTTGGCCTCTGCCCTCGCCATCCTTGTAGAGAAATCTTCAGAGGCGGGCATCCTTACAGTACACTCACTGTACATTCAGCAGGTGCTCACTCTAACGTTTGTAAATAGGAACCAATTCCTACATCTGGGACATTTCCATGACCACCGGACGAGAAATGGAAAAAATCTTAGCTATCCGAGGCATAGAACTGCAGCCTTTGAGAGGAGTCCGTTTTACAGAGGCATCACATTTTTTAACAAATTGGGGGTCAATAAAATCCCAAGGCTCTCTTTCCCATTTTAAAAGACACTTAAAGGAGTTTCTTGTGTCGAGTGCCTTTTACTCCGTCTCGGAATTTTTAAATCTCTGAGGTGTTTTAAGGGGCGCTATACTCATTAAATGTTCCTATGTCATATGTTTGGTTTTATTATTTTAAATATTGACAATGCATGATATTTGTTACACGATTGTATATAGATCTAATGTGCAAATAAATGATTTGATTTGATTTGAATAATTATTTTCAGCTATCAACTTCTTATTGAGAAAATCCCCCCCATGTTTCTAACCTTTTTCAAAAACCCTCAAAATTTCTTCTGATATCTCAGCTTGTGACACTAAAACATGCTGTGGGCACTCCTGTTGCTGCGTGGGGTATTTTATTATAATAGGAAATGAAAACGGAAATTCCCTAGATAACCACTAAATTAATTTTACACCTCATTCATTTTTTCACAACCAAGGACCGGTCAGTAATACTGTCACAAAATTAGCATTGTTCTTAAAGGTCTAAAGTCTAAGATGTATGGCGGAGGTACTGCAGATCCTTGTTTTAATAAGTAGATACAATTGTTAATAAATTAGATTTAATAGTACAGTGAGGTGAAAAGCATTTACTTTTCAAAACTTATATTTGTTCCCTGGATGAGAATTGAAACTGCATTAGGTAAATCAAGTAGCTAGTTATACTGCCAGTGACCTGAAATGAAAAAGTTCAGTTATACCAACCATTCATTTCTATGCACCTGGTAGTTGAAAGTGAAAAGTACACTTTAAAAAAATCAATTTGATATTATACAACAAGAAATAAACACTTTATCTCATAGAGAGGAAAAATAATTTAATCATTGATAGATTATTCTCATATATATACAAATGAGCGTACTGTTATTTTTCTCATACAGGACTATATAACTAATATATAGAATAGAAAGATAATACTGTACAAAAAGTTTTACCCTTCGTATCAAAGCGTAGTCAATGGGGAAAAAGTCACAAGCTGTCAGATGAAAGTCCATGTGTAAGATTGAAGTTGAGAAATCAAAGAGCTGAAAAAACAAAAAACTGAAAAACTTATGAATAGTCTAATATATACTCTTACTCTTACTCCCATGGCCATTTGTACCCCAAGTGGTACTTGGCCTCACCAACGCACTGCCTCCATCTTGTTCTGTCTAATATATAAATAAAAATAATTTCTAATCGAGATCACACACAACAGGCTGGCGTGACTAGAGCGAATTTCATAGAACTTATTATTCCCATGATATTAATCGAATAGTAGGGCCTACTGAGTATGCAGGTTTGCTGCCATAACAAACATTAAATTTGGGGTTTTATGGGTATATTAATAAAACATAAATAGGTGGACCGGCATACCAAACTTTGGAGGAATATTTAAGTAAATAAGAGAGTTATAGATTTCTAGTTATTTTCCATAAGATTAACATTAGACAACGTACTGTGTTTATCATTTTGAATATCTAAGAGACCTCTAGACCTAGTGTCTTAATTCAAGATATTGAATTGTGTTTTTTAGCTAAATCTAATGGCAAAAAGAAATTTTTTTCATAAATTATACATAAATAGATTAAAAATAACATTTTTGGGTAAGAAGCTTCAAAATAATGGAGGTTAATGTAGTCTGATTGCTAAATGAACTTGTCCAAGATATTACAGAAAGGAACAACTCCACCATATTTTATGGTGCAATTATTGCAGCTGTTATGGTCTTGACACATATACTTGCTTTTATATACCACATATACAATGTATATGAACACCTTTTGGAGGGTACATGTCATGTACCCTCCAAAAGGTGTTCAGGAGGTTGAGTTATAAACTTCCATCATGGTACCGGGCTTAACTGTGAACATTCGGGTCATGTGAATAGCTTACTTTTCCATAGGAATTTCGCTAGTAATAAATATTTTAGTGTTTATATACGAATATTCATAATGAAAACTATATCCAGAGAGTTAAATATCAGGGGTTGATTGTAATTTTAACATGCTTTTTTATTAAAAGTAATATAATATATTGATTAATTAGATACTGATATGGCAACCTGTCCAGGACCAGGTATTTTAAGCCAAGTATGAATGAGAAAAGAGTGTCAGATGATTGTGGCGTGATCTTGTCGTCTTATTACTGACTAAGGCTGATATGTTCCTTAGACAGAACTGTTAATTAATAGTCCAACAGCCGATGGCATATCTAAGAGACCTACAGTTTAACGTGAACCACTGCCTCTGAATTTTGAACTGGTATAATTATGAGGACGGTCTTTACGGATGAACGTAAAATTCAATAGTACGGACGTTAATCTACACAAGAGAACACTACACCCACTGATCATTGCTCACAAATATCTACAATTCGTGGCCTAAGTCATTAGACATTAACAAAAGATTTTGCCTGCCGGTAAGACAGTCTCTTTTGAATAAATCTGTGGACTCAATAAAAGGACTAAATGATTCAATAAGAAGGAAAAAAGGGTATTGAAAGCTGCATTACAGGACTTACAACGATAATATAAGACGTAAAATTTTTTAACCATATACAATTTATTGTTTTCAAACTTAAACTCACTGACACAAAATAAGAAATACTTTACCTCATTGGATATATCATCAACTCTCTCAGTAGCCACCAAGTCATGAATAGCATCTGCCATATTTCTCACCTACAACAAGATACATTATAGGAAAGGTAGGACATAATGTCCTACTTTACCAGGTTAAATATCATCCCTCATCTATTCATACTGCATACTCACTACTAAAAATTGTGTTTGTCAATGAAATAATTGTATTATTACAACGTATAACAAATGACATATACTTTGGGACTTTGGCGTGTTGTATAATCCAGTTACTTGGAGCATACAAACTGTGGATGGTTATAAGCAATGGTCGGTGGATGTGATATTCTGCAGTGTGGATTAATGTTTACGCTGTTGAATGCTACATTAATCTGCAAAGGACATACTCATAACTAGACCAGTTGTTCATTTAGAGAAAAGTGGTTTGACCAGAAAAGCCATTCCTGTAAATTCATGGTCTGCCAAACTTCTTGATACTTCAGTCTGAGTAAAGTCTAAAGCTTTCACTGTAGAAACCCTGGTCTAGATGAAAAACCTTAGATGTTTTCACGGATTTAATTATGCCCAGTATTTCGTCCTCAACCGTTTTCCAAGTAAAATTAACAGCAAGGCTTTTGGCATTATTTAAGTATACACTTTTTTTTTACTTTTGATCAATTATTGTTGATACCCCATGGCTTCTCTTTTTAACTGGCTTCCTCCTTGTAGTCCCTCCCTCAAGGGGGTGGGCACCACTACACTGTTAAGATACCTTTATGTTTCTACTACTTTCACAACAAAAAGTTAAAAATGAATTTTTCCTACAACCACACGATAACAGGCGCATTTTGCACTGTTGACAGCTCATATCCACCCTAGTATAAGGAACCAAAGCTCCAAATCTATATGAAACTAACCAATAGCATGTGCTAAGCACTCAGTCAGCTGATAGATGGTAGTCGTTCCTATAACACTAACTTCCGGTTTTGCGCAATGAAACCAATGAAACTGAGGTTACCGGAAACCTAAAAGTTATGTTTACATCGTTGCATATACTAATGTGAAAATCAAAAATAACCTAAATGAGTTTTTATTGCAGGAAAAATCTTGTGTGTAATACGAGTACAAACTATCATAATCGCCCTTGAATTTCTGTCAACACTCTGACAACAGCTGACGCTATGTGCTGCCATATGAACCTCTCGTTCAATGTGACATACTTTGTGCTCTAGATACACAAATAATAATTGAATAATAATAATAATAATAATTTCTTTGGTTTAAAAAATGAAGGAAATGCTAAACCCACTTGTCTGATAAAGCACTTTGGTTATGTATGTAATTTTAACCATATTCTAAAAATAATAATAAAATGCTCAAAACAAGTTTAACATTAAAACCTAACCAATTGAGCAGTTGTTTCCATTGACATTATAAATTTTGGGGTGCCCAATCTCAATCAGTTTATCCAAACACTGTTCAAGAATTATGTCTATTACAGAACATCTCCCTTATCCGATCTCCTGATAACCAACTCCTCCTAGTGGCCAACCTTCTATCTGCCATTCCCTTGCTCCCATCAAAACATGAAAGGCTTATTCTACAATTACATAAATGTTGCCATTTTCAGTTATCATTCATATCTTGAATTTTAAATTAATGTGTTAGAGGTACAATAAAGTTTTACTGTTAGTTATTCAAATCTATTCAATGTAAACCTGTTTTTCTTTCAGGAGATGAATTTTAGTTGCCCCTTGATATCCGACTTTTTGGCCGTTCCGAGCATGGCCCAGTCCCATCATGGCCGTATTTTGGGAGGTTCTACTGTATTCAGATATTCCTTCCAAAGTACTTTATCATCAAACTGACTTGAAACATTTTATAATACTTTGCAGAAAATGGTAAAATGACAATGAAGCCAATAAGTGCCTCACCAAATAAGTTGTTTACATTTAATTATCATTTATTTTCATAGAGAATTAATTTAATATCACGATGAATTGTTTTTCTTTTTAATGAGGAATAAATAATGATAATTTTAGCCAAATAAGAGCATACTAATACTCATTAACTCACCTCACTAACTGTCAACTCGCATACTTGAATAACAGGGCATAACAATACCATCCCATATAACATGTATGCTGTACAGATCACAGGTCTGGAAATGTTTGCGTCCCCGCCTGTGAAGTTCTTGTAGATTCTATCAAAGAGATTTTCAGGACTGTTGCAGTGTAGAATGTAAAGGAGACTAAACTAATCAAATACTACGTAGAAAAGTCTGTATTGATATCTTTTGATATGTTAATGATGCTTTTGAATATTCCTTTATACATTTTGATGATGACTATTTGTTGTAGCTTGGCCTACTATCATTTTCGCAAATGTGTAAATACTACTTTTAGTCTATTTTACAATGTCTCTCAAAATATATAGATATAAAGTATATTTCGGTCCAGCGATATAAACTAATTTAGTTATATAATATTTTGCTGCTTTGTCCAATATTTTCTGAAGGTTTATAATTCACACTAAGATAAATATCCTAAAAAAATCACCATAAAAAGGATTGTTAAGTTTGTAAAAATAATTATATTAGACATAGTTTTTACTGACAGGTTTTTAAATCCTACTCCCCAGGTTATCTCAAAGACAGTATTTATTTTGTTAAGTTGGCACACTAAGATATTTTGCCTTACCAGAGAGAAATAAAACTAGGTAGAAATGCCTGTAAAGTAAGAAAAACAGCTATATCAATTGGGTCTAGGTTTATTTTACTATATTTCACAATTGTAATCCAGTGGAGCCGCGAGAAAGAACAGATAATTTAAATGACAATGACAATGGTAATTAACAAATTGAATTTCACACTATTGATTACTGGTACGTACAAAAGCGGCTCAATTAAATTGGGAACCTTTCACTTCTTGTGGTGGTTGATTAGTAAATAATGTCAAGTAAATAAAATTAGCAAATATGGTAGAAACCACAACACAACTTCACATAAAATTTTGAATTTGTTTTATGTAAACCTATTGTTGTTGTATTTTTTTAAACTAAAGAAATAAATATGAACTGTAAGACTAGAGGATTTGGTAAAATTTTCCTGGTAGGGATGGTTTGTTACAAATTTAAATTTATAATTATTTTCTTATATTACTATGTATGATTTTTATGAAATTATTAAATAGAATTAATTAGTTATTAAATGTTAAAAAAATGGTAAAATTATTTATAGTATTTAATATTTCCCTAAAAGAAATACGGCTCTGTTGTTTTCATCTGAATCCAGGGTTGGAATGACAGTCCAGTGGGCAACACAATCAGATTATATTAACTATATTATATTATTGTTTTGAATTTATTTATGAATAATTTTTGAAAAAAATCTAATTTTTTTATAATTGGATTTAGCTAAAAAACACACAATTTAGTATTTTTAATTATGACTCTAGGTAATTGGTTACACTGAGATATTCAAAATGGTAAACACAGTGCATTGAGTAATGTAAATCTTTTGATAATAGCTAAAAGCAATAACTCTCTTATATATTTAAATATTCTTCCAAAATTTAGTATGTATTCAAGTCCATTTAGTTAAGTTTTATTAATATATCCATAAAAACTCCAAATTTAATGTTTCTTAAGGCAGCAAGCATACATACTCATTTATTGCTCATGTAATTGTCACGGAGAATATAAATTGGTAAAACTCCAAATTTGGTAAAAGTTATTGACATAAATTAATAAAATGTTGTATGTGGTTTTACTAGTGTCAACCTTTATTATCACATTACCATGTGAAACAGCTCTTATTGCAGCAAACCTGCAAACTTGGTACTATTCAATTACTATGATGGGAAATAATATAAGTTCTATGAAATTCGCTCTACTGATGCCAGCGTGCTCCATGTGATCTCATATAAAATGTTATGTTATTAATAATAGAAAAAACAAGTATGTTATAATTTTAAGCCAAGTATGTATGAGAAATAAGCGTAAGATGATTGTGGCACAATCTTGTAGTCTCATTACTAACCAAGACTGACATATATTCCTTAGACAGGACTGTTAATTAATAGCCCAACAGCCAATGGCATCTAAGTGATCTACAGTTTAATGTGGGATCCGAATCATTTTTGCCTCTGAATTACAAACTGATCAAATTATGAGGATTTTCGAAACGACACCTAGACACAGGACACAGGACCACAATGGACACACCGTGACACTTAGACACCATGAATTATAAGATTCCAGGACCTCTAACTCACCAACTACGATGGTGGGGAGGCGGAGCCATCAGCAAATGAAGCGAGTTACCTATTACAGCTTTAAATGTCTAGTTTGGTTTATATAATTAACTTATTTTATAATTTAGCCTTCATCCGCATGATTAATGGTTCTTTTATTTTTGTTTTTATCAAATATTTTACAAACTAAAATATTGTTCCCTGCAGTCAACATAAATTAGAGAGCGATAGTCGCTAGGGATCTGCCCCCGCGCACAGGCTCTGCCTATGCGGGGACATTTCTGATTATATAGTACATATTGTAATATTTGTTTGTATTTAAAAAGAAAGAATAAAGAACTTATTATTATTAAAATATAACCAGGTCAGGGTGAGGGACATTAAAACAAGTAAAAAGTACAATCTTCAGGAATCTATGTATAAAACGATTCCAATTTAACAAATTTTATTAATATTAATTGTGATTAGATTAGATTATTGAAATGCCAACCTACCCAGGTAGGTATTTTGAGCCAAGTATGAATGAGAAATGATGTAGGATGATTGTGGTATGATCTTGTAGTCTTGTTACTGACTAAGGCTAGGCCTTAGACAGGACTGTTAATTAATAGCCCAACAGCCGATGGCAACTAAGGGACCACGGCCTCTGTATTATGAATTGATCTAATTATTAGGATGTTCTTTTTTTGGATTAACTTAGTATTTATTAGTCTGGATGTTAATCCACACAAGATAACATCACACTCACCGACCATCGCTTATAACTAACCACAATTCGTGACCTCCAAGTAGCTGGATTTACAGGACGCCACCGTCCCAGTCATGAAGGAAATATTTGGATGCTGGAAATTAAGGACCCTTAATTGTATTCTAAAATAAAGTTTTACGCAAAATATTTGGCAGATTAGAAAACACAGAGAGTTATGAGCTTTCCTGGTATAAAGTGAAATGCTTTATACCAGAAACCTGATGAAATAGCTGTGATAAAAGCGAGGCGCTGATCTACGAGGTGAAGAATACAATGAGATTTTTAGTGCCCCAGCAGTAGTAAGTAATTATATTTAATGGATGTTATATTTTTTGAGTGATGAAAGGCTATGCCTTGGTACTACAATTAATTATTGTAATTGTAGTTTTAATAATTTTCCAAAACCATTCCATTAAGAAAAATAATTTTCCATTTTTCTCAAGTTGTTTCACTTGAAATAAACAGACCTCATACTTGGATTTTAAAATACACCCACCATAAAGAGGGGGTCTTGCATAACTTCTGCCTGGAAATGAGAAGGAAGAAGTGGAATGAGAATTAATAAGAAGGAATAAGGTCAGGCTAATGCTATTCAAAACTTGCTGTCTTGGGAAAAATTATGCTTCCTACAGCATCTGGCTTGAAATACTTGACGCTGAGAATCCAGCATGTTTTATGACTGAAATATGACGTCAGTTGTAGCATTGTGATATTTTTAGCAGGGTTTAAGTTTAAGCAGAAGTTTATTCTTCTCTCCTTAAATGGTCTTCTGAATAAAGGGGATTTTTACTCAATCTGCTGTAGTACAGTGGCAGGTGAAAACTGTCCATGCTATACCTGATTAAACAAAACGACGTCGAAACAGCTACCCACTGAAAAATCATCTGGACCTATACTGCATTCCAAGATTACGCAAGGTGGTTTGTCACTTAGCAATGGGGTGGTGCTCACAGCATCTGTGCTGTACCCTCCGGGGTGCAATTCTTTTGATAAAGCGGAGGCAGGTGTAGTATCTTTCAACTAAGACCAAACTGCTTTGTGGAGACTAAGGAAATTCTAAAATAAAATTTTCCAGGATGGTATGGAAAACGTGCATATAGCACGGTACCCCTCAACAGATAGGGGAGCGTGTTAGCTCAGGTGACACGTATCACGCAAGTACAGGAGGACTAAATGGTTGTCCAGTAGGTAGCTGATTCATCTCATCAGGTTTCCCCATCAAAACAGGAGAGAAGAACAAAATTCTACTTGAATGTTTTACGATGTTCCAATACATCTGAAAATACAAATGAAGATATTTTTCGTCAGACAGAAAACATACAGTAATATTTTTTTTGTCAAACATAACTTACCTCTCTTGTCGTCATTTCACAGACATGAGCAACAGCACATAGTAATATCGCTCCATGGATGGTAAATGCAATGCATATAGCTGGCCTAACAATGAGTACCTCTTTACCAGTGAAAATGTCGTAGATATCAGTCAACGATATTTTCATGAGCAGCGCAGTATGAAATATTAAACAGATACACCCAATCAAAAATTGAATGGAAAAGTCTGTATTTGTATCTCTTGATATCTTAATAATACTTTTGAACATTGAATTGTATGCTTTAATTGTATTTTTCTTTTTAAAAGTACTATAGTCTTTGAGCAGTATGTTAACCATGGTGCTTTTGATGTGAATTAGTATATCACTCAGTAAATACAAATATATCGTAAAGTGTGTTTCAACCAAGGCATAAAATAATTTACTAAGGTAAAAAGTTATCGAAAACATTAATTTCTGTAGTAAGCTCTCCGGTATGTCATGCATACTTAGGTGGATGTCAGCACATATTGTCACCAAAATAACAGCTAAATTTGAACAAATCATTATGTTCGTCACAGTTTTCACTGGTTTGTTTTTGAATCCCATTTTTAAAAGTTGCTTGTAAGTAGAGTTTATATTGTTTAGTTGGTCTACTAGAATGGTACGTCTGATGAGGGACAAGTATAGACTGACAATAGGTGGTATAGCTTGTAAGGTGACAACTATAATAGCAGCAACTGCATTAATATTTCCTTTAGGTGATTTAATAATCGTAAGCCACAACATTGAGTATAAGAAATTGACAGAAAAAAGTATGAACATCACTGTACAGTACACTAATTTTTTCAAAGACAAAACAAAAAAACCTTCTTTTGTCCTTGTTGCTAAATTTGAACATATCAATGTCCCCAACCATTCTTCTGGTGGGTTGAATCTGGTATCGTCCAAGGTTCTCATCACAAACTAAAGATCTATCAGATGAATAGATGACATGAAATTATACTCACCAGCTGTATTGATTAAATTGCCCAAACTAATCACATTATCGCAAAGTAACATGAATTAAAAGTATTGAAATTGTAAAAAGTAAATGAGTTATGGCTAAAATGTTTGGCCTGTTAAATGACCTGTTTTAAATTTTACATCTTTTCACCAATGTGAGCTGCTAAAATACTAACAATGTTACGACACAAAATTTAGATTATTTTACATAATTGTAGAGATGGTTCTTCAAAATACGGATTGAAAATTTTACTACTGTTTGTGCCAATTTTGTGAAAGAATTTTATTGTCTAACATGAATAATTGTTTCCAAACATTTTGTGTTGTTCCTCTTGCACCAGTTATTCGAATTTTTTCATGTTTTATTTTTCCTGATAATCACCAATTCTTTTTTATAAATATTTTATTTTATTCATGAACTTGGTCCGCTTGGTTTTCATTAGATTCAGATCTAATTGTTGAACTGGAGAGTATTATAGTAACATTTTTGGAATTTCTATGATATTTTTGTGAAACACTGTAAATTATTTGTTTAGTACTGTGTTGATAAATTTTATTTTTGTTTTTAATGGGTTTACACATTGACAATGTAGATCAAATTAGTTATAGGATTAATTAAATAATCAATAATTAAGGCACACAAATGTTAAAGAACTTTAACTCTCAAAGGGAAATAGATATACTGTATTTATTTAAATAAGCATTAAAATGGCAAATTATGTGAATTTGTGAATAACGTGTAATTTGAGGAGATCAAAATAATTAATTTCATCATGTATTATTGTAAGGGTTGGAGAGTCTTATTTTAGTATATTACCAGACGTTTGAAAATGTATCTTCTTAAAAGCATTATGTTATGACTTCATTAGCTTTTGTCTATACTTAAAGTAAGTTTAAAGCTACTAGTAAAATTAAGTTTTTGTGGGTTAGTAGTTTGATCAAAGTATTATTTCATAAAAATTTTCCTCGAGCTGACTGTGGAAATGTTTGTTTTGAATCCAAATAAATGATTTTGGAACGATATCTGTCTATGTAACGACCCCAATGCCACACCGAAAGTCTGATTTTTAAGAAATTCGGTTAAAGTAGATTAGATCATTGAAATGGCAACCATACTACAACGGTTGCCATTGGTATTTTAAACCAAGGATGAATAAGGATTGAGTGTACGATGATTGCGGCGCGATCTTGTAATCTTTGTTACTGACTAAGGCTGACATGTTCCTTAGATAGGACTGTTAATTAATAGCCCAACAGCCGATGGCAACAAATGGAGCTACAGTTTAACGTGTAATCCGAACAACGGCCTCTGAATTACGAATTGGTCTAATTATGAGGATGTTTTTGCGGGTTGACGTAGTATTCAATGGTGCGGACGTTAATCCACACAAGAGAACACTACATCCACCGATCATCTCACAACCATCCACAATACGTGACCTCCAATTAGCTGGATTACAGGACGTCGCCACCGTAGTACACACTTCGCCACGTAAACCTATTTGTGTCCGATTGCAATAATTTTTCAAATCCGGTCAGATCGCCGATTCGTGTGGCAACGTCAAAGATCGCCTACGATATGTTGGTTTGGCACTTTGACACGCCTCCGATTTTGTATCTAAAGGCACAGGTAACTGCATGACACTATCATGGCTTACAGAAATATTGCTGCTTCCAGTTTCTATTTGAAATATAAAATTGTTACGTTTACAATCTTCCAGGTTCTAAGCTCCTAAAAGGAGCAGATAGGCTTAAAATTTGCATGTAAAATAATATTGCTGATTATTTTTCTTTGACTTTGACTGGTATAGAAGCATAAAAATAAGTTTTATAGATGTGGGTGCTCTGGTTTTGACGGAGAAGCGTTTCAAAAAGTTAAACGTTAAAGAAAGACAGACGGAAATTGAGGTAAGACACATTTTGTCTTTTCTGGGGTTCAAAACGTAAAAATAACCTAAACTACCATAATACAAAGCAGTGTATACGAGTATATGAACATACGAAACTATAATGTTACTATGGATGTAAATTAATTTACATCCAAATTACTTTAAAGTAATTTGCAAAATATTTCACTGGTAAAAGATAACTACGAAATACATGCAGTTTTTTGTAGGTTTCCTCATTTTCTGTAAATCTGAGAGAAACGTTCTTTTTATCTTGAATCTCTTTGAAATTTGTTAAAGCTGTTATACGAGTACACTACAGGAAAAATATTTTTAACATACAAAAACGTTTGACAAGTAGTTTGCCGCATATAGATTGGTGCGGAATTGTATTTAAACGACGGCCGATGACCCTGCGCCGCCATATTGTTGATTTGGGAGTTTCAATCAACAGAGCGAAAACAATCAATGACTTAATTACTCAATGGCTAGCATGGAGCATTTCTCATTTTCCTAATTTGTTTTCATCATTTTATAGCCGTAGTAATTACAAAACTAACAGGACTTTGGGGATATATTTACAATATTTTTATTTAAAATTTTACAAAAATATGAAAACACTTACATACCTATACAATATAAAACATAAAAATAATATATTTATTTTAATTGAGTTAGTACATAAGATTGAAACATGCAATAAACGTAAAATTGACTTTGGGGTTCCTTCTGAAAATACAAATTATTTAAGACACTTTTAGATTATTTTCCTCCTCCCATATTTTTGTTTTATCCCACGAACAGTTCAGATATCGCAAATTGACATGGACATGGCTAAGCCCTGGGGAGGGAGGATGTTTGCAATTTGCGGGACGCAACAGTTAAGTTCGGAAGAGACGTAATTTAGTTATGAAAACAGCTGTTAAGAGGAACAGAAAACATTCCCTCCGGATATATCCAGTGTTACTCGTTGCGGCTTGCAGCTATGTACAAAACAGACTTGTTAGGTTTAGATTTGCTGGCAAATGTAAAATATAGTATGGTTATTATTACCTTTCTGCGGCCTAATCAAGGTATTCTAAGCCAAAATATTTGTAAAAAAGTTGATTATATTCATGTGGGCTTGAAACATTAAAATATATATGAAAAATAGTCAGTAATAGTGTCAATAATAATTTTGTATAAGTATTTTTTTAGGTAAACATCTAATTTATATCGTGTATACTCTGAATGAATTAGAAAATAATCATATAGAAGTAATCTTATAGGTTATAATTATTTTCAAAAAGACGCCAAGTACAAGGTTTTCTAATACGCAATAACCTACAAATGATTGCTTGAATTAACATTGTTACTGTAACATGTGGGTGAATATCTTTATTTCATAATTATCTTTGTATAGACATGTCTTTTAGCGAATTTCCCATAGGGAATAAGCTATTACCGTAGGTCTCATGGTGAGACTTAAGTCCGGGACCATGTTATTTTTCTTCATTTAGGTGCAGAGGAAAAACAATAGATATATATTTATATTATATATATATATATATATATATATGTATAATGTATATATATATATATTTATTTTCCTTCACAAGGGCACTATAATTGTTACTAATGTAAAAAACACTTTAACACGTCCCATGATTATTAAAACATGTTTCGTCCCTAAGGACAAATTATATTATTTAATATAATAATTTTTAATATAGGTTAAAACTTATGAAAAATGCTGTACGAAACATGTCGTTTATAAATTTCAATAAAAAAAACTGTGTTTAAATGTTTTTTACATTAGTAACAAGTATATATATATATATATATGTGTATATGTGTGTTCGTGTGTGTTGTGTTTGTTTGTGTATGTGTCTGTGAACACGATAACTCTCGTAAAATGGTCAATCAAGACCAAATTTGGTAGGACGTGTATTCCTACAATGTCTCGTACGAGCGTAAACCAGACTATCGTCAATGGGAACGGGTAGTTTGGGGGGGTTTTGTACAAAAATTTTTTGTGTTTTCACATGTCATTTTTTAAAATTTCTAATTTTATATTTCACTATAGAATCAGATTAAAAACTACACAATTAAGTTCCTTAAAGTTTTTCTCTAACGGTTACCGAGATATTAAAAATCTAAACACAGTACATTGTATTGTGGGGCTATAATGTTAATCTTATGGAGAATAAGGAAAAATTAATATTTCCCATATTAATGAATATTTTTGGATAAAACTTGATATTTAGCTTCACGTGGTTGAGATCCATACATTTGTGCTAAAAATTCATAGTTTATGTGTTTATCATGGCAGCAAACCTGCATACTCTTTTTTGTTAATCATATGGAGATTGGGCATACTCCTTTATTTATGGACAGATGTTGATGAAAGTTGGTATAAATGTTAAAAATAAAAATTTTTGATGGTATAAATGCCACTCTCAGTGTTCCTCAAAGCAAACCTGCACACTCTTTCCATGTTAATCTTATGGAGAATAGGCAAATAATTCTCATGTTATACAGTTTTTTATTGTCATATATTATTGATTAAATTGAGTACGCAGGTCTGCTGCGACGGGGGTATTTTTAAATAACCCAGAGTATCTTAATTTTAAAGTTCAAGTTTGAAGCAGGAAATGTTTAAATAGTTTTTAAACATTGTTATTGCAGGAGGAAAAATCCAAGATGGGGGAGGTACTGCAGACTCGTAATTTAGAAATACAGTAGTTATTAGTGCAACTGGGTATCAATGTGAAACATTTTGTCCACAAGGGAAACAGTTGTCAATTTCCTGAAGGGCAAAAACACTTTATACGTCGTCCCATGATCCACACATTTTTCCTCCACCTACACGTACAAGTAACACAAGTTATACATTGAATCACTAATTTTCCAAGTTGGGTAACATAATCTCAAAGCAAACTATCAGCTGACCGTTCAAGAATCAATTACCACTGTCAGCTGCTATTATTTCTGATGGTTCATTACAGTGTTCCCGGTTTTTTCCTATGGTATTCTTATGGGATTACTTTTTACTTTCTCCCCTTATACATAGTATATGGAGAAAGTAACGTCAAAATTTTAATTAATAGGATATATGAGTTTTTTTATTTATTTATAATTCGAAATGAATGTTATTTAAATTATGAATTCTTACAATACTATTTTAAAATGTAATAAGATTTTAGATTCCTTAAAAATATTGATTTTTTAATTATATTATTTTTTGAGAAAAGTAAGTAAGTATGATTACTATTATAAATATATAAATAATATACTTATACTTTAGTCATAGCTACTATTACCTACAATTATTAACATGAAATTTAATTCTAGATCCACAAATTAAGTTTTTAAATATGTTACCTTAAATATTGACTTAATATAATATTTCACGCTTACTTACTCACTACATTACTAATATTAACTTGTCGTGTTTTGCAGCCAGTCAAGTCAGTTTACTTTATCACATCTAAAGTTATTTAAATCTGGAAGCTGTCCATGTAGGAATTACACTTTCAAATTTCAAAGTAAAAAAACCTGACCGACAAGTTCGTGATAAGAATTTCGTAAACAAACCTATAAACAAAAACTGAACTAGGGCAACCCGCAGCTTTGAACGCCTAAATTTAGCACTCCCGCTCCGCTTTCTGGCTGTACCGCTCGGCCCCCATTGTGTGCAACATGCATTGTGGTTATATATAACACAATACAATAATACCCCCGTCGCAGCAGACCTGCGTACTCAGCGAATTTCCAAATGAATAATATAATAACAATAATGATATATGACAAATTTAATCAATATCTGTCGATAAATATGAGAGTTATTTTCCTATTCTCCATCGGATTAACATAGGAAAAGAGTATGCAGGTTAGCTGCCATGATAAACACATCAACTATATATTTAAGCATAAATGAATGGATCTCAACCACATGAAGCTAAATATCAAGTTTCATCCAAAAATATTGATTAATAAGTGAAACATTAATTCTTCCTTATCCTCCATAAGATTAACATGGAAATGAAAATTAGAAAGATAATACAGTATTTATTTTTGTTCTTGTACACGAATATCCTTTATCTGTTGCACTCACCTATGTTGTTCCATGTTGTGCGTTGTACTATTTAGTGACTATCACACGTTTTCAAAAGGTTGAAGCGTAAAAATTTGCCAACCTTCGAAAGTGAAATTATATTACCTAATATGCTAGGTATGATAAAGACAGAAGTGAAAATTTCTAATTGTGTATTATTATACAAAAAGGTATTATATATATATTATATATATATAAATGAAATAGTTTTGCCTATAAATTGCTTGAAATTATAAAGTTTTTTGTCATTCCTACGTTTTATAACCCTGAAAAGCCGCAATGGGTCTTTTCTCGATTTCTGTAACACTAAACATGTTATTTTATAAGGCTTCTCGGTGAAAATGAGAAAAACTGTGCTGTTATGAAAGTTGTTTTCATTATTTTATACCTCTCAACGAGGGTTGTTTTACTTTAAACAAACCCATTCACTATAAAAATAAAATAATGAGCTCTCAAAAACCCAAATTTGAAAAATGTCAGACAGTTTTACAGAATATCTATATAAAAAGAATTAGAGTTTTGTCTCTACATTGCTTAGAGTTATTAATGTTTTAGTTATTTTTACTTTTCATGCGTTAGGGAAGTCGAAACATGTCTTATCTCAATTTGTGTCTGTCTGTTTGTCTGTGACGCTTCAGGAGGCATTTTACGCCGTCTTCTCCGAAAAAAGGGAGAACTGATAACAATGAAACTTATTTAATGCGTTCTCTACATTCCAGAGAAGGTTTCAATGCTTGGAATAGTCCTTACAAAGCAAATAACGAGCATTTAAAACTTAAATTTTACGCTATATTAGTCGCATTTTGCTTCCAGTTTTCAATGAATCACCTACTGGTAATAATCAGCTGTCTTTGTAGTTTAAAGATTTGAAAGAAAGAAAAACAAACAGCTGTCAAATTAAAATCAATATTAGTTTATATTAGTCCGTGATTTTAACCTCATTTTGAAATCATACTATATTAAAAAGTTAGTTCAACGTATAACTAATTTTAACAATGGTAAAAATGTTCTAATCTATTTAATTGTTAAGTACTGCTAACTACTTGTAATAAAGCCGGGTATTTATTTATTTTCTTTGTACTGGTTTGTTTCAGATTTCAGATTTACATTTTGGTATGATAATCTTTTACTGAATCCTACAACCCGTACATGCTAATATAGGATACCGGCTTAATACTAGTGTGATCTATAAAAGTGATTTAATAGATATAAATAACCTTCAGCTGCCAAATTAAAATTAATACTAATTAGTTCTGTACCCTAGTTGACGTACAGGATTGTACAATATTGCTTGGTGAATCCTGTGTTCTCAGCCAAAGCTATTGCATTCTTCACACTCTATATTTCATAGAATCTAATACGTCCAAACAGTTTCTCATTTTATCAGACTCCTCAAACAACATCTCCAATTATTATTCAAATTAAATAAATTCGTTTAGTTATTTTTGTTAAAAACATTCGTTTATCTAACTGAAAAAGGGTATAAAATTAATTTTATATATGGATTCCAGGTCACTTTGGAATAGACGGAATTGAGCGAGCTGACACGGCAGCAAAGAGTGACAATAATTCAATTGCAAATCACCACTCAACTAGTGACTTTTCTCCTTATTTCAAAAATATGGCTAAAATATCCTGGCAAGAAGAATTGTCTTGTTCTAGTGAAATTAAAAGCAACAGAATTTGTCAACTAAAGCCGCCCATTGCTAATTCTTCCTCATGGTTCGATGCATCTGAGAAGAGTAGGCCCAACAGTCGATGGCAACTAATGGACCTACATTTTAACGTGGAATCCGAACCATGACCTCTGAATTACGAATTGGTCTAATTATGAGGATGGTCTTTGTGGATTAACGTAGTATTCAATAGTACGAACGTTAATCCGCAACTATCCACAATTAATTCGTGACCTCGAAGTAGCTGAATTACAGGACGTCGCCCGTCCCAGTCCTAATTGATTAATTTTGTTTAAAATTTCAGGTTTATATTTTGCCATGATAATAATAATATGGCTTCTCAACTCTAAACCATATACCCATACAAAAACGGGCTTACTGCTAGTTAGCGAATTCTCTTTTATGGAACTGTGAGCTATTCACATGACCCGCATGGTGACAGTTAAGCCCGGGACCATGATAGAACTTCATAACTCAACCTCTTGAACACGTTTTGGGGGGAGTACGTGAATAAGTATTTATATGTATATTCATATATAAGCAAAATGTTTCGACTTGATAACGGCCGCAACTATTGTCTGGTTATTATGAAATTCGGTGGAGTTGTTCCTTTCTTTAATATCTTGTCCGAGTTCATTTGGCAACGCAATCGGACAACATTAACTACAATTTGGGGGGAGGTGTTTGTACACCAAAAATGGGGTTTTAAATTTATTTATGTACAATTTTTGAAAAAAAATCCAATTTTTTCTTTTTACCATTGGATTCAGCTCAAAAACATAACATTTAGTATTTTGAATCATTACTCTAGGTCAATTGTTTACTTAGATATTAAAAATTGTAAACACCATTTTACAAATACATTGCTTTAGTACATTGTGCAATGTTATAGATAATAGCTAAAAATCAATAACTCTCTTATTTACTTACGCATTCCTCCAAAATTTTGAATGCAAGTCCATCTAGTATATTTTGATATGGATATGTATTAGTTCTGGGGGGGCGTTGGCGATTTTTAAGATGGAAAATATATAACAGGTTTTCATAGAAATTACCAGAGCTATTTGTATTTAATTTTTAGTATAAAAGAATGAGAACAGCTGTTTAGATGAACTGAAAACATTCCTTTTAGACATATCCATGATCTAAACCTATTTCCCACAGTAAAAAGAATCATTATTTATCAATACATCCATGAAACCACCCAATTTGATGTTTGTCATGGCAAAAAACACTTACGTACTTATTGCACATGTAATTCTTCTGGAGAATAGGTGAACTAGTATAACTCGTTTAGTTATAGACATAATTTGATAAAATGTTGCGTGTGATTTTACTTAGTGAACAGCTTTAATATAAACACGTTACCATGTAAAAAATGTTAATATTTACTCCCCTGTGAGAAATAGGTTAAAAATCATGGATATGTCTAAAGGTAATGTCTTCACTTCATCTAAACAGCTGTTCTTATTCTATTATATTAAAAAATCAATACAACAGCTCTAGTGGTTTCTATGGAAACCTGTTACATATTTTCCATCTTAAAAATCGCCAACACCCCTCCCCAGATCAAAGACATATCCATGTCAAAACCCCTTATTGTAGCAAACCTGCATACTCAGTATTGTTTGATTATTATAATGGGAATAATAATATGTAAGTTAATATGTTCTTTGCTCTACTCATGCCAGCGTACTGCGTGCGAGGATTAAAAGGAACATTTCGTAAAAAAATGAGATTTTCAATATGTTTTCCTAAATATGTGTCTTGTATTTGAGCAAAATAATGAACTAGGTTTTTTTGGTATTTCGATTTTGACTCGTCGCGCCCCTCTCATTCAGTCGCTAGCCCTCTCTTGAGTGGAGGGGATATGCTCCCCCATCGTGATCTCAAGCTCCCCACCGGACCCGGCTTAACAACGAATCCAATCACCATTTCTCATTGTTCTTTTGATGAAATTTCTTAAAGAATTTGGTAACTAAGCCTGTGTTTGAACCGCTTCCAGTTGATATATTTCACTTTATGTTGTCCTAGAGAAGTGCAAAAGCTAAAATGTAACCGGTGCGACGCCGACGTCAAGGTACGCGTAATTTAGCCGCGAAGCATTTCGACACGGGATACGCAGCTGGACGCTAAACCTAACGCCGAACACGTCAGTTCAGTTTGACACGTGCGTTGGGCGACACACGTTTACTGGGCCACAGTTGGTGTGTGCATCTGTTGATAAAATGAATTCAATTGATGCCCGCAGCTGTCGCAGCGAAGGCGATATGTTTAGTTGTGGAGTTAATAGCTTCTGTGGTGATAAGATTGTGATTCGAGGTTCAGTCCCTTAGGTGGTCGTTCTTCAACCACAGCTGATCGATTGTTGAGGTAAGTGTATTGTTGAGCATACTTTTACTAGAATAGAAGTGTAACTTTGCAAATAAATAATTTTTTTGTGACTTATGAATAAACAATATAGGTACTATTCCAAAATAATTAAACAATAGTGTGAAATCAAATACAGCCCAAACATTTAAGATTTGTTATCCAATGATAAGTTATGTTCTTATTATTAAAATGTGAAATTAAATGGTTGATGAGATATTACATTCATAACACAGAATTTTTCACTAAACATAATCTAACATAATTTATATTATTTCAAACTTATATAGACAAATTTACGATCAATTTTGTATTTGATGGATATATTCATGAATGATTTACTTGCTCCTTAGTATTAATTAATAAACATTTAACAAATTTTTCTAAATATGATGTTCACATTTTTTATTATCGTAATAAATTTTATTTCAGTTTTCTGTTAATGAGATTTACGTAATTATTTTTATTGAATTCTCAGTTTAATGGGAAAATATTTTTGACTTTATTGCTAACAATTAAATATGGTACCGGTATCTATTTAATATCCACTCTGGGTAGTTTTTGGTAGTTTTTGTACATGCCAAGAAAATAAAATAAAAATTATACTAAATCAATAACGAATTGATTTATTATTATAAATTAATTGTTAGTGTTAAATTAAAAATTTTCCCTTTCTCTTTAATTAAAAAAAAAGAATAATCACAAGGATAAAAAGCCCAAAATAACATATCAAAAAGATAAGTAAAAAATTTAAGTTGAAAAATTATAGTTTATTTTCAAATAGAAGTTATATCTTCACTCAATACTTTGAGTGTATATTTTTTAGTTCATTTGTAGTTAAAATCCATTCAGTCACTTCTACATGCCATAGTTGCATGGGTCTTATTCAAGTCAATACATTTCTTTTAAATTTGTGAAAAGATTTTGCCAAAATGAAAAAAATAAATAAAAAGATACATTATATTTTTAACTGGAATGGCAACCTATTCAAATAGGTATTTTGAGCCAAGTATAAATGAGAAATGAGTGTAATATAATTGTGTTGAATCGAACTATGCACAATTTGTTCTTAAGAGTCTGTTGTTCCTACACCATCTTGGATTTTAGTCCCATAAGAACAATGTTAATTTTGATTCAGAATTCCTGACCGATTGATTGTAGATGGTTGAGGTTTTAAATTCAAGGTGCTTATCTAGGGATTTACATAATGAGTTCAATTTATTTTTTATTTCTTACAATTAAAAAGACAATTTATCATAAAATTTAATCAATTTAAATATTTTCATTTGACTTGGAAATATAAGTTTGAATTATTAGTCAGCATTCAAACTAGAAAGTATTTGTTGGCAGTAGTATTAAATTGTTCGATTGTTGATCAATAATAGAAAATGCTAGAAATAACGTTTGCTAGTCGTAAAATTATTCGCTAAGCTATTTTACTTGGTGTTATATTTTTCACTTTTTTACCAGTATATTATTAATTTCATGATAATTTTACTTTCTCTCACTTAGGAAAAAATATTGATTTTGACAATTAAGTTTTAGGATTCTGTCCTAAATCTAATTCCTTTAACCCCCAAATTGTTTTTAACATAGTTACAACCTACACCAGAGGTAAGATTGAGGTGATGTTTTGTGTATAGTTTCATATCAACAACATCCCAAGGCCACATTTTTTCAAAAGTGTAATTTAATCTTAAAAGTCTGTAAATATATAAAAAATATATAAATATATGAAAAATAAAAATTTCTCAAAAACAGCACTGATTAAAAAAATGGTTTATGTGGCTTGGGTCCCAAATAATATGACATCACCCATAAAAATGTTGTTCTTATAGAAAATACTTAATTTCTTACGAAGTTAATTTCTTCCTTATTTCTTAACAGTTTTGCATAATAACTTATTATATAGTCCTACAGTAGAACTCCAATTATCCGAACTCCGACTATCCGAATCGCCGATTATCCGAATCACTTTCAGAAAAAAAATTGTCCAAAAAAAGTCTAAGTGCGCTATTATTCTTTCCCCCGCGAAGCCAGTGTTTGTGTGTAAAATGTAAGTACATTTTATTTATATTTAAAACATGTGAAAATATCATGTTTCTTACATTTAATTCAATAAAAAATAGTGCAATATCAAAACGTAGCTTTTTTTCTCTCTAATGGCAATTTAAAAAAACTCCGAATGGGTCCCGATCCCCATTAATTCGGATAATTGGAGTTCTACTGTATATGCAACTTACAGATGATCTAATAAATAAAGTTTGTTATTACTATGAGGGGCGAGGGAGTTTGGCATCCTTCAACTTTTTTTTCGTTCTTTTTATAATCTGAATTTTTATCGAAGAATTTTTAAAACTATTTTGGTCTAAAATAAAATCTTACGCCCCAATTTTGTAAATTACTGAAGTTATTTACTGTTGGGCTATTAATTATTAACAATTCTGTCTAAGGAACATGTCAGCCTTGGTCAGTAACAAGACTACAAGATCGCTCCACAATCATCCTAAACTCACTTTTCATTCATACTTGTCTTAAAATACCTATCTTGGTAGGTTTCCATTACAGTTAAAAAGTTAAGTTACAGCTTCCTCCAGGCATCAACTGTATTTTCCAGACCAGTGTCCTTAATAAAATGGTAAAAACAAGTTTTATATGGTTGACTGTTTCCATTTTATTATTTTAAAAGTAGAGTTAATAAAATAAGTTAGATTTTACAACTATAAGTTAATACCTTAAAAAAAATCCTCTAAAAACTTTCAGAAAATTATTATTTGGCTTTAAAAAAAATTAGCTCATAAAAAGGGTAGTACAGTATATGCCTTTTTGACATGCGATAATGAGTAGGCATGCAGACAACTATTATTACAATTGTCATAACGTTTTGTATGATAAATAAAATAAAATATAAATGTGTTAAATGTTTATAGTATAATATATTAGGGCTATTTAGGTGTAAAAGTAAATTAAAAATAATAATTTTTAATTCTGGAACTCTTACAATGTTAATGTAATCAATAATTATTTATTGATGCAGTAGCACTGAGTCCAGCTAAGTGATAGATTTAGCATATAATAAAAAGAATATTTTGTTTAGTTTTTGTATTCATCATTAGGAAAATGTATATGTCAGCAGAGTGATTTTTATGAATATAGAGAGACAACATAGAGTGGTGTGTGTACAGACAGTGTTATTGATTGCTCTTATCTTGGTGTGATTGAGCTCTTGAATTCGGATTATTTTCAATTCAATCTGACTACACACTGATTTATGTCAGTACGCAAGTTAGGGACAACATAAAACCGTTAATCAGCATAAGAAACTTTGTTAAAATTATGTATGAAATTATCTCCATATATTTTAGTTACTTAAATCATTTTCAAATGTATCCACAGCTATTATATAGTTATGGATTTTCTTATTAACTTCAAAGAAGTTATGATATTAAAATTATATTTACTATTTTTACATACTTTTCAGAGTAATTTCAGTTTTAACCTGATCCTACACATATATTTATAGAGGTCAAATGATTTAATTTACAACTAACACTACAAAAACAAATCCAAGAGAGTCTTAAAAGTGCTACAGATGTTTATAAAATGTACAAAGCTTTCTTTGTTTTTTATAATAAAAGATTACATTTGTTTAGTTATTCTACAGTATTTTAAAATTGTTTTTTCTGCATCAATTTTATCCCAATCAAATGGTTGATATTTATCAATATGTAGTTTTTCTGACAAATCATTAATTTAGTTTATATTATGTAAAATATGTACGAGACTAAGCAATTTACTGCCAAGAAGAATTTATTCCACAATCAATGTAACCGGTGACCCTTGTGACGTGATAAGTCAAGTAACATTTTAACAAATCTGCAAGTTTAATGCCATTATTCGCTCTGTGCCCACGAGGCCCCTGGTTGTTGGTGATATGGAAATAGATTTAACGTGGTCGCTTACAGATATTTTTCTTGTTAAAAGGAAAACTGAAAATTCACTCTACATGTTAGGAAAATTTATCTTCTTTTAGAATAATTTAATGATTACTAAAAAACAAAACTATTTCTATCGCTCCATAGTGTAATTTATATTTTGAATGATAAGAATCAAATAAATTCCTCAAAAATAAGTAGTTTATTTACAAAACTCCTTGCGGTTAATTTTATTATTATTTTACCAACCAAAGATTTAAAATAATATTTTAAAGAAAAATTAAAAATTCCATTTAGACCAAACAGTTTTGTTTAATTTCCTAGTGAAACAATGTTGTTTCCCGAATCAAACTGTAATTATTGTTTGTTGAGTTTAATAATATAGGATTTCATTAGGAGGGGTGATAAATTAATTGTGCCTATAAGCTAAAATAAATATGTTAAAAAATTTAAATAAAGTTATACTTCATAATTATTTATTAGATGTACAGAATTAGTGATAAGTAAACCAAGTTAAAACTGTAGTCCAGAACAAAACATTGTATGAAGAAGGGATCTTTTCCTGAAGTCATAGTTTGTCTAAACATGAACTGTCAGCAGAATGCTGCTTTGATGTTGAACCATCAGTCAGTTGTACTCCACCTTTAGACCGTGGTGAGTAACTCATGTGATAGAAGTAAGATTACATATTCCTTAAATATATAAAAATATAGTGGTAAATTAGTTATTTTATTAAACTCTTTGTGATGAGGATAAAGTATAAGTGTATTATTTATAAAGTGAACTGGAAACCTAGAGCGTACCAAATACAGTTCATTAACACTGTAAATTTATGCATGAACTTTAATTCAAACAGTTTAAACCGTAGTTAAAATTTTCATCATGGGCTTTTGGTTACCACAGGCAATTTTTCTCATTCTGATATGAATTTTTTACAATAATTTTTTTAACTATCCCCCCTAAGACCCAGTAGGCCTACTGAATTTCACAGTAGTTTTAAAACCAATAAAAAGTGGTCCAAAACATTGGGTAAAGTTAAGAATATTGAATTTTTTCTCCGTGACCTACCTAACACAAGGTTAGCCAAAAAAGTGATGGCCATCTGAGATAAAAATGCTATACGTATCATTGTTAACCTTTATCCGTAAGATAACATAGTACTCAGAACCTAGTATTACAACTGTCTTAATAAAGTTGTTTACAAACTGCAAGTGTCAGAGATTTACGATTAGTAAGCTAGGTTGAAATGATTTGGTAAATAATTTGAAGTGCAGATATTTACTATCGCAAATATAGTGTAAACAGGGGTTTATCAGGTGTTCCATCACTGTCAGGAGTAGCAGCCGCCATGGAACTGAATGGGTTGAACGGCGCCGCAGAAAACAAGGATGAGGTAACGGTGGCTCAACCTCTAGTCTCTCCGTACCGCTCTACCACAATGGCCAGCCGATCTCGGACAAACCTCTATATCGCTTGCGTCTCCGGTACTCATCAATTTAACAACTTTATTTAAGTAACCTAATTTTTTTAAATTTCTATCATAGTTTTCTTTATCAATTTTTTTTCAAGAGAATTTTCATTTTAATTAGTGATCTTTCATCTTGCACTTAGTTCTTCATTGTAATAAAAAAACAGTCTGTACACAGTCTTTAATACTGAAAACATTCCAAAATGCTTTTGAGCTAAAAAGGAATCAGGAAATTATAATATGTACATTTTTTGCTTTCTTATAGTAGAAACTGGTAGACATACCCAGCTGTGTGGGTCACAAAATATTAGATGTTGAAATAGGGAAGATATATGGCAATTCCATTTCCAATAAAACAAAATTACTTTTTCATTATTTCATTAAAATAAGATGTAGCGCCAAATAATTGTTCTTACAATTGTTTAGATATTCGCTAATGTATTTTTGAATAATAAGATAAAATATTATATCAATATCAAAGACCTTGGACAGAAATAATTTAGCATTGCAAAATAGACTTGATAATCAATCTGCACTCAGCAACCTTAGATGACCGAGCCTCTAGCTCATCAATCTTATCTAAAGATAAAAATTTTTTCGGTAGGAAAACTAATGTTGAATTTCTTCCAATAAATTCTTTCTTCTTTCGATAAATTGAAACCAAAATGCTTTGAATATATATATGCTATATAAAAGAGTATTCTACCAAAAACGCCTTGACATTGGTAATACAGATTAGATTAAATTATTGAAATGGCGACCGACCGTACAAGGCAGGTATTTTAAGCCAAGTATGAAGAAATGAGTGTAGGATGATTGTAACGTAATCTTGTAGTCTTGTTACTGACTAAGGCTGACATGGTCCTTAGACAGAACTGTTCAACAATAGCCCAACAGTTAAATTAAAGAAGTGAAATCTACAATCTATAAGGACAAATACTACAAAATAAGAAGGAAACAAAATAAATTGAAAATTAATTTTCTGTTTTGACTGAAAAATCAAATTTGTGTCTGATCTAATTCAGGAGAAAAAGTTTGAAAAACTTGTGCAGTGAAATAATAACCAATGAAATTACATACTCTTATATTTCATGATTTTCCTTACATTTTTACTTTCTCCCCTTATACATAGTACCTATATGGAGAAAATATTGCTTTCATAAAAATTTTAAATTTTGAGTTGAGAGTGAATATATCCATTTTAGGGGTCCCTTGGGTCAAAAAAGTTTTGAGGTGATGTCTGTCTGTCTGTGTGTGTGTGTTTGTGTGTCTGGATGTGTACAGAGCCACAGCCTAGACCGTTGGTCTGATTTAGATGAAATTTGGTGTGTATGTATATACTCACCATATCACCAGGCGTTTTTATTTTTTCATCGTTTTATTTTTAAGGGTTAATCTAAATTCCTCAAAAAAGGATCAAACGATTTTGATTAAAATTTAATAGTTTATAGTGCTTAAAGTACTAAATAATATGACACCACCTGCATGTCTGTAAAAATAATGGTTACTGGGTTTTAAATGTCTTAAAAAACTTTTTAAAATGTTTGAAAAAGCTTTTTGCCAAAACGATAAAGATAAAGTATATGATTTGACTACCACCATTAAAACAAGCTTAAATACCCCCGTCGCAGCAGACCTGCGTACTCAGCGAATTTCCAAATCAATAATATAATAATAATAATAATATATGACAAGTTTTATAAAAAATCTATCCATAAACATGGGAATTATTTGCTTATTCTCCATAAGATTAACATGGGAAAGAGTGTGCAGGTTTGCTGCTGTGAGGAACACTAAAAGTTGTCATTTATACCATAAATAATTTTTATCTTAACATTTATACCAACTTTCATCAACATCTGTCCATAAATAAAGGAGTTTGCCTATTCCCTATATGATTAACATGGGAAAAGAGTATGCAGGTTTGCTGCCATGATAAACACATAAATTATGATTTTTAAGCATAAATGGATAGATCTCAACCAGATGAAGCTAAATATCAAGTTTTATCCAAAAATATTCATTAATATGAGAAATATTAATTTTTTCCAATGGTGAAATATAAAATTAGAAATTTTTAAAAATTACATGTGAAAAACGCCAAAAACCCCATTTTGGGGTACAAAACCCCCCCAAACTACCTGTTCCTATTGACCGATATGTCTGGTTTACGAACTCGTCCGAGCATTTGTAGGAATACACGTCTCTACCAAATTTGGTCTTGATCGGACCATTTTTACTAGAGTTATCGTGTTCACAGACACATATATATATATATATATATATATATATATATATATATATATATATATATATATATATAAAAATTTTAACGACTATTGTTTTTGGACTCTGGGCACCTAAAGAAGAAAAAATAACATGGTCCCGGGCTTAAGTCTCACCATGAGACCTACGGTAATAGCTTCTTCCCTATGGGAAATTCGCTAAAACTAAATAAATTTGTATATTGAATTATTAGTCTATGACTAACGGTTCCAGATATAAGTTAAATTTACTGTCCATGATGAACACAGTATGTTGTCTGAGAATGCCCAATGTTATTCTTATTAAGAATAAATTTCTTCCTTATTTCCACGAAACTTGGTATGCAGCGTAAGGTCACATCACCCAACAAATACACCCATCAAAGGTTGGTATTCTGGGGGAGGGGTGTTCCTCCATAAAATTCTGACAATTAATTTAACTTTGTTTCTCTGGTTGTTACTTTCAGAAATTTTATTCTTATTTTTGAAACGATAAATTATTAAATTATATCCTAATTTACGATGTTATATATGAAGAATAATTATATGATAATAATTATTAAATAAGAATATGATAATTATTAAGAATATGATAGTTTACAGATTGTTGTTTTTAAATTTACTTAAGGGAGGAAGTATGTGTCAGTACACTAATACCGTTATTATCTTTGTTTCTGCAGCTAACATTGCATCATTTGCTGTTGGACATTGTTTCACATGGACCTCTCCCACTTTGCCCAAGTTGGAGGAGCCCAATGACATTGTGTACATTTCAAAAGAAGAGTCATCATGGATCGCATCACTCATTGCATTTGGAGCCATTTTCGGGCCTTTCGCAGCTGGTTTCTTGGTGAACAGAGTTGGTCGCAAGTGGGCCATCTCAACGTCAGTTGTCTGCATCATCATCAGCTGGTTGGTACTACTGTTCGCCCGTTCCATTCCCCTCATGTATGGTGCCAGAATTTTGGCTGGAGTGGGGGGTGGCATTATATACACGGCAGTCCCAATGTATGTTGCGGAAATTGCTGAGGTTAGTGATATTAATTGTAAATATGTTTCCTACTTACTTTCAGTTAACACGTTCACTGCCTACGTCTGCCTTCCTGCCTCTATAACACATATTTTCACACCAAATTGGAATTAATCATGATCGGGTTTGGAACCCTAGCACTTCCAAAATGCTTCGACGTTTCACACCTCAGTGACGCAGTATCACTCTCGGCTATCCGTGGATAGTCTAACGTAGTGCTTAGCTAGCTATAAAGCATACTCTATTGGTAAAATATTGAACTCCGTGAGATAGTTCTGAGATATGATCACAGGGGGCAGCACAGAATGTAGTTTACTAAGTTATTGATAGACAGCCTGATGGGTTACGTTAGACGTCGAACAGAGCCAGTTGTTTTCTCGAGATAAAAAAATTCTACCTGATTGGGTTAAATATTTATTTTTACCTAAATTAAAGTTGTTTTTATGAAATTTGTTGCTTAAATTAATAAAAAAGAGTAAATAGCATCACATTTTAGTTTATAAAATAAAAATGTTGAAAGGAATATAATTAATAAAGCAAGAAAATAAGACAGTTAGATGAACATGTTAAGCTGTGTTTACAATGACAGAATTGTCAAAGACTTTTCAAGGCACAACCAAAAATCATCGACCCAATTCACTGACTGATGCATTTTACACCGGAGTTAGTAACAGAATTGTCGAAGACTTTACATATACTGCAACAGGAGTCTGTGACATTATGTCAATGACAGTTCTTAGATCTTACCGACTCTTGGTGGGAAAGCTAAAGTCATGTCTGTGACATTGTATCTCAGTAGCTGATAAATGTCACTGACACAATGTCGCAAAAAATTTTAGAAGATCTTTTAAAGACTCTGACTTTTTCACTGAGATGTGTCAAAGAACACTGGTGAAAACACAGCTAATTTAGACACCTTTGAAAACATGTGATGGAAAAAACACATTAGTTTTCAAACACTGAAAAATAGTTTCTGTGTTCATGCAGTATAGTTAGCTATTTACTCCTATTTAGCTATTTATTCCATCTACAGTATTAATTTTCCTCTATTTAATCGTATTCAGGCTATTCATCATAATAGTATTCGCTAATTTACAGAAGGATATTCCTAGTAATTTAAAACTAAATTGCTTGCTGTTTTATTAAAATAAATATAACTTATAAGTATTTCATGTGAACCTATAAAGTATTTGATGTTGTCAGGATGAAGTGAGAGGTGCGCTCGGGTCCATGCTGGCATTCTTCCTTTGCTCTGGGTTCCTGTTGTCGTACCTCGTGGGTCCGTACGTATCTTACTCAGTGCTCATCATCGCCTCTCTCGTGTCCCCTATCGCCTGCCTTGCCATCTTCTCCACACTCATGCCAGAGACTCCGTACTACCTACTGCAGAAGGGCAGAGACGCAGACGCTTTCAAGAGTCTCTCCTGGCTACGGAAAGGGGCCACCACTGATGATGTTAGGAAGGAACTTAACGTCATGAAGGTGAATGTTATATTGAGAGCCAAAAATTAGTTCATTAAGAATTATTGCTATTGGATAATGTATACATTAGATGTAACTTAAGAAAAAATAAATTAGTTACCAATTTTTTTCATTTACACATTTTTTACTCAATTTTTAATTAATTACTCCACTTATACGTAAAATATGGAGAAAGCGTGGTTTGTGTCAAAATTTTCGAATTTGAGTTGACAGTAGATACATCTATTTTGAAGCTCTCTGAATCCAAAAAGTGGAATTGGAATTTTTTTAAATTTTATCTTTCACCATTATAATCAGCTTAAAAACCTACACAATTTAGTTCCATAAAGTTTTGCTTTGTCTCCAATGTAATCTTATTTAAAAAAATTAATATTTCACTTATATTTATATTATTATTTTACCATGGCAGCTAACCCGCATACTCTTTTCCCATCTTATTCATATAGAGAAGAGACAAACTCTTTTATTTATGGACATATGTTGAAACTTTGGTATAAATGGTCAAAATAAAAATTGTTTACGCTACAGTGTTCCTCACGGCAGTAAACCTGCATACTCTTTCCCATGTTAGTCTTATGGACAATAGGCAAATAATTCTGAAATTTAGCGACAGATAAACATAAAACTTGTCATATATTATTATTATTATGTTGATTTGTATGTGTATGTATTGATTTGTAAATTCGCTGAATAGGCAGGTCTGCTGCAATGAGGGTATTTTATGTCTCTTAATTTTTAACTATAAGTTTTATATAACTATCATACCATTAATTTATTAGTTTACCAATCTACATTCATTTACACCTCAGCATACATAAGCTTTCATTTGACACGTGATGAGAGGTTGAGAGTTAGTTCTCATAGCTTATTTCTGTTGGTATACTTATGTATATATTGTACTGTGAATAGGCTTCAGTCACTGCAACACGTCAGGAGTCAGGCACTATTGTGGACCTCATCTCCACAGTTGGCAACCGTAAAGGAGTGCTGATCTCATGCGGGCTGGCTGCAGGTCAGCAGCTTAGTGGCATCAACGTTGTTCTCTTCTACGCGGAGAGTATCTTCAAAATGACAGGATCCAATATTTCATCCTCCCTGAGTTCTATCATTGTCGCAGTGATACTTATTCTCTCTGCGGGGGTGGCTGCACCTCTTGTCAAGAGGTTCGGGATGAAGTCACTTCTCATTATTTCTGCCATCGGCATGGGAGTGTTCCAGGTAGTTTTAATTGTTGGTTTTGTTAATAAAGTTAAATATTCTTATTGTTTATAGTTCATAAGTGTGTTTAAACATAAAATGGAACCATCACATTTCAGCCTTAAGCTTGAATAAAAAGACCATTGTTTTTGTAACTATTACTATTGCTTATTAAACTGATGACCTATCCAGTTTGGTATTTAAGCCAAGTGTGAATGAGAAATGATTTTAAGATGTGATGTGATCTTATAGTCTTGTTACTGATATGTTCTTTAGACAGAACTGTTAGTTAATTAATAGCCCAAAAGTCGATGACATCTAACATCTGGACCACTTTTGCTTCTGAATTTCAAGCTGGTCTAATTATGAAGATGGTCTTAGCAAATAAACATAGTATTCACTAGTGCAGACGTAAATCCACACAAGAGAATACTATACCCACCGACTATTGCTTATAGCTATTATATCCATAGACTATTATCCATAGCTCGTACCATATAACCAGTTCAAACTCGGATCTGAATATTTTGGGGTGAAATATTTTTGTTTTTTTTTAGCTTCTCACATCACTACATCAAAATAGCCAATCTAAAATACATGTTTCAGGGTCTACTTGGACTTTACTTCTACCTTCGCCATATCTCTGTGGATGTCACTTCACTCTCATGGCTTCCCATCGCAAGTCTAATTGGATATGTTACATTGTATGCTGTAGGTCAGTGCTGGTTTTGCGTCTATTTTGGAATTTAAAACTGTTAAGACATGCAAACTTTAAAAAAGTAATAGTTGAGGGAACTTTGTAAGGATCTATTCTTGATCAGACTAAGGACAAATAATCAGTGATTATTGGCATGTTATTTGCTTGCAATTGTGTTGAAGTTTAAATTTCAATAAATTTGTTAGTTCAATAATTCTAAACTGACATCAACTGCCATAGAATTATTAAAAATTATTTGATTGTAATTTTTCACATTTAAACAAAATCAGTAATGAGTAAAACGTATAAAAGACTTAATTTATAAATTTGCCCGAATGGGGAAGCAAAATTCCAGAATTGCACTTCATATTCGGGAAATCTGTGGATTTATCCTACGCTGTCCATATGGATGAGTTTGTATGGTTTTTTTTATCTCATTCAGGCAAATGCCGTGATAGTTTCCAAAAATGCCAAGGAAGAGGAAGATAGTAAATGCCCTACCTTACCTGGTTTAAAGCTATTGAACTGAAAACATTCCTTTTCACACATATCCATGATATAAGCTATTTCCCAAAGGGAAGTAAATACATTCATTTATTCTACAGGCAATTAAAACAGTCCCAATAGCTCAAAGACAAACGTCGACTGTATCTGTACTTTAATGTATTGCAGGGTTCGGGCCGCTCCCTTGGGCTGTGATGGCGGAGATGTTTCCGGCCAATGTGAAGGCCATTGGCTCTGCTGTTACAGCTTCTTTTTGCTGGCTCATCGGCTTCCTCATGACCAAGTTCTTCGTAGATGTCTCACTTCTACTCGGAGAGTTTGCCAGCTTCTGGTTGTTCACCTTCTTCTGCATCTTCATGGTATTCTTCACAATCTGTTTGCTGCCGGACACAAGAGGGATGTCCTTCGAGGAAATACAAGATGTGCTGAATGGCAGAAGAAGAGGAAAAGTGTAAGAGTGGGGGGAGGAGACATGTGACAGATGTGTGTCATAGGAGAGTGATCAGGGAGTATGTGTGAATTGAATTTACTCTCGACTGACAAATTTTGTACAGTCAGTTTCTCGTCTCTCTATACATACTGATAAATAACAGGACAGTCTCATCTAAGTTTCTTTTTAGCTATGATGAATTAACTCTAAAAATATTGCTCATGACAATATTAAGAGATGAAAACCTCAAACAACGATTACTTTTTTGTCTTTAGTTGTTCTATATTTCATCCAAAATCTTGAAACGAAATGAAGATATCAATCAGTAGTTTTGATAAAACCTGTAATAGGATGTTATTAAGGTTTTATTGTCTTTAAAAATCGGTGAGAAATGAAGTATTTGGAGCTCATCAACAAATATTTATGCTTTGTTGATCTACATTGGGACCTAAGTTATTGCTAAAAGGGAAGCATACAGGGTAGATTTAACTTATAGCTTTATCCAAACCATTTATAAATATATATGTATATTATTTTTTATCTTGTTAAACTAAGTTTGTCAAGTGATTTTTTATGTAAAAAGAATACTTAAAATGAGTAATTCCTAGTCATGGCTCTACTAGCCTGTTTAACAATTGTTGTTGTCTGTTATCCTTTATTCCAAACTTTTGGAGTAGCCCTATTAATTTAAATAGCAGGTATCGTTTGATGACCAATTTCATAATAATATCATTAATATCAGTTAAAAACAGTTTGATAACCCTTCAACCTCTATATAAAACGTACATATTTATGTTTAAAGTTGCAATTTTTATATGAAAATAAACTGATTAATAGTCATTTATGTTAGGTATGTGTGTTAGTATGTCAGTATAGCACCTTTCTATCAGTATAGCAAGGTGCAAGCCATAGTCAAGGGCCCTGAACACCAGAAGCCCCAGCCCAACGACCACCTTATGTTCGGGAGGGGCTAGGTGCCAGGGGATATCTGGGGAGAATATTGTATTTGTATGTACATTTCCATCCCTTGCATCAACACTTGATATAACTCAGTCACCACACGACACTTGCTCCTATCGTTTTGCAGGGCGTTTTTAAACACACCGCGCTTGGAAAAACAAAGCCTCACGTGTTCTTCGTTAATGGGTGCGTTGAAGGAAGAAATGTGCTGAGCAATGACATACAACCATATCTATCACCGACACCTTGCTACCTCACACTTCGAGATCAGCTGCCATCGTGGTGGTTGCCGGTAAAAGCCAAACATCACTGGCGGTTCAATCGTATGACAGACGTCATTTTGGATCATCGCTCGATGAAAAAATCAGAGATCAACTATTATTGGGTCAAGTGCTGTATTGTGTATTGCTGTCATTGTTGTATGCATAACAGGGATTAGCAAAAGGAACTCTTGAGGCAGCACACCGATGCTGGCTGTTCCTTAGGAGATGTAGAAATTTCTTTTCGTACACTTGTATATGCAGATAAAACTTAACGCCAGGTTAGATAGTAATTTTCAAACTAATGCCATGAGGGTCATAAAGTCTGGCAAAAAGTAACACCAAACCTGTACAACTCTTGTTCGCGGTATACATTGTTTTCGTTGTGATGGTTCGTTCCATACAAATAATTTAAATTGCCCTGCAAATAATAAAACTTGTTATAATATTAAATAATAGTGTTTTTCATGGTAAAAACAATTTTGCTGCAATTTGTTTCCGATCAGGTCAGGCTAAAATTAAGTAAAAGACTCACAAACAATTTACGGTGAGAAGGAACTTGTTCATCATCATCCAGTAACGTCAGTGAACTGATTTCGGTATGTGAATTAAAGAAGAAGAACAAAGTTATGATGACTGTGTTACTCAACCAAGTTGCTCTACAACCTGGAGCTGCACAATTAGTAATGAGCTATGATATATGGAAGAACATTGGGTCACCTCAACTACAGCCATCATCTAATCTAGTGGCTTACACCGGAGTTCCCATCAAAACCTTGGGTAAAGCAATGGTAACAATTCAGGCCTTCAACATATCACTATCTACTATATTTGTAAAGGATGATGATGTTCCACTATTTGGGTTGAGTTGAGTCTAGGTATTTACTCAATTTACAATTTACCCTTGCCACCTGGTTCCAGAGTGTGCGCGGCACAAAAAGATGAAAATCAAGAGGATGCAGATGTTAACTTAATTTTGATGAATACAACACTAACTTTGCTAAAGCTTGATGTGGCCAAAGAAAAAAAAGGAGAAACCAGGCAGTTCAAAGCTGCAAACATCACGTTAGCGACAAAGAAAACACCTTGACAAATCTGAAAAGTGGCGAGAATTCCAGCCAGAGTACTCAGTTTGGGTAAAACTACCCATAGATAAATATTGAAAAGATCGGCGAAAACATGCAGACTAGCTTCAATGCCGTTGTATTTCTTCTTGCCTTTGGGAGAAGTGGGACAGCTGATTTAGTCTCAGCCGCAATTACGTATTATATTGTTGTTTTGTATGATATTTGTCAATGTGGTTTGTGAGTTTTCAATACACATGAAGCCTGTTTCATAATTGCACATCATTTATTAAGTATAACTTTACACAAACCAAACATATCACAGAGGCTGATGCTTAAAACATGTATAAACATAGAATACAATAAAGTCCCCTTTCACATCCTGAACTAATTGAAAGTGTGTCAAAAAATAATCGTGAGAAAAAAAATATATATTACTCGTAGAGCATCCAAATTTGACTATATAAAATTATATAAGTTAGACTCTATTATAGGTTATTAACTGAAACTCAACCAATAGACCGAAGCCGGTACAGACATTAAATAGTACATAAAAAATATTCTCAAGCAAAAATGAGGAATAAATAGAAGTGACTGTAAATAGTAATTTACAGTCAGGAATAGTGTTTGGGCCAGGATACTTACTGGCCCAAACAATTTGTTTTAGCATGTTAAAATATGCTGGAATTTCTGAAATTGGCATATGAGGGGTGTCACTGTGAAAAGAAAGGACATCAATATGACTGTGATTATAAAAAATAATTAGAAATAATATTATGTGGTGTTTCCTTTAAACATTTATTTTAGTAATAAGGGTATTGTCAAAGTACAAATAAATCTTTTTGTATTTCAATACTTTGTTTTTTCATGACTATGTAAATTCCCTATTTTAAATAGTAGTTTCACACCATTATGTCAAATTATGAAAATTAAATTAAAATGACTTGGAACAAATATTTCTTCTAAATTTCTGTATATTTAGCCGGCCGCAGCGGTGTTGGTGACATGACAGTACAATACATTCTGCTTGATGTGCTCGAATTTCAATTGCTTTCATATCCTCATTTTATGGACTTGCGAGGTCAAATTAACAGACAGTATTTTAAATTTTTATGTATTTATAGTTTTTAGTGCATTTTAACTTTATTTGAATTTGAAACTGGCCACTAATCACAGAACAAACCATTTCATTACTTCACAATTAAAATAAATTCTGACAAACTAAATGTTTTTTTCTTCTATTTTACAGCATGAGCCAATCATATTTATATGTTGCCACATAATTGGCATGGAAAGACACATAAAACCCTGAGAGGGTCAGTTGGAACCATCTTGATCAGGTTAAACTAAGAAGTCACATCTGGGATCAATACTGTATTACAACTAAATAGAAAGAGGTTCCATTCCAGATCATGAAACATAAAATTGACTACTGAATTACAACTAAATAGAAAGAGGTTCCATTCCAGGTCATGAAACATGATATTGACTATCACTGTGCCTCTAGTAAGCATGGTGGAAAAGTTGTTTAGTGAAAACTTTTCGAGTTACAGGGTGATTAATTCGGAAATTTAGCGGGTTGAAATAAGAAAACAAATTTTGCATACAACAGAAAATGATTTTTAAAGTTACATTTTTGTCAATAATCTTATAAATTAAATTCTGTCATTTTGAAGGTCTAAAAATGTTTTTAAAATGTACAAAAAACCAGAAATATTATCTTAAGCAGGTCAGTCAGGAAGATTGAATGAATGAAATAATCACATATGCGTAATGAATAAGCGACATTACAACCGACCTAGCGGATTTCAGTTGTCCCTGATGCTGCTCGCACCGCCTAAAGCCATTGTTCATGGCTACATAAGTTGTAGATAGACCACGCCTGAAGCACTAGTGACACTATACCTTGGCCTCAGTTATACCTTCAAAACCAGTTTTGAAGGTACCCTTTTTGTAGTTCATTGTCCAATTTATTACTTTTTGCTCAAATAAAACTACACATACATCATTAAAAACAATTACTTATATTTTTGATGAAGATAAGTGTATTACATGGTCTTGAAAAAATCCAAAGACTAAAATAACAAATGAGCAAATAAAAATTAAGGTGGCAAATAAAAGTTGCTCATCAACATGATATGAGCAAACTGGAACATCGGTAAAATCACCAAAGATTAGTGAGTCTGCAGTCTCTTGTACCAGAAGCGAGCTCTGAAGTCATCTGAGCAGGTCAGGAAGGCTGCGGAGTGGGGAGAGTGAACAATCATCCGCACCGGGCCATTGTGTCCTAAGTCATTTCAAAGTTTCATTAACTGAATTTAGTTTCACACAAATTAAATTACTTAATGCAGAGAAGACATAAAAGGAATTTTAAAGGTGGACGCACTAATGTTTCTCGCGAGGAATACAAAGTGCGGCTAGCTGCCATTACATACGAATTTCTCTTGAAATTCAGTTGAAAGAGATAGAGAGAGAACGGTAAGTTTTCAATTATGTCTTATCTGATAAATTACATTTAGACTGAATATGAAATATTGCAAGAATTCCTAATTTCACTGAGTATTTCAGTGACTATATTCACCAAATCTACGATAGTAGATGGCTGCCCAATGAGTTATATTAGTTAGTTTCATTAGTTAGTTATATTAGTTTCATTCATTATGAATGTTGTGAGCCCATCTTTAAATCTTCTAACTCATTTAGGTTCCATATAAAAACACATAATGTAAATGTATTGAACCCTAATCTGCTGATGAATTTTAATAGCTTTCACACATTTATCAACTAAAAAACAAAAAAAAGGATACACTTCACAGTTTGCAATAGCCTTATTCGGTAACATCATTTTAGTTGTTACTATTGAATACAAGCATGAGTAATTTTTGACATAACTGCTGCTCAGGCTTGCCAATACATGCAGGTAAAGCAGCCCTTATGAGCGTAATCTCAAACTTAGGGCTGAAAAGACTTTATTTCAAAATAATATTTACATTAAAAACTAAAATCACATATTTCAATGCTAAAAACTCTTCAAAATGGTAGAGCAGGCATGATTATTAGCAATAAGGGCTACTTCAGTTATGTCAATGTACACAATGTTCATTGCTCAGCATTTTTATCATTGATGCTTTATTCTGCTGAATACTGAGTGCTACTAAAGCATTAAAGTTGCACATTAAATGCTGCTAATTATTAAAACTCTATTTTTAAGGAGTCCAACCTAAGTGGTTATTGTTTCAAAAGGTTACTAAAGATTGTGGATAAAAGGTGACAAACTAAGTATGATGAGATTAAAGTATGTACAGTAGAACCTCATTTACTCGACACTATGTGGACCCACTGATTGTCGAGTTACAGGGTTGTCGAACTATCCAAAACATTGCAGTTTTTCATGGGTTTTAAGTTTTAATTAACTATACACAACAGACTCAAGTTTCACGTAAACATTTATTACAGTAGAGTATTTATATGAGTATTGTTACATACTGAATAAACAGTCCTTGTCAAATATTCAGCAATTAAATTATACGTTCTGAAAAAATTCTAAATTAATAACTGTTTTCTTTCAACGATGCAACGTTCTTCCCGCAACCTTGAAAAACTGAACATACTAGTAATGTAAGAAAAAGGCTTTCTGTCAGCTGTTCAATGTCAAGTCACAAGGACTGTCGAGTTAGAGAGGTTTAACTGTATATTAAACCACAACGGTGAAAAATTTGTGAAGACTGAGAAAGAAAACTGGGACATCCCATATTCACAGGATTCCCAACTGTCACTTAATTCTCTGTAAAAATACATCTGGCTCAAACAAAGGAATTGAAAAGCAAACTTGAACACATGATAAAAGCTCTGTTAAGTGTTAATCCCTCGTTAGTGACTTTGATTTTATAAAAAGGTTGTACGGGAACCCTGCATAATCAAAATTAAGGATAAAACTGGAATTAAACAGCCCAGAATTAAGAAAACACACATCAAGTAGACACGGTGGTGGCTTCTGTGATCGAAGACTCTTGGGTTTCAATTGAACAGAAGGCATTGGTAGAAGGGGTTGGGAGAACAAAATGATGACAAGAAGGTTCCCAGAAATGAGGCACGTGAGGTACAGTTACTCCTCCGACTGCCAACCGGTAACAATGTATATTTTTTTACAAAAATAGAAGTGCAAGAAGCGAACTCCATTGTGTCATCGACGGAGGGTTAAGAGTTAACTTCATAATCTTTGGAGATCAAAGGCAAACTTTATTCTTAACAACAGCGTAACATACCGAGAGACAACAGGTTCATCCTGGAGGCATTGCGGGAGTTCCAAGCACAGAGTGACGTGGTGGCCTCATCCGGAAACATGACAAAGTCTTCCGTATGGTTAAAAACAGCCTGTGCTCGATGTTCCTGCTTACCTGAACGTATAACATCATAAGCTCAGTATAATCATAGCAGTTGAGTCTACTGTTCTAGCAGAATCGAGGTTTCATAAAGATATTATTTTGCTCTTTACATTTTTCATATAAAATTATTTTGGTTATGAAGTAACATTATTCACCTCAAAATTCTGCTGCTATGTTCTGAAACTGCTAAAACACAACTTATGTACAAATCTATTCAAGTATTAATTTTTATCATAAAAAAATACTAATAATAAATTATTTATTAGCAAAGTTGTTTTCAGCTCCAAAAAAATTTTCAGCCCTGAAAAAAACATCTGCACTTTGTTTTCAGACCGCTAATCTTAAAATTATTATTTCCGCTAGAGATTTATGTTTATAATTAAAACTTTTAATAGAGAATATGATAACACAAGTAGAATTATTGCATATGGAATGGAATGTGAAATTACAAGATAGTTATGAAAACTACATTGAAATTTCACAGCTCTCTTGATGAAAGCTAACTATTAGTTGTGTATTAGTAGACAAGATTATCTACTACTATAGTTAAACAAATTTAAGATTTTAACCTGCATTATTACATTTATAGGATTAAACAGAGCTTGATAAAATTTAGACTTACACCTTATTGTTAGTCCTTATTCAAAATTAAGAAATCTAACAAAATTCCACAATAAAATCTTTAAAAATAGAGTATTAAGGTATCAGCAACTCATAAAAGCAAAAATTACAACCTTTTTAATGGCACTAGTGCCCTATTTCTTATAGGACTTTTCATTTTTATTAGATTTACTTTAAATACTATTTTTAGGCCATGCAATGCATAATCAAAAAAAATCTTTTATGTCATAGCCCCCAGATTATTGGGTAACAATAAAGAAATGTTTCAAATACATGCTAATTAATAATCCTTTATAATTGCTACAAGCAATGATAAAAAAAATTATCTCAATATAAGCACTTTCTATTAAAAAAAATTCATATACGGTAGAGTCGATCATCCAAAACAATAAGGGATTAAGGGTGCCTGGATAACTGAATTTTTGGTTAATCGGTCACAGACGGGAAAATGATATCAATGCACATAATGAAGAATGAAACAATTCTTTATTTTACTTTTTATAATATGATATTTACAAAATGTACAAAGAATTCTTTATAAATTACAAAAACCATTCTGAGCTTTAAAAAAATAAAAAACTTAATAACATTCTAATAACGCGAGTTAAGTGTCGTCTGCGCTGGGTTACTATTACTGCCGATGGTTAAACTCAAGTTCGATGTGCGGTTTCACTTTTTTCATGTTTAACTGTGTTTAGGATAACCAGGCTTCAGATAATTGACTTTCTACTGTATAATGTAAGAATTGTGTCATACAGACCTGTGGTACCAGCTCCCGTGTAAGCAATCAAGCATCGACTGGTGGACAACTCCCACAACTTGACCATAGAATCCTTGCCTGAGGAGAGTATGTACTGCAAAAGAACAATATTTCACTCATTATTGGGGTATGCCTCTTAACTGGTAAAACAAATTATACAGTCGAACCTCTCTATAATGAACTTCAATTTGACGTATTACTCGGTATAACATATTATTTTTCAATCCCCTTGAAAACGCCATATAACTCAATAGAAAATTTACCCAAAATACTTTTTAAACCCTCTATATAACATATATTTTGTGTGTTTGTTAGTAATTTTCTTATCCCTGTATAGCAAATACCCAAAGTAAGAAACCCTTATATAACGAACATAACCTATATATAACTTATTCCCACAGTCCAGATCCCTGTATTACATATTTTATTTTTATCTGGGCCATCACTGGAGCAGAATTTCCCTTACTTCCGCCTGCCGCACATAATAATCATATAAGGTCATAGGAATCTATCGCACCTACAGTATTGTTAAGATCATGGCGCAACCAGTGCTGAAACAATGGTTGTAGTTTTAACAACCTATCATGTACTGGGATGAAAGAAGGTACAATAATATAAAAGAACCATAGTAGTGGTTAGTTGAGAACTTCATAGGGTTGAAGCCCTAACGGATTAGGTTAGGGAACCCTAATCCGTTTCCAGCCTTCAATACCAAAGAAGCTTAGCCTATGGAACCACTCAAAACTAAACAAAGGTTAATTTATGAAAACAAAACATATTTAAATGAACAAAAATACTTTAAAAAATGTTGTTTCATTAACGCACATATTTTTTTACTTAACAGACATGCTATAGATAAAGCGATCCAAACCCCTACAATTTGTATGGACATTCTGGTAATTGAGTTTAATTGCACTTGAGTGCCTGTATAACCCCAATCGCCGCAACTCCTGTCTCTTACCGCAAATACAGGGACGACATAAGTGTGTAATATTGTTTCCAGGAAATCCGAACACCCCTAAATCCGAAAAGGCTTTAGCCCTAATTAGTTCGAATTTGAGGGGTCCCACTGTATCAAAGTGAATTTTAACCAACTTACTAAACTTGGGAAGCTAGGGGCATAGAAAAAAATTTAAAATAAGAGAAATCCAAAAAAATTACCCTAACAAGTAACTAAGTGCATTTTGACTTATTGTGTAAACCATAGGTAATGTGGTAATTTTCATCACAAACAAAAGATTTAACTGCTTGATTAGCAAACTTAAAATGTTCTGACATCACAACTCACAAGGGCAACATTAGCATGTTACCTTGGCATTTCGCGTAAACTGTACGGAGCAGACTTGAGCTCCGTCATGGGCGGCCGTGAAGCTGTTGACACAACGGTTGGCTACTCCATCCCACAACTTTATGGACCCATCTCTGCTGGTGGACGCAAAGTAACGAGCATTCTGAGCAAATCTAGACCAACACAGAATAACATTAATGAAGGCTATTTCTATTTTCAGAACGAAATTGTTTGTTTATTTTATATTACATTGCCTCCTGTTATTTATGAAGTATCTAGGCTACTAACTTTTGCTGTCCAAACAATCGGAAGGTCACGGACAAACGCCCACTGGCTCATGAATGTAAAGGAAAAAAATGTTTAAATATTTGTATTTTCCCGGTGTGAACTTTATGTTTTTTAGTGTTTTAATAATTTGGACGTGTCTTTATAACGAAAAATTTGACACTCATCATAACGCAATCCGCCTGGTAGTGGCATCTAGCGGCGTTCCAGCAAACTATTTTTAACTACTTCATACTGTGGATATATGAAGTATGTTGCTCATTAGTTTCTTGACATTTTACAGTGAATCCAATGAGCTGTGAATGCGATGGATAGAAATATTGTTTGGAAAGTTCTACTTGGCGGCTTGGTGTTGATATGAACTGTTTACTGTCACTTTCTATTATATAATTTTTGTCGTAAAGATTATTTTAAACAAGCAAAGTAGCAATGTGCTTTGAAGGTTGGTTCAAGAACTACCATACAAAACTTATTAACCTGTTGAAGTCTACGGTCGCGCATACGCAACCGACTGTCAGTGCTGCCACTGGCCCACGATCGCGTGTATGCAATTTAAGACATAGTTTTATTTTTGTGATCTTTCTTTCTGCGGACTACTAAATAAGTTTTTATACTATAAAGTGTTGTTTTCTGGACAAAACGGGCTTTCTTATGGTATATTTTGTTTTTTTCCCCAGATGGAAACACTGTAAAAATTCTTCTGTTTACCAACGTTCTAAAGACGACACCAGGCTGTGGACGTTTATAAGCGTTCTATGTCTTAATTTTGTTTTTGGGGTCTCAGTGTCAAAGACTAATAAATAATATACTGCAGGTTATATGAATCATCATGTATAAATTATTGTTTTTGTAGGTTTTATAACGGATTTAAAGCATGAGGCAAACTTTCGTACAATCCTGAAAAAACCCAGGCTGGAGGCGTGCCCTGTTTAAGAAATACTCGGACATTAACAGGTTAGTAACAATTAACTAGTTTATTAAAATATACTACTTATATTAAACTTAAATACTTGCTACTTACATCAAAGTAACTGAAAATTAAATATGCATGTTAATTATATATTTTTTGGTGTTTTGTGTAGAATATTAATTTAACCTTTTTATAAAATAATTAGTTTGGTATCATGTATAGTAACAGAGAAAATTTAGTTTAATGATACATTTACAAAAATAGGGTGCGTTTCTGAAAAAAAAGTTAAAAACTACCGTTCCTAAAAAACTACTGTGGTGGAGGGGTGGGGTTTAAAAGCTTTTGAAAGGCACATTGAAGGTACTTTCCACCTTGTACTGTGTAGGCTCTCCCCTATGTTTATATAATATGTACGGATGTGGATCCGTAGTCTATGTGGATAGGCAAAGTAAAGGTTAAAGAGACTGACATCCTTTAAGAAAATAACAAATAATTTATTAATATATAATTTAATTAATCCGCTTAACTATAACTAACTTGATAGAGGTGATACCAGCAGTGTGCTGGTGGCTGGGCACGTTGCACACGTAGCACTGTCCCGTGTTGAAGTCATATAACCGTATAACCGGGTGGTTGGTCCCCACCACGAGGAAGTCCCCTGATGGATGAAATGACATACACTTCACCTGCTCCACATCCTGAGACAACCATGTGCCATTTTTTATACTTCTGTAAAAACTTTAGCCGTTATCAAAAGTAAATAAATTAAGCGTGTACTGTGTATTCTGAAAGTATTTAAGAAATATTTAATTGATGTTTTAACGATATTTTATACAATAAGTCTGATTTTTCTGGATCCGAATCATCAAGATTCCAGTTCATCCGCATCAGGTTGAAAAAATAGTTAAAATGTGAGTTTCATTTCGAGCACCTTAAAAATTTGAGACACAATTGCAGCACATGCTGTACACGTATGTGGAAAGTACCACTGATGACGATCGTGTAACATATAGACACTTCACACACTACCATATGCTGCATATTTTGCCACTAAAAAAAGAGCTTTGAGAACTTTTTGCCTTTGCAAGTAAAAATTAGGACCAACCTGTCCGACACTAAAATTTTGCTATAAAAAATTAGCATACCAGAGTCCTCAAACTAACTGGAAACGAACCCTCTTCTGATTACTAAGTTGTTCAGATTATCCAGAAATACATCCATTATTTCAGACCTGAACTGTGTATTTAGACCAATTCACCTACGTCTTACCATAGTTCACATATTGGTTTGTGATGTACTGTGAGTGTTGTTAGACATTGTCCTACGTTATCTCGAACAAAAGTGTACTACTACATCTACATACTTGATGTTTATTAGACGATGGCGCAACTTTGCATTGGCTAACAGAGTTCCTTTGTTACACCAAAAGACGATAACTGAATTCTCCTACTAATTCGGGTCGGCATTTTTAAACCACATTGACCAATGATTTAGAGAGATGTTGGAGCATTAAAAAGCTACTGAAACACAATTTTTGAAGCGTGGTATCTACTTTGTCAATTTAGTTCATCACGATGTCGCTAGGAGTTCAACAGTTGCCAAAATGGTAAAGCACTCCACAGCTTGATAGGGTTGGCAAGTCAATCCAGCCAACTTACCTATGCCGATCCAAATTAGACTAGTATGGCAGTTATAATGTTAATACATCTTCTCTGATGAAAAAATTGGTTTTTAAAACAAATGATCATAAATTAACGCTATAAGTTGAAAGTATGTCAAGACAAGTACTATTAATTTTATTTACGAACATCATTAATTGGGTTTATGAATGTGCTAAGTAAAGAGTAAAATACCAACTCAATCTATGTTCAGCAGATGCATTGACTGATTTACATTTCCCCTTGGTTATACACATTATACGTTTTGACATTATAAACACAATAAATGTAGTATGAAAACAGTTACTCTAAACTCCTTACCGTAAATGTTTTGAAAGCTTTTTTCACAGATGCTTTGGCATAGTCAAAAATCTTGATGGTACAATCCCTCGAGCCAGATGCTAAAAAGGGTTCCTTTGGATGAAACTCAAGGCATGTGACCTCCTCGAGATGATCATAGAGTGTGCGAATGACTGGATGACCCTGAGTGTCTGTTGTGGGTTCCAATCCATCTGGACATGACTTGGCCAACATACGATCCACATCCAGAATCTGAAAGACAAAGTGTGGAATAGCAATAAGCTTGCTAAAGCGGATGCTAGACGGTCAATATTATTACAATATGTACATTGCATAATATATTTACCCCTACACGTTCAATGATATATTATTTTAATCATATTATTATTAACTATATAATAATAAATATTTTTCCTCAAATAAATTGAATTGTTTGAAGGGGATGATGAAGCTTGTGCAATATTTTGCGGGACTACAAGCACAGAAGGCTGGTATAATGTGAAACCTTGGGTCCACTTAAATCAAAGGAAGTAATTCACCTCAAAATGGAAAATTAAAAAATGTGAGGAAAAACAATTAACACCTAAAATGAGAAGGAAGTATTCTTAAGAGGAGTTAAATAGAAAACTTACAAAGCATTTTTAAACAGGCTAGAGAAATTATGTAATTCCATATATGGAGTGTTCCTAGTTTTAATATAAGTGTAACAAAAATATTTATTCAACACATGAAGCCAGTTTTTGTATAGTAGATACAGTGTTATGGAATCTTTGAGTATAAATACCCCCTTGAGTAACAATGGACATTCTGAGTATTAAATATTTATAAGATCATAGTATTATTTTGATCTGTAAAGGAATAAATAACTGTAACATTTATATTTATAAAAATTTTCAAAAATTAGTAGCATTGAAGAAATTAGTCTATTATACTTTTTAAGGAAATAAGTTTTACATGTTTATCTAGTTGATGTATGTAATTTCAGTTCAATTTCTAAAATAATAAAATTACAGGTATATTTTAATGTTTTTTTAACTATGATTCATTTTTCACAATTTAAGTTATTGTGTATAATCAATATAAATCGAATGTATTTTTACCTAGTAATTTTTTTAACACATCTGTATTTGGGGCTTAATGCAATAATTAATTATTGTCCTAAAAAATATGTTTGTCAGTAAGGTCACTCAAAAAAAAACCACTAAACCGAAACAATTAGATGAAAATGTTTGATAATATGTTAAAACGAAAAAAAATATAAATTTCTAATGATTTCTTAAGATAAGATTTTGCTTTGAACAGATGTCGGGGAAGATAGTTAATTCGAATACTCTCGTAGATCGTATACTGAATTTCGGCATAAAAAATATAAATAATTATTGCATTATTTGTATTGCGTACGGTATTTTGTATTTTTGAAATTAATAGCGAAGGTGATCGTTATGGGGGGGGATATATCCCCCTTAATACCCACTGCATGAAGCAATGTTTGTTGTTGTATAGATACAAAAGTTGTTACTCTTCTTGAGTTTGTAGTTCCCAAATTATACAGTATCTAGTAGTATTATAGTTATAAGTATCTATGATATTATTTAGATAGTAGGAAAATAATATATTTATAAAACTTTTCAGGAAACATTAGATAGCATTGAAGAAATTAGTTATTTTCTACTTTTTAAGGAACCATCAATGTTTTACATGTTTCAGTCTTTTTATGTAATCTCGGTAAGTAAATTAGAGAATAATTTTAGGTTATTTTAGTTATTTTAGTGATCTCACTTTTTTTTTAGTTTTAGTTAGTGTGCCAGTCAAGGTCATAAGAAGCTTCAGCCCCGGATGTATTCCTCACCCACTACCACTACGACAAGGGGGCAGTATTTTTAATTCTCTCTATCGTTGCTATTTTGGTCTTAAGAGAAATATGTTCACTGAAAAAGAGCGGGAAAATATGTAAATATCTATATTTATATAAAAATCTATAACGAAAAATGTGGTATAAAGTAGATTTGAAAAAAAAATATAAATTTACTTAATGTATTCTTAGATAATGTATTTGCTTCGATTTATTATTGAAAAAATCTGTGAAACATTTTTTTAAATATCCTATGTTCAAGTACTCACATTTAATAATTAATATAATTGAGTAAAAAAACTTACAAATGTACAAAGAACAATAGGTGGCCAATTGCCGCCGCGCGAACACACGTGCTCCACTGGGTCATCCGAGCAGATGAAGGTTAAAATTATTATTTTCAAACAATAAACTCGATTTCATGTAAATTTTAAAAGAATTACAAACTTTGATTGACGAGTCAACACTTCCGGTGGCAACCAATTGACCATCACAACTGAAAGCTCCCGCACGACAGTTAGCTTTATGTGATGTCACGTAAGCTGTTTCATACAGAGCTGGTTCTGGTGCGGTCACATCCACTTCTGTCTCGTACTCTAGATCTGTAAAATTTAATCAGAAAAGTGTAACAATTGGTAGTAATTTGAGACCTGTGAAAATTATCAGAAATTACTTCTCTTTTAAGTTTTATCCAATTGCCTTTACTTGCAATATTCTATTCTTTGTATATTGAACAAGAAAATGGTCCAAAACCTAACCTTGATACTAACTAATATAGAACTATCGCTGGATGGATAATTAATTAATATCCTATTATAAATACTAGTAAGCTACCTACTACATCTACAATTGGACCATCAACTCCCAGATTGTAAGGTGAACACCAAGGTACCCAATCATTCATGTTCATTGGACATAATTAGATTTGATGTTTTACAATGGAACTAAAAAAAAATTGACATCTACAATATAGATAAGATAGGTTAATGATAAAAAGTACAGTAGAACCTCGATTAACCGTCACCCCCGGGACCGAGACCATGACGGATAACCGAATAGACGGATAACAGAAATAATGATAGCGCCGATACAACTTAGCACCTAGACAGTGTTTGGCATGCCAACATCGCAATTCATTGCCTTGAATGTTATAACAGCGACATTTTAAGTCCTAATTAATTTTCATGATTACTGCGCAGCACTTAATGTGAATTTTTTTTAAATGAGAAAAAACAAAACTACCTCAGTTCAAGTGAAAAATACTTAATTAAAATATTTTATTAAGAAAACAATTACATATCAACTGTACATGTACGTACTTTTACTCTCATAACTTACGTTACCGGTATTTAGTTTTTAAAATAATCCGTAATTTTCTTTTGTTTCTTTCCCCGTCGAGCTTTTAAGGCGGACATGTTTCTAATTTTTCTGAGATGAAGCACCAGCGTTTAATAATTTGTTGTTGAGGCCCAAAACTACATGTTTCCGTTTCACAGCCATAACAGAAGAGTTACATAACAGAGAGTCACACTACATATAAACAGCACTGTCAACAATAAACGGTAAAGCATCCAGCTTGGTGCTGACGCGGAAACATAATTTTTTTGTGCTAGCGGGGTGGCGGTTAATAGAGACTGACGGTTAAAAGGGTGACGGTTAATCGAGGTTCTACTGTATAGGGTAACTAACTATGAGCAAGTGAATTAGTAAAAGCCATTTTTAATTTGGAGGACCAAGCAAAGGCAATCATGAGAATAATCCATAACACTAAATAATTAAAAATAAATACATGCTTTAATATATAATATTATAAAAGAGAGGTAGTTTCTTTATGTTTGTTTGTAGGTTTGTGGGTTTGTTGTGGCAAGTACACGCAAAAAATACTGAACCTACCGTTTTGAAATTTTACACAAAGGTAGATCTTAAACTCATGCAAAACACATACGAATATTCATTCCCTTAACCCTGCGTTACCAGCACTAGGTGTATTACACCAATACCTGTGCACAGAGATACTGTTTCTTTTTAACGATCAAATTGGGGTTGCATGATAAAATAAAACTATACTAGTAAAAAACCTTTAATTAAATAACAGATCAAAGCTATTTTACAACTGTTAACACATTATATATCTTTTCATGACATCTACCTAAACATTATAAATATACCGTAAAAGTATTGGAAACCATCGTAATTAAAAAAAATTGTTTTTCGTAGTTTTGAATTTATAACGTGAATAAACTTATTAATTGTTATGTCTGGAATCATTAAATGATATTACAATGAAAAAATATATAATGGTAAAAATATAGAATTAATGTAGCCCGGTATGTCGCATGGGACGAAAAACCTGGTAAAGAATACTATCGGTAAAAACACCTCCTTCTACCTCAAGGTCACGCCTTAAACTGAGGATTGTCTCTTTAATCGGTGCAAGGAGGCAGATGCTGAAGGTAGCTTGGCGAACAAAATCTATAGCCACCCTAAACGGTAGGAAAAATGAAAATATCCGGTAACTGGAACATGAGCGCAAGTAACGCAGGGTTAAAATTGGCTACGCCTCATGAATGTCCTAGGTTTTAATGTTTACATTTTCAAAGAATGAAAACTTTAAATAACTTGAATTTCAACAGCTGTGAACACTAAAATTTGACAGTTCGTGAAGCAGAAGACACGGTTGCTGTAATTGTCCTAGGTTTCAATGTTTACAGTTTCTAATTTCCGATACCTGTCCCTCTAATGTTATTCCTTATCCTTTCCGAATATTATTTAACAGGTGGTACTTTGTAATGCTGTAGACACTTTTTTATAAATTTTTGAGATCGTGTTTAGTATAAAATACTATTAGTAACAGTAATGTTTTTTCTCGCAATACAAAAAAAAAAGTAATACAATGTGAAAAGTATTTTACCTCAAATAAAGCATCTTTTCTTAATAAAATTTTCATGTTTTAGAACATTTGTTTCATGCCGAAGTGAAAAGCTAATCTCTCTCAAACCTTTTTTACCCGTTCGAGGGACGGGTATTTTAGCTAGTTTAGAATAAAAATGAACCCATTATGTCAATAAAAACCATGCAAATTTGCCTGTGATGATTGGGATTATTTCATGAAAAATATATATAATTAATTGACAACCACTACTGTATTTCACTGCTAATTTAAACAAAAAAGCCAGATAAATAAGTGCTCTCACCTAAACCTGGACCAATAAGTATTTCCTGGATAGGATTGAGTCCTGGAGTCGGGTCCCTATTTTTATGCCTGTCTGGTTCATGTTGAAGACCGGCATTAACGACATGAAGTAAACGTTCAGAAGGGGGACAAGGGGGGTCCGGATGAACTTCTTGTTCTAAATTCATTGCTATCTGTGTAAACCCATCATAATAAAGTTGACTGAAAAATATTAAAACAGTTCTAACTTGTTAGCTTTACGAAGTGTCTTCTACAGTTTACCAAGCAATTATCTATATCAGTAAACCCACACAGCTCTAAGTACTACAAAAGGAATGGGAAGCAAAAATGTATAGGTACTTGAAATATAAATAAAATCACAATTAGTCATAGTTTTAATGACATACAGAATAAAATATACAACTATTAACTGTAAAACATTGCATTTAGACACTAAACATAATCCATCAATTATAATACCTTACACGACAACCATATTCAGTTGAAACATTTGCTTTTAAATACAATGGTGGGGAGAAGTGTTTCCTAAAAATATAGGAATTAAATATAAGGTCTTATCAAAAGATTTGTAAATGAAAAAACAAGATCAAAACCCAAGCCAAGTCACACACATTCATGAAAACGTGGTGGAAAATCAGCTATGAAATATTGTTAGTATACTTTTACTTTGTAGATTACAAAGAATTTGGCTCATTATTATTTTCATATTTTTCTCTGATTTTTAACGATTTTGTAATTAATTACTATGTTATTCTTCCACAGATATTTTTTCTTAGTTTTCATTACTTAGGTGGATTATAATTTCTCGTAAGATTTATTTTTTTCCAATACATAATAAAAAAATTTGATAAATTTGCAATCCATACTTAAAATTATAATATATCATTGTTTTGAAATTTTCTGTTATCACGTTCAATGCTGATAATTTTTATGTATGCCAAGCCCTGTGGTAAAGGGTTTAAGAGTTTTTGTTATTCATTTTTTAATAACTTTTCAACATTAAAAACGAAGCATTATATATGGTGAAGGAACAACTAAAGAAAACATTAACAGTCAAACATAACCTTCAAACTGGTTCCATGGCTTCATGACAATGACAATTAGTGGAGTGGCAAATTAATGGGCAGGATTGCACTTATGTGTCTTCCGCATATGGGAAAGACACAAAGTGACACGTTTACACGTTTCACATCGATCACGTGTTAATAGGCTATGGGCACCAACATGATGGGTTTAATATGAACAAAATATATACTGTATATACATATATAAATACGGTACATAAGAGGTTCCTTATTGTTTCAATAATCTGAGTTCAATGGATAAAATATAAATGTATATATTTTATTATTACCTTAAGCGGTGGGGAAATGGGGTATCTGGACCAACATAGAGGCGCGTTCACCTAAAGGGAAAGGACAATGGTCCTGCGTTTGTTCTGGACAGACAACATCTTTCCTTTCTTCAGTGTCAACATTGATGATACGGAAGGTGTTGAATCAACTGATAAATCAAAGTAACGCTCGAAGAGAAGAGTTTGGCTCTGAGGAAGGGGAAGACGTTGTCTGGCCGAAAAAAAACATTGGACCAGTGGAAGCACTGATCGTGTGCAAACTTGCCCATTGCCGTTTTGGCGAACACACCTTTTGGTTAGTCTAAAAACCCATTTCCCTAGTATTATCTTTTCATACTCAGGGGTAAGTAATGTGAGCCAAGTATGTTCCGTTTCAATTTAAAGTTGGAGTTTAGACTATAAGTTAAAATAAATAACTACTTTTTCCTTAACTTAATGTGTATTGTTTGCACATGTTTATGTTCCAAGAATATGTTTGGTTGGTGGAGATGCGGCTATAGAAATTTACATAATTTCTAACAGTCTTTAATGAACACTTACCATGATAAAGATTTTGAAACAGCGAGATGAACTCATAGGTAGGTACAGTTAGGTTGTTGGTCGGAGCCTTCATTTGGTTCGATAGGAGATGATTTACATTTAAAATCTATATTTTTAGTCCCTGAGCATCTTGACATAATGTATAATTAGGCTACTTGGGTAAATCTTGTCAATACAACTCACAACAAAAGTGTGTTTGATCAGAATTTATTTCGCTGATAATAATAAAACAAAATTCTCAGCTTCAAATAACTGTGGAGTTGTTCTATCAGAGACATTTCTTAATGTACAAGTGCATGTGTTGTTTACTTATTAATAACTTCAACAAAAATTCTCACAAATTACTAAATTTGATGATAGGCCTTTGGTGTTTAACCCTAGAAGTGGTAATGTCGTAATTCACGACACATTTACGAATTCAATAAAAAGTGGCAGGTGGAGGCATCTGTCGCCAATTTAGTGATCTTATTACCTTCGTGGCCGTGTTGCCCTCTGGGAGCAAGCATTCGAACCTGCTCACGCAATTCACTAAACTGTAACTAGGACATGTCTTATAGCCAAGTAAGCGCTTTCTACTCCTATACACTGGTGGCTGGACTGGTTAGAGCGCTGCGCTGACGACTGTAACGTTCTAGCCATTCGGATGTGCTAAGGGTTCGAATCCCGACCATGGGCAATCCCAATTTGGCTTGCAAATGTGTGGTATAGCAGAGAGAGGGCCCACCTTAAATAAACGGTGGCTGGCTTGGGTGGAAGTTGACAGTATTTGTAGGCTTAATTGGGATTGCAGTGGACACTTGTTTTGCTTTTGTGGTTAATGGTTATTGGGGGGGACACGTTTTATGGTTTTTTTTTGTTTATACTTAATATTTCAAGAAGATATAAGGAATTATGTTTATGTTACGGTTAAAAGGATAGGTTTCCACTTCTAGGGTTAACCAAAACATGTTCCAATCGAATGCAAATTTGAGCTGAATGATGGGGATGACGTTAGTAATATCGTGTCTAACAATTGATCTACACTTATTATTTTTCTTTCAGTTAATAATTTACTCACCTAATAATCAACCTGTACACTTTCTCCCTATGTTTAATTTTATTTTGCTCTTCATTCTCATCCTTATTGTCTTTCATGATATATTTATAAAAGGTTAGGGATTAAATAAATATTACAAAAACGTACTTTAAAAACAAATGAATATTTTGTTTGTCCTAGTACTTCAATTATTCTAGTGGTGGTTTATGAACTAAATTATATTTATAAATCCTAATTTCCGAACTGACACTAAAAAATGGAAGAGGCAGAAGGGATAACCGGTGTCGAATGAGGTTAAGTTATGTATTTAATGTGTGTACATATTGCTTTTAATTGTCACTTGTTTGTAAATACCAGTGATACCAAGACTACGTTCATGACAGACAATTGCCCCACACTCTCTAAACTACACCGTCTACCCAGACAAAAATTACACTTAACGTCCTTAATACACCATGGCAAAAATAACAGAATATAAAAAATAGAGATTGAATTCTCTAGGTTCCCCTATGACCATTGTATACTAAATAAAATTTTTTTATTTCTACTTCCCTGTGGGAAATAGGTTAGATCATGGATATGTCAAAAGAAATGTTTTAATTAATTACTCTAAATAGCTGTTCTTATTCTCATAAATTAAAAATTTAAATAAAATAGCTCTGGTAATTTCCATGGAAACCTGTTACAAATTTTCATCATACAAATTGTCAACAGGGGTGCACAAAAAGCCACTTGGCTGACGTGCTATAGGACCTCTGTTCCGCCCCTTTGTGTAGTGTAGTAGTGTAATCATACAAATTGCCAACAACCCCCGCAGAGCTAAGACATATCCATGTCAAAATGGATTTACTTCCCTTTGAAAATTAACTGTCTAATACATATTCATGGTCTACATTATTATATTATTACACATATTACATTATTATATTCATGGTCTACATGAAAATGTCTTTAAAGGAAATGTGTTCAGTGCCTCATCCAAACAGCTGTCCTTACAACCTAAAGACGTCACTTCCATTTCAAGTTTTGGTCTATTTGTTTTTGTAAATAAGGTGATTCTGATGTGTCCTAATAGAGTGTTTGACCGCTGTTGAAGTTATAATATTAAAAATCTTTCCATCCAGGTTAAATTTCCTCAAAAATTTTTGGACAAATTCTGCAATAGTTCCTCTTGCACCAATTAAAATCCCAAATATTTCAATTTTTTTATATTATATTATTTTGTTGATGCAGTAAAGGAACGTCTCATGAACTCATTGTGTCTTGTTTAAATCTCACAAAATGGGTATTATTCTGCTGAGATTCACACATAGATTTCAGTGTGGTTTTTACCCAGAGTTGAGGAATAGTACAATGTTCATTTTTATATTGTGTCCTTCAAAAGATTGGAATACTAATTTTGGGCTTTGAAATTTTGTGGTTTAGTATAATTTTTTGGAATGTGTGTTATTGTATTTAGTGTGTGATAGTGAAGAAAAAGATAATACTCGTAAAAATGTATTGTTAGTCTATGGTGACAGTTGTTTTGAGTATCTGTTCAACATAAACCGTTAAGTCTCTTTATTTATTTGATGCGAGAGAGAATAGAGGTTACAGCATTCCCTTTGCTATAAGATATAAGAACAATTAAATACCGCCGTCGCAGCAAACCTGCGTACTCAGCGAATTTCCAAATCAAAAACACAATAATATATGACAAGTATTATCATTAACTGTCGATCAATATGAGAGTTATTTGCCTATTCTCCATAGAGTTATTTGCCTATTCTCCATAAGATTAACATGGGAAAGAGTATATGCAGGTTTGCTGCTGTGAGGAACGCTTAAATTAGGTGTTTAGCCATAGATGAACGGATACTTATAATCCGTTCCTCTCTGGTTTAGCGTAAACAATTTATATTTTGACCATTTATATATCAAGTTTCATCAATATCTGTCCACAAATAAAGGAGTTTTCCTAATCTCTATATGATTAATATTGGAAATGAATATGAAGGTTAGCTGCCATGATAAATACATAAACTATGATTTTTAAGCATAAATGGATGGATCTCAACCACATGAAGCTAAATATAAAGTTTTATCCAAAAACATTGATTGAAAAGTGAAATATTAATTTTTCATTATCCTCCATAAGATTAACATTGGAGCCCTAAAATACAACGTACTGTGTTTAGATTTATTAATATCTCCATTGGAGATAGAGAAAAACTTTAAGGAACTAAATTGTGTAGTCTTTTTAAGGCGATTCTAATAGTGATAAAAGATAAGTGATAAGATAAAATTTGAAATTTTTAAAAATTACAAGGGAACCCCGCAAAAACCCATTTTTGCAAAAACCCCCTCCCCAAACTATTCGTTACGATTGACCGATATGTCTGGTTTACGAACTCATCCGAGCAAATACAGCAATACACGTCTCTACCAAATTTGGTCTCGATCTAACCATTTTTACGAGAGTTATCGTATTCACAGACACACACACACACATATATATATATATATATATATTTAAATAAACAGTAATATATATACACATATATATTACATATATGTATATATATATAATGTATATTTTTTTGACGACTATTGTTTTTGGTCTCTAGGCACCTGAAGAAGAAAAAATAACATGGTCCCGGGCTTATGTCTTGCCATGAGACCTACGGTAATAGCTTCTTCCCTATGGGAAATTCGCTAAAAGGTCAGCACCAGGATATAATTTAAATTTCTTGATATACAATCGAATAGTTCATTAATTTAAAGTAAAAATCTTTACTTTTGAGTCCAACCGAATGGGGCGTTATAATTAATTTTCAAATATTCCGTGGATTCCCATTAAATTTTATGTTACTATCCTGAATAGCACGAATGTAGTATGTATAAGAGGGTTTTAGGTATGATATACTCTGATCTAATCGTATAAATAACTTTCATTAAGTTTTAAAAGTCAAAATATTACTGGATTGGCACAATTTTTTGATAAAATATGTAAGATAAAAAAGCTACCGTAATATTGTTTTCAGATGGTTCTTATTTCCATAAATATTCTAAATAATGAGAATTTAGCGTTCTATGTTAAATCAGAAATTTCATCAAAAACTTAAAATCCTGCCTAAAAAGCAGAATTTTTAATGCGGTGTTATTATAGTGCACTCAAAGCCTTAACAATCATTTTATGATGATTCAAAATGGCTATGATAACCTAAAAACTGACGTTTTCTTTTGGTGATTGTTTGGTGGAAGTGTTATGGTTATTTCTAATTTAAACTAAGTCTTTGAAGAGCTTATTTTTTGATTTGTTAAGTGTACTAATTATTGTTGTAAGTTGTCTTTGTTGTGTAAATGTGATCTGTGACAAGCCGTAACATCTTTTATTGAAAATACAAGACGAATGAAGGTAAAGTCTTATAAGTAATCTGTTTGCTAATAATTTTTAATCTTTAAATGCCAAAAGTTTACCACAATTAAATTCATTATATTGATTTCAAGCCATTCAGTTTTTAAAGATTATACTGACCTATTTTACAGCTAATTAATATTTCATACCTAATTTAATTTAAGCCAATCTAGGCCTATTATGAATGTAATGGATATTTATCCTATGTTAGTTAGTCTAAACTATGTTTTTATTTTTTTTTACCCTAATATATTGCATCCAGCTTTTGAACCATGCTACTTCATACATGAATGATAATGTAGAAATATGTATAGATAGCTCATATTTAACTCAAATATGATAGATGTATAGATAATGTAGAAATAGTCTAACATAATGTTTATATCATCAGAATTACAATGTTAAAGATCACTACGGACTTTTTTGGGAGGGTGGTAACTCTTTGAGTACCCCTGCTGCTTTGAAGATTATGTGGTGACTCCATTATTAAGCGGTGTTTACCCAAACTAAACCCACCTTCCCCCATCCGTCGATACGTGTATGAGCAACTTACATACGGACGTAAGGACTTCATTTGGGTGAATAACAGCTTTACCTTTTCAGTTGTAGCTGCTGGATTACCTCTTAGAGTGGCTAGAACAATCAAGTCAGAACAGGGCTGGAGCAAGTGAAATAACAGATGTTAATCAAAATATATTAAACATAAACTTAAATTAAGAAGTGTCGATGCATTGCTGTGTCAGGCTTTGGCTGGGCAGGTCGCGCTGTTCCCCCACAGTGGATCATCCAGGATGGCTTTGGGCCTGGGCCTCCTCCTCTGCGACGTCATGCCGTTTACAGAGCTCCCTAATGTGTCCTAGGGTTGACTTGGCTGCTTTCTGAAACAGTTCATGGGCTTTTGTTCTGTTTAAAAGATCAAGAGTTGGGACTCCCAACGTCCTCATGATTACGGAGTTTCTTACGAACCACGGCTGTTGTGTGATTCGTCTCAGCGACTTTGTCTGGATGACCTCTAGGCGTTTTCTGTTGGTCTTTCTGGCCAGAATCCACCACGCTTCTGAAGCATACATGATACAAGAACGTACAATTAGTAGGAACATGGTGACCTTTGTCCTGACGGGAATTGGGCTCCTTGCTGCAAGAAGTGGCCACATCAGCCCCAGTATTGCTGTTGCCTCAGCTACTTTCTTGTCAACAAGCTGTTTGAAACACAGGTGTGTGTCCAGGGTGACACCCAAGTAAGTACTTTACGGACGTCCTCCACGGTATTCCCACTCCGTCTAGCTGGATTTTTAAAGTTGATTCAACTTCAATAAGGTTTTTGACATAGTTAATTATGATATTCTTCTCCCCAAACTAAAAATTATTTGATTTTTAGATAGTTCTTTTTCTTGTATGAAATCCAATATTCAAGACTAGACTATGTGTTATAAGACAAGCGTTTTCTGTGTTGTTCATTAGGGTTCCATAGCTTACTCTCTTCTCTCCATAAACCATAACTAGTTGTTTATTTGCCACCACATTTATGTTCAATTATACATACTCACATATCACCAACACATCTAAAAGTATAATACTCTCTTAAATTCTCTCCATTTTAAAGAAACCAACCAAGCTAAATGTGAAGATTTCTCTCTTAAAGAATCCCTAAATTAATTAATACAGTATTATCTGAATGATCTGATCAGCAACATATATTGTTGTAAAATGTTTGAGTGACTCATCCATTTGTTTTATTTCTTCTAGTTACTATGTCATTTCAGAAGGTGTCAGTTCAAGAGTTATTACTGTACTCGACTAATTTATTGCCACTTTAAAAACCTGTTCAATCTTCTAGCTGTTGTGGTGAATGGAACACATCTGTTTATGGGACTAGTTGTCTTGTCACGTACACTTTATGGCCTGTCACCAAGTAAGATCTTATGATGTAAAACTAAATGGAATTTTTTTATGTAAGTAAAATATTTTGTATATTGACACTCATACCCTTTAATTTTTTTTATTCAAGAGGACGAATAAACAGTAGAAAATAACATGTAGGCCTATTCTAAGTTTGTTGTAAAAATATATTTACTTAAATGTCTATTTAAAAATTACATTTTTAATTTAAAACCCTCTCCAGTGCTTCTCCAACGTACATAGTTAAAACTAATTTATTTTATCATTACCAAAGTGATGGGTACTGATTGCCTATGATTGGCAAGTTAATTTTTTTGTAACATTGTGTGAATTTTGGCAAGTGGGATTTTAGGCAGCCTTAGTCAGCACCCAAATGGGAACATGCAAACATATGTGGTATTAGGATAGCCAAACTCAGAAGAAACACTTTTTTACTTTCTCCTTTTATACAGTATACGTATACTATGTGGAGAAAGTATTGTTTTTGTCAAAACTATCAAATTTGAGTTGGGAGTGGGTACATGTATTGGTTTTTAGGCTACCTGAATCCAAAAAAGTTGTTTTCGGACTGATGTGTGTTTATCATTCTGTCTGTGTAGGCCTACACACCATGAGACTATACTGATTACCTGATTTTTATCAAATTAGATGGACTGGTGCAATTTAAAATATTTCTAGACAATCTTTTTGAATTTTTTCAAGGGTTTACCCCAAAGCTCTTAAAATAAGTATATGACAAATTCAAATTTTTCAAAATCCGCTTTAACAATTTTGATTGAAATTTCATGGTTTGTTGTTATTAAGGTCCCAAATAACATGACACCACTTGCATGTCTGTAGCCTGAAACTGGTGGTTCAAAAGTTATGGACTTTTAAATGTTAGATATAATTTTTTAAGTTTTATGGCACACAATAAATTTTTGTAAAATAGTTTGAACACCTCCATTAAAACCAGCTCGAAAAGTTTTACAAAATTAGTATTTTGAATCATTAGACTACGACCTAAAACAGTTCCAGAGAAAAGTTGCATTTACTGTATGTGGTAAACGCAGTACGTTGTCTGAGAGCCCTCAATGTTATTGTTATGGAAAATATAAAAAATCAATGACCTTTTTACTCAACCGTATTTCATGAAACTTGATATGCAGTGTAGGGTTAAATCACCCAATATACCCCATTAAAAAGTTTGGTATTACCGGAGGGGGGAAGTTTCAGTTTTATTAAACGTTTTTTTTAGTTTATTTTTAATGGGAGAAAGTATAGTGTGAGTCCACTGATACAGTTTATCTTTTTGTAACCATATATCCATTAGTATTGTGTTGTTGGTATATATACCCAGTGGGTAGGGTATTTTTAACATGTTTTATACAGGTTTCTACCTCTGACCCAGGTAATAACCGAAATTGTGGGTACTGTATTTATAAAAAAATAAATACAGTACAGACGAGTTCAGCACATTTCATTTGATTTATCACGTCAAAGATTAAAAAATTATAGTAACTTCTTTTTGAGGGTATAGTTTGGCATACAGTTGAGTGATTTCTAATCATTTGAAAACTCATTTAAGGCATAATAAATACCTGAATAGATAATAGATTTGTGAATTTTAAAACTTGATATTCGGATTCATAGAGGTTTCCATGTTCTATGAACTATTCAATGTTTTTATTAGTCTTGCCAGAAATTGTGTGTTTGTATTGGTAAGGAATTTTACGCCTTATTATTGTACTAAAAGTTTAATTTTCTTTAGGAAAATCTAAGAAAATTGATGTTTTAGCGAATTTCCCATAGGGAAGAAGCTATTACCGTAGGTCTCATGGCGAGACTTAAGCCCGGGACGATGTTATTTTTTCTTCTTTAGATGCCCAGAGTCCAAAAACAATAGTCGTTAAAATTTTTATATATATATATATATATATATATATATAGTGTGTGTGTGTGTGTGTATATATATGTATATATATACATATATATATGCATATATATAACTTTTCCTTGAATTTATTTATGTTTTATTGTGTTTTCATGTTGTACACTGTCACTATTTCTATTTGCTTGAAAACGTTTTTAGCGAATTTCCCATAGGGTAGAAGCTATTACCGTAGGTCTCATGGTGAGACTTAAGCCCGGGACCATGTTATTTTTTCTTCTTTAGGTGCCCAGAGTCCAAAAACAATAGTCGTTAAAATTTATATATATATATATATATGTAATATATATGTGTATATATATTACTGTTTATTTAAATATAATATATATATATATACATATGTGTGTGTGTGTGTGTCTGTGAATACGATAACTCTCGTAAAAATGGTTAGATCGAGACCAAATTTGGTAGAGACGTGTATTGCTGTATTTGCTCGGACGAGTTCGTAAACCAGACATATCGGTCAATGGGAACGGGTAGTTTGGGGAGGTTTTGTACCCCAAAATGGGGTTTTTTGCGTTTTTCACATGTAATTTTCAAAAATTTATAATTTTATATTTCACCATTGGAATCAGCTTAAAAAACTACACGATTAAGTTCCTTAAAGTTTTTCTCTATCTCCAACGGTTACCGAGATATTAAAAAATCTAAACACAGTATGTTGTATTGTGGGGCTCCAATGTTAATCTTATGGAGGATGGGGAAAAATTAATATTTCCCATATTAATCAATATTTTCGGATAAAACTTGATATTTAGCTTCATGTGGTTGAGGTCCATCAATTTATTCTTAAAAATCATAGTTCATGTGTTTCTCATGGCAGCAAACCTGCATACTCTTTACACATATTAATCATATAGTGAATAGGCAAACTCCTTTATTTATGGACAGATGTTGATGAAAGTTGATATAAATGCTAAAAAATTTAATGGTTTACGTTAGAAACACCTACTTTCAGCGTTTCTCACAGCAGCAAACCTGCACACTCTTTCCCATGTTAATCTATGGAGATTAGGCAAATAATACTCATATTTATTGACAGATAATGATCAAACTAATCATATATTATTATTATGTTATTGATTTGGAAATTCGCTGAGTACGCAGGTCTGCTGCGACGTGGGTATTTATCTCTAAAATCGCATAACTTTTGGCCCTGCCTTTAGAAAGGTGTAGTGTGGTGTAATGTTATTTGGGATACTAAGCACTATAAACTGTGCCAGTTTTTGCTGTTATTGAGAAATTTTGACTCTACACATTTTTAAAGGTTTTAGAGCAAATTCCATTTTAAGGGCTTAGCCAGGAAAAATGTTTGGGAAAAAAAGGGTGGTCAAGACAATTGATTAGCTTTAACTTTTTAAATCCGATTAGACCCTTGTGAGATTCAATCCTTTGACTTTCAGTTTTGAAAATAGACAGTATAACCAACCAGCGAGATAGAAGGTATATTTTATGCAGTTAAAATAACAGTTAGCAACAAGCACTAATTGTATCGAATTGATAACTGTGGGTAGTTCTATAATTGACGTTCTCTATGTCCAGAAACAAGAAAAAAATTTATATAGAAATCAGAAACAGATCAAAACCATTTCAAAAACAAATAATTAAAAGACTCGCTCCTGAGCTTCTAAACATAAAAAAATATTTAAACTAATATCACCTCCTACATTAACAATAAAAAATAATTATATGTAATTTGTTTTTTAACCCTTTAAGTGCTATGAATTTTTCATGTTATTCATGTATTTAAACAATTACTTAACACTAAACACAAAAAACGTGCCTTAACCACAACCAAATCTGAAAAGAAGCTAAACAGGTATCCACTGCAATCCCAATTAAACTTACAATTGCCGTCAACTTCCATTCAAACCAGTTACTCTTTATTTAGTGTGGGCCCTCTCTCCACTGTACCACACATTTGCAAGCCAAATTAATTGAGATTGCTCATGGTAGCAATTCGAACCCAAGCACTTCCGAATGGCTTCCGACATATCGCTCGTCAGCTAGTGCCATGAACCTCCTCTCGGCTACCCGCGCATAGTCAGAGATAGCGCTTAATAGGCTCTAAGGCATTCTCTAACGGGAAAAGAGAGAACTACATGAGTTAGTTTCAGGCTCGGCTCATAAGTGGCAGTTCGGCCAGCCCTCTCTCCTGCAATAGAACAGTTTCACTAAATCGTTGATTGTCAACAACTTGCCGCTTATTATTTTGGAATATAAACTAACAACAATATATTGTTCCTTAGCTCTAAAAGGGTTAAGGGGGGGGTTTATCTAGTTCTCATAGAAAATTTTAGTAAAAAATAACTGTTTTTTACACAAATATTATTTCCTTCCTTAGCAAATTTTTCAAAGCTCAATGATGAAGATCAAATAAAATTTGAATGGGCAATCATCACTTTTTATTTTAATTAATAAACTAAATTTTAATTAATAAAATTTTAAATAATTTAATTATTAAATTAAATTACTTTAATTAATAAATTAAAATAAAAAGTGATGATTAATAAACAAAGTAATAACCTTGTTTATTTAATATTTCCTTATACACGTCTTACTCGCATAAATTTCTCCTTTTGAATTAACACACACTTTTAACTATATGGTGATATAAAATATTGATGTTGGAATTTTGATCAATAATTTTCATGCTTTATTCAGTACTGTGTCACAATATTGAAAATCACTATCCAGGTATAAGAGAATTAATCGTACAATATTTTTTTTGAAATGTAATAATTAATTCTAGATACGTTTAAATGACCTTTTCTTGTGTCACCGCCATAAGTTAAATATGCCACATTAAATGCCATTAACCTGCCATTAAATTATTTAAGCCATGGTGTATAAATGTATATTATAGTATTTCATTATAGGTGTTGCATGCACAAGGGTGGCTAGGAATGGTGCAGTGCGGCGAGTTAAAACTTCCGTTATTACCATACAAACTGGCCGGACCAACCAACCTCACTTAGCATACACTGACTTACACTAATGATACTGTAGCAAATAGCAAACAATGTAAACACTCTGAACAATTTTACCCTTATTAATTTCAACGATATTCTTTTTTTAAATTTAATTTAAATTAGTTGACCAAAAGTCGTGTAGAACTTGCAATACCTCTGCCATCTTGGATTTCAATTCTATAAATAATAATAATGTTAGTTTTGTGACAGCAATACTGGACATTCGATAGTTGAGATGTCAATTGAAATGTAGTTTTTGAGTAAATTAAATTTTTATGTCGTAACAAATATGAACACTTGTTCATTATCAGATATAAATGTGTGGTAATTAAATTTTGTGTGTAGTAGAATAAGAGAAATTAATTATGTAATTCGCTAGATAACCATTTACCTAAAACCAAATATTTTAGATGTACAGCAGACTATTTATAAGTAATCTACCTGGTTGTTCTGCTGTTAATGAATATTGAGTCTATTATCGTATTTATGATAATATGAAATGGAGTTAGTCTCTGGAAGACAATAACAACTAATTGTGTCTCTAATAATACTTAGTGTTTAAGACTGATCAAATAATAACGATATTTTCTCATTATACTAATATATTATATAGGCGATGAAAGTAAAAACTAAAATGGTATCTGTTATGGAGTTAGAAATATAGGAACCTAAAGTACATCATGTTATCATGTGTATATGAAGGGACATTCGAGTCCCGTATATAAATAGGAAATATGATAAATAAGAGTATCAGCAAAATATTAACTTGGGAGGAATAATAATTATTTTATCAATCATTAACTAACATTATAGTTTTTGAAACCTAACTTAATTTAGCCACTTACTCTACAGTGTTGGAATTCGCCACTACCTTTAATTTTTATTAACAAAATTGAAAAAGTGAATAAATGAATTTTATTTCTCATAACAAATAACACAATAATTACACCAGAACTTATGAGAAATTTAAACTGGCCACGTTATCAAGTTGTGTGGTCAATTACACTAAACAATAATTATAATTGATCATTTCTAAATTATCATTTCATTATTTAAAAATTTACAAATTATCATTTCATCAAGTTTCAAATTATTAAAGATCATTCCTACAATCATTCTTGGGTCTATTTATTTATTAGTTCTTTTCTATTACAACAATGTTGAAGAAGCATGTTGAAGGCCAGTTGGACCTAGATACTTCATATATTTTTGTTAATAATCATTCTTGTCATGAATTTAATGTTTATTTGTAATCAAAGCTGTTGAACTTTAGCACACTGGTTTATTTATACAACAAAGAACCACATCGTACATTCTGTATTAGTAATAATATTGGTGCATGCACAGTGCAGGGTCGGTTTCTCACTAGGTCATGTTTACTGCATTGTTTGCACTGATAACATGACCGTTTAATGGCACATTTTTGTGAACAGGGTTTGGTTAACAATAACATTGTAGGCACATTTTAGTGAACAGGGTTTGGTTAACAATAACATTGTAGGCACATTTTAGTGAACAGGGTTTGGTTAACAATAACATTGTATTTATTCATATGAGGATTTAATCTATCATGTGCTGTAGATGTTGCATGTAGAAACAGAACATAGTAAATATGCTTGTGAACAGAATTATAATTACATGTTCAGAAAATTATTTGCTAAAAACTGAATACCGTACATGAAGACATTTTACAGCAATGATGCAAATACACTACATGTTATAGTTTTACTGTTGAATCAGTTATTGATGAATAATGCAAATGCTATTGGTTTCTCGTTATTACCAAGCTATCATGCCATTATCATCAATCTATCACACTAACTATCATGACATCACTGCCAAGCTATCATGACATTACTACCAGGATATCATTTAATTAATACCAAGCTATGATGTCATTACTGCCAAGCTATCATGCCATACTATGAGGCTATCATACCATTACTGCCAATCTATCATGAAATTACTGCCAAGCTATGATGTCATTACTGTCAAGCTATCATGCCATTATTGCCAATCTATCATGTAATTACTGCCAATGTATGATGTCATTACTGCCAAGCTATGATGTCATTACTGCCAAGCTATGATGTCATTACTGTCAAGTTAAAATGTCATTAATGTCAAGCTATCATGCCATCACTATGAGGCTATCATATCATTACTACCAAGATTTCATGTTATTACTGTCAATCTATCGTGTAATTACTGCCAAGCTATGATGTCATTGCTGTCAAGCTATCATGCCATTACTATGAGGCTATCATATCATTACTGGATTTTCAGCTTGTAAATTGTTATTATATTTGAAAATGGATCAAAATCAAAAGTAATGAAAGTTAAGTTTTGTTCTACTTGCGTGTCTAATGTACGTGCTCTGTTGTGTGTATAAAGAACCACGCCCCGCTCGTTACCACTGTATGATGCTAGATTACTAGGATTCTAGGTCTATTCAGGCATTCGGTTAAAAATCAATTGCTTTTCTTTACCGAATTCATGATTTTGATTTCAACTCAATCGTTTCGTTTGTTTACTTGCCACTAGGACTCGACTAGAATCAATGCTGTCTGCTTCTACTTCTGTTGAATGAATTGCCAACCACCAAAGCATTCTTATACTTCCAAATTTGACTTTGGTGTCTTTCTTGACTGTTGAGGATGTAACTAATTTTTTTACATTTGGTAAATTACCGGTACCTTAGTTTGTAAAAATGATTTTTCGGATAGTTATAGGGCCTACATACTATAAAATAGAGAAATTTACTAAATTATTAGCATACCTACTACCTACATATTTCTTTTCCATATCTGAATTCTAGATTCATCACCTGACTGAATTAGTTGTTAAAAACACTGATAACCGTAATGATAGTTTACTCTATTGAACAATGAAAAATTACCTGAATTTTGTTAGAAGTTTATGTAAGGGCTTAATAGACATAAAAATAAAAAGGCATCACTAGCTTTTCTGGATTGTTCTTAAGGACGGTGGCGACGTCCTGTAATCCAGCTACTTGGAGGTCACGAATTGTGGATAGGCCTAGTTGTGAGCGATGGTCCGTGGGTGAAGTGTTCTCTTGTGTGGATTAACGTCCGCATAGTTGCCATCGGCTGTTGGGCTATTAATTAACAGTCCTATCTAAGGAACATGTCAGCCTTAGTCAGTAACAAGACTACAAGATCATGCCACAATCATCTTAAACTCAATTCTCATTTATACTTGGCTTAAAATACCTACCTTGTAGTATGGTCCCCATTTCAATAATCTAATCTAATCTATAAATATCTAGTCTAATTTACTCTCATCTTAATTAAGTTATGAGAGGTCTGTGTCAACCCATTCTCTTTCCATAACTTCCTTGTTAACCTATAATTCAAAGGCTTATTTACATAATTTACTAATGAGTCTAAAGTTGGCACATCTCATAGTAAGCCTATTACCTTGTTGTGTGTTGCTCACTAGGCCTTCCCATGGTGTAATTAGTTGTTTGAGTAGATTCAGTTATATAAGCCGACCAATTTCTACCAATAGACTAATAGCCTACTCTCTTAACACATGACAAATTACCTTGGTGGTTAGGGACAACCTCATCTCGTATTGGATATAACTAAGTAGCCTACCGGATGAAAACTCTAAGACAGTTTGCATATTGGCCTCAGTTGCATAATGTATTAAAAATAGTTATTTTTCATACTAGTATAGTATCAAAGCAAAGCTTACAAGTGGCAGGCCTATCATTTACATTGAATGTCATTTGAAGTTGTCAGTAGGTAAATGGTACGGGAAGGTTGGTTACTAATTGTCACCATGATTCAACACCAAGGCTATTAATAATTCCAGAAAAGTTACCATCACCTTTACTTAAAAAATAATTTAGATGCTCCCTGCATATTTCCTCCATTTTTAAACTGGAAAAAGGAATGGTTGAAAATTGAGTATTTTGTAAGTACAACAAATGGGGGCAGGACTGGTTAGCGAGAAGCGAATGTAAACATTATCAGCATTATGTTAGATTCGATTTCAGTTTATACCAATAGATTTTAAGCCAAATTCCTGAATAGACGTTGTGAACCTAGCATCGTTCATTCCCACTAGCCACTAGCCTGCTGTTTTTAAATAAAAATTCGTGTGAAAATTGTCATTATTTCATAAATTTTGTAATAATAATAAGGTATTGCTTTTATAGTAGACTAGCTGGCCCGGCGAACTTCGTAACGCCTGACAGTAAATACATGTTAACTTTAAGATTGGCCATGTTCTGAAGTCGAATACCATTACGGCTTCATTGTGAAAAACAACACTGAAACAAAAAGAAATATTAATAACATTCTCATAAAACAAATAAATCTGAGTGGAATAATTCACAATTTTCAAATCCAATCCAAACCCAAACGAAACCTAACTGTAATTCGGCTTTTATAGGAAAGATATACAACAGCTGATTATTATAATAAACGTAATATGTATAAACATTGTAATTATTTTTTTATTTGGCCAACATATAAACACGTGACTTTTAATCAAACAGAAAATAAAAATATAAATACATAATCCCCCAAAACCATAAACAATTAACGTGGCGAATAAAGCTGTTCATTTTATTCAGCACATATTTACTTCAAAGTTTTACATTAATGACTGATTCAGATGGCATTGGATAGTATAGGATGTTGCTAATGGAAAGTAAACCAATCAGCTGTAGCTAAGAAATCAAATGTTTTCATTGTAGACAATTTTTAAACACTCTCCATAAGGTTAACATTAGACATTTAAAACGCCATAAAATGGAAACTTATGGGGTTTACGAATATATTTTTTCACTAAAACCTTCCCGGACTCATATAGAGCAACTTCCTAAAATTTCATGGCGATCGGATGAGAAGTTTGACAACGCGTAAAGGACATACATACATACATTCAATTTTATATATAGAGATTAAAGGAACAGATTATAACACCAATTTATATTTTTGGATAAAAAGTCTTCTGTGTTGTGATATCCCTTTTCAATAATATGTTATTGGTTTTCTTCTTGAAAAGTGTGGAAAAATTGTTTATACTAGAAATGCCTACTTTCAATGTTCCTCACAGCAGCAAACCTGCATTCTCTTTCCCATGTTACTCTTATGGACAATAAGCAAATAACTCTCATGTTTATCGACAGATATTGATAAAACTTGTCATATATCATTATTATATTATTGATTTGGAAGTTTGCTGAGTACGCAGGTCTGCTGCGACGGGGGTATTCCTTGTTGGCCTAACCACTGTTCTCTCCCTGATCTGCAAAGATTTATATGTGGCCGATTTGTCACCCTCTACAAATCTCCATTTGAAATCGTATCAGACGAATGGATGTTCATAATTTATGGAAATGGGCCACCGATTTATAAAATCGTTTATTGGTCCAGAACAAAAAAACAATCGTCGAGTCGAAGGCCGTGCAGGTGACGGTCGGGCACGAGCGAGCGGCCGCGAGCCTGTGACGACGCTGCTCTGCGGTTGACGGACGCGTGCCGCACCTGCCGACGTCACTCGTGTGTCACCATCTCCAACAGAATACTCCACCAAAATTGTTAAATTTATTTTGAAAATTGACAATAGGTATTTGTCTGGTATTACCGTAGTCTTAAATAAATAAAAACGTCTTTATTAGCCAGCAGTCCTAAAAAACCTATTTTCTTAAGAATAGCCTATTTTTAAACTGCCATAAAAGCAATCAAATTGTATTTTCTACCACACAAAGTAAAGAGTAACCAGAAATGAACATCTTAGTTGATAATAACAAAATTTAACAACTAAAACAAAATTTTTAGGTTTAGAAGTCGATACCAATCTTGGGGTTATCACGTGCAAAACACAACTAAAAAGATTTCTTCCGGTTTATATATTTTAAGAAGAATGTTACACTAAGTTACACAGTGGTGACTGTGTAACTTAGACACATTAAAGTATATTTACTTTGCTCATGTACACTCCCATATTTCCTATGGTCTTGCAATTTATGGGGGTAGGGTTCAAACTATAATTATGATTATTAGCAGTAGCATTAACACTACTATCATCTACAGGGGATGCAATTTCGCAGTCTACTTCTGCGAAATTGCATGTCATGTCAGTGGAGATATCAAACACAAAACGTAAACAATCGAAACAATATAAAAATAGGGTTATGTAAGTGGAAAAACTGTTCAAATAAAAAGTCTCATTGTAATTAATGTGAGATATAAATGTAAGAAAGGTAATTCAAATCAAGTGGTAAACAGAAAGATTACCATTTCCACAAGAAATCTTCTTAAATCCACAAAATACCAACAAAATCGGCGCACATAAAAGATAGATCACATGCTTTAAAAACTTAAAATCCACTATTTTCGGCAATACTAATTTCGATCCTGCTGTTTGTCTGTAAAATGAACTTTCTTTCTTCTCTTCCCGAACTTTCAAATTGTAGTGTCCACAGCTGTTAATATTCAAGTAATTTGATGTTGATATCCTTTGAAAATGTAAATATTGAAACCTAGGACGTTCACGGGGGGTAGCCCGAGGGGATTTTAAGAAAAATTAATATGCCTATCAGTTGCATGAGTTTAAGATTTTCCTTTGTGTAAAATTTTAAACAGGTCGCTTCAGTATTTTTCTCGTTTAGTTTCCACAACATAAACGTACAAAAAACAACCATACGGAAATAACCTCTTTTTTATACTATTAAAGATACTGTATTTATATTGATAAACTCTATTTTTTAGGAACAAGGAAATTAAAATCTGTGAATTATATTAGGTTTCTAAAAATTATAAGGTAATTACCTTACTGATAATAATCTCTGAAATTAGTTTTAATCTGTAAATCTGAAATCTGTAAAAACTAGTCAGCTGTTGTACCTGTATGTCCACAGTTAATTGTTCGATTGTTTATACAGGATTATTGACATTGGTTTTGAGGTTAAGGAAATTACTTGAGCATGAAGTTTCACTGTCGAATCTTTAAATATATATTTAGACAAACTTTAAATTGTGACAGTGGTATATGTCTGTGATGGTCAAACATTAAAAAAAACATTGGAAAAAATGAAATGAAAAAATGAATTTAAGTTCCAACTCAGACCTCCACGCCCTTTTAATTCTCAAAATCAATCGACACGGGTTGGGTGGATTAAGAATTCAAGATGGTTTGAATTGTGGGATTGTCAAATATATTAGAGGAGAAACAGATAAATACGCACCAATGACACACACCAAGAATAATGAAGCTGAAAAATATTAGTTTCAATACGAACGGTAGAACTAAATAACATTTGATTCAGTTTTGGGATGATTCGATTGATGTTTTCTGCATAGGACAAAATATTCTACCATCAAATCATTTTATTGCAGATGTGAATAAATTATGATTCCTTAAATAACGATCTGTATGAGATATCTGAAAGTCGTGAGTGGACATCGTGCGGCTGTAATAGTAGAATTTAAGTGATGGGATGATAGGACTACTATCAAAGTCGATTGAGACACTCTGCTTTAGGACTGACTGTTTGGTTACACAATATATAAAGAGCCAAAATATTAAAGACTAACTGATCGGGGTTTCTGAAAACTGCTGTGTTTTTTACCATGAAACATGGCACAAATATTGTTTAATTTCAAAACACTGAAGGTGGTTGATAAAACCCCCCTAACCTGCCCCTTAGCTAGAGCCAGTCAGAGTATTTCCTAATATCTTACTACACGTAGTAGTGCTAACACTAGGTCAGTTTACCTTGACACAAGACACTTTTTTATGAAATATGATCATGTGATTTTTAATTGAACTTTTCATTTCTTTCTGGACTTGGTGAGTTGTAAAGATATTATTGTATTTCCAATATAAAAAATATTCACACAATTGTACAACATGTTTAACAGTATTTCTGTATAGCACACCAAATTACTAATTGTAAATTTTGTGAACTACCAAATTCCTCTATTCCAGAACTTTCATAGTTTTTTTCTCAAGTTTTAAGCCCCAATGATTTGTTCTTTATATCAGTATTAAGTACATTACGGGTCTAAATCTTATTTGAAATTTAATTAAATTTACTTATGTATCTAAGTTTGACAAAAAATAAAACGTATTTTTAGTAGTTTTTTATATTTATTCAACCAAATTTTTTACAGACGATCATGTTGATGGTATTAGCCATGACGAACGCCTTTGTCATATTCTTGAAATGATATAATCTTGATTTTAGCGAATTTCCCATAGGGAAGAAGCTATTGCCGTAGGTGTAATGAATCTTCTCCCCCAAGTTCTTTGTAGGGGGAGGTCTCTTTCGGGGTTGTTGTCTCTTTCGTTTGTTCGTTGTCTCGTGGCTTTCCTTTCCCCAAATATTTTCAAAGGTTCAGGTCTTCCCTGTTGAGAAGCTGGTGTTGGAGGAGCTGGTTTTGTAGCCTCTCCCCAAGTTCTTCGTAGGGGAGGCCTCCTTCGGGGTTGTTGTCTCTTTCGTTTGTTCGTTGTCTCGTGGCTTTCCTTTCCCCAAATATTTTCAAAGGTTCAGGTCTTCCCTGTTGAGAAGCTGGTGTTGGAGGAGCTGGTGTTGAAGAAGGTGGTGTTAGAGGATCTGGTGTTGTGCCTCTCCTCCCCCAAGATGTTCGTAGGGGGAGGGACGTTGGCCGCTGTTGACAATGCGGTGTGGATGTGGATCCTGAAATAATAAAACATATTATATTAGAATATCACAATGTCAACGTACATCAACATATTACTATCAATATTTAAACAACACTAACTGGCTGGGTGGCTGAGTGGTTATGGTGCCTGCCTTCAAACTGAAGGTCGCCGGATCGAATCTGGACCCGTTGCTATTTCGTCATTGGGCTATTAATTAATAATGCTTCCTAACAACAGGTCGACATTAGGTAGTAACAAGACCGGGGTTTGGACCGTTCCCCATCAAAAAGTTTAAAAATGCCTCTGGTGTAGAAATAAACAAATCAACAACAATCAACAATCTTATTAGTTGAATGGCGCAACTATAGTTTCGGCCATAAATAGGCCATCTTCAGGCACAAGGTATTATATTCGAATTTCACTGCTTTATCTCCACATGTTTTTGTTCAAGTTTTATTTAAAGCAGTGAAATTTCAAGAAATTACCTTGTTAAGATGGCCATTTAGGGAAACTATAGTTGCGCCTTCACTATAAGATTAAAGAGGTATGAAACCATAATTCTTAACAATCTTGGAGGCTTAATAATATCATAATGAAACAATCAACAGATTGTCAACATATTATATTACTATTGTATCTTTAACGTTACTTTTTCAAACCATCTTCAGTTTATATTCACATTTTTGTTTTACATATTCAACAATGTTAAATACATTATGTTATACATAATGTTACACAATGTTAAATATCGGTACATTATAACTAAGCAAGAGTAAGATTTTGAAATTGAAACTCAAATAAATATTGAAGTAAAAGATGTTCCTGGAAAGAAAATAAATTTGGTAACAATTTTTTTTTATTCAAAGGAATACATTATTTGTTTTACTGAAAAGGTTAAGTTCACTTACTCTTAATCGACATCGTCATAATCTTCATAATTTACAACATCTACCTCCTGCTCCTCCAATTAAGTCCGATAGCGATGCCGAAGCGGAGGGGGGCAGATCTAAAGGCATCAAGTATGCCCCCCGGCGGAGGGTTCCTATAGACAGGAACCACCAGCCCCCAGCGCCACAGCACAGAAATGGCGCCTCAGTGCTGCAACAGTAACATAACGTACACTTCTAACGGCATCTAACACACGTATAAACCACCGGTGCAAGACTAAACTACAGAATATGACAACATCCAGAAGACCCCTCGGCGGACGGCTCCTCCAGGACAGAGCCACCAGCCCCTCACAGCCAATGACAGCGCCTCAAGTTGCTGCAACAGTAACATAACGTACACTTCTAACGGCATCTAACACACGTATAAACACCGGTGCAAGACTAAACTACCGAATATGACAACATCCAGAAGACCCCTCGGCGGACGGCTCCTCCAGGACAGAGCCACCAGCCCCTCACAGCCAATGACAGCGCCTCAAGTTGCTGCAACAGTAACATAACGTACACTTCTAACGGCATCTAACACACGTATAACTACCGGTGCAAGACTAAACTACCGAATATGACAACATCCAGAAGACCCCTCGGCGGACGGCTCCTCCAGGACAGAGCCACCAGCCCCTCACAGCCAATGACAGCGCCTCAAGTTGCTGCAACAGTAACATAACGTACACTTCTAACGGCATCTAACACACGTATAACCACCGGTGCAAGACTAAACTACCGAATATGACAACATCCAGAAGACCCCTCGGCGGACGGCTCCTCCAGGACAGAGCCACCAGCCCCTCACAGCCAATGACAGCGCCTCAAGTTGCTGCAACAGTAACATAACGTACACTTCTAACGGCATCTAACACACGTATAACTACCGGTGCAAGACTAAACTACCGAATATGACAACATCCAGAAGACCCCTCGGCGGACGGCTCCTCCAGGACAGAGCCACCAGCCCCTCACAGCCAATGACAGCGCCTCAAGTTGCTGCAACAGTAACATAACGTACACTTCTAACGGCATCTAACACACGTATAACTACCGGTGCAAGACTAAACTACCGAATATGACAACATCCAGAAGACCCCTCGGCGGACGGCTCCTCCAGGACAGAGCCACCAGCCCCTCACAGCCAATGACAGCGCCTCAAGTTGCTGCAACAGTAACATAACGTACACTTCTAACGGCATCTAACACACGTATAACTACCGGTGCAAGACTAAACTACCGAATATGACAACATCCAGAAGACCCCTCGGCGGACGGCTCCTCCAGGACAGAGCCACCAGCCCCTCACAGCCAATGACAGCGCCTCAAGTTGCTGCAACAGTAACATAACGTACACTTCTAACGGCATCTAACACACGTATAACTACCGGTGCAAGACTAAACTACCGAATATGACAACATCCAGAAGACCCCTCGGCGGACGGCTCCTCCAGGACAGAGCCACCAGCCCCTCACAGCCAATGACAGCGCCTCAAGTTGCTGCAACAGTAACATAACGTACACTTCTAACGGCATCTAACACACGTATAACCACCGGTGCAAGACTAAACTACCGAATATGACAACATCCAGAAGACCCCTCGGCGGACGGCTCCTCCAGGACAGAGCCACCAGCCCCTCACAGCCAATGACAGCGCCTCAAGTTGCTGCAACAGTAACATAACGTACACTTCTAACGGCATCTAACATACGTATGGTGCAAGACTAAACTACCAATTTTTAAAGAAAATAGATTAAAATTATAAAGTTTAGTTATACTTACACGAAAGAACAAATGGACCTGACGATGTCCATCTTCAAGAGTTAAAGAGAAGTTTATTTTATGAAAACTCAAAAAATTAAACAAAGCCCTTCACTTCTTGAAATTCTTTCCAAAAAGACCGTTTCCTTGGAATTTAATCTTTATTGCTACTATTGTTACCGTAGAAACGTAATAACTCATTTACAATAAAATTAGTATATTCGCCCCGACTCAACACCTTCTCGCACGCTATTTGAGACGTATACACCCGCGTGGTTGTTTGAAAACCCCAAATACATTTGTACTTATAACCTAATATGACTTATTTTTAGACACATTCAGTTTTTTATAATTCTTTAGGGTATTAAAACATTTAATAATAGTTGCTTGAAAATATTTTATCCAATATTAGAAATATGTTTTAGTCTATAGCTACTACAAAATTGGGGAAATATGTCGTTGCTTCATCAATTTTAATTCGCTTAGAAGGTAAAATATTGTTGAGAAACATAAAAAACCTAGTCTACTTTTTACAGATCATTTTATAATTGCAAATCATATATTCATTAAATTAAAGTAATTTTTTGGATACAAACACTTTTAAAATTGTAGTTAGTGTAGTCCGATTGCGTTGCACAACGAACTCGGACAAGATATTACAGAAAGGAAAACTCCACCGGATTTCATAATAATCAGACAATAAGTGCGGCCGTTATCGAGTCGACATATATATGTCCAACTGAGTTTCGAAACACGCCTCGTGTATTATGTAAAAAATAAAATGTTTCAAGGGTGCTCAAGTTCATTTAATACTAATAACAATATTATTAGCAGCCCTAAGTTGTGATTTACATAACCAAATATAGGTACATATATATATTTCACTTTTTAGTTTATAAATTAGGGCTGCTAATGTACGAGTACTGCTAATATCGTAGTTATACTGTACTAGTGTTAACCGTCGTGCATTGCAACGATGTACAAAACAGACTTATGAGGTTTAGATTCACTGGCAAATATAAAATATACTATAATTATAATTACTTTTTTTAAGTTGCAGCATATTCAGGTATTTTAAGCCAAAATATTTGTAAAAAATTGAGTGTATTCATGTAAACTTGAAACTTTAAAACATGAAAAAATAGAGACACACACGCACACGCAAAAACGCACACATGCACGCACACAAAATCAAATATTCGATAATAATAGTCTACAAAATATCAACCATTTCTATGTTTCAGATAGCAAAAAGAAAATATAAAAATATAGGCCTACAACAGCTGATAAAAAACCTAATGTGTATAAACATTTGATTTTTAATCATAATAAATCTATATAAATAAAGTTAGAGTTTTGTCTGTACATTGCTCAGAATTATTATTTTTGTAGTTATTTTTACTTTTCGTGCGTTAGAGATGCCAAAACCGATCTTATCTCAATTTTTGTCTGTTTGTCTGTGACGCTCCAGGAGACATTTACGCCGTCTTCTCCGGAAAAACGAGAGAACTGATTACAATGAAACTTATTTCATGTATTCCAGACATTCCAGAGAAGGTTTATAAATGCTTGAAATTGCCCGCCTCCTCTTAAAAAGTAAATAACGAGCATTTAAAACCCCACTTTTACGCGATATTACTCGCATTTTGATTCAGTTTTCAATGAATAATTTACTGATAATAATCAGCTGTCTTTGTAGTTTGAAGATTTAATAGAAATAAAAACAATCAGCTGTCAAATCAACATTAGTTAGATTATATTAGTCATTAATTTTAAACCCATTTCGTAATCATACAATATTAAACAATTATTTTAACGTATAACTAACTATAATAGTGGTATAAATGTTTTAATCTATTTGATTGTAAAGTAATGCTAAATAATAAAGCTGGGTATTGATTTCTTTGTATTGATTTGTTTAGTATTTCAGGTTTACATTATATTATGGTAATCTTTTTTCTTTAAACTGAATCCTACAAACCGTACAAAGGACGGGCGTACCGTACTGCTAGTAATTCCCAAAAATCAGTAAAATATTAAAGAGGTGTTTAGAACCTTTCATTTTGTTCAGTATATACATACATATATATATATATATATATATATATATATATATATATATATGCTTCGTAGTTTTACATAATTGAATTAATAAGATGTCATTGGATTGTAAAGCTAATTACTAAAGTAACCCGCACGAAAGTAGTGCGATGAGAGTCAGTGCGATGTTGCAAAATCGCCCTACTCTATTATAGCATATGTTTACGTCAGCTGATAAGCTAAATGAAAAATGGCAACAATGCTGGGCAAGAGGTGGTGAGGGGGGATCCACCTGTACAAGACCTCATCGAACTACTTTCGTGCGGTTTACTCTAGGTTCGCTTATTCGTTACGCATATGTCATTATTTCACGCAATCTTTTTGCGTGACCTGTTTACTAAAAATGTTTATACGTGCTTTATGAAGAAACCCTAAAATGTTCTTAATATCGGTATGGAAACCCTGGAAAAGTACTGTAAAGGAATTTTGATTTCGGATTGAGCCTAGTATTTAAAGGTTATGTTTTAATGAATACCTAGCACAACGTCTGTTCCGCATAGTATACAAGGTTACTGCGAGCGTGGTACACAGGTGTAGGTCACAATGTCCAAGGTAGATGGCGTGCCGGTCGATTATCATCGTCCGCCAGACAGCTATGAATCTTACCAAGGATCGCCCTTTATATTTATAGAACTCGACCTTAATCCGGCATACGTGATAAAGGAAGAATAACTGTGCACGTTTCATACAGTTCAAAAAACCTTTTTTGGGAAAAACTATTATCAATTAAAAATTACTTGTTATTATTAATGATTCGGCTACTTACATAAATCTTTAATCTCTTTTGTCAGTCAGACCTCCATTGACAATAAAATCTCTATATATAAAATTGAATGTGTGCATGCATGTATGTATGTCCTTTATGCGTTGCCAATCTACTCATCCAATCGCCATGAAATTTGAGGAAGTTGCTCTATATGTGTCCGGGAAGGTTTTAGCGAAAAATCTTTTTCGAAAAGCCATTCCATTTTATGGCGTTTAAATTTCTAATGTTAACCTTGTGGAGAGTAAGTGTGTTTACAAATTTTCTAAAATGAAACATTTGATTTCTTAGCTATAGCTGATTGGTTTACTTTCCATTATCAATATGCTTTACTATCCAATACTATCTGAATCATTCATTAATGTAAAACTATGAAGTAAATATGTGCTGTACAAAATGAACAGCTGTATTCGCCACGTTAATAGTTAACGGTTTTGGGGGATTATATATTTGTATTTTTATTATTTTCTGTCTGATTAAAAGTCACGTGTTTATATATGTTCATTATATGTTCATATGTTGGCCAAATAAAAAAATACAATTGTTATATATATATATCGTTTATTATAATAATCAGCTGTTGTATATTTTTCTTATAAAAGCCGTATTACAGTTAAGTTAGGTTTGAGTTTGGATTGGATTTGAAAATTGTGAATTATAATCCACTCAGATTGATTTGTTTTGTGGGAATGTTATTAATATGTCTTATCGTTTCAGTATTGTTATTCACTATGCCGCCACCCAGAATATATAACGTTTCACAATGAAGCCGTAATAATATACGACTTCAGAACATGGCCAATCTTAAAGTTAAGATGTATTTATTGACATGCGTTACGAATATCGCCGGGTCAGCTAGTACTAAATAAATAAAACAAGAATAAATAATACTAACATTGCCTAACGGTAAAAACTCCTGAAGTGTCATGCATTAAATTAGTGAAATTTGAAAATACAGAAAAAGTAATTATACGCCCTTTTTACGCCTAAGTTAATTATTGAAAAATGTGTTTCCTTTCTTGTATTTAACGAAGAAAAGTCTTACACTGTAAATAAAATGGGGTTCAGATTGAGTGCCATACTGGCCATCGGTTGGCAATTCCCGCAGTACACGCCTGCACCTGAATTGCAGATCGTGGCGCCGTTCTACAGAACTGGCCACCAGTCAGACATGCGCTCCTAAAGGCTACATTAGCATTACACAGCGACTATAGGCTATATTTTACAAACATTGTTTGTCTTTAGGAACGTATAATGTATTTATATATTTTTTATATTTTTACAAAGGTTATTGGTGAAAAATCTAATTTGTACAAATACCGTTACTCAAAACCTAATTAAAACTGATTTGTAGAGTTGGCTAGTACGGTGAATAAATCAATTACTTAAAAACAGATAGAAATGCAATATATAAGAAGGGACCGTGGAGTGTTCTCTTGTGTGGATTAACGTCCGCACTGTTGAATACCGCACTACGTTAATCCGTAAAGATAATCCTGATATTTAGACCAGTTCGTAATTCAAAGGCCGTGGTTCGGACTCCACGTTAAACTGTAGGTGTCCCATAGGTACGCCATTGACTGTTGGGCTATTAATTAACATTTCTGCCTAAAGAACATGTCAGCCTTAGTCAGTAACAAGACTACAAGATCGCGCCACAATCATCTTACACTCATTTCTAGTTCATACTTGGCTTAAAATACCTACACCTGTCGCCAAGCTTTACACTTGCAAATAACCTCCCAATTACTTTGCTAATCGGTGTCTGTGACGTGTGGATGTGCTTTGTTCTTTACGGTCTGGTATTGCATAGGTGACTTTAGATGCTTGGTGTCTAAGTGTGTAAGTTCTGTTGTTTTACTGCTTTAAACGTGTTTTAACACTTCACCGCCCTAGTCTAGAGTTTGTAATAATCTTGTTCCAGCTAACCTGAGGACGGGATCAGATTCCAGATCTCGAAACGTCGTGAAACTTGATTTTTACTAATCGTTATGGAATACGTCCGGTAAAAGTCTTGGTTCTTTTACAATAAGTATAAATGCTACACACAACTAGACACTGGTGGAAATTTGAAATCCATCTCACCCATTCAACTAATCTGTTGATAGGGGGTGGTGTGAGCAATTCGCGTCACGCGTATATTTAAACGGAAGTTATAGCACATAGTTACAATGACAATTATTATAGGAACTGAAAACATTCACTTTAAAAATATCCATGATGTAATATATTTCCCAAAGGGAAGTAAATACACTTTTTTAAATTGATCAAAAACTCATTTCCGACATCCATAAAGGGTTAATGGCCGAGCGCATCTGTCGTAATGTTTCGCCAGTACACTGTAATGTTGTAAGTATAAAGTTTATCGCTCGATTCTTTGCGCTTTACGAGCGACGCTCTACAAAAGCAATAAAAACGATAAAGCGCGCGGTTTGCGAATAATAAAACTCAAAATATAATACAAAATACCCCCGTCGCAGCAGACCTGAGTATTCAGCGAATTTCCAAATCAATAATATGACAATAATAGCATAAGTATGTGACACATTGATCAATGTGGATAACTGTGGATAAAATAGAGTATTTTCCTATTCTCCATAACATTAACATGGGAAAGAGTATGCAGGTTTGCTGTTTTTGAGGAACAGTAAAAGTAGGCATTTTTACCATAAACTATTTTTATTCTGACCATATACCAAGTTTTATCATTATCTGGATATAAATAAAGGAGTTTGCCTATTCTCCATAAGATTGACATGGGAAAGAGTATGCAGGTTTGCTGCTGTGAGAAACACAAGAACTATGATTTTTTAGCATAAACGTATGGATCCCAACCACATGAAGCTAAATTCAAAGTTTCATCCAAAATTGGTGATTAGTAAGGAAAATATTAATTTTTCCTAATCCTCCATAAGATTAGCATTGGAGTGCCTAAATAGAATGTAAGGTGTTGAGATTTTTTAATATCTCGGTAACCATTGGAGATAGAGAAAAACTTTAAGGAACTAGGTTGTGTAGTTTTTTGAGCTGATTCTAATGGTAAAAGGTAAAATTTGAGAATTTTAAAAAATATATGGAAAAAACGCAAAACCCAATTTTGGGGTACAAACCCCCCCCCAAACAATCGGAACAGGTAGTTACAATTAGTTAGTTTCTCATTAAAAGTTAAAAAAGTTTAAATTTAGTTTTTCCCTATCTCCACCGGTTACCGAGATATTAAAAAATCTAAACACAGTACATTGTATTTAGGGGCTCCGATGCTAATCTTATGGAGGAAAAATTAATATTTCTCTTACTAATCAACAATTTTGGATGAAACTTTGTACTGTATTTAGCTTCATGTGGTTTGGATCCATACGGTTATGCTAAAGAATCATCGTGTATGTGTTTCTTACAGCAGCAAACCTGCATACTCTTACCAATGTTAATGTTACGGAGAATCGGCAAATACTCTAATTTATCAACAGGCGAATCTTGTCACATACTTGTACATTGTCATCTTTTGATTTGGAAATTCGCTGAGTACGCAGGTCTGCTGCAACGGGGGTATTATTTTTTCTCGTCATAAATTCGCTCGCACCAAAAATAGTTTTTTTCTGTATGCAACGTACACAGTTATTCTTCCTTTGTCGCGTTTACCGGATCAAGGTTGAGATCTAAAAATGTAAAGGGCGATCCTTGGTAAGATTCATAGCTGTCTGGCGGACGATGATAATCGACCGGCACGCCATCTACCTTGGACATTGTGACCTACACCTGTGTACCACGCTCGCAGTAACCTTGTATACTATGCGGAACAGACGTTGTGCTAGGTATTCATTAAAATCTAAACTTTAAATACTAGGCTCAATCCGAAATCAAAATCCCCTTACAGTACTTTTCGAAGGTTTCCATACCAATATTAAGAAAATGTTAGGTTTTCTCCATAAAGCATGTATAAAACAGGTTTACATGTACAGTAAACAGGTCACGCGGAAAGATTGCATCGAACAATGACGTATGCGTAACGAATAAGCGACACTAGAGTAAACCGCACGAAAGTAGTTCGATGAGGTCTTGTACAGGTGGATCCCCCCTCACCACCTCTTGCCCAGTAGTGTTGCCATTTTTCATTTAGCTTATCAGCTGACGTAAACATATGCTATAATAGAGTAGGGCAATTTGGTAATACCGAACTGACTCTCATCCGACTACTTTCGTGTGGTTTACATTAGCGTAGACGTAGTGGATTTCAGTTGTCCCTAATACCGCTCGCACCGTCTTAACAGGGTTTATAATCCCCGGTTCGGATTCACGTCCGCACTATTGAATCCGAAAAAAACTATACTCATAATTAGACCAATTTTAATAAATTCAGATGCTAAAATAATAGTTCGGATTCCACGTTAAACTGTACATCCTTTACCGAAAAGTCCTGTTTAAGAAACATGTCAGCCCTTGTCATACATATACGTGTTAATAAAATGTAGTACAAGTCTACAATTTAATTTGACAGCTGGTTATTCCTTTCTGTCAAACCACTTTAACAGTTTGCATAAACAAGTAAAACGTTGCTAATATCGCTGACAAACGGAGCGTTTGACAGTTCGTTTGTGTAATTTGTTTTCATTTGTTGCTGTTCAGTTTCAAGTAAATAAAAATCATCATATTAGGTACTTTCGCTTTCACAGAGGTGCGTTACTAAAAGATTTGTTAAGACAGACAGAAATTGAGATAACATTTCGGATTTTCTGGGTAAAATATTAATGTAATAAATGAACTCTATTATTGGATTGACACATGCTTTCTCCCTTAAGTAAAATATAAAAGAAATACAACATTTGTTTGGTAAAAACTAAATATTTTTCGATTCTCCCTTTTAAATCAACATAATAAGAAATTGGTTTTTAGATATTTTCCATTAGAATAACATTGGTCGCTCTCAAACGCGTACATATTGGCATTTACCACGGACAAAAAATTTAACTTTTCTAATTCAGAGGCAATATCGTGGTTCGGATCCCACTTTAAACTGTAGGTCCCTGAGTTTGCATCAGCTGTTGGGTTATTAATTAACAATCTTGGCTAAACAACATGTCAACCTTAGTCAGTAAAAAAACAACATCATCTTGCATCTATTTCTCATTTATACTTGGTTGGCTTAAAATGCCTACCTGGGTAGGTTGAAATTTCATGTAATAACAATAATAAATTAGCTGTACCCCTCACAAAGATCGTGATCGGATCGAATGCCACTACAAGCAGCGTGTGTTTGTGTGTTTATTGGTCCAGAGCGTGCTACAAAGCCACTTGAACTGTCCCAGCGTGCTAGAGTGCTAGAGTTGTTCAGTTAATGTTATCGCATGTTGTGGTGGATTGCTAGGTGACCGCCGGCGAGACAGATATCGATCAATTCGTGTTTTCTTAAACGTCTCGTGTTTATTAAAACAATCTCTCGAAGTTTGTAGGCGTACCGAGTAAACTGTTTGTTTCGTGTACTTATTTAGAGTTAACCGTAATGACTTACGTTGTAAAAATGTCTACAAATATATTGTGAAGGTCACCTCCTATTGCATTCGAAACTGATTTAGATTTTCTTTTTGTATACTTCAGCCTTCGATTAACAGTTATTTAGTTGAAAAACTTTAGTCCGTCAGACTAAAGTTTTTCAATTTAAAAACCGTGTGATGTTTCCCTGTGGTTAATAGGTATACGGTTATATGTTCAATAGGTTAATTATTTATACGTTTTTGCTTTACAATCCTCATTCCTTTTCTAACAAAATAAGTTGATCACAGGCTAATAATAACTGTATGGATATAAGTAAGATCAGGTAAAAAAATTGAGGTCGGCTAAAACCCCTAAAACGACGGCAAGCATTTGGCCGACGCCGTAGCACTGTGGCTAGCGCTCAGGTTACAAGTGGCGGAGGTTGTGAGATCGATCCCCACCCGCGACCTTTATTTTTGTTCAGTGTTTATGCTATATTAATTAAGGTCTATGAAATCGGTTTTATTTAAACCACATAAATGTTTTCATTGAGCAATTAATTTGTTTTAATTTTGCTAATTAACTTGTATAATAGATATCTTATTCTATCCGAGCGAAGCTCGGCCACCAGGTACTAATAGTATAAATGTTCTAATCAATTTAATTGTAAAGAAATGCTAAATAATAAGGCTGGGTATTGATTTATTTTCTTTGAATTGATTTGTTTAGGATTTCAGGTTTACATTTTTTAATGATAATCTTTCTTTTTTAAACTGAATCCTACGACCCGTACAAAGGACGGGCTTGCTGCTAGCAATATAATAAACAACGCCGTAATGCAATTTTGTCGGGGTGAACTATGTTTAGTTTATGTTATTGTATCAAATTGCTTCATTCGTGTCAACAGTTACGCCACCCCCTCCCCTCCCCTCGATAGCAATTACTATACTCCTAAACATATTGAAGCGTGTTTGACAAACATGACCTCGATACTGGCCGGCATCGGCTCGCGGAGTCGCAGACCTGTTGTCCGCTGTCGCGCTGCGCTGTTTTGCTGTTTACGACCCACGGCTGCGCGGCCGCGCCGCCTCGTAAACGTCGCGGGATAAACACCTCAATTCCCCACCCTCTTACGACCGCTAATTTACGACAAGGCGATGTCGTTTCATCCCTCCACTCTAAACGTCGTCAAAATATCAAGTCTGATTTTAGGCCGACTTTGAGAGCCGGGTGTTATTTTCGATTGAAATGAAAACTGGTGGAATTATCTTGTTCATTTGATTATATTTTTTTATTCGGTTGTTAGAGTATGTCAGAATCTATTCAATACATTAAAAATCATTGGACTAGTGAAGTTAGTAGAAATTAGGTATGATTGTTAACATGTTAAGGTTGTCAGAGTAACTTATTTGGTGCACTGAGCGTTAAGGTGGTGCGAGAAAAAACTTGACTGTCATAAAAAACATAATTTTAACGATTATTTGTTGATTGTATCATAATTATCCTTTGGCATAATTTTTTCAAGTGTTATAGAGTGATAAATTCGGAAATTACGCGTTTTCACGCAAGGAGTGTGGGAAAACTAATGATGCTTTTGAGCTGAATGTTTGGGAATGTGGATGAATGACAGACCTTTTCACGTAACCTATGTGAAATTTTGAAATAAATAATAAATGATGTATTTTTCAAACCACATTTTTGATCCAATAATTTTATAAAATATGTAATTTTGAAGGTCTAAAAATGTTTAAAATGGAAAAAACAGAATAGTTATCTCAAAAAGATTAATTAAGAAGCGTGTATGAAATAATGACATATGCGTAACGAATAAGCGGCACTAGCGCCGACCTAGCGGATATCAGTTGTACCTAAGTCGCTCGCACCGCAATAAGCGATCCTGTGACTTATCGTTGGTACCACAGAGGGGAACAATTTGATACATTTAATAAAATTAATTGAAAATTGGCTTCTCCTTATCCATCAGGAGACTTCACTTCTGGTTGAAACCGTTCATTAAAAAATAATCAATGTGGTTCCATATTAACCTTCTAAAAATAAATGGATCGACATAGAGCCACTTTCCTTTCTTAAAATATGATTAGTCTCAGCTGGAATTCAATTCTACTGAGAAACATGTTAGAGCCTTGAGTATATAATTTACCTTACATTATTATATGGGGAGACACATCTAAAAGAAGTCCTTAATACAACCTTGGTTGGTGTGGTGGTGTTCTTCGTGGCTGCCAGTACCCTAACAAGTTTGGGCGTACACCTAACACCTAAGCTCCGTCCATTATAAAAATGGACGTCCCTGCCTTCCCTAAAAACCTGCGAAACCAAAAAGGGGTTTTTACAGCAATTTATACAGTTTTACATACTATTTTATATCGTAAAATGTATTTTTCTTATACATTTTTTAAATCTTTCTACTAGACGATAAGCCTTTGGGGCTTGTCAAGTAACGTATACCTTTCTCCTGTCCAGGATGAAAAGGGTTTTGATGAGACAGGTTGTATAAGCCACTCTCAGACAGAGTGACCGTGGCAAAAAACAAGAAAATATGTTCGAACAACATCCACAAGATGTTGTTATGAACAGTTGTTCATGTATTACTTAATTTTAAGTTTGTTTTCAAGTCAAAATATGAAAAAAACGTATTGTAAAAACAACTAACTGTGTACTGAAAAACTGAAATAAAAGAAAACTTTAAACCATGTCAACTCGTTCACTTCATGAACTCACAGGCTTACTTAACTGACTTAACAATCATAGAATAATAGTTGAATTCTTTCTATTTTTACAAACTACTTTTGCTTAATAAAGACTTCCTAGTTCGTTCCCATGGCTACCTGACTTTGGTGTGGTAGGAAGTATAGGCCTACCTAGTAATTTTTATAGCGAAAAAATTTGATAATACAAGATAAGTTATAACGATCGATTGATTTTCAGAGCGTGGACCAATTAGAAAACCTTACACAGTGGTATTATTCAAGTGAGTGACAATGCATCACTCCTGAAACACAACAACAACAAAATACCAAACAATCAAATCGTTATCGAAGTGTCAATCTAAGATAGCGAAGATTTAATTGTGATGCCAATGACGGTTTGACAAGCTATCTCTCTGTTGCAGTTGTGTTCGATACGGAGTCACTCTGGCGACGACGACGACATGCAAGACCCCCACCATCACAAGGTGAGTGATCTTTCTGCAATTACCGACAGTTGCAATCATATCTCTCTCAATTACAATCAGAATTTCTAGTCCAATCTACTTATATCATATAACCGCACTTCTTCTATGTTTTTATACACTCCAAAGACCTATTTCTCGAAGACACGAGATTTACAGTTCCCGAATTCGTGATTTATTTTTCACATGTCTAAAAAGAACAAGGGAAGGGGGTGACGTCATTGATCACGTGACTGGATTTTTTTCGTTTATGGTTGTCAAATTTTATTAATTTGTAAGCAAATTCCTGAAATACTAAAATGCTTCGTTATATTCCTTGAGTCACTAGAGAAATTAAATGGATAAATAGTTGCGGTATAGCAGCCATAATAATGATCATTTTTATGGCTGTATATGAAACAGCTAGCTCACAAGAAGCAGCTACCTTAGATATATCCATAATCCCATAGGGAAGTCGTTCATTTTTTTATTCAGATACCAATACAGTGCGATCTCGGGAAAAGATTTTTTTATTTGTTTATTAAATATACTTAATTATTTAAATTATTCTTGTGTAAGGTAGAATTGCTCATAATAAGACCAGTTCGAAATTCAAAGTGGTTCGGATCCCACGATGAACTGTTGGTATCTTAGTTACCATTGGCTGTTGGGCTTATAAACAGTCCTGTCTGAGGAACATGCCAGCCTTACACAAGAACATGATTACAAGATCGCGCCACAATCATCTTACTCTCATTTATCATCCATATTTAGCTAAAATTACCTACCTGGATAGGTGACCTTTTTAAAAAGATAATACTAAGACTAATATAATATTACTTATTAGTAATAGTACAATAGTCACAGTATATCAACTTGTATAACAAAACGATCTGTGTGTTTCCATTTCTTAGTATGTTTTGATTTAACCTTTAATTTCTGACTCTGTTTAACGTTTACACAGTTGCGTTATAGTTTTTGTACTGGTGCCACAAACTAAATAACATTTTGGGAATTCAACCCTCATAAATTATAGTAGATTTCGGTCGATTCGCTGTCGGAAACAATTGGCTCTGGGCACAGCGGCGCGGCCGGCGGGCCGGAACGCTTTTGTGCCAGCTTAAATTTAATAATTTCCAATATTGGCGCGGCGGCGGCGGCGGTCCAGTCGAGCGTGGCTACTGGCGAGGGCCCCGGGCAGATGCGTTACTAATATATCACACCGCCTCTCGCATATGGGCTTCGACGACGTGCTAAACGGACTGAAGCGGTCAAGGAGTCCAGTTTTTAGATGTAAACCCAAACAAGAGTCGCTAAATTCAGCCTAGAACGATATAATTACTAATTAATAAGACCTTTTTACCTTATCAATTTCATTTTTGTGGTAACTGTGTTGACTACCACATCAGGCGTCTATAGATTCGTCACGCGATAAAACCAGTCATTTAAGCGTATATTTGAAATTTCTTTTTTGGCTATATCTCTTGAACAAGTGGTCCTGTCAAAAAACGGAGGGGATTATCAAAATTATTGTAAGCGTGAATTTGATGAAATCCGTCGTAAGTTGGTAAATGTAAAATAAATAAATGCAAATTGTAGGTTAATTAAATGGGAGGTTGTAATTAATTTTTTTTAACCCCAGAATTCCGTAGAAGTGTATTACTTTCTCACAACCAAAGACCAGTGCCATTGCGTGAGATTGTGAATGGACGTGAGTCACATTTGGGTCTAGATGTCACGTTTGGATGACGTTCTGTAAAGGCTGACAACCTATCGTATCCACTGGCAGCTCGGTGTTGGACTTGTGATAAGGATGTGAGAGTGCAAGACTGGCGCGAAATTGACGCAGAGGCGTCAGAGATGAGGATGTGACGTCACGATATCCTGCGCGGCGACGAGGACACCTTCGCTGCTGTTGCTCAATGAGTCAGCACTCAGCAGCGAGTAAACTGGTGACGTGCAGTTCGATACTACAATACCGGTAGTGTAATACTTGCTGTATGTAGCTGTATACTTGAAATGGCGACCCTAACACAGAGCAAGTAGGCCAAGTATGAATGAGAAAAGAGTGTAAGATGATTATTGCGCGATCTTGTAGTCTTGTTACCAACGCTGACATGTTCCTTAAAGATGACTGTTAATTAATAGCCCAACAGACGATGGCAACTAATGGACATACAGTTTAGCGTGGAATCCGAACCACGGCCTCTGAATTACGAATTGGTCTAATTATGTGGATGGTCTTTGCGGATTAACGTAGTATTCGATAGTGCGGACGTTAATCCACACAAGAGAACACTACACCCACCGACCATTGCTCACAACTATCCACAATTCGTGACCTCTAAGTAGCTGGATTACAGGACGACGCCATCGTCCCAGTCTCCATGTTCCTTAGACAGAATTTTTAATTAATAGCCCAACAGTCAATGGCATATCCAAAGGACCTACCGTTTAACGTGGAGTCCGAACCACTGACTCTGAATAACGAACTGGTCTAATTAACAGGATGATCTTAACGGATTAACCTAGTATTCAATAAGGACATTAATCCACACAAGAGAACACTACACCCACCGACCATCGCTCACAACAAACGGTCCACAATTCGTGACTCTTCTGGACGACGTCACCGACCAATATAGATTTTAAACAAATGCCTTAATTTCTAGCCATGATTTGTTTTTAAGTAATTCTTTGTATTGCAATTAGCAACTTTAACTTAACAATTATCATTGACTTGTAGATGATACAACAGGCGGAGATGAATTAGTTGTAACCAACACCAACCTATTTAAATAGAGTTTTTTCTGTACATTGCTTGGAATCATGTTATTTCTGGCTAAGTTTTATATTTTATACCGTAGAAATTGATCTTGTATTAATTTCTATACCTCTGTCTTCTCCGAGAAAATGGTAGCAACCCATACGATGAAATTTATTTTCAGTATTGTATATCCGTCGGGGAAGGTGTTTCTTCAAATTAAACTGACCAAAAACCAGTACTGACCAAATCGTAGTACTGAGCTCTCTAAAACCCAGTTTAGGAGCAATATTACCACTCTATTAATCAATCAATGACAGCTAGATACTCTCTGTTAAATCTGTTGATCAGTAAAACTTGGAAAGAATAATGATAATATCCCTCCAAAAGACGATCATTATTTTTTCACGTAGCGGGTCAGTTTAAAGCGAAAAAAATCTTCTTTAAAACGTACAGAATGAGGAAAAAAAGTTCCATTGCAGAAGGCGCACCCGTTTTCACAGAGAAGTAGTATATAGTTTATATAGTAGAATGTTATAAAAATATTTGATATTCTTTCAACTTTACTGAATTTATAAGTATATAAAAATCTAAATAAAAACTGGAAACCACTTGTACAACGAGACATTTTGTACTTCTGTTAATTTTTAGTAACTCTGGGCTAACTTATTTAATTTTCAAACTAAATTTTACCATTTTATATTAGTACTAGCAGTAAGCCCGTCTTTTGTACGGGTTGTAGGATTCAGTTTAAAGAAGAAAGATCATCACACCAAAATGTAAACCTGAAATCCTAAACAAATCACTACAAAGAGATAAATCAATTCCAGCTTTATTATTTAGCATTACTTTACAATTAAATAGATAAGAACATTTATACCATTATTATAATTAGTTATACGTTAAAAAAAACTTGTTAATATAGTATGATTTCGAAATTAGTTTAAAATCAATGACCAATATAAACTAACTAATATTGACAGCTGTTTTTATTTATTTCCATTAAAGCTTTAAACTACAAAGACAGCTGATCATTTCCAGAGGATTATTCATTGAAAACTGAATCAAAATGCGAGTAATATCGCGTAACATTGGGTTTTTAACGCTCGTTATTTACTTTTCAAGGGACGGCGGGCGATTTTAAGCATTTACAAACCTTCTCTGGAATGTAGAGAATACATGAAATAAGTTTCATTGTAATCAGTTCTCCCGTTTTTTCGGAGAAGACGGCGTACAATGCCTCCTGGAGCGTCACAGACAAACGGACAAACCGACAGACAGACAAAAATTGAGATAAGACCGGTTTCGGCTTCTCTAACGCACGAAAAGTAAAACTAACTAAAAAATTAATAATTCTGTGCAATGTACAGACAAAACTCTAATTTTATTTACATAGATGCAGAATATTCATAAAATAGGATTGAAAAGCGAAGTGCCTTCTTATAACAAGTAGTTTTCACCATTTATTTATTTTTTACTTTTTTTAGTGCCGAGAACATAACAGCAATGCCAAATCTCAGATCTGGTTACGGCGCCTCCGAAAGAATAGACATGAGTAATTTATATTAATTTTAAGTGTGTCTGTATTTTCGTTGGCACTGAGTCAGAATATTGTCTCAGAGGGAGTGTCTGCTCCTCTGCGTCACGACTTGTTCCAATTCGTACCATTCTTTTTTTTAGCGAACCTGAACAGGTAGTTTGGGGGGATTGTTTGTACCCCCATTTTTGCGTTCTTCATATATTATATTTAATTTTATCTTTTACCATTGGAATCAGCTCAATAAACTACACAATTTAGTACTTTAAAGTTTTGCTCTATCTCAAATTGTAACTAAGATATTAAAAGGTCTATACACAGTACGTTGTATTTTTGGGCTCCAATATTAATCTTAAAGAGGATAATAAAAATTAATATTTCACTTATTAACCTATATTTTTGTATTAAACTTGGTATTTAACTTCATGTGGTTGAGATCTATCCATTTATGTTTAAAATACATAGTTTATGTGGTTATCTCGGCATCTAACCTATATCCTCTTTCCCCATGTTAATCTGACAGTGAATTTGAACTCTTTTATTTATTAACAGATATTTATCAAACTTTGGAAATTCACAGAGTAAGCACGTCTGAGTGACGAGGGTATTTAAATTATCTCTTCAATGAAGTGAATGTCAAGACATTATGTAACGTCAAGAGTATTGCAGGACCGGTAACCTTGAATTCTCTTGGATTATCGTAGGAATTGACGCACCTGCAACGCTCTAAGCTATTTTAACTAGTGTTTTATAGCTATTAATTTTAGTAGACTCTTAAAAAATGATCATTGTCTTAGTAAAATCACAGATTATACATTAATCTTTAAGATAAACTATCCTATTATCAGAGGATAGTCGTTATAATTCCACTATATTTTAACAAAATATTCTAAAATTTTAACTTGGGTAAAAAATAACAACATTTTTACTCAGTTTCAGCAGACCTCAGCGGAAAATGAAAATTCTTAGCGAAAATTTTGGAAATTCTTAGAATTTCTTAGTTAATAATTTCTAGTTATAATCAAATAAACAAGCCAACAGAATCAGCTCAGTTAAAAACACGGACTTGCCAAAAGTAATATATATTTGAATGTCATTTATTGGCATTTTCATAAATCAACTAAAAAATTAAATCTTTGTTATAATTTTTAATTTTAGGCGTTATTGATAGGTTGATTTCACAATCGTTAAATATAAATTGGATATCGAAGAATCACGAATTTATATTGCAATTGACTGTTATCACAAATACAGAATCTACGAATTGACTTATATACAATTCAGAGTTAAAATATTATATGTAAATTATAGTTTAAAAATTTATTAGTGAATGAAAAAGATTTGGTTAACCTGTTTTGGTTAACCTTTGAAAGGTAAATCTTGTGTTTACCTCTGGTGTTGAGTTGGCGTATAGATTTTCTTTCGTTAAAATCTGTAATGTATAATTTAGTGTAGGTTAGTATGTTCGATATTAAAGGTTAATGACTGTCATAACTTTGAGCTTGATGAATAAAGGTTTACTGTGAATTGTTCTAATTTCTAAGACAAGTATGTTATGTGTAGTACTTGAGTGTCCCCAAAGGATAATTCCATAGGAAATATGAGACTGGATGAAAGCGAAGTACGCTATTCTAAAATATTCATAACTTTCAGAGTCTCTAAGCTTCCACAGGAGATAAGATACCATTGAAACTTTTCTGCAGGTCAAGTCAATGCGAGATTTCCAATCTAATCTATTGTCAATATAGAATCCAAGTAATTTAACTGATTGATGATCAACAGCTTGTGATAAACTAAGCAGCATACCTTGAGTTTTCCCTAACAGTTTTGCACTAACAGTTTGAAGAAAACCAGTTCTGAGCAAAGATGAAAACACTACTCACGACATTATCCGACGTTCACTCGCCGTCCGCTTGTAATCCACTCAAAATCCCTTGATTGATTTCAGACCGTTAGTTTCTTGAAAGACTATACAAATTTCAAATCAACTTCAACGCAACTGATGCTGCAACCCCTAACCGCTACCCCTACCAGCTACCCCCTACCCCCGGCTTACAATATCGTGATGGAACATTTTTTTAGTCGCGCAATTCCTAGTGGCAAGTGACGTCATTAGATCATTCCAAATCGTGAGCTCTAAAAATGTTCAAATCACATTCGAACCACGCGAATTGGAAATTTAGGGAATTCTCTTCTAATTAAAAAGTTTGATCTATCGGGAGATTGAGTTATAGAAGTTAGCGTTGTTGCACGATTGCGTGTCCTGTAATCCAGCTACTTGAAGGTCATAAGTGTGGATAGCTGTGAGCGATGGTCGGTGGATGTGATATTCCCTGATGTGGATTAACGTCCGCACTATCCTCGTAATTAGACCATTTCATAATTCAGAGCCAAATTGGTTTTTGCAAAAACGAGGTATATGGTCAAATTAATGGTGGCAGTCTAGTGCACTTCATGAGCAGGTTCGGTTGCTTGCTCCCAGAGGGCAACACGGTCACGTAGGCGCTAGTGTCTAACAAGTTCACTAAACTGACGACAGATGCCTCTACCTGCCACTTCTTATTGAATTTGTAAATGCGTCGTCAATTATGACTTTGCCAGTTCTAGGGTTAAACTAAAATATTATGAGTGATTCTAAGTATGTACATCTGAAATAAACGGTATCAGTGGACTGACACATACTATATTGTTGTTGGGAGAATGTGCGGCGCGAAATGTTCTCTCACTCTCATTGACCGTTCGGAACGTATTTTCATAGTGGTCGTAACGAGGTGTTGATGTCGCGAACGCAGAGTGAGCACGTAGAGGCTTCCTTGTTAGCGACCGCCCACCGCCAATCGCCGCGCCTCGCCGGCGACACTACACTACTGCACGGTGCATACACCTCGCACTCGCGGCAACTGTGTTCATGGTTGTTCCGATATTTGACAACTATAACGATTTGAAATAAAATATCGATACACGATATTAACGGAAACAAAATTTAAATGTCACCGATATCGAATCGGTCAAACCATATATAGAAACGACAACAAACATGTCTTTCAACTGACACAAACTTTCTCCAAAACTTGTTATAGTATTCATGTTTATAGTAATTTTTTTAAAGTTTTTCTCAAAAACAACAATGGTAAAGTATAATTTGATTAAAACCAGCATTAAAACTAAACGTAAAGACGGTTCCTGAGAAAAGTTACATTTACTGTCCGTAGTAAACATAGTGCGGCGTCTGAGATCGCAAAATGTTATTCTTATGGAGAATATTAAAAATAAATTTCTTCCTCATTTCCCGATCGTTTCCAACGAAACCACACAGAAATATTGATATTACGGGGGTCTATGTCCCCTAAAAATGTCTAACGAGTAATTTAACTTGTTTGCTCTTATTGTTTGTTCCAGAAATTGGATGATTAATTTTGTAAAAATGGATTTTTAAATGATACTTAGATAAATTTTAAAAGTTTATTGAAGGTTGTTGTTTTTAAATTTATTTTAGGTGTTAACTGATACAGGACGCATGAGATTCCTCTTAAAGAGAGTTGACTGTATGGAGTTTTCCTCGGAGCATCAACAGCGTTCTCAACTTATCCCGGTTGCATGAGATTCCTCTTAAGGAGCTTTGACCGTATAGAGTTTTCCTCGGAGCATCAACAGCCTTCTCAACTTCTCCCGATTGCATGAGATTACTCTTAAGGAGGTTTAACTATATAGAGTTTTCCTTGAAGCATCAACAGCGTTCTCAACTTATCCCGGTTGCATGAGATTCCTCTTAAGGAGGTTTGACTGTATAGAGTTTTCCTCAGAGCATCAACAGCCTTCTCAACATCTCCCGGTTGCATGAGATTCCTCTTAAGGAGGTTTGACTGTATAGAGTTTTCCTCGGAGCATCAACAGCGTTCTCAACTTCTCCCGATTGCATGAGATTCCTCTTACGGAGGTTTGACTGTATAGAGTTTTCCTCAGAGCATCAACAGCGTGCTCAACTCTCCCGGTTGCATGAGATTCCTCTTACGGAGGTTTGACTGTATAGAGTTTTCCTCGGAGCATCAACAGTTCTCACATACCCGGTTGCATGAGTCCTCTTAAGGGTTTGTTTGAGATAGCATCAACAGTTGCAACCCTTTTAGATGAGATCCTCTGAGTGACATGGGTTCGGTCAACAGTATCTAAATGTGTGAGATTAAGTCATTACAGGCTGGACATACAGTTTTATCCTTCTATTAATTTCAGTAATTGTATATCACAGAGATAAAGTTCTAACATCTTTAAACATTATTTTACGTAAGGAGCATCAACAGTTCACAATCTCATGCATAGTCCTCTTAATTTGACTGAATAGATTTTTCCTAATTCGTTTTGATGGCGATTGTGTGTTGTGTTGTGTTATTGATAGCTGTGTCGCGCGCGTCGTTTTATTCAAATCTAAAGCACATATTAGCCTAGACATCTGCGACATGAACACCTGCTGGTTTTTTCTAACTACCGTCTGAGGTAAAGGGTAAATCACACAACAGTCGGCACATTTGGCAACAAGTTATTTTAATCCATTGACGGTGTGATCGATGGTGCAGGATCTATTCGTAATCTAAATGTGTGTGGATTTAGCCAAGGGTACAGTCCCCTGTGACCACCAGAGTCCCGGAAATACAAACTAATTTTGACCGAATCCTTTTCGGATTACCAAGTTGTTCGGGTTTTCCGTAAATTCAGTGTAAAGTTGCATTAAAATATTAATAAAATCCATTATTTTAGGCTCGAACTGGGTATTTGGATCGATTAACTTACGTCTTATCACAGTTCTCTTATAGGTTTGTCCTCTACGTGTTTTATCTGAATGGCATCAAGTATTCATCCTGGGACGTTCTATTCGTTTTGGACTCGGCGTGAGAAATTGATTTGGTTGTTTATTGTTTAGGCCTAACACCCTGAGTAGGTACGTATGTTTTTAATCAGTCTTGTCAAATCATGAAATTTTAATCTCTATACAACATTTGAAATATATCCTGTGAGGGAACGAACTACTTAACTTCCACTTCTAGAACCAGAACGAAGCGAGAATGAGAGAAGAAACACAAATCAATAACCAATTTCCACAGTCTTATAAATAAATAAAGCTTTTTAAATTAACAAAAAGTAAGATAATAACTATACAGCATTAGCATTCATTTTTTTTAAAGTAAATGTTTAGAAGTAAGGAAGTTCAGAATATTCTTAAGTTGTCAAGTTTAATAAATTTAGTGTGATTATAAATAAAAAATGTGATAGAAATAAGGCACAACTACCCGGAAATACCGACAGATTGGATATTAACTCACAGATTAGCACCCCTGCTGGTAGAATTATTTTGATCGGCAACAGCTACCGACCGATTTATCGATAACTATCGATATCGCGATTTCACCCTACATTCACCGCGCGATGGCGAGCTGCAGCGAGCAGGGAGCAGGCTTCCCACCATACAAGAGCTGGCGGGAACAATCTGTGTGTATGGGAACGTGGCTTATTGTGTACGGGTTGATGCATTTATAATCGCCATCGTATCTGTGGCATTAAAACAGTATTATGGAAGCCGCCACGCGAACCGCCATATCTTCCTGCCCTCCTCCGCCCACACTCGGCTGACTATCGGCTACTTTATGTGCTGTCCAGCAATTAGGCGTCATAGTCGAAAAGAGTTAATCGTTTAGTTAGTGGCTAATTAGTAGTTACCTTCGGAATTAGCCTTTTTGCAATTAGGGACTAATATTTAAAATCAAATTAGTATTTCACACAATAAAGGCATTAAGACTTTTTACTGACCATTCAGCAATATTTATCTCATCATCTTGTTAACTATGTTATTCAATACTGAAGACAGTTAACATCTCTAACTGTGACAACAACCCAAATTTAAATAAAAAGTAATTCAGCTTCAGGTGCTTGTTAATTGTTTAAACTTGGTTACAAAGGTAAACTTAACAACAAATTTTACAGTGAAAATGGGTGCAGATTAACAAAACAAAAGTAAAAAATCTATTTTAAAAACGATATCAGCAAATGTGCCTAACAATTTAAGCAAAAGATAAATAAAACATATTTTAGTTAATCCCCTGTGGGAAATAGGTTAGATCATGTATATTTTGTCTATAGGGAATATGTTCAGTTCATGTAAACAGCCGTTCTTATTCTTATACATAAAAAAACAATACATTAGTTCTGGTAGTTTCTATGGAAACCTGTTACATATTCATATTTTCCATCTTAAAAATCGCCAACACCCCCCCTCAAAGCTAAGACATATCCGTTTCATAAATCATCAACACAAAATAAAGGATTCATTTGAAACAATTTAGTTCATTGTCTGAGAACAGTTTGTTGCATGTTGCATCGACTAGAGAAGCTGGTTACCTAATGTAAGGTTGGTTAGTTTAGTGGCAAGTCTGTTCCCTGATCGACTAATATGACTATAAAAATTCCTGGATCTATAACTTTCAATATATTTTCTTACAAGCATAATGATTTTAAAAATGTACAAATTAATAACAGAGAATATCCCATTTCTTAAAACAAAGGTGTGCAATGTTGCAGTCTAGAGGCTCCGGCTACAGTACTTATGGCTTTCTCCAGTAATTAGCACCTTATTGCCTCCAACGCCATTTCCCCACACAATTAAACCATACTTAAATGTACTCTCAACAGAGCATGATAAGCAACTCTTAAATAAATTGTAGGTACAATATACAAAGCGACAAAATAACTCTATATAACTTATAAGAAACTAATTCAATACGGCCTTTCCATGACTAAAAACAATCAATATCAATTTCTAATAAGTTTAATTTTTCTTAGTACTGGTCATTTAACGTTTCCTTATTTAATGACACAAACATCTGTTTTTTCATTGTTCAGGTAGAGTACAAACAATTTGACTGATTTGTTGAAACTCCCTTGAGATATTTCATTGAGCAACTGAACATGTTTATAACAAGAGACTAACGAAGAATCATCAACTTGCGCAGTTCACAGTTTACATTCAAGCCGATGTCATTTCCTAGAACAAAAAACAGGATAGGCCTGAATATTGATCCTTGTGTAACGCCTTTATTTTTTCTACCAGGAAATGTTTACCTTTAACATAAACAATTTTAGTTCTATTACTAAGATAGGACATACATTTGCAATTGGAATTAGTTGGTCATACCGACCCTTGTAGAATAAATGTTGGTATTTACTTCCCTGTGGGAAATAGGTTAGGTCATGGATATGTCTTAAGGAAATGTTTTCTGTCCATTTAAACAGCTGTTTTCATAACCAAACTATGACGCGACTGTTTCAAATTTTAGTCGCGCAAATTGTCAACCCCCGCCCAGAGCTAAGACATATCCATTAAAATAAGGACGATGGCCAAATTAGAACTTGTATTAGTTCAATACTGTGAACGATCGTTTAGTGTAAGTGTGTCGGTCAGCAAGGGTTGTCGGGGCAGCTACCCCGGCTACCCGGCACCGACGCCAGATTCGCCCCGACAGATGTCGCGTGCCAGGGGCCAGGGGTGGCTCTCGGCTCTCGGCAGCTGCCTACCTCCGCCTCCGCCTCCTCCGCTATTCCTGTCCTTCCTGTAGGGTCAACACCCTCCCTTAGACCGTCATCTGTGATTTTTTATTGCTTAAATGACTGTAAGAAGCCTGGGGTGAAACGACCTGATTCCGAGACCATGTTCGTACGTGTAGGATCTTCCCTTGTCTAAGCGGAATATTTTAACGATTCAGTTGTCCTGTTTACATTCTCCCCTTTTACGTACATTATCCTCCCTTTTTACATATGGAGAAAGCTTTTTTCTTAAAAATTTTGGAATTTGAGTTGAGAGTGGATAAATCAGGTTTGAGGCTCCCTGAATCAAAAAAGTGGTTTTTGGACTAACATTTTCTCTGTCCGTCCGTGTACAGACCCCGAGACCACACTGATCATTCGATTTTTATTAAATTTGGTACACATGTGCACTATGGCTATAACTCCAGACCTTTTTCAGTTTTGGTTGAAATTTTAATGTTTATAGGTTCCAAAAAATGACATTTTTGATTTTCTGTCATAAAGGAATTATATAAAATAATAATTTGACTTTTCACCATCAAAACACTAAACAGATTACTTCTTTGCATCATTAGTCTACGAATAACGGCTCTAGAGAAAAGTTGAATTTACTGTCCTTGGTAATCTCAGTATCTCGTTGTCTGAGAGCGTCCAATGTTATTCTTATGGAGAATATAAAAAATCAATTTCTTCCTCATTTCTCCTCAATGAATTATGGGGGGTTAGGGAAGTCATAATTTTATGGGTTTGTCCCCATAAAATTCAAACAATTCATTTAACTTGTTTTCTCTTGTTAGAATCATAAATCAGATGATTATTTTTGAAGAAATATTTTTTTAAATGATATAATATTTTAAGCGAATTTCCCATAGGGAAGAAGCCATTACCTATTTTTGTCTGAAGCTAGTTTTGTCTCATGGCAAGACTTAAGCCCGAGACCATGTTATTTCTATGTCTTTATGTGCCCAGAGGCCAAAAACAATAGTCGTTAAAATTATATATATATAATTTTAACGACTATTGTTTTTGGCCTCTGGGCACCTAAAGACATGGTCCGATCGAGACCAAATTTATTAGAGACGTGTATTCCAACATTTGCTCAGATGAGTTCGTAAACCAGACATATCGGTCAATGGGAACGGGTAGTTTGGGGAGGTTTTGTACTCAAAAATTGGGGTTTTTGTGCTTTTCATATGTAATTTAAAAATTTTTAATTAATTTTTTTTAAACTTTACCTTTCACCATTAGAATAAGCTAAAATCCAAACAGCTTATTGAAGGTTGTCGTTTTTATTTTTTTAGGTAGAAAGTATGTGTCAGTTCATTGATAGCGTTTACTTCATTCATACTTGGCTCAAAACACCTACCTGGGTAGGTCGCCATTTCAGTAACTAACTAATCTAATCTTTACTCAGTGAGCGGTGTACGAGCGGGCCGGAAAGCGCGGAACGCGGCCGGAGGTTGCGCGTTGTTTACCGCCGTCGCCGCGCACCGCGCTGTAATCGACCAGCCGACTGGAGAAGATTTGTATTTCACTTTTAAAACTTTCTATAGCCATGGAAGACAAAAAGAGAAGATTTTATAGAATAATGACCAATAAAAAAACAAAATTTAAAAATATAAAATGGTCGAACTGTCCTTAAAAATTTGTAAACTCAATCCAATAAAAAATTGTCAAAACAAATCATCATAAAAAGAAATTTATTTCTTTACTTTGATCGTCATATAAAAAATATATAAATATGTGTTGAAATAAACTAAGTTCAGTACCTCGTAATGGGGAGATCTGTGCAATCGCGCGATAGCATTTTTCTCGTTATTCCTCCATGTTTTCTTTTGGAAAATACATTGCTACTAACCTATAGAAATTTAAGAAGGTGGAGAAAATAAATAAAATATATTTAGGATCATTTATATTGGCTAAAGCCGTAAATACATGTTAACTATTGGCTACGTTCTGGTCTAATAGCATTACAACTTCGTTGTGAAAGATTAGATATTCTGGGTCGCGGCATAATTAATAACAATACTGAAACGATAAAACGTTCCAAAATTATTTTTTCCCAGATTTAGAATTGAATTAGGTTTAATTGCTATCAATGGAAATGGGAGATTCTAAGCTATAACTCAAAGCAAGAACTTTTGTATTTACTTCCCTGTGGGAAATAGGTTAGATCATGGATATGTCTAAAGGGAATGTTTTCAATTCATCTAAACAAATTTTCTTATTCTTTAATATTAAAAGTTAGCTTACCCGACGAACTTCGTAACGTTTAACAGTAAATACGTGAAAGGAGGCTCACGCACGATTGTTATATCGCGTACATAAAATCCTCCCGTAATGGGTTCTTCTTGAAATAACATTTTCGGGGATAACATTTTAATTCCGAACACGCAATTGTTATAGGTTTACGACCAATTTTTTAAAAATTAACTACCATTTTTTGTTTGCGCGTAGTCTCCCAGACCCGTATACATAAATCTGAAGGGTCGAGGAGTAATCAGGTAGTGGGCCCCGGTTGATAGTGGCCGCGGGCCTCGTACGTGACCCGCGTGGCAACACCCAGGGTGGGGGGGGGAGCCCCCCATCATGAGTATCCACATCAGCGCGGCAGTTGAATCATAGGTTATGTTCGTTTGGGTAGTAATACTTCTGTTGAGTTATTTTTTAATTTTGCTTTAGGAGTCATAGTGGAGTCCAAACATTCACACAACTTCTGTTTGCTCTCAAATATACATTTACTAGATCTGCAATATATTAAGGTTTATAAGGATATCACATCGACTACATATAGAATTGCACTGTTTGTGTGATCGTTTACACTTAATGCGTAAAAGTATTTTAATAATTTTGTATTGTCTGTACATTTGTGTTGAAAACTTTTAAGTTACATTTGTGAAAACAGATGTGAATTTTTCATTTCTAAATTGTAGATATGACTTGTATATAACTCTGTTTTTATGATTTTAATTAGCACTCAAGATGTATTACAACTGTGTTGTATTATATAGAATCATGATAACGTATGGGTTTGACACCGCCGCCTGATACACAGTGATAAGTGATATATCACCTCCATATAGGCTCTCAGCATGGTTACATCTGTGTATTGTGATGGATGTGTGATCCTTCACAATGCGTGGTGCATTTTGTAATGTGATGGGTCAATAATCGAGACCGCCGAATGTTACACAGTGGTATAGTGCAATATTGTCTTCACGTAGGCTCTCTTCAGCATGGTTACATCTGTGTATTGTGATGATCACGCGGCGTATTGTGTGATATCATGGGGTCAATACTTGAGACCGCCGCCTGATACTTTGTGATGTATCGTTTCTGTGTGGTCACTCGTCTGCCCGGTTGCATATGTGTATTGTGATGATCACACAGTGTATTGTGTGTTGTGATGGGTCAATACTCGAGACCGCCGTCTGATACTTTGTGATGTATCGTTTCTGTGTGGTCACTCGTCTGCCCGGTTGCATATGTGTATTGTGATGATCACACAGTGTATTGTGTGTTGTGATGGGTCAATACTCGAGATGGGTCAATACTCGAGACCGCCGCCTCCCCGCCGCCGGATACACAGTGATATATCGCCTTCGTGCTGGCTCCTCACTGTTATAGACATTGGCACGTCCCGCCTCTGTTTATGTGCCGGGCGTCTTGCCACAGACAGCATAACGAGACGATCGTGTTATCAGAAAATACTTTATACCACATCCGAGATTCGACTTTATGTTTTTCACATATTAAAATTTCGAAAGTTGATCTGTAACTTGCGATTGTACTTAATTGACAGCTTCTGAAAAGCATAATAGCCAAGGAAATAGACTGCTAAGTGAACACATCGAAAATATATGGGCCTGTTATGAAAAATGAATTTGAATGAACGTCAGACGATAGTCGTTACCGCACACGTCTATTCTAGATGATGTCAATATTTCTCAGAAAGACGCATTTTTCTTTGAAAAACTAGTATCCAGGAGTAGAGGTCTATTGTTTGCCAACATGGTTGATGGTATCTTTTATAATTATATAAAACCCTAACTAAACCCGAGTACTCGTATGTACATTTTGACGTATGAACAGAGACTTCGAATTATTTAACCAACTAGAAAAATCTTTTTATCCTGAAATGCTCTGAATGTCTACACCATTTCTAAAATTTAGTTTTAACTGGCAACGGAGAGACGCCTTGAGTGAAATGCAATCTGATTCTAAATGATTTCACGCCGAGATACAATAAAGGATGACAAATGTAGCGGCGAGAGAGGGCATTACTGCGGCACGGCGAATAACAACATTATATGGTGTCCCGCCGCGGCCGTCGCGTCGCTTTTCTGTGTGTAAAGTTGGTAAATCTGACACAACAATGTCGCCCCCACCACGCCTACCATTGACTGCTAACAGCTGTTTATGCTGTAAGATGAAACTGATGGGCCCCTTGGATTACATCGAATCGCGGTCGATTCTACGGTCATTTTTATCTCTGCGTGGGTTTTACGATCATGTTTTACGTGTTTAATGAGTGTCGTACTTTGCAGATAAAATAAATGAACTATTGTTCTTACTCTTTTTTTATTTTTAGCCGGTATTTTTTAAGTAATATCCGTATAATTGATCTATTCATTCTTGCCATTAGGGCTTTTATTTTATATCGTTCAACCTGTTTCGACGGTGATTTTAATGTTTATATATTTAACTTCATGTCAAGATTTAACTTTAATTATTTATTTTTTATCCAAAATTCTTGTAAAATACTTCACCCGCTAAAATTTGACAACTTCTGAAATTAAATTCATTATTTCTGAAATTTAATTGATGTTTTCTGAAATAAAACTGACTATTCTGAACTAAAAATCTCATTTTCTGGAACACATGTGATAATTCTCAAATATAATTGATGTTTTCTGAAATTAAACTGACATTTTCTGTAATAAAACGGGAAAAGATGTAGAAGTGCTTGGAATTTGAAATTTGGCACGAACCTACATTTTGGTCCATAACCGACAGGAAATTTGTCATATAGACATTTTTACACTTGAGGTTAGAATTATAACTAGAAACTTGTCGTAGTACAGTAAAATGTAATTATGAAAGGGTTTTTACTTTTATTATTAACTAGCCAAAGTACCCGTTCTTCCCACGGGTAAAAAAGGCTGAAAAGTGTAGGCTCTACTGATACATTTAAATTATTGTTAATTAATTCTTTATTGTTTACAAAATGGCAATACACGAGTGTATACAACATTACAATGTACCACATGTACTTCCTGTATATTCGGAAAGTATGCGAAATAACGTCAGAGACAGGCATGGGAATAAAACTTAAAACCTACCACTTTCGGCAACGTTAATTTAGATCCAGCAGTTTATCTGTAAAAATGAACTTTATATCTTCTTCTTCCCGAACTGTCAAAATGTATCGTGTAAACGGATGTTGACGTTAGAAAATTTTAACATTGAAACCTAGGACGGCAGCTCTTTATTCTTCTTCTTCGCGAACTGTCAAATTCTAGTGTTCACAGCTGTTGACATTCAAGTAGTTTTATGTTTTCGTTCTTAAAATGTAAACATTGAAACTTAGTAATGTTCATGGGGCGTAGCCCGAGGGGATTTTAAAGATTTTTGTGTCAAATTTCAAACCGGTTGGTACAGTATTTTTCGCGTTTACTTGCCACAACAAACCCACAAATATACAGAAACCACCTCTTCTTTATAATATTATAGATAGATATTTTATTACTTTGATCTTTGATGTAGTCATGTTGTTACTAAACACGTACAGTACCCTGCGCTGTTTACTCCCAATCCGGGTGACGATCAGTGTTGAGATTACAACGCCAGTAGGTCTACTGGAACCAGTATTGTGCGACCCGATGCTCAAGGTGCGAGTGTCGGGCCGTGCCGCGCCGTTTAGCAGTTATCGATGCAAAGACACGCCGCGCCGCGTATTGTCTTGCGGCCGTGCCGGGCTCGACGCGATCTGGCCACTGGCTGCGGCACTGCAGCGGTGTGGCGCACTCGCTTGCGACACGATAACGGCCGCCATTAACGTCTGATTATTGTCAAATTTGGTGGAGTTGTTCCTTACTGTAACATCTTGAACGGGTTCGTCGGGCAACTCAATCGGATCACATTAACTACAATTTAGGGGGGGTTGTACCCAAAAATGTTTGTATTTTCTTCCCTGTGGGAAATAGGTTAGATCATGGATATGTATCAGTTCATTTAAACAGCTGTTCTTATTATTTTATATTAAAAATTCAATACAATAGCTCTGGTAGTTTCTATAGAAACCTGTTACGTGTTTTCCATCTTAAAAATCGCCAACACCTCCCTTCCCCTCAGACATATCCATGTTAAAATGGGGGTTTCAATTTATTTCTGTATATTTTTTGTAGAAATCCAACTTTTCTTTTAACCATTGGATTTAGAATAAAAAACACAATTTAGTATTTTGAATCATGACTCAAGGTCAATTGCTTACTGAGATATTAAAAAAGGTAAATACAGTACATTGTAAAAATCAATAATTCACTTATTTACTTTAATATTCTTCCAAAATTTGGTACGCAATTCCTATTCGCATTGGATTTAGAAAAAAACACAATTTAGTATTTTGAATTATGACTCAAGGTGAATTGGTTACTGACATATTTAAAATGGTACATTGTGCAATGTCAATGTTATGGGGGATAGCTAAAAATCAATAATTCGATTATTTACTTAAATATTCTTCCAAAATTTGGTACGCAATTCCATCTAGTTAAATTTTATCAATACATCCATATAACATCCAAATTTAATGTTTCTTACTCCAGAAAACCTACGTATTCATTGTAATTCCTACCGAGAATAGGTAAATTGGTATAACTCGCTTAGATATTAACATAATTTGATTAAATGCTGTATGTGTTTTACTTAGCGAATAGCCTAAATATATAAGCACATTACCATGTAAAACAACCCTAGTTGCAGCACACCTGCATACTCAGTACCATACGATGATTCTAATATTATTCCTAATTGTTGTATGCTAATCCATCTACATTTATCAATACTTCTATAAAAATTAAATTAAATGTTTCTTATGGCAGCAAACCAACTTATTTATTGCAATTCTGACGGAGAATACATACATTGGTATATCTCGCTTAGTTTTTGGCAAAATTTCATAAAATGTATGTGTGTTTACTTAGTGAACAGCCTTTATATAAACACATTACCATTACGTTCTGTGAAATTCGCTATACTCACGTCAGCGAGTTGCGTGCTCCTTGCGTTCTCGTCTTACAATACCCCGTCATAGTGGCTCGGTGTCTTATAAATGAGTATAAATATTTATATTTATTTACACTGTGATTTTTAAGTGTATGAATCATGAACGGTACAATCACTTTAAAATAGTAATTGAATTTATTGATCTATCTTTATACATCTGTTTATCTAATTTTACGAATTTAATTCATTTAGTAAAAATGGAGAACTAATGTTCTGTTGTACCAAAATATGTCAGCAATAAAGTTGGCAACAAAATTTGTTTCTTAAACTTGTTAAAAAAATAAAATGTATACAAATATAATATTATTCTGATAATATGATCTTTCTTCTTCAAACTGAATCCTACAACCCGTACAAAGGACGGGCTTACTGCTAGTGCAATATATAACTAAAGATTTTTTAGACTACATGCATATAATGTAATTATTACTTTTTAAATATTTGTTATACACTTATATTATATACAGTATTATAAATATAATAATTAATAATAATAAATAATAATATAATAATATAATTATTATATTTATAATACTGTATATTATATAAGTGTATAACCAATATTTAAAAAATAATAATTACATTATATGCATGTAGTCTAAAAATCTTTAGTTATATATTGCACTAGCAGTAAGCCCGTCCTTTGTACGGGTTGTAGGATTCAGTTTGAAGAAGAAAGATCATCTTACCAAAATGTAAACCTGAAATCCTAAACAAATCAATACAAAGAAAATACTAATAATTGAACTAATATTGATTCAACAGCTGTTTGTTTTTATTTCTATTAAATCTTTAAACTACAAAGACAGCTGATTATTGCCAGTAGGTTATTCATTTAAAACTGAAGCAAAATGCGACCAATATCGCGTAAAAAGTGGGGTTTTAAATGCCCGTTATTTACTTTTCAAGGGTCGGCGGACACTGAGCAATGTACATACAAAACTCTAATTTTATTTATATAGATAAACACATTATGCCATCTTCATTACATCTGTTAATAAGGAAATCTTTTTGTTTATTTACAGCTGATCGGATATGATTTTATTTATGTTTGAATATTAATCTCAATGTAAGATTTATATATAATTTTAACTAGATTAGAAAAATGAATGTTGCAGATGGTTATTGCCTAGAACAATAATTCTAGTTATTTTAAAAATTAAAAGGTATTCTTTGTAGCTCTTTTTGAGATTTTAGGAAACTATAAATTAAAAAATCATTTTCATATTACGAGAGGATAAAACAATATTTTACTGTATTTTGAAAGAATTGTAGCATGTGATATGTTTACGTTTTATATTCTTTCAGAGATAAATAATGCTAAGACGCTCATTCCTGTTTCAGATTGGATACGACGATGTGAAAACTACCAATATGTATTCCGTAAGTCTGGAAGGATTCTGTTTTTAACCTAAATAATAGAAATTTTTAAGTTTAGTGAATATAATTACTAATGATTGAATGAATTCCTCACAAAGTTATTTCTTAATGTAATCATTTAGTTTTATGGAAAAGGTTTTATGGTTCTAAGTGTGGACATATCTTAACTGTTACATACATAGTCCAAATATGTACGAAATCGAATTCATCAGTGGAAGATTTGGATGATTTTGAATATTTTTTTAAATCTTAATGTTCATAGTATATTTGTATAGTTTCAGGGCTATAGCCGAATTTTCAAATCCTTTTTGTCAAACGTGTTATTTTGTTTATTACTTTTCTTCTGTAAAATTTTGATGGTTAAGAACAAAATTATGAATATTTAAATATTAGTGAAGGCGAGCTTGAAAAAAATAAATGCCTTAAAATACTTTGTACTTTTAACTGAAATATGAATGAGAAAATAGTGTAGGGTGATTGTGGCGCGATCTTGTAGTCTTGTTACTGACTAAGGCTGACATGTTCCTTAGACAGAAATGTCAAAATCAATAGCCTAACAGTCAATTACATATCTAATGGACCTACAGTTTAACGTGGAGTCCGAACCAGTCCCTCTCAATTATTAACTGGTCTAATTATGAAGGTGATCTTTGCTGATTAACGAAGTATTCAATAGTGCGGACGTTAATCCACAAAAGAGAACACAACACCCACCGATCACCACTCACAACTATCCACAATTCGTGGCCTCCAAGTAGCTGGATTACAGGACGTCGCCACGGTCCCAGTCTATAAAATTTTGACTTATTTTATTGTTACATATATAAAATAAAATACCTAATGTGTATTTTAATTAAGTGCCGGTTTTACCAGCACGATGGCTCAAGGGTAACGCTCTGGCCGAGTAATTCAAAGGTTGCTGGATCCAAACCAGCGCAAAGTTAATCAAAGTCAATTTTTAAATTGTTTTTTTTTATTTTTTAGCAAATTGTTTCTTACTATTTCCATAAGGGACATTTGTAAAACGAGGACCACTATTATGTTTTCAACGAAACATAATTCGTTTCGTTACATAATGCGAAGAACCTGTAATTTTCTGGATACTGGTATGGAAATCCTGGAAACGTCAGGGAATTTTGATTACCGTATGGATTTTGATAAACACCAGCGTATGCCCATCCCATATTACCTAACACGTCTGCATGTCGTGAGAAACAGATCTCGTATTTAATATAGATCCTGTTGGTCCTAGTTGACGGACGTGTGCCGGTGACGGCGACCTCGGCTTGCCGGAGGTAGTGGACTGTGGCGCCACCTGTACCTCTCACCTCTCAACCGTACAGCAGGTGCTGTGGTAGGCCTACTGTTCCGTCCGTGTCCGTGTCCGTGTCATACCGTTGTTATAATTATCTTCCTTGATCAGTCAGCATTTTTTTCCACCAGAAATCATCATACTTACGTGATTTTATTGATACGTGTTTGTTTTTCCTTTAGTTTTGGAAATATGTAAATATGTATTACTAAGAATATATCTTGTTAATAATAGTTCAGTGTTCAACGCCATTCTTGTAAGGCCGAGAAGAATTTAGTTTTTGTATATCTGTTAGTTGTCGAACTACAGATACGATACATCAAGCTAGAACTGTGGAGAAACCTATTTTTGAAGTAATAGTAATATATAATCAACTTAATGTGTAATGAAAATAGTAATGGACTATTTTAATATTTGAGTATGTTTTCTTCATTTTTTCTTCATTTTCAGTAGTTATATAATTAAAGGTTGGCCTGAATAGTACAAAAACCGAAGTGGAAATAAGTGATAATCTGTTATTGCATCAGCCCGTACAAGTATTTCATGTTGAGTTTGCTGCATAATTCTATGCTTTGTTGCATTCAAAAGTCATAACGATTAAACCTTCCTTTGAGTATTTTCTTCTCAATCGAACTTCCAGTCTTGACCATTGTTAGATGAACGTAGAGGGGGTTTCACCTAACGTTGTACGGAAAGTAGATAAGTATTGTATTGACCGCTAGACCAGAAGCCTCAGGAAACACGTTGAGTCTGCAGATTAGGAGTGTCTACCAGCCCCAGTGATCATTTCTATAAACCACTGGGGTGTAATGTAGATAGGACCCTCGACGGTGGCGTGTCCTGGCGTACCGCTGAATCTATTACTGCTGGAATACAACTGAGGTCACCAATTGTGGATAGTTATAAGCGATGTTCAGCGAATGTGATATTCACTGGTATGGATTAACGTCCGCACTATTGAATACGTTCATCCTCAAAATTAAACCAGTTCTTAATTCAGTTAAACTGTAAGTCCCTTAGATACCATTGTCTTTTGGGTTATTAATAAACAGTTCAACCTCAGGAACATGTCAGCATTAGTCAGTAACTAGACTACAAGATCGCGCCACATCCACATGCACTCAATCTTCATACTTGGCCTAAAATACCTCTGGACGAATTGCCATTTCTATAAAAAGTATCAAAGTTTAGTTTTATTTTTTTATTAGAGCTGTCCCATCATTTTCGCCCTTGTTATGACGATTAATTGATTTCCAGTATAAAATTTTAGTTAGTATTTGACCATGAACTGGAGTCCTAGTAGACGGGCTAGAGTGCCACACTGAGAATGTCCAGATGATCGTGTATCCACACTAGGTCAGGAAGGCCGCGGTGCCAGGCCGTATGTCGTTGTCGCCAATCGATACAACCTGCAGCACGCGCCTCGCACGGTCTCCCTACAACCACTCATTCTCCATCTATAATGTTATAAAGAAGATATAGATTTTTTTTAGTAAAAAATATCTATACGAAAAATACTGAACTGACCGTTTTCAAATTTAACACAAAGATATTAACCTCATGCAACTGATAGGTATATTCGTTTCCTTAAAATCCCCTCGGGTTATGCCCTTTGAACTGGGTTTCAATGTTTACATTTTCAAAGAATGAAAACGTTAAATTACTTGAATGTCAACAGCAGTAAAATTTGACAGTTAAGGAGGAAGAAAAAAGAGCTGCCGTTACCGTCCTTGGTTTCAATGTTTACGTTTTCTAATGTCAAAATCTGTTGACATGGATATGTCTTAGCTTTGGGGGGGTGTTAGTGATTTTTAAGATGGAAAACATGTAACAGGTTTCTATAGCAACTACCAGAACTATTGTATTGAATTTTAAATATAAAAGAATAAGAACAGCTGTTCAGATGAACTTAAAACATTCCCTTTAAACATATCCATGATCTAACCTACTTCCAACGGGGAAGTAAATACAAACATTTTTACACTACATTTTGACAGTTCGGGAAGAAGATGAAAAAAAGTTCATTTTACAGACAAACTGCTGGATCGAAATCTAGTGATCTAATTATTAGTTCGAAATAGTGGAATGGTAGATTTTAAGTTTTTTCCCCGATGTCTGGCTCTAGTACGTTAATCCTTATTATCCTTGCCCAATCTTACTAACAGATGTTACTTTATCATGTTGTAGTCCCTCGTGTTTTGTCATTTTGTAAACAAAAACTTACTTAACAATTTAAATGTATCAGCACACCTCTCAGTTTTTTTTACCCGTGCGAAGAACGGGTACGTTGGCTAGTAGTGAATATCAGTTTAAACCAAATATTTTGCAGGACTAGTTGTTCATTGACCCCCTAATGTGAAGCCCTACATAATATATTTAATTAAAACATTTTTTAACCTCAACTGATAAGCCTATTTCGGCTTGTGTTCGGTGAATTAAAACCAGCGAAATATTGAAGGGGCGTGGGTCATATAGATTAGTCAGAGGTCGCCACTCATTACCAGATAGGAATCGCTAAACGCTGGTTTTGATTCAACAACCTTTGACTTACTGAGTCAGTGTGTTAATCTTGAGCTACCGTGACTAATTTTTCCCAATCCCAGAAAACTCATATTTGTTTTCATTTATATTGTACTAGCCAAAGTACTCGTTCTTCGCACGGGCTAAAAAAGCTGAAAGGTGTAGGCTCTACTGATACATTTAATTACATACATTGTTAATTAATTCTTCATTGTTTACAAAATGACAAAACACGAGTGTCTACAACATTTCAAAGTAACATATGTCAAATATTGGGAGAGGATAATGATTAATGTAATAGAGACAGTCGTCGGAAAAAAAACTTAAAATCTACCATTCCGCTATTTCAAATAATTCACTAATTTCGATCCAGCAGTTTATCTGAAAAATCAACTTTATTTCTTCTTCTTCCCAAACTGTCAAAATATAGTGCAAACGGATGTTGTCATTAGAAAATGTAAACATTGAAACCTAGGACGGTCACGGCAGCTCTTTCTTCTTCTTCTTCCCGAACTGTCAAATTTTAGTGTTCACAGCTGTTGACATTCAAGTAATTTTATGTTTTCATTCTCTAAAAATGTAAACATTGAAACTTAGGACGTTCACAGGGCGTAGCCCGAGAGGATTTTAAGGAAATGAGTATGCCTATGTGTTGCAAGAGTTTAAGATCTACCTTTGTGTAAAATTTCAAACCGGTCGGTTCAGTATTTTTCGCATTTACTTGCCACAACAAACCCACAAACAAACATACAGAAACCACCTCTTCTTTATAATATTATAGATATCGAAACTGACAACGAAACGATCATAATTTGGAAATAAGTTCATAGAACACCAATCAAAATTGTTACATTGAAAGCAATTAATTGTAAATGATATAACTTGATATGTCTATAGTAAATCAAAACTATTGAAAAATAAAAATTTCTCAACATGCGCTATTATGATTCTGATTGAATCTTCGTGGTTTATATTCTGACGTTAATAGTCTTAGTAAAATTATGTCTGTATTATGTAGTAAATTATGTCGCATGTCTGTAAAATTATTCGTTAAAAAGTTCAATGTTGGGTTGTTATTGTCAGTTGTAACGTCTTTACCTAATTGCCAATCTTAAATGGCGACTTACCGTCGCATACAGTTAGGTATTTTTAGCCATGTTAAAATGAGAAATAAGTGTAAGATGATTGTGGTGTGATCATGTCGTAGTGTTAATGACTTGGTCTGACATGACAGCCAATGACATCCAAGAGACCACCTACAGTCCAACTGTAGGTCTCTTGGATCCGAACCACGATTATGCCTCTGAATCATGAACTGGTTTAGTTATGAGGATGGTCTTTATGGTCTCTTTAAACCGAAGATATTCAAGCTCCTGCAGCTTGCACTTAATAGAAATTAATAGATAAACTGGAATAATTTGAACAAAAGAATCGCGTAGTTTTTTACGAGCTACAAGTGAGTTTGGCAGTATAGACACTGTTGCAGGTTGTACTAAAATGTAAAATGTGTGATGGTACAATGTTTATGGGACGCCGCGTCATTCTCCCATCGAGTGTGTGATGTGTGATGGTATCCACAGCACTGTAGTGGTAACGTAGGGGTGTAGTGGTTGGCATAGGGCCCCGCTGTTCCGGCCCGCAGGCCACCTTGTTTATGGGACGCCGCGTCATTCTCCCATCGAGTGTGTGATGTGTGATGGTATCCACAGCACTGTAGTGGTAACGTAGGGGTGTAGTGGTTGGCATAGGGCCCCGCTGTTCCGGCCCGCAGGCCACCTTGTTTATGGGGCGCCGCGTCACTCCCCCACCGAGTGTACGGAGTAAATTCTCTGTCACCGCTTTATAAGGGAATCTCGATAGGGTCGAGTAATTTCCAGAAAAAATCACGAATTTGAAACCCAAGGCTGATGTTCTTGTTATGAAGACAATGAATTAGATATAGTTTACATACCAACATACGTGCTTATTCCTCCTTGTTCCGGTTATCTCTAGGTCTGGGTATTAGCTGTAAATGAAGGAAAACCAAAATGAGCTTTAAGTTTCCGGCCAAGCCAATAGTGAAGTTCAATTATCCGTTTTTTTGTAAATTATCTCTAGTTTCGGCTCTATTCCGGTTTTTTTCTTTTAAGATACGCTTAATTCCCGTATTGACAGTCATTTCTCTCAGATGTAAAGCTTAAAATTAAATAATTTTTGAGGAAAATGTAATGGCTTTAGTAATCAGGCCAATTTAGTGCTATTTGAGATGGGTATTTAGTTTTTGCAACTACACACACTTTTATTAGTTCTTGAATTTGCAACTAGGCCTACTATTATTATTCTATCTTCGATTTTGTGCCTTTAAAATATCCTTATTTCCATAATGCTATTATTTTTGGTGTACTAGAAAGTTTTCAAAATCTAACGACCAGGTTAAGGGATAAGTACGTGTTTTTGACTGCGGCGATGGTGTGTCCTGTAATCCAGCTACTCGGAGGTAGTGGGTAGTTGTGAACGATGGTCAGTGGGTGTAGTGGTCTCTTGTGCGGATTATCGTCCGCACTATTGATTACTACGTTAATCATACCACCCCCTGATTAGACTAGTTCGTAATTCAGAGGTAAAAGTGGTTCGGATCCCACGTTAAACTGTAGGTCCTTTAGATGCCATTGGCTGATGGGCTATGGAACATGTCAGTCTTAGTAACGAGACTACAAGATCGCGCCACAATCATCTTACACTCATTTCTTATTCATACTTGGCTTCAATTGAAAGTATAAAGTAGAAGTAGCAGAGATCCGCGTCAGTTCCGGGCTCCGGCGAGGGTATCGATCGAGAGGGGCTAGCAGGTCAAGCAAGGGTGGCTGGCAGGTATGATGCAGTCGATTAATGGGGTGTCATGTGACGGTGACGGTAGATGGAGCGATTACGGCGTTGTACATTGTACGGCATCCCACTTGTCTCAGACGCGGTATATCTGTGTCGATCGTCGTCGTGGGCGATTACCCCCCCCCCCCCACTGAGTGGAGTGCCTAGGGTTGCCGCAAACTTAACTAGAAAAGGTAGTTGTACGGTACCTCGAGCTCAGACCCTCACTTCAATAGTACGAGACATAAATTCATTGGTATTTATTTTTGTCCCAGCCGATAAGATTAATCACAACGTCGAATTAAAATTTATCACTGATCAAGATAAGGTTGTACTCAAATTGAGAATGGAGTTTCGTAGATTCCACTAACGTCTCCTAATACTCGATTGTTTAGTTACTATACCCTGTTACAATTATTTGTCAAAGGTTCTGTAAAATCTAAAACTAGACATGTGTGGGCTTATAACATCCTTGGGTGTTGTTAACTTCGCACGTGTGATTTGCTCTAGAACAAAACTCTGGGTACAAACCAAATCTGTGCAGTTGTATAGTACCAGACGCATAAGCCGCTTAGCGATTGGGAGACACGATCAGCCTCGTGTCTCCCAATCGACCAATTTTCCAATAACCGCAAGAGTGTGTCTAGGTCGGAGGGTATTGTGGCTGTGAGTCACTTGCACGGCAATCATTCAATTGCACGTCGGCGTCGCGGCTCATCGTCGCTGACACAATTATGAATAGATGACGCGTACAAAAACGCTCCGTCGTAACCAAGACGTTTCAATCTCTTAAAATAATCTACATTTGTTCGTAGTTATTAAGAAAGAAAAACTAATCATGATGTCTTGGTCGATGTGGGGTGATGTTTGGATCACGTCATTGGAACAGAGATAGAAGTGTGACGATGCCTGCTGCTACGTTGAAGCTAGATAAATTCGATGTTGACCTAAGACGAAGCTGTCTGGACTGTGTCCAGTAGACATATGTCTTACATTTTAGTGATAGCAGTGTGACACTGCCTACTACTACTATATGCTACAGAAACTAACTCGATGTCGATGTAGACGTGAGATGGAGGTGTCTTTATCGCGTCAGTCGAGCAGAGCGACCTGGAGTCACCGGCACCTCCTGCAGTAGTGACTCTAGACAATTAATTGTTTGACTTGCTACTGATAATTGGGTGATACTGCCTTCTACTGCGATATGCTAGAGAAACACAATGTCGATGTAGGTATCTCAGTCAAGGATACATTATCCGTCGTTTGTTTCTAGACGACAATGTTTGTTAAACTTTATCGAGGCCAACAGTTTACTCATATCGTCATAATTTATGAAAATAATCCAGTGACAATTGTAAATAAGAAGTTAAATGAGGACACTAACATGAGTGTGAGTCATGGCGTGCAATAACAAAGGTACGAGTGGGGCGAACGTGGGTCGGTGGGCTCAATGATGCAATGTACCTTAGTGGTAGCGTAACACGTCCACATGTTAGCGGGCCTTCATACTTAATCCAGCTATTAGGAGGTCACGAATTATGGATAGTTGTGAGCGATGGTCGGTGGCTGTAGTGTTCTCTTGTGTGTATTAACATCCGCACAATTGAGTACTGCGTTAATCCGCAAATACCATCCTCTTAATTAGACCAGTTCGCAATTCAAATGCAGTGGTTTGGACTCATCGTTAAACTGTAGCTCCCTTAGGTATGTCATTGACTGTTGGGCTATTAATTAACAGCTCTGTCTAAGCATTACAATCATCTTACACCCATTTCTCATTCAAACTTGGCCTACCTGGGCAGGTCGTCATTTCAGTGACTAACTAACTTCATTGTTTAGTGACATAATTCGTCTATATCTCTATATAAATAAAATTAGAGGTTTGGGCATTGCTTGGAAATATAATATTAGTTGTTATTCTTACGTTTCATAACCCAGAAAAGCCGAAATGGTACGATTTTTATAACCAACAAAACTTAATATTCTAATTTGTGTAGAGAAGAAAAAGATAATCGTAATTGAAAATACCCACAAAAGCGGTCTAAATAACATGAACCCACCATGACAAATAATAAATTTTAAACAAATAATTTATGTTGTTCTTTTTAAGAATACATTTTCATATCGTATAAGCACAATTTAAATATTTTCCACAGCATAAGTATTTCAAAATTTAACCTAAAGGTAAAAAGATAGTTCTTGTAAATGTTAGTTTGTTTGGTAAAATGTCTAGCTGAAATTTTCTGTTACGTTCTTGGTTATTGATATTGATAAAATCTTCAGGTCGTGATCTAGTGTTCTGTTGCTGACATAAGCTTCGGAAACAGGTCTTCAGAAATTTTGACTGGAATGCTTGAATTGCTTTTGGGGTCATTATTTTGCTATTTCAAAGCTTATTAAGTCTAATAAGTCCAAATTGTGGGGCATACTACCTTGTGGCACTTTTACTTCTATGGGTAAAAACCTATAGGCGAATCTTGGCCCGACTCTTAAAATATTTCATCCAAAAAGTATTTTAAAATTTGTTCACCTTACGATGTCGAAAGCAGCACTACATTAAGAAATGTCCAAAAAATGCCACAGAGTACGAAATCCCGTGAGCCTACTCTAAAGTTCTTAAATTGTTGACATTTTAAAATATGTAATTACGTTTAATTATTGTTCTTTGTTCCCTATAAAACTTATTTTATCGATTATGCCTACTTTTTTACAACTGAATAATAGTTTACTCATAAAACTAATGATTTGGCGTACAATAAATCACCCATATAACGATATTTACAGCTACATCTTTCTTGATTATGTTTTTTTCTACGCCAGAGGCATTTTTATGGAGCCACAGAGTTATTATGCACAAACGTTTTTGGGAAAGCGGTCTAAACCCAAACCTCCAATGCACCGAAGTCCAACACGCTAACCACAAGGCGTGAAACTCGTTAATTTTGATTAATTATAAAAATTGTTATTGAAAATATATTTTGATAGAAAGCGTCAACAATATAAAAATTAAGGAAAAACAAAAATGTCAAAAAGTAAAAAAGTAGTTATGGTACAGTTAAAATGAGGAACCGACCAGGTCTCACAAAAGTTTAAAAGGCATGAATAACTTTGCCCCTTTATGTAAGTAAAAATATTAGTTTTACCGCTAAAACTAAGTGTGTTCCAATTGTAGGGATTTCCGAGTGAAAGTTCACTTTGGAATGCTGGTTAAAATGAGCAATGTCAAGATTTATAGAGGTATTCCGTGAATCCAAGTGTCAACCGATAAGGTGAATTACCCATTCACGTAAATGGGAGAGTACCACCGGAAGTGGTGACTAAGCGGAAGTGGCGCCTGGGTATCGGCGTCTTTTATATCCGCCGCGTAGCGTACGCTATCGTCAGTATTGCCAACTTTCGCGATTATCGGTTATCAGCGTATTTCTCTGAGAAACTGGTGACACTTCATTTGTTCATCAGTCGCGGAGTATTACGTTTCGTGTGCTAATACGAATATTATTTTTTTATATTACTAACCATCACATTATTGTAAATACATTGTTGATGTATTTGTACATGTGTTAAATTAAACATTAATAGTCTTCTTCACCTTTTTAGTAAAAAAGCTAGTAGTGCAGTAGTCTCCCGTCAGCCGGTCGGCTATTGAGACGAAACATGGAATTTTTGTCCCCAGCTTCAGTCGCCGTTTTCATTAGATTTTCTCGAAACTTGGGGATAATGTAGTTGAATAGTTATGTTAGAGCCCTCATACATAAAAAAATTGAAAAGAGAAAAGAATTAGTTTCAGCAATGTTTAAAATTAACTCAATTTTCGTTACTTTATTTGTACTTTCACGATTGATTTTTTCGGATATCAATTATGAGGACCCTAGAACCAACATTTTTAATCTGAAAGGCAAAAATGGTTTCTACATTACATCTTTACTCATTTCATCCGGAACAGAGGCATGTTTATCGTGTTTCTGCAGGGGTGAAGAAGGCTCTTAAAGTGCTTTTAAAGGTGTTATTGACAGTAACACTGGGACGGTGGTGTATCATGTAATCCAGCTGCTTTGTGTTCAGTTATGAGCGATGGTCCATGGACGTGATACTCCCTGGTGTGGATTAACGTCCACACTCTTGAATACAAAGTTCGTAATTCAGAGGTAAAAGTGGTTCGGATCCCACACTAAACTGGAGGTCCCTCAGATGCCATTGGGTATTGGACCATTAATTAGCGGCCCCGTGATCGCGCCTCAGTCATCCTACAATAGGCATATAGGCAAAGGTAATCACGTAATAAAATAAGGTTAGGCCTACATATATTTAGCCACAGTTCTAGAATATTTTTAACGTTTCAGATACATTTTATCCTATTTGTTTTGAAGCGTTATGGCTTCACCTTGAGGAAAAAAATAAAAAATGTCAATAAAATTAAATGTTTACGATAATTTTTAAAACAATTAAAATTGTTCACATAAATGTTGCGCTGGCCAGCAATGGACACCGAATCAGGGATCAGTGCATTTTAACATACTCAAAAATGCCTTCAAAATAATAAATTCAGTCAAATAATCTGTTGGAATTGTAGTTTAATTTTCGTTTTTAATCGTTTTCTGGAGTGGTTTTAAAACCTTTGTAAATTATAAATTCCTCTACTGTTGATACAGTTTTTATTTTTGCGTCATCGAATTATTCTTCGGCATGTTTTATGCCAACAATTTTTATGAGTTCAGCCAATACGTTTTATATAGTATTTGGGACGATCTGAGGTTTTCAATTGTTATAAATTACTGATGATTTGTCTTTATTTACTATTAGTTTTTTATTTCTATGGATATTAAGATAAATTTCTAATCTATTTGTTGTTATATTAGATATCTTGAAATTATGTTTATTGAATTCATTAGAAAATGTATGAGGCGGTGATTGGCCGCATTCAACTGAATCTAACTCATTGAATATGCATTTTTGGCAGGCTCAGCTTGTCGCTAAGTAGCCTCGAAGTTCACTATTCATCAGTTTTTCTCATCTAAATTTTGTGGTCATCCCGTGGATCGAACCCTTTAACTCTTGCACCGAAGCAGATGACCTTTGACTATGCTTTATATATATATGTTCAGCTGATAATAAAATACCGGTATTCACATTATTGATGTATGCATATATGATCAAAATGCAATACGTCTTTTCCTCTACAATAAGCTTAACATCTACTAACTTTACAGATAAGCGGGGCTTAACCCTAAGGTTAAATAAAAATCTGAATATGCCTAAAGCCTACTCGTAGCAGAGACGAATCAAAATATTTGTGTATTCACTTCCCAGTAGGAAATAGGTTAGATCATGGATATGTCTAAAGGGAATGTTTCAAGTCCATCTAAACAGCTGTTCTTATTCTTTTATATTCTTAATTCAATACAATAGTTCTAGTAGTTTCTATGGAAACCTGTTACATTTTTTCCATCATAAAAATCACCAACGCCCCTCCCCCAGAGCTAAGACGTATCCATGTCAAAAACCAAAGCTCATTCAAATTAATCCAGCCGTTCTTTAGTTGTAAATGGTGTAACTAACACAATCTTAGTTTTGTGTATGAGTAACCATTGTCTATAGTTATCACCTTTACGACATTGTTGTGTCTTTTATCAGTGACGTAATAGTGATTTATAACAAGCCCGTCGGATGTCGGCCTGATGGAGCCAGATGACGCACGTATCTGAGCGCCGGATCTGCCGATCCGCGGACTATCCGCCTGTCCTCAGCTCGCGCGCTATAAGCTACACCGGTTTATTGCCGATTCATTTTTACAAAGTGGGTTTTCTCTTGTTTTTTTGGCCGGTTTGTTGTTGTTGGGGCCCAATCTAGCGTGCATCTGTTGCCAATAATCTTATTTTGCCGATAGTCCAGATGCCCCGCCCATCTGCCACTACTGTACTACACCCTGCATCGCACGCCTCCACACACCACACGTCGCCGCCCTGCCACCCGACACTTGGCGGCCAGCGAGCGACACCTGGTCACCTGGTGGGACTGGGAGGGTACCGTAATAGTAGTCGTCTATAGGAGATGTTCAAACATCCGTTTCGTGATTGTTGTATATGAGCGACCCGGTACACGCATTCCTTCAAGTAACCCTCCCCTTCAAAATGCTGGATTGTAATGTTAAAGTCTTCATTTGGTTCATCCAGAGGTGTACCTAACTAGACCTACTAAAATGGCCTCCGCTTATAAGGTCTCACTTCAAGGTCACGAATTGTGTACAGTTATGTGCGATGGTCTGTGGATGTGAAATTCTCTGTTGTGGATTAATTTCCTCATTATTGAATACTACGTTCGCCCTGCAAAGACCATCCACATAATATTAGACCTGTTCGAAATAATTCAGAAACAAAAAAAATGGTTCGGATCCCACATTAAACTGTAGGTCCCTTAGTTGGCATTAGATGTTGGGTCATTAATTAATAAGAGTCCTGTCTAAGGAATATGTCAACGTTAGTCAGTAACAAGACTACAAGATCGCGCCACAATAAACCTACACTCATTTCTCATTCATACTTGGCTTGAAATACCTACCTGGGTATGTCGCTATTTCAGAAAAGGTAAAAGCAATAAGATTTATAAATTTGTATATAAAGAAAGTTCCACTGTTTTTTCATGCCTTAAAACATTTGGTGCCATATTTACCTTTTACAAAAAATAAAAGGGTTGGCTAATTTTTGGCAGATGAAGTATTTTAAGCCCGTACCAGAAATTTGGGTAATTATTTAAACACGCTCGGCGGATTTCAGTTTTTCTTGTGCCAGTTATGTGCAGCGCTGTTTATCCTATTATAATTGGTGTAAATTATGGTTATGAATTCACGCCAGTATGCGGAAGGGACTTAATTACCGGTCTCATTAACCGTTGCCGCTATTCGCGTTTTAATAGTTTATGGCATAAAAAATCCAAATAGAAGCGGTACGTTTTAACGTGACCTGACCGCTGTCATTTGTCATTTCTTTCTTGTTATCCGGCGCCGATTATTCGCTTATCGCATTGTCGGTGACACTCGGGTGGTCGTGGTGGGGGTTCGGCTGTGTTCGGCCGCGCTCGGGCGTCTCCGGCGCCGATCGGCGGACGCGCGTCTCCAAGCGTAACCGCGCGTCAGATCGGACCGTGCCTCGGTTAGGATAGGACGTCGTGTCGTGTGATGGATTGTATGAGGCGATGTCATTGCCTGTGGTTTGTCGAAGTGAGGACCCCCCTGTGTGTCTATCTTGTGTGTAGCTGTCGCGTCTATGTGCGCCAGTGCGATGTGTGAAGTGAGTGTGGTCAACAAAATGTGCAACCACATACGACGGACCTTAAGCTACCTAGCGCTGTTCAGTAGTATATCCATGTCGTCCAGATTTTACAGGTTCCTCGCCAGGTTCTCAGGTGAGATAGTGTGCGATAACAATAGACGTGTATATTAATAGTCTTCATAACACATGCACATAAATGACGTAGTCCTCTGTAGTTTTATAATGGTAGTTTGTGTACCGTGCTTGATTTACGATTTAAAGATATGTTCATAGAAATAAATTTACGAACCATTAAATCATTTGCAATAGTTACAACCAGAAACTTTCATAACGAGCCTACCTGTGTTTTTACTAAGCATTTTACCGAGTAGTCCAAGTTGTCAAAGTTGACATGTAAACCTTTAAAGCAATTATAAATACAACTTAAATTTAATTTACCCTTCATTACGTATATGACCTAAAAGTCTTGAATGTGCGGGGCTAAAAATAACAGTAATTTGTTACATATACACTAATTAACTGTAAATTAACTGTTATTTTCTTGATTTATAAATACATACTCCGTAGACTACAGAGAAATATTACGTCATCGAATTTCTTAAGAAACCTATCAGATTTCAAAGGAGCAATTAAGACGGCTAATAGGGCAACTATATTTCCTTTGATTACTTGATTTAATACGTAAAATTAGTTTTCAATTAACTGCTTCTTAATTAAAGACTTTAAACTTAACATAGTGTCATACTAAACGGCCCTTTACTAAACATAGCGTTATTTTATTACTTACAGTAAATACGTGGGATGAGATATAAGAAATAACATTTTGATCTAATATGACTTTTTCCACAATATTGTTTTGTGATATTACATTTTTCTAAAGTTAGCACAGAAAAATAACTTGACAGGACACAAGAATAAATAAGCTTGTAAGGTTTTAGTATAAGTAGCGTTAAATCGACTAACGATATTTTAACATTAGTTTATTATGTTCTAATTTGTACCTTAGTTTAAATATCGAACGCAGAATAGACAGTTTTAAAACAGTGCTTGTGTGATGGTGTCATTACCAATTTAGCGATTACATATTATACTATACCCTATTATTCGTTAACATCGTGTGGTCGGATCTTAGACGTTTATTAAGTCAAAACTGTAAAACGGCAATACGAAGGAAGACGATAGGATTTTGAAGGTCCAATAATACGTTTTTTTGTAAAATTTCGCTATTGAAGCACGTTTCAAAGAATTATACAAATCGTCTTATCGATAAAAACCTGTTTTCAATGAAATGACGAGAGATTCTTGTTTGAGACACCGTCTACAAACTTCGTGGTGATTTTAAGTATCTTATGACATGTAGTATTGTTGGTGACGGAGGACAGCTGATCCGTTTGCCATTATTGTTAGCGTCTGCGCGAGCGCCGTACTGTACGCCGGCTGTTTGTCGAGTGGTATTGGACATTTCAGTTAATTCGCGTTGATTAACGTCAATTAATTAGCGGTGGTTGCGGCAATTAGCGATGATGTATTCCGTGTTGTGCGGAGCGTGGAGAGACGGAGAGACGTGGAGACGGACTCCGTTGTGGCGCTGGCGACGGCTGGCCAACACGTAACGTATCTGTATAACTTGTACACGACAGATACGATAACTTGGATGACAACCATAACGCTGCTTCAGTTCAAGAGCCAAAATAAAATTCAGGCAGTGACGTAGAAAATTCATCAGACCACGGTTCAGACAGTGATGTCTTCGTACGAAACACACACAATAATCCCTGAAATCAATATCAGGTTTTGCTTCTTAAAACAAACGAAGGACTTGACTGCGAAAAAACATGTATGGAAGCTAACACAACCAAATATTAGCTCGTTTTCAATGTAAAAACAGAATAATTTCTGAATACTTTTAGTGATTTTTTACAGTTTAGAGTGAAATAATTCTTTTTGCATACTGTTACATGTCATCAACATTTTTTACGTTTCAATGCATATTTTTTTAAAGTAACAAACTTCAATAATGTATGTTTAATAATACTTAGGTACAAAATGTTTTATTTCGTTTGCTGTACCCTTGACCTGCATTTATACTTATTTATACTATGAGTATTCAATATGAGTATATGTTACGTCAGAAAATCTGAACAATTTGAATCGAAATGTTGCACTATATTGTACTCAACCAATAGATTTTCGTGTTTTACTAAATTCAATAAAAATTTATTTTAATTTACAAAGTAAATTTTTTTTCAAGCGCACTTTATTTTGCTTGTACAAATTTAGCCAATTTTAATCCCTCTTTGTAATGTGACTAAATGTTTATTTTGAATGCCTTAATTTTTTTGTCAAGTTAGATCTGTAATCATTTACATGTTCAGTTAATCAGTCAAAATACGTTTATCTGGTTGATAATCGCCCGGTTGTAGGTTGTAATCAGATTACATGCGTTTTGCGTGTAAATCGACATTATAGTTACACGAGGGAGTTGCCCAAAACATGAAATGAACGTTTTCTTTGACCGCAACGCGCTATCGGATATCAGCGATTGTCCTGCACTCTGCAGTACCTCAATGCACTGTTTTGTTTTACACCCGGATACCATACGTTGATCTCTGTGTTAATTTACTAAATTTGTCAAAGTAAAATGTAGTATTCACCTAAAAAAATAATATAACTCTCTTTCTCTCTCTCTCTCTTCTAAATCCTATACATATATTAAGTAAACAGGCGGCATGGAGTAAACGGTTTGTAACATCTTTATACGTCTATACCCGCACAATAGTGCACTGTAATGCGCGTAATTCTCATTGTTACTCCAACTGCATGGAAATGTCTGCAGGTTTACGATAATGCCATATTTCTTTGATTTATAAATTGATATATGTACCAAATTGAAGATAATCATTGGAATTGAAACGCTCAGAATACAAAATGGTCTTAAAAATATAATTCGAAATTTTTTAATTTATAAATATAATAATATATAAGTATATAATTCGAATAAATTCAAAATGTCTGCCTTTATGGTGTGTTATTTGACAAATAAAACTAAAAATATCGTGAACGATTCATCTATGGTGGTCATTCATGGTACAGTAGAGCGTCGATTATCCGATACCCGGTTATCCAAAACACAGTCAAACATGATAGAATGAAGCCGCGTACCGAACTTGAGTACAACCATCGGCGGTAGCAGCGGCGGCATGTACGCGTTGTTGAGTTGATGTTCAAAGAACTTTTTTAAGCTTTTTCTATTTGATTTTTTAAAGCTCAGAATGTTTTTTTACTTTATATAGTGTTCTTTGTATCTTTAGTGAGTATCACATTATAGAAAGTAAATTAAAAAATATTTTCATTTATTATGTGCATTGAATATCATTTTCCCGTCTTTGACCGATTATCCGAAAATTCAGTTATCTGAACACCCTTAATTTCCTATTGTTTCGGATAAACGACTCTCTACTGTACCTGTATTATCACATTAAGTGGCAGTCAAAGCTCAGTGGGTAGAGTACTTCGCCCCAAAATACGTGGGGTTTGATTCCCAGATCATATACGGAATACTCCAATTTCCAATAGTACATGTCACGAATAACAAAATTGTACAAAACCCATTTCAGCTGATAGAATAAGAGACTATAAGAAAAAATATGAATTAGAAGAAATTCAACAATACGAAATGTTTTAACCATAGGAAATAAACACTAATAACAATGAAAAATTAGGAAAATATTTAATTACTAAGGCAGGCATTGGTCGCGGCTACATAAGTAGTCATGTGGTTATGTAAGAGGTACTAGTGCTACCTGAAAACTAAAACAGTAGACCTTTGCCGGAAGGTTACACGAAAAATAAACAAACATTAGTGCAGGTAGGACGTTGTAAGATATTGATGGATCTACGGCGCTGTGGCATGTAACGGATAACCAATTTGACCCAGAGGTGTTGCCGACTATTTTTAATTGTCGCCCAACACGGCGCGGCGCGGCGGTCCAGAATGATTATCGGACATATTTCACCGTAATGCGAGGTGTCGGCCTGCAGATGCCGTGGCGCCTGCCTTATTGTGCGCTTAGAAACGCATTCGTCCCAACACGGTCGTCAGGAATTTACTTTTCGCTTCTGTTCTATCTTATAACACGTATACCCTGTGTTAAAACGTGTTTAAAAATACTCACTGGAATTTTAAACGACACACGTAATAAAAATGTAATTAATTCACCACAGCATAGATTTAAAATCTACAGTGACACAATACTCAGGTTAATATTCCTAGAGCCTCTGCCAAATAAAGTAAAATCCATTCAGTAATAAAATTAAAACACTATATTTTTGCAAGTAATGCTACATTACTCATGAAATATTTCTTTTGTACCCATAAAAGTTCTATGTTCTAGAAAAATATAATTACACGCAATTAAATCCGACGGTTAATAAGTAATTATTTTTTATGATAGAAAAATTTGAAAAAAATGGAAAATGTGATTCTCTAAACAAATTACTTTTAACAGTTAAGTAATGATGATATTGTGGTCTTGTTACTATCTAAGGCCGACATGTTTTATAGACAGAAATGTTATTTAATAGTCCGTGGCATATTTGTAAGGGACATACAGTTTAACGTGGTGTCCAAATCACTGCCTCTAAATTACAAACTCGTCTAATTATGAAGATGGCCTTGGCGGATTAACGTAGTATTCAATAGTGCGGACATTAATCCACACAAGAGAACACTACACCCACCAACGACCATTGCTCAGAACTATCCCTAATTGTGACTTCCAAATAGCTGGATTACAGGACACGCCACGGTCCAGTCAAAGTTTGAAGACGCATGTACACGGACGATTCCCCTATATTAGTAAGTAATGAGCAATCGGTGTTAAATACATTAAAAAAATATAGTCTATATTTTCATTGGACAAATATATTTTTTGACAAACGTGACACACTATTGCTTCTGATTTCTAAATGTTTGGGTACAATAATTGTCATTACAAAATGAAGATAAGCACAGTTGGCACATAGCTCTTACTCAATATTGGATGCTGTAGACACGGCTTATTGTTTAGTCTTATCGTTTTGCAGTTCCCTAGAAATACCGTTGTGTGTTGAACAGTTTATCATGTCCAGATTTACGAGTATTTCTGTTAGGGAGGCATTAAACGCAACAACAAAGGCCCCTTGGTTACGAGCGCCGCCCCCCCCCTTTCCCGAGAGACACCGCTCCGATACCACTGGAGGCTGGTGTGGTGTGCCGCGATATTTATAGTTGATGCTCTAATCAAACTCACTCAACTTGGTTCTTGATTGTACGTAGTTTCTACTAAACTTACAAATTACGTTGTGGTTGAAATTGCTTATTGGACCAACGCAACGCGTCTGTGTTTTTAACCACATAACGTTTCGGGAGGTGGAGAAACTCATCCGTTTTAAAGTGATTACAAAAAAATTTACATTAAAATTGAATTTGTAAAGTTACAGATATTAATTTTATCATGTTATCATCTTATCTATCTACTTATCAGTCGTGCTCAAACTCCTATTCTGAACGCGCGGTATCAATAGTATCAAAAGTTTTTTTGTTGTACATTATAGATAAGTATAACATTATTGAAAACATGATATAATTAATATCTTTAACTTTAAACGTTCAATTTTAAAGTATATTATTAGGTAATCACAATCTTGAAGAAGGAGGAGTTTCTCCACCTCCAGAAACGTTGAGCAGCTAAAAACACTGACGCGTTGGAAAAGACCAAGATATTGAATAATTAATAAGAAAATTTACTATTAATTTTAAAGATTATGCTTATTGTTCATACGTCATACTTATTTGTGCCATATAGATGTGTGGTACAATACGAGCTTCATACGTTTTAACATGTAATAGAAAGGAGAGTTAGATAAACAAATCCTGGTTCGATTTTCGCAGATTGTTATGTGAAAAGTTTTTCTAATACTTATACAAGTTTTTTATGCCCCAAAATTGGGCGATTTAACCTAATACATTTTTATCAGTAGATTATTTAAAAGATAAAACTAATTTGATTAAAATTATTTACTAAGTAAATTATTTTACCAAAATATTTCCTTGCTAATTTAAATGAATTTTAACTTTTTGTAAACTATTTGAAAAAAAGAAATTAAATTAGATCCATAAATGTGCACATCAAAGTAGGTAAACAATAACATGATTTGTTACAGGGTTATATTTTTATTGTATGTTTTAAATATTGAAGATAATTTCGGTAGCATATTTAATTTAATAAAGAAGATGTTCAAGCCAAAGAATAAAATTATAATTTATTGAAAACTCCTGCATACAATTATTTATTTCTTAATAAAATTGTGCGCTTGAAAATGCTGCGTGAACACTTTGTCGTAAGTGAGTATATGCCGTGAATTGTATATTGTATAGATAGATTGTTTGTGTTCGTGTACTATAGGTTGTTTAGTACTACAGTAGTACGATCTATATACAATAGATCGTCGGTGCGTGGGTATCTAGAGTTTGTATAGTCGGTGATAGCACAGAGTCTTTTAGTAGATCTTCTATATACTATTCTTTGGGTTTTGTTAGTATTTATGAGTAAGGCTCGGAGAGTAAAGTATATAGAACGCTCACACGTGTGTGTTTTGTAGTATGGAGACACAGTAGTTGATATATGTACGCCGCGGTTTGTGGATCATGTGGATAGTCTGTATACACTTACAGCAAGCTGTCTTGTGTGTGGATAGTCGGTTGTGTATCGGCGCCAGCGCTTGTGAGGCAACCCAAATATACCCCTGTTGCATCACTCTGCATCACGCCGATCCATTAATTGGTCTACGCCACGCTGTGAATAATAATTATTGAATTTCATTGATGACGTAATATTTTATATTGATTTCAAGTTTATTATCATGTGTTAGTTTGAAATTCATGATAGCGACGAATTTTTTATTATTTCTTTTACATTACATATTATTTACTTTTACTAATTGGACTTTTCCTATCGCTCTTTTGTTTTAAACAACACAACGTTTCTGGATGTGGAGAAACTCCTCCCGTCTTCAAGTGATTACCTAATAATTTACATTAATCACTATTACATGATATAATTAATCTATAAGTTTAACATTTAAATTTTAATGATAATTATTTGATAATCACTTGAAACTCGGAGGAGTTTCTCCACCTTCTGTCGTGTAGTTTATAACACATGGTAAAGTGCAATTAGCTGTAAAATAAATAATTTTTTAACATGGCATTTATATGTTTGGGAAATCATTGTTGTAGTAACATGTTTTTGTTTATTTAAAATTACTGTATTATTGTTCTCACCGGCCTTTGTCACAGTTTGAGAGTATCATAGTTAATAAAGCAACTGGCTGTTTTATTGAACCGGTTAGTGAGTTTTATCTATGGCAAAATAAACCGTTTCGATAACTAGAAATTACTTTATTACAAATTTTTTACCAACATAGTAGTTTCCACCATTATTGGCAACAGAGATAACCCATACGTATGAATCTGTGTTTGATCAAAGACAATCTATTAATAGATAGTCTTTGGTTTGATGGAAGGAGGAAAGTATTGAGTATTCCCCCACCAACCCAACACAACAACAATTTCCTCGTGTAAAGCAATACAGTGGTAACGATTATGCTTTATCTTATCTCCCTCTATGTTTTATCATAAGGACGTACATGTGAGAACTAAGATTAGGTAGTTGTTATGTATGCTGCAAGATGGTAGCTGGAGTCATGCTGAGGTCTAGCATACCTCGATAGTTTGGAAATTGTGTGTCAGAAATCTTTAATTGCTCTATGTCCAACCGGTTGTATGAGATCCATGGTTGTAGCAACGAGTTTAATGGTTATTTCTTATTGCTCCGCTTAGTCCAGATACATAGCAATCGTTTGCAGGATAAACATTGTCCAAGTAGTACGATTTCACTACATCCCTCTAGTCTGTGCTATATCTGCAATGGGTTTAGGGTTTTATTGTTGACCCTATTAGTCTAAATCAGATATTCTCTCTAAAATTTAGTTGCGAGCCAATTGGCTTTCTTAAAATCCTCTCCAAGAGTGCAAGCAGTAGTGGCTATAGATTAAATTTTAGGGAGTACCACCGGGGGCATAGAATATCCCCCATTTTAGAGGGGATTTGAAGTCCTACCCAGATTTTTTAAGTAACAACCTTAAACTATATTTAAGTAAAAAATCCATAGCAAATGTTTAACGGCTTAACAATAGCCCATGCAATGTAATTCCATTCGCCCATTTTCCCTCGCCGGCCGCTCCACCCGGTTGCGGCCGTGTGGAATGCTCTGATGACAGTCTGCCGTTTTACTGCCTCCGGTCTCTATCATTACAGCACTCGTTACTGGCTAAAATGTTACATTTTCCAGTCTTATGTGGCAAATAAAAGCACACGACGGTAACTACGTATTTGTTCAAACGCTTAGGAATGTTCTTGTTCCTTTAATCGCGGTCAGTTGTCCATGACGACGACATTGACATCGGACAACAGAAGAGGTGCAGGAGACGGTCGTGGTGGCCTAAAGAGGGTAGATCTTTTTAGTTGTAAAGGTTAATAATACTATTCCAACTTCCGTGTTTTTGACACAGCAAACATTATTCGATTACGTGTCGATAAAAATGATCTTTGCAAATCGAGTAGTCTATTTCTCTTCGTTACTTTAATACTTTTAACTGAAATAGCGACCACCCAGATGCAAGAGTCTTCATACTGACATTTTCCTGGTACAGAACTGTTTACTAATTAACTGATTAACAGCCGATGGCATCTACGTGACCTACAGTTTAATTAGGGATTCGAAACAAAATTGAGGATGATCTTCGCGGATGAACGTAGTATTCAATAGTGCGGACGTAAATGCACATCAGGGTGTATCGCACGCCCACCGGACCCGTTTATAAATCTCCACAATTATCTTGGTAGATTCTTGCGTAATTGATTTGAAGAATGCGACTTGCATTAGGTCAAACCGTAGTAGCCACGCAGTGAAGCATGCAGACGTTTTAACGATTGTAACTTAATTAAGGTTTTGGCATATTGCGATGTACGGTCGGCGCTGCGGTGGACTGATAAGCGGTATCGGTGATAAGCCAACAGGTACTGATAACAGGATGACTCACGACCTCTGGACCCGGGAAACCCTGCCTCTCGTCAGGTACAGTCGAAAATGCAGATTATTTCACAACGTGATAAACATGATTGAACGATTAAACAATCCGGAGTTCACCAAAAAACATTTATTCTATTAATGTGAACAAAATTCCTGATTATACATGGTTCTAATTTTTATATGTCATCATCAATCATAACGGAATTCGGGTAACATTAAACCTCATCATAATAAACCTAAAACTCCTCACTATGCGCGCTCCCATAAGAGCTAATGCATTTGATTTTCCTCCACTATATGCGGACCCTTAGCAATGGGTGCTATAGACAAAGACCATCCTCATAACTATACCAGTTCGTAATTCAGAGATAGTGCTTCGAATTCCACGTTAAACTGTAGGTCCCTTAGATATGCCATTGTTTAAGGAACATGTCAGCCTTAGTCAGTCAGTAACAAGACTAAAGGATTGCGCCACAATCATCCTACACTAGTTTCTCAATCATACTTGGCTTAAAATACCTACCTTGTGGTACAGTCGCCACTTCAATAATCTAATCTACACAGCACACAGTTTACCGTCACAGTACTTTTTGTTCAAAAAAATAATTAATTGTACCAGTGGATTGTTGCCTAGGTTATAGATCAGTCCCAACTCGCATTTAGTAAGTTTACGTGGAGAGTTCTCATTTCAATTCACAGAAGATACAGTGACGTAGGCCTATCTCAGCCAGTGCAGGTCACATATATGACCACTGACCCGTTTGTCGGCTTGTTTGTGTGTTTGTTCAATACCGCACATCGACCCTTGTTGTCATTGCGCCATTTGTCAAAGGTTTTCGCTCCCCGCCTCTTCTATTATTCAGTGTCCCCGATACTTAGCCTTGACATTTATAGATTCGACCCTCCCTCTAGGGCTATAATGCATTCAATAAGTATTTCAAGACATGATAGAGTGCATTTTTTGTCTTTTGCAAAAAAGTCTTTTCCGATTTTGAAATAAGCGTAGGTTCATCGACATTCAATAATGTAATTGCTGTGTTGTACAAATGGTTGTTATAACTGTAGTTTTTATGTAAAATTGAAAATGCTCAACAGAGAACCACTTACAGATGATAACGAGGGTGGTGGAAATATCATAGGGCGGTTTGGGACACTAAACTTATATTTTAGCCTTATAATGCGTCGAGGAATATACAGTGTGACCTTTTTAGTAAGAACGCCTTATGAGAAGAAGTTTTGCAAATCCCCTTGAAACCTTCTAACCGTGACTAAAACTCAGGCATGAGTTTGGCATGAGGCATGAGAAACCTCAATAAGACGAATAACGGTCGCGACCTCGATAAAAAGAACCTATTTACTCTACAACTACTTCTATTACTAGAATTTTTTCCCCGATCTCATGAAATTCTTTTCATGGAGGGTTGACTGTACAGGTCCCTAAAAACAGACAAACTGTAGCGTAAACGGCTAAAACACGCGCATGCGCGCAGAACGACCGCGGCGACGCGGCCCGCATGTCGCTATCAGCTCATCGCCCTACTTATTCCGCAAGTGATAACAACATTCCTTGCCTCTAGTGCTGCCGGGGTCAATGCTTTCACGCTTGTTCTTTGTCTCTTGTCTTCTGGGAACATTACATTTTTTATATCTCAACTATTTTCAGGGTGTCTAGCAGCAGGAAAAATAGGAAAACATGGGAAAAGTCAGGGAATTTAAAACTGTATGAAAAAGTCAGGAAATTGCTTCATTGGTCAGGGAAAACGCCCAAGGAAATCGATATTTTGTAAAGGATTCAGAACTTACAAATTTGGCAAAACTGGCATCATTAAAAATCTGAGTTAGTGAGTTTAGTTGTATATATAGCAGCTACCATTTTTCTTTCTACTCATCAGCGAGCCGGTTAGATTAAATGAGATTAGATCATTGAAATGGCAGCCATACTACAATTTAGGTATTTTAAGCCAAGTATGAATGAGGATTGACTGTAGGATGATTGTGGCGCGATCTTGTAGTCTTGTTACTGACTAATGCTGACATGTTCCTTAGACAGGACTGTTAATTAATAGCCCAACAGTTGATGGCAACTAATGGACCTACAAGATATTCTATATTTCTATATACTATATATTTATAATGGACCTACAATATATTATATATTAATATATATATTTCTATATATTATATTTGTGTTTTGTGTTTGGAAGTGAATGCATAGTGATTGTCGATGTATGCCATGTATTTTTCATGTATCCTCTCCAGTCAATGTGATTCTGTTTATTTGTAAGTTTTAATTTAACAGTTTTGATGTTGTGTTTATTTTTAATGGTTTCTCCATGTTGTATTTAAAAATTAGCTGATAGTTTCACACGTTCTAGTCAGGGAAAATGCTGCATCTAATAGGAAAAATTCAGGGGAAAATCAGGGAATTTCATTATGATGACTTGCTAAACACCCTGATTTTAGACATCATATTCATGTACTGAGGCAGTAATAAAACGTGTTATTTATATTTAATTGTGGTTTCGTTGAAAGTCTTTACTGTATAACCAAAACGTTGCCGGGCCGCAGGCATTGGGTGTACTTTGGCTGTACAGTATCTACAGACTATTTTTTTTACTTATTTAACTTGTTGGCTGTTAAAGGGTAGTTTACTTAACTAGGTTACTAACCTATCCGTCCAGTCAGTTCATGTGCGGCCATGCGCATTTCGAAGACAACGTCTTCATCGTCAGGTCGATGTCAAAACTTTCGTCATAAGACTATTTAACTATTTAAAACCAAACAAAAACACAAAGCTCTAAATGCATATATAATATTAAAATATTGGAAGTTCATTAGGCCTATTAGGCCGAGACGGGATTTAGGGGTAGTTTACCCCTAAATCCCCCTTTCCAAAAATATTATGAAAGGTTCACAAATTTCTCAAAATCCACTCCAACGATTTTGATTAAAATTTAATGGTTTACAGCTAATATATTAAATTTTAATAGTATATTTCGATAGTTCTCAAGACAGGTGTGTAGGCTACACGCTGCGTGTGCGACATGCAGGGTGTACCAGTAGTGTGCGGCGGCGAGCGGCCGCGCAAGAAAGCGTGAACGAGGAAGCACCATGGCCGCCGACCGTGACTACCAGTTTTTACAACTCCCTCATTACTTTGAGAAACTGCAACAATGCAACTGTTGTGCGTAAGCGAGCCGGCTGCTCCCGACAATGTTCGTGTCGTTTGCGCTTACTCAAGAACGAACCTTCAATCGATTCCCATTTTCATTAATCGATAAGTATTTTCTATATTGTTGACTGGGACCGTGCTACTTGGAGGTCACGAATTGCGGATAGTTGTGAGTGATCAGTGAGTGTAGTGTTCTCTTGTGTGGATTAACGTCCGCACAATTGAATACTACGTCAATCCGCATAATTAGCCAGTTCGTAATTCAAAGGCGAGTGTTTCCGACTCCATGTTAAACCGTAGGTCCCTTAGATATGTCATTGACTGTTGTACTATTAATGAACAGTTCTGTCTCAGGAACATGTCAACCTTAGTCAGTAACAAGACTACAAGATCGTGCCACAATCGTCCTACATTCAATTTTCATTCATAATTGGCTTATAATTCCTACCTGGATAGGTTGCCATTACAGTTTAAAGTATAAAGTGGAAGAGGTGATCCCGACTGAGCCGCCCAAAATTTCAGTGCAGATTTTCAATGACTTCAACTGCCCATCACCATAGGCATTGGGTCTGTGCGGTAAATGACTGCTAGGTTAGCCACATAGGTTTTCTAAAGGTGACCACTCATGATCTGACAGGAGTCGCTGGCCGCTGGTTTCGATCCAGCAACTTTTGATTTACTGGGCTAGAGCGTTACCCGTGAGCTACCGATCCAGTGACAATTTAACCTTGTTTAAAATATCTGTACAAATTTTAATTTTTCACTGACACAATCCATTAGATAAGAGCACCAACAATTAATTTTGTATCGAATAGTTTCTGTTTCCATAAATATGATTTAAAATCACACGAGCTATATTACAGCATGTTGTCTTTTACTCAGGAACATGTATGAAATAATATATCAATTTTCACCAATGTTCGGCTACACCGCTTACAACACCTAATAACTAATTAACGGAAGTGGCTGAACTGTTAATAAGCGCCGGTTCGTAACACGTAAAACACGCCGTTTACAATTAATTACCAACGGAGCGCGGTGCCCAACTACGGCCGATCGTCCAGGGTATTGATTGAGGGGGTTCACGGTGGTAAGTTTTATGGTGGATATTTGCATGTAATTCAGTTATGGCGGTGGTGCTCTGTATGTAAATGAGCCGTCATAGAGGAGTCGGTGATCCGAGACAGGCGGCACCGCTACCAGGCGGCACAGCGACTAGCTAGCTGCTAGCTGCTGGCTGCTGCTGTGGGAAACGGCCCACACACTGTGGCCTGCGGGCCGCTATGGGTGCGACTGCGGTACGTCACAGGTTGAGGACACCGCTGTAGCAGTTTACGTACGATTAAAGGAGCTATCCGCTGATCTGGGATGTCCAGCTACAACGACACACCTGTACACTGCAATGACAGTATCGGCGGACACAGTCACAGTAGGCGACCTTGGCAAGGCCGAGTTGCACCGATGTTTGGCCTTGACTGGCGCACTGGTAAAGTGCACCTGGCCACCGGCGATGTCGAGGAAAACTACAGAAACTGAGCACTCACGGTGCTGAGGTAAACCGACAAATTAGTCGTCAGCGAAAAATGTGCATATAAAAACAAACGTTGTACTGAATAGAGATATTTATATAAGTTATAAATGAGAACCAATTAAATAATGCATGAGCCTCATGCTTGGGCGAACGGAGAGAACAGGCGTGGACGTGTGAGCAAATGTGGGAACTGAGATAACGGAGCGACCTACTCAGCTGAGTCACTGCCTAGCCTGGTAACTGGGGAGGTGGGCAACATTGTCCAACATCTGTGTGGGGCTGACACTTCAGCCGGTGATTCGTTCATATTAATGTACGATTACATGTGTAATTTTTAAGAGGGAATGTTTGCCTTCAAAAAGATTGTTGGTTGACCAAGGTTATTATTTAAGGGGATTATATTTGCTCTAAACCAAGACGAGAACGTTGGGAGGGCGAGAACATTGAATGGGGGAGGCGCCTCCATTGAAAAAGAAAGCAGGGTCCCGTGGAAGTCGCGGCTCCCAAAATACCCAGGTCGGAGTGTCTCAAGCCCAGAATAGCAGCGCGGCGAGACACTACGTATCACAAGACCGAGACAATGTCAGGGCCGGTACTGCAGTCACTGACACCGACTGCAATTGACTAATCACTGGCCTACTTCATCTCTACAGAACAGCAAGACACTACGTATCACAAGACCGAGACAATGTCAGGGCCGGTACTGCAGTCACTGACACCGACTGCAATTGACTAATCACTGGCCTACTTCATCTCTACAGAACAGCGAGACACTACGTATCACAAGACCGAGACAATGTCAGGGCCGGTACTGCAGTCACTGACATCGACTGCAACTGACTAATCACTGGCCTACTTCATCTCTACAGAACAGCGAGACACTACGTATCACAAGACCGAGACAATGTCAGGGCCGGTACTGCAGTCACTGACATCGACTGCAACTGACTAATCACTGGCCTACTTCATCTCTACAGAACAGCGAGACACTACGTATCACAAGACCGAGACAATGTCAGGGCCGGTACTGCAGTCACTAACACCGACTGCAACTGACTAATCACTAGCCTACTTCATCTCTACAGAACAGCGAGACACTACGTATCACAAGACCGAGACAATGTCAGGGCCGGTACTGCAGTCACTGACATCGACTGCAACTGACTAATCACTAGCCTACTTCATCTCTACAGAACAGCGAGACACTACGTATCACAAGACCGAGACGATGTCAGGGTCGGTACTATATTTACTGATATCGACTGCAATTGACTAATCACTGACCTACTTCATCTCTACAGAACAGCGAGACACTACGTATCACAAGACCGAGTCATTGTCATTGGTAAAATTTAATAACCTATCAGTGGTTTTCTTTCGTGATGCTGATTAATTTCTATGTATAAGACGTATTTTATGTTGACTTGGGCTCGAATTCTCCAGAAAGCGAGACACTAATGGTATCCAAGATTGACACAACTATCCAGGGCCGTACTCGGGTCATATTTGGCAGATTAATTAGGCAGAGAATCACTGCCTCTTGTATTGTGACCACGTCAACACACAAAGCCCCCGACCCTCTCACGGCCATTATGTAATTACTACACCTGGTCTCTGCCGTTAATCACAACCGCCCCCCACCCCCAGTACCAACATCTCGGTACAAATTTGCTTGGAGAAGTCGAGGACAGCAATATTAAACGTGATGGTTATTCTAGTTTATAGAAACCCAAATATTGTGACGGACCTGTAGGAATTCCAAATTAAGTTCTTTTTTGTACCTGCCTAATATTTGATAGGGTAGATTAGATTACCATTTGAGATGGCGACCTATCAAGGTGTTATTTTAAGCCAAGTATGAATGAGAAATGAAAGTAAGGTGATTGTGGTGCAATCATGTAATATTATTACTGACTAAGGCTGACATCTTCGTTAGACAGAACTGATAAATAATAGCCCAACAGTCAGTGGCATGTCTGAGGAACCTACAGTTTAATGTGGAGTCCGAACCACGGCCTCTGAACTACGAACCGGTCAAATTATGTGGATGGTATTTGCGGATTAACGTAATATTCAATAGTGCGGACGTTAATCCATACAAGAGATTACTACACCCACCGATCATTGCTCACAACTATCTACAATTCGTGACCTCCAAGTATCTGGATTACAGGACACGCCACGGTAACAGTCTGTAGGTGTGAGATGTACTTTTCTCATTTTCTAAATGCTTCGTTCTCTACTTGCAACTATACATTCTTTAGTGTATTGCTTGTATAACTCTCTAACAATAGTTAGTTTTGAACACCTTAAGAGCTGTTCAAGTTATTTGGATTGGAGAAAGCTAAATGATTTGAGTTAAGATATACTATCAACTTAAGCCCCTTTAAAATTATTTCTATTTACTTTACAGTGGGAAATAGGTTAGATCATGGATGTTCAGTTCATCTAAACAGCTCTTCTTATGTTTGGTCGTTCAAATCGCCAACACATCCCCCACCTTAGAGCTGTATTTTCGTGTTATTATAGTCAATTAAAATTGAACACTATTTTCATAGTCATGCACTATTCGTGAGAGTGGCGCGGTGGGTCGAGAGTCTTCCTGACGGTAACCAGGTGAGGACGTCTCAATCGCCCCCGTAATTGTTTCCCGCGACGTCGACGTGACTCGCACGCTACCGTGACTCTCTCCTGTCCCGATCACGCCACGGGTTAATTGACTTACTTATCGCCGTCATCTGCCGGTTTATCACCGGCTTATCACTGATTATTTTCCCTCCTTCGTAGAAACTATTACTACGGTTACGTTCGGGTAACCTTTGAAGCAACGACGACGATTGCGACGGGGTTTGTATAATTGGATTCACCGTGTTGATTTTTCCCTTAGATGGTAGATTGTGTAAGTATTATAAAACCTTGAAACGTCCGGTTAGACACGCCTGCTATGGGTATTGAAGTCGTAAAGTTGATATGAAAGACAATAACTGACCAGTTTGTTTTCCTCTTCAGTAGTAATAAACAGTACCGAACCATTTCAGATCTTCGTATTTGGTCAAATGATAACCAGGAGGACCCCCCCCCCTGTTATTAAGACACTCCTTCGTGAGATTACGAGTGCCGAAAGGATTGCTGTTCTGTTAGATTTCAACCTAGGGGAGATTAAGTTCAAACCCTTCCATAATTTGTTTAAGAATCCTTCTCTTCAAGAGGAAGATAAATGAGGAGATCCACTCCTCCGCTCTAGTTAATTGTTGAAATGGCAACTGAATCAGGTATTTTGAGCCATGTATGAAAGAGAAATGAGTTTAAGATTTGGCTGAAGAGGACATAGTCCTATAACAGCCGCAGTGGGCCTTCAGCCCTGAGCCCACTGAAACCTCACATTCGATCCGATCCGAGTTTAAGATGCAGCGTGCTCTTGTTGTCTTGTTTCTAACTAAAAATGACATGTTTCTGAAACAGAACTGTTAATTAATAGCCCTACAGTCGATGACATGTCTAAGAGATCTACAGTTTAACGTGGAGACCGACAGGGAACCTCTATAAGACTGGGACTTCAAGACTGGGTCTCTAAGATACGATGTTTCTGTCTCAGTCGGAACTCCATCCCCAAAGAGAGCTGATATCAAACCGTAAAGGAAGCTAGCTGTCTGCAATGTTTATTCAGACGATCTGGAGTCTGCAGTGACTGAGCCTTGACTTATTTTCTATAAGATGTAAAATTCAAGAAATAGTTTTGAAAGGAAATTGTAAGGGTTAGTGTTAAATTGGATTTCAGAGTATTAATCATCAACTATTGCAAAATATTATTGACACGTTCTAAAGGGTTATTGACATTTTAAATCACAAATATCGCTGATAAATATGTTTCTGATTATCATAATATGCTAATTTTAAAATTCATATTTGAAGAATGGTTAGTTTCAGAGTTTGTATTATTGCTCTTATGGGTTACAAAGAAAATAGAATCAGTGAGGAATACCTACATGTCCAGTCCTAAATCCTAAATCCTAAGTCGACGAATTTCACCATCTGGTCCGGTTAGACATCGCTTGCACCACTTGATCAGTAATCAGTTGAACGTAGGTTTTTATTTCAATCACCCCGACATATTTAGTAACATGCTGTGACGGCGATATTGGTACTTGTGCATCTTATCAAAACTAGAGAGTCGTGACGTATTACAGACGTTGCACAACATTTTCGTCTTCGGTCTAGCCTTGGTGAAAGTGGTCATTCGATGACGTCAGGCCTTGCTGTGACTCATACGTAGATTTGTAGGTTAAAACTGTGCCAAAGTATTCATGGCTAATATCATATGTTTCGGTTGATACAATTCGTCCCTAACGTATACTTCAGAAGTTTTAATGTAGTTATCACAAACTTGGAGGAAGTGGAGAAGTAAGAAGTTCTTGTCGAAATGGGCAAAGTTTTCTTTAGAGTCTATCGTGATTCTAGACGATAAAGTTGTGTCGGCAAGCTAAGCAGACGTCTTTGAGAGATTGTAGAGCTCTATATTGAGACTAAGAATTAAAAACATAGTTCCATACATAGTTCTGATAGTTCCAACTTGAACGTGAAGTTCAAAGTGCATTATATAGTTTTATAATGAATTATTTGAAGGAAGATTTCACTACATATTAAGTTAAAAAGCAGTTGTCTTTGAGTCTCTGTGACGAGTGGGCGTGTTTGGTTTCTTTTGTGTAAATTTTTAATGAATGGTTTGTTTGTAAGTTTTTTGACTGCTTTAAACTTTAGTTTTCAGCTTTATACCGGTTTGGTACGGATTATGTATTAATTGTGTTATGTTTTAGATATTTGTTCACCTGAGGACGGGATCAGATTCCAGATCCCGAAACGTCGTAAAACTTAGTTTTACATAAAATCTTGATGGAAAATGTCCGCAATAAAATCTAAATAACATAAATCCACCATCACCAATATGAATTTCAAACAAAGGACTAAGTTAAAGTTCATACATCTATAGAACACTACAAGAACTAGTAGAACATTTATGAATGACATACCCTACCCTACTTTCTCCCTACATGACGAGAGATCTCCGTTGCGGAGTTACGTGTGACGAGGTGTAGCAACGTAAAAGTATACATCTACTGACACGTTTCTTTACCGCGGTTGTTGCAGTTATGACGAAATGTCGCAACATCCAAGGTCGTCTATAAATACCCGTTCGTCACCGGAGTGGCCTTGACGGTCGTTATCCGGCGATACTCGGTGCGCCAATAAGCCGGACAGTGGCCCACATGCGAGCGCCGGACGTCGCTGTTGCACAACTCGCATTCCGTTCACTCCTCCGTCACAATCGCGATACATTCTGACACTGAGGGAATGTATTGACGCGCATGGGTTTGTGCAAGTGTCAAGAAAACCTTCATAACCAGGAAAAGTCATGACGTTTTGCTGACATGAGGTTTTGAGAGAAATTTTTCAGCTGGCAGGTTTAACTGCGTGCCCGCAAGGTATATATTAAACCGGAATAAATCAAGTTAATAGAAATACATTGTTGACATGACGAAAAACACAACAAGAAAACTTGGTAGAAAACTTGTTATTGATTTATCGACGTGTTATTGGTTTATTCGCACGTCAACACGTAGATATAGACTGATACTTAGGTTAGGTTTTTTTATTCTGTTTTGCCAATGGCAGGCTCAGCTTAAGCTTAAAGCCTCGAAGTACACTATATTTCATGGAATATAAATTGTTGGCCATCCCGGGGATCGAACCCGTAAACTCTTGCACCGAAGTCCAAGACGCTAACCTTTAGACCAGCAGATGCCCTAGGTTAGGTTATTTGTATAATTATGGTAGAATGAACCTCAAGTGTCACTGGATACTAGTTTATCTAAGAAAAATCTCCTTTTTCTTAGAAATAAAAGTCATGTGGAGCGGACGTGTGCAGTAACGGCGCACGTCTGACGTGCGAATAGCGTCTGTCATGGGTTATTTATCATACGTTTGAAGGGAACTGTATGGAAGCGCTATCCGTGGTGAAACCCCCTACGGGTCCGTGATTGTTCAGAATATTACGTAAGCGTCGATATCATTACATACGATAAGTGCAGAGAGCCGGAGACGTGCGGCCTTGGACGGGTTACGCCAACACGATAACGCCACAATAGGCGATAACAGCTCGTGACGTCATCGCGGGGCTGCAGCGTGCACTTCGGACGGTTCATAGAGGGCTTGTAAGATGTCTAAGCTCTGGTGGGTGTTGGCAGACTCGTGTAACGCAGAAGGTGCAGTGGAAGTGGTAGATCCCGTTTCCATAGAAACTATCACAACTATTGTATTGAATTTTTGGTTACAAGAACAGCTGTTTAGTTGAACTGAAAACATTCCCTTCAGACATATCCATGATTATTAAATTAACAATTAGTTGGACTTTTCCAACGCCTCTTGTGTTTAAAATCTACACAACGTTTCGAGAGTTGGTTAAACTACTCCGTTTTCAAGTGCCTAACGAAATTTACATTTATACAAACAAAGGGTTATTTCTATATAGAAAAGAAACCGGTAAAAAACACAACAAAAAATATGACTATAGAATTAAATAGTAAACAAAACACTCTACTTAGCCTATTTTGTACATTCGGAAAATTGCAATCCAATATAATTCTATAGTTATATTTTTTGTTGTGTTTTTTGACAGGTCTCTTTTCTATATAGAAATAACTTTGTTTTTACAAATGTAAATATCGTTTGGCCTTTAAAAACTGGAGTAGTTTAACCAACTCTCGAAACGTTGTGTAGATTTAAACACAAGACGCATTGGAAAAGTCCAACTAATTGTTAATATAATAATTAATAACCAACGCTATCATGAATTTTCAAATCTCTATATCCATGATCTAACATATTTCCTAAAGGGAAGTAAATCATTTTTTTTAGAATTATGAGATTTTAATTAGCTTTTACTGACGTTTAGGTTTTTATTGTCCGGCTTTGAATTAATATTCATGTCCTTATACTTAATCTGGTTACGCATATTTTTTTACACGACATAAACTTGATAAATTGTTTGAATTTGTAATCATTTTTTCATTGTCTTATGTTATTTATAAACCTTAACATTCGAGGAAATTCTCCGGCCCAATCAGTTTATCACAGATTTTAGTTAAGGTCAAACTAGCTAGTTTCAACCGTTAATAAATGAATTAATGAAAGTAGATTTTCTAGCCTGTTAATCAACTTAGAAGTATCAAAACATTTTATAAGCCTCATTATCTGCGTTAATGTTCCCATATTTTTTGGTGTTTTTTCATCCGTTCGGTATTTTTTTTTATTACAAGCCCTGTGATAGCGAAACAGTAATTTTAAACAAGACGGATATACATCCAGATAGTATTGAGCGAGTTGATGTAACCAATTGTTGCCACCAATTCGCATAGTGAGGTGTAGTAACGACCGGGCGGTTAGGTCGGACCGGACATCAAAGGGTTATGGCCAGTAAAGAGCTCACGCGAGCTGGGCGTCCGCACGCCACCGCAGCTACAGCTCAGCGGACGCTGTTGTAGCTGTTGGTAGTGTTGCAGCAGGGGCACGTGGGCCCGCCACGCATCTGCCCCCGGGCCCGGCGGCTAAGTGGCCAATCTACCGCCAAATATAATAACGGACCGCCGCCGCGGGAACATAACGTAAACACAATACACACTGTCTGGTCGGATAATACACAGACAGGTCTACCGGTAATACGGATTGGGTGGAAAATTGGCAACAGGAGGACAACTGGAACTGTAAGAGTAAACCTATGGTTTATGGTGTGGGTCTTATTATATTACTTTTCTGAAAAGGCGTCCGCACTCTTGAATACGACGTTTACTCGCAAAAACCATCCTCATAATTATATCTGTTCGTAATCCAGAGGTGAAATTGTTGTTCGGAACCCTAGATTTCAATGGTTGTTGGACTATTATACTGTTGATTGAACCCAGGTAGGTAAGCCTGTCTACCTTAGTAGTTACTTTAAGCCAGGTATGAATGAGAAATGAGTGTAAGATGACATGATCCTTAGACGCCACAATTTTCCCTCTTAATTACGAACTGGTCTAATTATGTGGACGGTATTTGCGAATGAACATAGTATTCAGTAATGCGGACGTTAATCCACCCAAGAAAATTTATCATCCACCGACCATCGCTCATAACTTTACAATTTGTGACCTCCAAGTAGCTAGATTACAAGACACGCCACCGCCTCAACAATCTTTCTTTCTTTCTTCTGACAATTCCGTCAGATCATTAAGGTGTGACGATATTTTAGAATCCTAGTGCCTGTACACATGCGGGCGTTATACGCAGCGTCCAACGCGCGTTGTTAAATACTATGGAACAAATGGGACCGTTCACATGCAAACGCGCGTTTTGGACCAACGTCGACCAAAACGCGGCGTTGGAAGCGCAGTTCCAGTTACTAGACGGGCATTGCAGAGTACACTTGTGGTCAGTCGGAACACGCGTTTTTGCCTGGTTTTGACAAAGTATTTTGATTTGTTAAAACAACACTATGTGTTGCTCATGCGAAAGTACTTGAAAAACTTGTTGGTAGGTTCCCTTAATTTTTGGTATAGCGTCAAAAATGATCCCACTGTCAATCGGTCATCGATCTCAGGACACACCATATTCTCTGTTATCTTCGCCTTGCCGTGTATCTACGGTATTGCAACCATCAAAGACACGTTGACTTTTCAACTCCATCGACCTGCACTGAATGAGTGAGAAGGCCTACACTACTGGTATAACAGAACTTGTGTACAGGCCCTTTTACCTCACGAACAACTTGTTCAGACAATGGATATAAGTAATCAGTGTCCAGAATAGACTCATACTCGGTTAGGCGACGAGAATCTGAGATTGTAATCCCCAAATCGATAGGGAAGCTTGTCGTTGAACGGCAGGGCTCAGATTGACAGTCCGTGGTGGGGGGGAGGGGAGGGGGCCGATAACCGATCACCCCCGATAATGAAGTTATACAGCAGCGAGAGGCAATTAATCCAGCACAGGTAATTGGCGTCCCAATTAATGAATAGTGGAGCATTAGACTTAATTAGTGCCGGTTCGGCGACCGGGGTTTTATTGTGCGATACAAATGGGGAAAGCTCGGAGCTGGAGCGCCTTCCGCGGTAGACGTGTCAATCCGGCCCGGCCGATGTCAACAGTCAACTGAAACCATCTGTGTGGTTGTGGCGTGAGTGTTTCGGCGACTTGTGGAGACATCAGTGGGCCGGACACGTCCACGGAGGAATGTCGTGCCGCCTGTCCAGACCACCGTACACTGTACTGCCACGGAATATGAAAATGGTCTTTAAAAGTTTTTGACTAAATGAAAGTCCTTAGTTTTCTTAAGGGGCAAAGCTCGGGGTTCCAGTCAAAAAATCCTCATATTTTCCTAATTCTGGAAATATACTTAATATATTTACAAATAGAAAACGATAATAGAAAATAATGCAAAACCCCCTTTCGCCCTTTTTGAGTCACAATGATTTGAGTTAGCTCTGTTAACTAACAAACATTATTACATAAACCGATTGAATTTATGTTAGAAGTTTATTTTGTTGAGTGGTAAAGCTTACACGATTTACATGAAATGTACATTGTGTGAACGAAAACTGATCGAAAAACAGTCTACGGCTATATCCATTTTACAGGTGAATTGAGATGGTATTTAGACATGAATATGTCTAAACTTTGAGGGAGAGTGTTAACAATCCGCGTCATGCGAAATTTGTAACGGAAGTTACGTCATATGGTTATAAGAGCAGCTGTTTAGAGGAACCGAAAACTCTCTCTTTAGACATATCCACGACCTAAGAAGCTATTTTCCAATGGCAAGTAAAAACATTTTTTAGAGATTTATGATTTCTGTAACGAGGTTTATCAGCGTGGCTTGATTGTACGTGCCACAGCGGTGATTGTCGTGTCGAGTTGATGGGTATTTCCTGTGGTTACTTTCCCCGCCACACCTGCTGGCCCTCTGTGTCACATCGTCAGCATAGCTGCAGCATCTGATCCGGCGGTCAGCATACGTCACAGCCTGTCGCTCTTTCTAAGTTCACTTACTTTCATAACCATAATGTTATTCTTTCTCAGCTCGTTGAACGTTACTAACTATAAAGGTAAAATAGCTTAACATCCAATTATTTCTAAAATAACCTTAATGGTTTTCCCTTAAAGTTAATTTAACGAATAAGGCTTTCCAGTTTGTTCAGTATTGCGAAGTGTGTCTACTGTAGACATTATTATACAGTATTATAAATGTTAAAAGTAGTGTATACTAGTATCCCGTTGTGAGGGTAAGTAATGTTGTTGGGTTTTCGTTTGTCAGTCCAAGTAAAATCATAACAAAGTGATGTTCACGGGACGGAGGTGGCGAACTCTATTAGCAAGAAGTATCATTTCGCGTGTTCTGTGTGTCGTTCAGCGAACTTATCACATCGCGGCAAGCGAGCTCTTATCAGTGACGTCATATACCTCTCCCAGCTGATTACGTTTATCTCACGAGTTTCGCAGACGTCTGAGTTTATCTATTTTGTATAGTATTTGATATTTTTTTGTTAATGAACAAGTATTAACGTTGTAACGCCAGTCTCAATATCATGTCAGTGTATAGTACTCGCACCGAATGGGTTTCGTTAAATCTTACCTAGGATGGCCTGTGGTGGTGGGCCTGAATGAATCCCTTGATCTCACATAGTAGAGGTCAAGCGATAGTTCTAATTAATATTACTATTACCTTTCTGAAATTACAACCTTCCTTGGTAGGTATTTTAATCTAAGTATTAATGAAATGATATAAGAATGACTGTGATACGATATTGTAACTGACATGTTTCTTTGACATGATTAATAGTCCAACACGCGATGAGGGTTCTAAGGGACCTACAGTGTAACGTAGGATCCGAACCAGAATTCGTCTTCCGATAAGTCGTATAAGTCTTATTATACGGATTTTTCGTAGTACTGTCATTAAAATACCGACGATAATTCTCTAAGACATTAGATTACATCCTGAATCGCCGTCATTCCCGTTACACAACCTAGTATTAGATACTGAAACTTATCTTGTTTTCCGAACTGTCCCGCGTGGTAGCGCGTGTAGAGCGGGCCCTCGACGTTACGCCCATCATGTGTTGGGCGTCCTCAGGAGGTGACTACACGTCCTCGTACTCAGAGCTGCGGAAGCTGACGTGTTTATCTAATATTATTATAAGTGCATTTCACTCCATCTCTGTAGTATATTCACAGTAACTGTATTGTCTATCTGTGTCGCAGGTCGCAGACGCCTGGCTAGCGTGAGCCTGTGTGCGGGCAGGATGCCCTCACTGTTCCCTGCTACTCTACTAGTCCTGTCGTCTCTTCTAGCCGCCTCCGGTGAGTCACCTCTATACCTACACTTACACTTCAATATAGTCCGGTTACTAACAGTAGAATCCAACCATGGTAAAATACTATTATGTACCTTTAAACGCCTTTTCGGCCTTCGAAATATTAATACACAAGGTGTGAACTCCGTTCATCACACACATGTTCACATGTTGTATAAGAGGACAATATTTTTTTAATTTTAGCGGTGTTTTAAGAGTAAGGAGAGTTAATAATTGTTGGAATCTTCTATATGATTCTAATAAAATAAGTTTACATACCTTTCAGTCATAATTTCTCTCGGTGAATATTGCAAATATATATTTATTTGTTTTGGAGTTAATTACATGTACTTCACCATCAGGGAATAGAAATAAAAAAATGTCATTAGAAATCGATTTCACAACTATTTACATATAAAATTGTTTAACACACACACACACTCTATTATTTTGGAATTTGTATTCCCTGACAATGGAGTTAAAATTCCAAAATTTGGTGGATAGAAATTAATTTTGTATTAAATAACTGCAATTTCTAAGACCTGTTACTGACAAGTTTGTAACCTTATTTTGTTTTAGTAGCCCATAAAGATTGTGCCCATAAATTATATTTCTCTATTTGCCATAATAACGTTGGTGGGAATCATATCCACTGATCCATGCAGTGTTGAGTTTTTCTCCCGTTTAGATGTTGAAATTGATAACCTACATGCAACCTAGGCCGGAGTAAGTGGATTGAATTCTTTATCGTTTATACTTGCAGTTCATTAGTACACGCATTTGTGATTACTACACACTCATGTAGAAGAATGGGGAATGTGCTTCATACAACTGAAGATTAGCAACTTCAGCTTGAAATATCACGATGAAAAACAAAGCCATAAAGGGCTAGATTAAATGAAAGGTTTTGACCTTCTTACCCTGCAATTTAGTCGAATTCAATCAAGAATTAGTTGGGTGTAAACCTTTATATGTGTATGGATAAGAGTGTATATATTATGTCATATTTATATCAAATAGTATGGGATTTTGGTGGTGGTTACCTGTTGAGGTATACGAGTAAATAACCCTCTCTGAATTTGGTCCCGGTGTTTTGAATAACCTAAGGTGAATCTATACTTTGTACTTCCTTGCAAAAATACAGCTTACTTCAGTTTTTTGGTGAGAATGAGTTTTTGGACGAATATCCAATATTCAAATATATTGACTGGGACCGTGGCGTGTCCCATAATCTAGCTACTTGGAGGTCACGAATTGTGGACAGTTGTGAGTGATGGTCGGTGGATGTAGTGTTCTCTTGTGTGGATTAACGTCCGCACTATTGAATACTGCGTTAATCCGCAAAGACCATCCTCATATTTAGACCAGTTCGTAATTCAGAGGCAGTGGTTCGGATTCCACGTTAAACTGTAGGTCCCTTAGTAGACATCGGCTGTTGGGCCGACTAAGGAGTAACAGTCCTGTCTAAAGAACATGTCAGCCTTAGTCAGTAACAAAACTACAAGATCGCGCCACAATCATCCTACATTCATTTCTCATTCATACTTGGCCTAAAATACCTACCTGGGTAGGGCGCAATTTCAGATAAAAGTATCAAAGGTCCATCTCGTTTTCGTGACAAACATGCACCGATTTACAATATTGTGCAACCCTGGTACAAGTATGCGGTAGTGTTTAAAAATACCATCGACGGGTGGTGGTGCCGCGGTTGAGTCTCTGCCAGCCGTTGGCGGGTTGGCGCACTCTTTGTCCACGGTTATAGCTGGTTCAACGCCCAGGGCGCCACCCTGTACCCCGGCGCCCCGGGGCGACAACAAGTGTCAAGAAGCTAAGTATGAACGAGAAATAAGTGTGAGTGTGGTGCCACTAAGGCTGACATGTTCAAGGGGCCTACAGTTTAAACGTGGATTCCGAACCACTTCCTCTGAAATACGATCTGGAATAATTTTGAGGATGATCTTTACGGATTAACTTAGTTTTCCATAGTGCGGACGTTATCCATACAAGAGAACACTACACCCACCGACCATCCACAATTCATGACCTCCAAGTCACGTCACAGGATACGCCACCGTCCTAGTCGTATGTTACGCTGTGTCTGATTATCAACACACTACTTGGTAAAAAAACACGTGCCTTAGTGCAACAGGTGGATAGGTAGTAAAAGTTGTTTTTCACGCACAAAATAATTCGATGAAACTAGACAATTTTTATAATTACTAAAATTGATTAAAAAAAGGTCTAATATTGCTCAAAACTGGGATTTATGGGAACTTATCTTTTTATTTGTACTGTACTTAAGTCAGTTAAAAAACAAAAACCTTCTCAAAAAAGTTTAGAATAATGGAAATATCTTTCCACTTGTTTTTACGAAGAAGCTTTACAAAAAGACATTGTTTAGCGTTACATATACACAACTTCAGTGGAACAAAACGTAAAAATAACTGAAATTATCATAACTCCAAGCAATTGAAGTCACATTTAAAAGCCTTTCTCAGTATATTACATTTACATTTCATAAGTAGATGAGATATTACACACGTTTACTTTTTAGCCTCGGTGTATTTTAGTAAGTTTGTCATAGAGCTTGGCGTTAACTGTTCAGATTAATGCATATTTATGGTTTAATAAAATACTAATAATATACTATATTTCTGATACTAAATTGATACCTATAATATTAACGTTGTACGTGTGAAAGAGAAGTAAATAAGGAGATTACGTGAAGCAGGGGCAGGGGCAGGGACGGGCGAGGAGGGGAGGGGTTGTTATTGGGCAAGGGTAGTTGAATAAAAGATGCGCGTGCGAGGGAGTTCCGTAACAGATGAGTTCTAATCCGTATCTCTGCGGTTATCGATCAAACCTAACGGAGAGGTGAAGCCGGATAAATCTGACCGCAGACTATCCGTTACCGGAGGGTCCAGGCGTGCCGGCACTGGCACTGCCAATACCAATGTGAAACGAGACGGATAGTTATGAGCGATGGTCGGTGGATGTACAATTCTCTGGTTTTGGGGGGGTGGATGCCTAGTTTTGAGATTCAATGCATTTTACGTGTCAACATCTTGTTACTTCACAGCAAAGTACCTTTTAACAATAACTCGTTAAAGCTTTCGAATTTTACTGATCAATAGAAATATAATTTTTTTCTGACGATGTAACCTAGTATTTTTTTCCTCTTTTTGCCATTGGCAGGCTCAGCGTCAGCTATGCAGCCTCGAAGTTCACTAGTTTTTCATATGGAATTCCCATCTAAATTTTGTGGCCATCCCGGGATGTAACCTAGTAACTAGAGTAACAGTGTTACCAATAATTAGGGTGAGTAGTAGGTGACTGTATTAAAAATACAAAAATAATTATGCTTCAGAATTGATTCTATTTCCTCTATGTAATCAATCTATAAATACTCAATCAGATGGTGTTAAATGTTTTTCCACGATGAAGTCATTGAAAGTTGAATTACGTTATGAAAATAAAAACAACAGTGGTATGTCTGTTATTTTTTTGCAAAACATGAGGCATCGAAATTTTAAAAATCTCAAAAATTCCCTTTTGCACTAGGTGAAATGTCCGAATCTCCACCCCCGGGCATGCGAAATCTAGTGGTGGCGAGCGACAAATAGTCGAAGGCCGAGGCATTTCCTGCGCCGTCTCATGAATAATTTCTGTCAATGAGTGGTCGGGTATAATTGCACATAGCACATGGCTTGGCAAGGTCACCACAAGGTCGACCCACATGTCAACGGCCTGCGTCCCCCTCTCACTCAGCTAGGTAGCCTACGAGCCTGCGGGCATTAGTTCATCTAGCCAATTGACCTTTCGGAGGCCGTAAGCCTACTACTGTGTTGTATGTCTATGGTTACTCTTGAACATGGATGGATGAAGGTAACGAGGAAACTTTACATACAACTTAAAACCTCTCTATTGCAATTTATGGAAGCTTAATTTATTTTAAACTAGGTGGCCCGGCGAACTTCGTAACACCCTACAGTAAATATGTCATGTTCTGAAGTCGAATAGCATTACGGCTTCATTGTGAAAGGTTATATATTCTGGGTCGCGGCATAGTGAATAACACGAATAAAACGATAAGACATATTAATAACATTCCCATAAAACAAATAAATCTGAGTGGATTAATTCACAATTTTCAAATCCAAACCCAAACCAAACCTAACTGTAATACGGCTTTTAATGGGAAAGATATACAACAGCTGATTATTATAATAAACGTAATTTGTATAAACATTGTAACTATTTTTTATTTGGCCAACATATAAACACGTGACTTTTAATGAGACAGAAAATAAAAAATATAAATACATAATACCCAAAACCGTAAACTATTTACGTGGTGAATAAAGCTGTTCATTTTGTACAGCATATATTTACTTCATAGTTTTACATGAATGAATGATTCAGATGGCATTGGATAGTAAAGCATATTGCTAATGGAAAGTAAACCAAACAGCTGTTGCCTAAGAAATCAAATGTTTTGATTGTGGAGAATATGTAAACAAAGTTACTGCCCATAAGGTTAACATTAGACATGTAAAACACCATAAAATGGAAAAAATGTTTTCGCTTCCTAAAATTTTATGGCGATCGGATGAATAGTTTGGCAATGCATTAAGGACACATACATACACAGATTCATTTTTATATATAGAGATGGGGTACCATTCCCCATACTTCTTAATGTTCCAATTTAATTTTTCTCAGGAATCATACATGACAAAGCTTTGATGATTGTTTGAGAGATATGCTTTTAAAGCATACTTTAACTCAGGGACTTAGGAAAACCTATCTTTTATAGATAAGTGATACGTGCTTCACTTATCGTTTAACGCTCGGATATGGTAAACGCGAGTGTCCGACGCGACGCGGAGGTGTCGGGATGTGAGTCACCGCTTATTATTTGTGTCACCATTAATATTCCCAGAGCCCCGCGGCGGCGGTAGACTCCTCGCCATCCGGTGCCGGGCCTTGGAGGGATCCTGTCACCTTGTCGCTCCACTCCTGTAGAGACTGGGAGATGGGAAAGTAAATGAAATGAAATGAAAAATTCTTTATTTCTACAGGCAAAGTTAGGGCCACATGGCCCTTTATTACACGTAACCTGCATTAAAATACAAAAATATGAACATAAAAATTAACTTATCATAGATTAAAAACAAAATATACTTAATAAAATATAGAATATACAAAATAAAAAATAAACAGATTGTTTTTATTACAAAACTCGCACTCAAGCACATACCGCAATCAGCAACCGCCTCACCACATAAGCCCTTGGACACGCCCGCCAAAACCATCCTATAAAAAACAAAGTTTTCAGTGCCGCCACAAACTGTAAACGTTTTTCAAGGGATCTTATTTATAGGGGTAGGTTATTCCAAAAGCGACAGGCAGTGACAACAAAAGCCCTATCTCCCACAGCTCGAGAGCTGTGGTCACATGATGAAGTATTCGTAATGTGATTGATGAAGAACGTGAATTTCGCGAACTACCTTGAGATATGAATTTAAAGTCATCTCTAAAATAGTTTGGAACACCTGTTTTTAATATTGAAAAAAGTAATGACAGAATGTTGATTGCTCTTTGATCTTTCAATTTCAAAATGTTTGCTTCAAGATAGTACGGCGTGATATGCTCATCACGTCTAAGACAATAAACAATAATTATCAAGCAATTAATCAAGCAATAATTTTGAGAACTCTGGAGCGTACATGTTACAGTCATGTCATCGATCGAAGGTTGTGCTTATATCGACAACCAACTGGGGGAGGACCAACTGTACTTTTCTGAGGATACAGAACATGCTGGCGCCGACGAGTAGAAAACTCGTACATAGACCAGTAGTGTACGAGAAGTCCTACAGGTTTATCAATACAGTTAAATAATTAATTTTTATCTTCTTTTAAATCTTCGACTACAGTATTTACATTGTATGCTTATGTGGGAAAACCTAATAGATCCAAAACTATATACTGACGAGTGATTAGTTATGGAATTTTATTTTTATTGTGATCAAGTGGGTTCAACTTAATTCACATTTTCTACTTCATTTTCTCAGGATATTTTAGACTACAGACGTTATGATTTCAAAAATACTTATATGTGGAAGTTATAAAGCTTGGTTAATTAGTTTTGGTCACATTTTAAAGCAAGTCTAAAGCTGAGAAGTAAACACTCGACATATTTCATTCCAGTGTTATCCACTTTTGGGGATTGTTTGTTTGCGTGCCGTGATAAACGCCCCTTGTGGAACGCACCCTCTTACAATCAAGAATACAATCAACAATTGAATTCGTTCCTTTAAATTACGCAACCTGTACTTATTGAATAAAGACGGCCTCAAGAATTAAATTAGTCCGGTTTCATAAGCAATGGTATGTGATTTAATTTCCTGGGTCATAATTGGAATTTGTGTTACTGTACGGCGGATGACAAAAACTGTAAAATAACTCTACAGTATCAAACATCTGTTTGACGTTATACTCTTACTTCACACATTACTTATTACTTCATTGAAAGCCTTTTCGTTAAGATGATTATATTAATCATTTACCTTCTTTGTGATCTTTTTTGAAAACTAGGAACTACATGATGATAGTGTTGACTGATTTTTGTCGTCATCTAAGTCCGTTAATGATATGGATAAGTTCTATGATCGTTATTCCAAGCAAAAGTCCTGACAAACAAACTTCTTCAAATGCGGGTTCAATCCCCTAGCAAACGATTATGTAATGATCGTCTCGACTCCTTGTCCACACTCCACACAGGTGGCTTGTCTGGTGACCCAGATACACCAGTGTAGTTCATAACTCGGACACTCGGATCAGCTGACGACCTTGTCTGCCGTACAGGAATAGAACCCGGGACAGTCGCGCTGGCTCACAACGAGACGCCCGGCCGTTCATCTTGCGCTACTTTGTTGACAGATAATAGCTTAAATTTATGACAACCAGTTCAAACCTACTCTAATCTCTGTTTTTATTAGGACAGCCTCCACATTGTGTTTTTTGTAAAATTTTCCCTCATCAAGATCTTGTGGCCATGGGTTTTAGATCTTTTCAGAAGATATATTATGCCTTGCCTAAAGCTTAATCATTTTTGGTCTTGAAAGATTTTGATCAATAGTTTTGTGTTTCAACTTCCATGCTGTTGTAGAGCAGAATGCAGACTTTTTGGATACAAACTTAATCTAACTTCAACTAATTTGTTGACAGAAACAGCCTATGATAACCACTTCTATCCTACTCTAATCTGTACTTGATACTTAGTCTGCCACCACATTGTTTTCTTGTAAGGGGTTTCCTCTCAAATTGTTCGTCTACTCGTCTACCTTTATCCAGATTTGCCTACAAATCAATTTCTTCAAGATATTTTTTCCTTGGATATCATATTATTTGGACGTGCTTTTCACAATAAGTATTATTGCCTTGTCTTGAGGTTGATTATCTATTTAAATTTTGGAAATTCTGGAACAATGGTTTTTAGGGTATCAGCGCCTATTGCTTCGCTGTATTTCCGAATACAAAAAGTCTGGAGAAAACAACAAAAGAAGAGGTATCTGCTTCATAAATGAAATTTTGGTGAAGTTGAGGTGTGTCAAAGAGTATCTCATTGAGCAGAATACACGAAAACGACTGAACGCTATTTAGACCTTTCTTGTAAAGTGATTTATTTACTTGTGAATATAAACTAGTGTCCTGATGAAGAGAGCTGTCCGCGAGATGAGACAGCCGGAGCATGGCGGACGGAGGCGGCGGCGGTGGCTCGCTCTACTTGTGACCAACGGGATGCTCGGCCACCGACCACTCTTACTCTCACTCTTACACGAGGCAAACAACTCGAGTTACCGACGAATTGTGTACTCTCGCCTGTACAGCGGCTGGACTGAAAAGGTCGTGGATCTTACACTCAATCTTCTTGAGATTCTAGAACATTTCAACCAGAATGTAAGTGAAGGATGAGTAACTACATTATAACCTTGTACACGAGTGTCCAACTCGTGTTACAAGGTTACTCCTACACTGTTGGTGCAAACTTCACAACCTTCACTGTCATAGACTTCCTTTACGGCACCTCATTATGTCCTGAAGAAAGGTGCATATTCGATTTGTGAACCGTCCACGGAAAGTTCACGGAACCCTCTTGTTCTTGCTCACGTGATGTGACGTTGTAATTCAGTTTGTAATTTGAAATAGAAGGAAGAAACAGCCTCTCGAGGACCGTGGGCGGATGGATGGAAGCTCTCGGGAAAAGTTAATGAACTTGAAGAGTCTGTCCGGACCGTTTTCCCAAGTGGTCGGTTCCATTTGATACAGCACAATAAAAGTTTGATATTTATAGCCCGTAAACAACCTTGGTGGCAGTCGTTGGACCGTGGCTGTTGTGCCCCCCCTCCCCCCGTGACGTAACTGCTCTGCCAGCCTCCCACAAAGCCAACTGTACCATCAACAAACGTCTACAAAGGTCGGCTTGTGTTGAATGTTATGGTGTTGTTACCGAGATTTGTGTCTGAGATTCAATGGGGAAACTCCGAGGAACGATGTTGCACCAAATTAAATGGGTGAGATTTTGAAATTAACATGATCCTACTTCGACTGTTGAAGAAAATCGATCCCCAAGAAATTTCACTTGCATTGTTGCCCATTGATACTACAGTGCTGCTAGACCAGGATGTACTTACTCTGGAAAGTCAGGAATATGCCTGGAATGTCAGGGGAGAAATTCTGGTTGGGGAAAGTCAGAGAAATAGGAAAAGGCCCGGAAAGTCAATGAAATAAACCTCAATGATAGATTTGAGTGAGTTTTTCAATGCTGTCGTCGGCTGTAACCCCGACTATTGTAGCAAATGAAATGTATTGTACATTGTGTGCTATTGATTGCTGAATATTTTGCAATATTTATCAATCTGACGAAACATATTTCAGTATTTTCTGTGACATAGCTTATTTAGACATTAATTTTTTAATCTGTATGTTATATAATAATTTTCGAGTGAGGTTTGTGAGTCATGGAAATTAATGACAAATTTTCTTTGGACATTCTGTAGACGTTTTTAAGAGCTAGAAGAAAATATGCGACTCGCGAAAAAAAGTTTAAATCGTACCTGGAGGTTTTTATTGGTGTTAGTTTTAGAAATCACATGTTTTCAGTTTAATTGTATATTTCCAATGAACTTTCAGCTTTCATAAAATGAGGCGATTGCCGTTGTTATTGCCTCATTTTCACTGTCGTCAGACTGGGACGGTGGCGTGTCCTGTAATCTAGCTACTCGCAGGTCACGAATTGTGGATAGTTATGAGCGGTTGTCGGTGGACGTGATGCTCCTTGGAGTAGATTAACGTCCGCAATATTGAATATCAACTTCATAATTCGATTATTTCGTAATCCAGAGGTAGAATTGTGGTTCGGATCCCACATTTAACTGTAGGCCCGTTGGTGGTTGGCCTATTAATTAACAGTCTTGACCAAGGAACATGTCAGAATTGGTAAGTAATAAGATTACAAGATCGCGCTACAATTATCTTAAACACATTTCTGGCTTAAAATCACTACTTATATAGGTTGCCATTTCAACAAATAGTAGGAAACAAAGCAACTCTTTCTTCTTCTCTCTCTTTTTCTTTTGGGAATGTTGATAGGAACGTTAATTTGTGAAACCAACTGTTGGTTTGTTAATCGCTCAGTTCGCTTCTTGAGTCCAAGACGTGAATTCGGCTCTGCCATAGGGAAGGACCGTTTGGAGTTGATCCTCCCCGCTGTCGACGCGGATACGTCATCGATCACCCAGAACAACCAACATTTAAAATCTATTTCCGCCGTAAGACAAATAATGTCGCGGTCGATTTGTCGAGAAAGGAGATCCGGGAGCCTGTAAATAAGCTTTATGGGACATCACGTGCGAGAGGTCCTCATTTACGGATTCTTCAATCAGAGAGCGGGCAGTTAACGTGATGTATCCGCGCCGCGGCGCCACCGTCGCTATGTCGGCCGTGACTTCTCGTTTGGGGTGCAACGGGTCGTTTACTGGTTCCATTTAGTACATTTTTTTAAATTAAAGCTTTAAAATGTGAAAAGTTTTGACGTTGTTTTGGTAGAGATTTTTCCTGATTATGTCTTCGTTATACTCGCTCTAAACGAATTTTTGCGTTCTTTGCAAGTAACTAAAAAAATTTGCTCAGTAACACCTTCTGTATGATTTCACCATAATTTCCTACACACATGGATAAAACCCTCGTTTGTTTAGTTTTGATTGTTCTGTAGGCGTAAGTATCCCTATTGAGTATGATACAGACCTATTTTTAAAATTAAGAAAATCTTTATTGTTTCCAAAACACACGTGTGAAAAAAACATTAATGTTTTTACTGTGCGTAAATACAATAGAAATAATCTATAAACAATAGAAACCCTAGGACAAATGTAAATACAATAGAAATAATCTATAAACAATAGAAACCCTAGGATTTTACCTGTGGGATTTTATACAGTCTGTCAATTTTGATCGAAAAGGCGGAGGACCAGTATTTAATGGTCTTCTTTTTTGTTTTTATACGCTCAAAACAAAATTATCTCTTACACATAAATCTGAAGTTAAATATCAGAACATCTTACAACAGTTATTATAAAACGCTATAAAAAACAAATCCTCTTTACCAGTACAAGTTTTTAGATTATATGGAAGAAAATTACTGTATATGCGACATTTCTGGTGTTAGGTAGGTAGAACGTTTATGTGAGAGTAACTGACGTGTCGTGTTCTCTTGTGCTTGTAATTGTCACGTAAGTGGCCACTCGCTTGTGTTTCCTCACATTGTCCAGTGCGGTAGACAATACTGATTGTCCAGTCTCCATCTGTACGGTGTATGGTGTGGCCGCCGCGCCGCACGAAGCTGTGGGTCCATACAATGCCACGTGGGCTTGTGACTCAGACATTACAATACGCCCACGGCGCCCTGCCTCTGCCGTTGCCCGAAAATCCGACAACGCCGCTGGAAATTTATCACGCGGCTTTGATAAAGATGCCGTTTCCCAAGTGTCGATGTGTTCTGTTCCCAAAATATCTGACGCTGGGGGATTACCGACGTGGTTATTTCAATGACAATACAATTTTCTCGATATAAAAGCCTGTACAGTAAATCTAAAGAGCCGATCCGCTTTTTGTTGATTGCTTCTACAGTGGAGAATCTACGGAACCATAACGATAGGAGTTTCTCAAGTCTCAACACCAATTTCTATATTTGATTGTGTTGCTGTACACGTTACCTTCTCGTAACTAGTCTTTTTTACAAATCATCTGGAATATTACTACCTACTTGTATACCTTTCTGCAATGGTGACCAACCCAGGCAGGAATTTTGAAGAAGAAAAAAATGCCATTAGCACGTGGTGTTCCCAAAGAGGGTCACCCATCCAACTACTAACCCCGCCTGATGTTGCTTTGACTTCGGTGATCGGACGAGAACCGGTATATTCAAGTACGAATGAGAAATGAGTATAAGATTAGTGTGGCGAGGTCTTGTAGTCTTTTTACCGATTAAGGGTGACATGTTACTTAGACTAACTGTTAATTAACAACCCAAAAGCCAATAACATCTAAGTGACCTACAGTTTTAACGTGGGATCCGAACCACAGTTTTGCTTCTGAATGCCAAAAGAACTTCTGTATATAATGTAAAGTTTGTTTAAACTTCTATTAACCGAGATGTGCATTTTATCATTTTCATTTAGCCCAACACTCGGCGTTCACCTTATGAAGAAGGAGGGAAGCACAGTGAACGGTACGGATAGTCCAATATCGGCCGTCCAGGCAGCTGCCCTCGCGAGTGGTGCCTGGCGACTCGACGAACGCCCCTTGTAAAATCTTTTCACGTCGTCGATCATCGTTCTCCGTTAATCCGCGGTGTATAATTAGCAGGGCCCGAGTCTCGCGATTCCACCGGGGGCAGACCGGTTCTGTTTGTCGGGGAGAGGAAACGGGTGTACCTTGGGACATTATCTGTCGCGTCACGGGCCGGGACTTCCCTTTCCGGCCCAACAGCTGATCCGCGCGCACGCGCAGTCGCCGGCACTCGCGTCGACATGAATGGTGAGTCTGTGTCGCTATCACAGATTTACACGTCGGTGGCAGTAAACGCGGGTACACACAAACAGCGGACCGGAAGCGGAGGTACCTGCACCTGAGCAACACTTGTAGCGAGACGCAAACGTAGATTAGCAACAACTGAGAAACACGTGTTTCTCTAGGACTAGGCCTATTGGTCGTTATTGCGTTGTTTGCAGTAAGTGGTCGGGAGTTTTTCACAGTCATTCACTTCTTGCTTACAGTAATGCTTCTGCCTATTTAATTTATTGACACAGGGAAATTATTACAAACAATTTTTTCTAGTCTCCGAATAAGTGTCATCAGCTCATTTATAGCCTGTATATTACCTATTATATTTCTGAAATGTTGATCTATCCAAGTAGGTACGCAAAGTACAAAAATATGAATGAGAAATAAGATGAGAGTTTAGGTTGATTGTGGCGCGATCTTGTAGCATTGTTAATTAATAGGCCAAGAACCAATGGCTTCTAAGGGACCAACAGTTTAAAGTGGAATCCGTACCACCTTTTTACCTAAATAACTAACTAGTTAGTAATTACTAGTTATGAGGAAGGTGAACGTAGTATTCAATAGTGCAGACGCCATTCAACACTAGACACAATTCCACATTTCACATCCACCGACCATCGATCATATTTATCTACAACTCGTGACATCCAAGAAGCTAGATTATACGACACGCCAACGTCCAAGTCACCTCATAATCCAATTGATCTTTTGGAAATGTATGCTAGATATTTTGTTGTTTTTGACTGTTAATTAATAGCCCAACAGTCAATTGCATCTAAGGGACGCCTGCAATTTAACGTGGGATCCGAACCACTTTTGCCTCTGAATTACGACCTAGTCTATGAGGACGTTTATCCACACAAGAGAATACCACATCTAAGTAGCTGGTTTACAGAACACACCACCGTCCCATTCGAACGAGTTAAGTTCTCAGAAAGTTTTGCACTTAAAGTCATTAAACAATATGTATGACCATGACTACTGATCTGACCTTTTCGCGAGTTTTCCCATCGTCGCACTCGGCAAGGCTGCCAGTGTTCAAGGCGGCTCGGGGAGTTGGCACGCCTCCGTTGTCTGCGTTACGCGACCACCAGACTGAGTATTTATAGTGAGACAATCCTTGTATGTCTGTACTCCCTATACCTACAGATCGATATATATTTCCCATGTCCTAAATTATTTCTACTTTCATTAGGTTTTCGTTGTATCCACTGGTGTTGATTTATAAGGGGAAAAATTTCTGTGGAAGATAAATTGAATTGTTTCATGAGGTTTTAATTTTAACAATATGTAATTTACTCTAGTAAAGTACGATCGTACTTAAATTCTTTTATGACACGTTTTAAAACTTATATGACCGTAAGATAATGGTCATGTTGGTTAAAATGAATGTGTAACCATGTAATAAATAGTGTTTGTACGCAGCTACACGCACACGCCCAAGCAAGTACAACAGTACTACTGTAGTAACGATGGTAATGGGCAGAGGCGTGTGGCGAGTGGCGAGTGGACGGTAGAGAGTTGAATGTGTGAGTGAGAGTGGAACGTGTGGATGTCGGGATGTCGGCCTTGGTTCATTCACGGACCCAGCGACCCAGCTGCTGCCGACACGTCTGGGCTTGCCACCCCGACCACCTGCCCTGGATCTCGCTCTAGTAGAAACTGACTGTCTATATCTTTAGCGAGAAAGATTTGACACCTGGAAAACCTCATTATAATTCTCATCCTTACCTGTGTGTGTATCCTGTAAACGAGCTACTTGGAGGTAACGAATTGTGGATAGCTGTGAGCGATGGTCGGTTGGTGTAGTGTTCTCTTGTATGAATTAATGTCCGCACTATTGAATACTACGGCAGTCCGCTAAGATTATCTTCATAATTAGACCATTTCCTAGTTCAGAGGCAGTGGTTCGGACGCTTGGTTAAACTCTAGGTACCTTAGATTTGCCATTGACTGTTGAGCTATTAATTAACAGTTCTGGCTAAGGAACATGTCAGCCTTAGTCAGTAACAAGACTATAAGATCGCGTCACAATCATCTTACACTCAATTCTCATTTATGCTTTGCTTAAAATAACTACTTTTCAGTAACTAACTAACCAACTTGAAATACCGACGTTGGTATATGAGTGGAAGGTGAGTGAATTTAATGGGGTTTGTCTAAAATGAGTTGATTCATTTACCAATGAATAGCTATGAATGAATAGCTCAAGGAGCAAAGGCAACTGGTCCAGTTAAACCATAAGTAAGTCGTGTCAAGCCTTTGCTCAGAATCGAACCGTGACTTTCAGGTTATGAAACGGGTGCTACCACTGAACTATCCAACCAGTTGCAGAAGGTCTTAAGATTCAAAGTTTTGATGATTGAAATGTTGCAGCACTCATTATAATCGGGAAATCATTCCCGAATGAAAACAGGGAACTTCCAAGGTTAATACTATTCGCACGTCAGACGTGTGCCATTACAGCACACTTTCGTTCCTTATGACGTCATTATTTCTTAGAAAAAACTCTTCTTTCTTAGAACACCTGGTATCCAGGAACTGTAGATGATCATCTTTTGCTAAAATCGTTTATGGTATCTTTCATAACTGGTGTATCAGTATGTACATGTTGACGTGCGAACAGACACATCGAAGTATGAAGGAAGCTGTGGAAGGTGTGACGTCACCCTGTGCTGGTGCCGCATTTCCTGGTTCACGGTACCACGGTGGCGGGATGATCGTCGCAGAACTAATTGGCGATCGCTCCGTCAGACAATTACCGTACCGACTGTTTGTGTGGCCTCGGCGCTCTGTCTCCTCGACCTACCCGCTAACATTCACAGCCAATTTAACCGCAATGAAATGGAATACGACGCGATCTCAGCCGTAGCCGTTTAAGAGAAGGACTCTCACCCAAGGAGCTTTCTGAAGCGAGCAATCTTAAGATATCTTATTCTAGCTTTTTAGTTTGAGTTCCCCATATTGACTAGACCTGTTGTTTCTAATTGGATATTGTATTCTAAATTATTTTTTCCAAAAATTACAACTGAAACTTTACTTGAATACAGATAAAAGGAAATTAGGGTCCGCATATGATGGTCCCAACCAAGTGCGTGGCACTGAGCTGTGAAAACATAACAAGCTGTGATTCTTAGTAAAGTATCTTTAGAAAAATAGATTAGAAATCTTTCTAATAAAAAAAAAACATTTTGACTGACTAATAAACAAACTAAACACTGTAACTGAGGAAACAGAGGAACTTTATATATTGAACGTCAATCGTATTTATATATAAATAGCTTAGAGAATTTAACTTATAATTTACCTACGTGAGAAATTAAAAAAAACAAGTTTTAGAGAATCACTAAAAGTATTGGATAAAAAACCGAATTAAATAAAAAGTAAAGAAACAAACAAAGGAATTACTAGATAGATTAGGAGGACAAGAGATAGTCTAGTTGGGGATGGGTTTAGAGATCGTCATTGTGGGGTGATCGTTCGTTAATAGTGAAAAAAACTATCAGTTTGGAAGAATTTGCAAAATTAAATGTAAATTACGCTGAACGTTTTGAAAACTTGTTTTACGGTTACACAAATGATCGTAGTAATATTCAGATCTTATGAACAAGGAATCCCTTGATACATGCGCACTGCGCAGGTCTCCTGCAGCCGCCCTGGCCCCGCCGGAAGACGTGTGAACGACACTTCTCTCCCCAACATCCGCCCGCCACCATCCCACAATGGTATGCGCCAATCGATTAGTTTTAATTATGCTATCCCAATTCCGTAAACTTAAACTGGTTTGATATTTGGCATACAATCCTCTTTAGTGATCTCGAAAGCGGTTCGTACAGTTTTATTTTAGTGGTTGGTCATTATTTTGGGATGAAGGGAAGGAATAATTTTTCATTTCGGGTAGTTAAACGTTTTACACGACGTCGTTTTATACTAATTAATAATAAGCTACATAAACGGCGCTATTATATCTGCTGACAGCAGTAACAGGAGAGTAATAAATTCCAGCCTTATTCAAATTTGTATTACTAAACACACATTTATTGTATGGTTAATGTTCTTATTATTAGTATCTTTCTTTAATGGCGAATACCCTGGAAGGTCTTCTAAGCAGATTATTAATGAGAAAAATTTATTTAACATGATTGTGGCGCGATCTTGTAGTCTTGGTACTGGTATATTCCATAAAAAGGACTAATAAATTAATAGCACGACAGTCAATGGCATATCTATGGAACATACCGTTTAACGTAGGGCTCGAAAAAGCCCTCAAAGCAACTTCTCTTTTGAGCCCAACAGAGAAGCTCAGTCTTCAAAGTAATTAAATTTCTTAAATCAACAAGATTTATATATTTTTCAAGACATAGAAATATAATATTTCTAATTTCCGAAGTTTCAACCTGGTCCATTAATGTAAATGTGTTTCGATGCATTGTTGGCTACCCCTCCCGTTCACCGCTTCCAACACTGGAACACCCCCCCTCCACATAGGCAGCCACAACACTCATATGCACCCGGAATACGTCGCCTCTTCACATTAGTTCCGCCCTATTTATATCACCATCATTCCTTTCGGTCTCGCCGCTTATTATTACGACATTCCAAATTATATTAATATTTGTTACCCTTGTACTATTAATATCGCTATTATTTTTAGCGGAGTCTACGTTATTTTTTATATTATTATATTTTTTTTATTGTTGACAGCGTGAAAATTTTTAAATCAGCTTAAAAAGAGATTCAAATTATGCGAGAAAAAATGTGTTAATACATAGTAATATATATTATTTTGTATAACTTCTGAGCATTGATTCAAAATGGATATGTAGCTACTGGGACCGTGGCGTTTCATGTAGTCCAGCTACTTAGGGTCACGAATTGTGGATAGTTAAGAGCGATGGTCAGTGGGTGTGACATTTCCAAGTGTGGATTAACGTCCGCACTATTGATTACTAAGTTCATCCGTAAATACCACCCTCATAACTAGACCAGTTCGTAATTCAGAGAAAAAAGTGGTTCGGATTCCACAGTAAACTGCAGTATGCTTTCGTTTTAGGTGCTATAGGCTGTTGGGATATTAATTAACAGCCATGTCTAAGGAACATGTCAGCCTTAGTCAGTAACAAGACTACAAGATCGTACCACATTCATCTTACACCCATATCTCATTCATACTTGGCTTAAAATGCTTACCTGGATAGGTCGCCACTTCATTGCTGTTTGTCTTCGGGGTGGTAAGCTGTACATGTTATACGTGTGGTATCCTAGGAACGACCGTAGCATCATCTCACACGACACAATACAGTCCACAATCACTCTGATAACATCCTTGTCAAACCTTTCACTCTCACTCCAGCATCTCTTAACTTGTATCGGCAAGAGATTGCCAGCGGTTGTGTTTTCTCTTTATGTAATGGAGGGTCTGGCATTCTTCGGCCCTCTTTCAGTAACGACGTTGACTGATGTTGATCCTTATTTCGCTGTGCACTCTTGATTCTTAAAATGTTATCCGTATATTACCGTGTTTTAATCGATGTTTATCGTGTAAAGTTATTTATTGACCCCCTTATGTCACATTGTAGTATTATGACTGAGTAGTGTGTCCAGTAATCCACCCACTTGGAGGTAGACAAAGGACATCCTTGAAAAGAGACAGTTCGTTTTAGAGACAAGAATTGTGATTCTTATTTGTACTGGAAGTCCCTTATATACCATTGACATATTTTCAGTCACAGTATTTAGTTTTTACTTGGTTTGATTTTATCCTTCATGTCTCAGAGCGTGAATCTCCATCGTTAGGGAAATACAAAAAAAATTCAATGAAAATTAACTCACTAATGAGGATTGGTTGTCTATCTTTAGCCATCACTGTATCTATGTAGTAAATGTGCTAAATATTTTTAAACCTATTCTAATATTTCTGTTAATAGTATTTCTTATTACAAAAATTGTACTGATGATGTAGCTATTCCAACACTATGAAACATGAAGGATATAATATATATTCAAATAAAAAAAATTACAACTGAAACTGAAGGTATGTAACCTGTTTTGTTTTTTAGTCAATAATGGTTTTGGAGGTACCATAATGAGTATATTAATTAACAGCCCTACTTAAGGAATATGTCAGCCATAGTAACAAGACGACAAGATCGCGCAACAATCATCTTACACTCATTCGTCATTCAGACTTGATCATTCCCTTTTATCGTATTACCTTTCTGCAACGGTGATCTACCCAGGTAGGTATATTAAGCCAAGTTGAATAAGAAATGAGTGTAAGAATATTGTAGCGTAATCTTGTTACTTACTAAATCTGACATGTTCCTTAGACATGACTGTTAATTAATAGCCCGACAGCCAATGCCATTTAAGGAACTTCTGGATCTTACTTATAGGTCTGGAAAATTATTTAACTTCTTTTTTCATGTCAACCTTAACATGTCAAATAGGAACATGCTAACTTTAGTATCGAAACTCAAGATTACGTCACAATCATTTTACACTCATTCCTCTTTCATGCGTGGGTTAAAATAAAATATATACTGTACTAAGAAAGTTCGCTATTTCAGTGTAAAGTGTGAAAAATATTGATTCGTTCGCAGTTACGATGTCCATACGGTAGTGTTTACGTAGTCACGTGACCTGAAGCCTGTAGCCTGTAGTGGTGTACAGTGTGTGCAGTGCGCAGCGGCCGGCTCAGACGCCTGTTATGGCCAGGTCGGTATGTAAATGCGGCTCGCCATGGGAAGGTAAGGTATCGGACCACGCCGCCAGCCGCCAGCCTCCATCCCGCATTCTTCCTATGTTAATTGTCCATCTGTGGGCGGCACATTCCCCACTTTCTAATTATTTGTACCATAACTCGCCGCCCTGCGCCAGTTACCAATAATGTCTGTGTTATTAGCCGGGGTAAAAAAGGTCGGCCGGGAACGAGGGTGTCCGGGCCACATTACCATGATTGTGGCTAGCGTTACGCACCTGTTTCGCTTCCAACTTTGCCCTCGTTTAATGTGATAACCCTCCTTCGGCCCTTGTCGTTTTTAATTATGAACACAGACTTTAATGTGATTTCTAATTCTCTTTTTTATTCTGTGTTTCATTTTTTTCAATGTAGCAAGTGCGCGGCGGGCGATTCCGGTAGTATCCAGCGTTGAAGTCTCCACCATAGGTAAACTATCCGTCTCATATCAGAATGTCTCAGTGGAAAAGGCGATTGCGCAGTGAGCGACTCCGGTGGTGTCCAGCGTTGAAGTCTCCACCATAGGTAAACTATCCGTCTCATATCAGAATGTCTCAGTGGAAAAGGCGAGTACGCAGCGAGCGACTCGGGTGGTGTCCAGCGTTGAAGTCTCCCGCACAGGTCAATTAGCTGCGACACCGGTTTCACCCCCAATATATAACAAGATAACATCGTTCCGGCACCTCGCAGCATTCCAACCCCGTCTGATGACTTCGCACTTTACATCGCTTCGATAATCATCGCCCTCGGATAACCATCTCCCCAAACTCGCCGGCGTTCACTCGCTTCGACTCCTAGTGACACTATTGGACAATGTTCGTATTTTGGAGGCGCTCATGTTTACCTCGTAATTATGCCGAAAAATTATTATGGTTTAAATTTAGCTAACCTTTATTATTGGATTTCTGTTTTGGTTCCTGATGAGTGAATGTGAACGCGCATAACGCGTTGTTGGACCGCAGACATGCAAGAGGTCTTGAAGGATGTGTAGTGTATGTTCGAACCAATGTCAGTTGCAATTATAAAACCTCATCATTCGCTAACGCCGTCAGGTTAGTTCCGGAGATTTTAAATCTTTTTTACTTCGTGCATTGTGTTGGTTGATCTAAATTAAGTTTCCAAGTGATAAAAGAAACGTGATTATTTTATATAAATTACCTTTATGAAATGGCGACCTATCCAGGTATTTCAAGTGAAGCTATGAATGAAAGATTTATTTAAAATAAAATGTCTACAATTTTACCTCTAAATTACGAATGGGATCCGTTAAATCACGCGTCACTAAAATCGTGCGACAGCATTTTTCTCGTTATTCTTCCATGTTTTCTTTCTGGAAATACATTGTCGCTCACCTATAGTAGTCAAGAAGGCGGAGAAAATAAATAAAATACCTGTATATTTAGGATTATTTTTATTGTCGGCTAAAATATGGAGAAATGATTAGAGAAATGCGGTCGCACGATTTTTATGTCGCGTACATGAAGTCGTCCCATTACGAATTGCAAAGAAATCCCTCTAAATTACAGATGGTTAACTAAACGAAGTGACTATTCGCACGTCAAAATGTATATACTGATACTTTCGTTATGTTGTTTTAGGTTAATGTCATCAACCATTTCGGCAAACTATGAATGTCTACTGTTCCTTGATACTAGTTTTTCTAAGAAAAAACTGGAACGTTATTTGACGTCGTGTGGCACGGACGTTTGCGGTGATGGCGCACGTCTGACGTGCGAATAGCCTCTGGCTTAATTACATCCAGGAGTGTTGTGAGCCAAACATATAATAAAACAGCATCATTATAAATATTATTGAATGTTTCAACTACAGAGTGTACAGAGTCTGGTGGTCGCAGGGTGCAGGTCGCGGCGCCCGCAGGCCCCAGCAGGCAGCGAGGTAATGGCTGTTGCGCTCGCTCGGTTAGATGCGCTAGCACGCGCCATCCTCCTTCTATTCTTCCCCTTAAACGGTTTTATTTCCTCCTGCTATTGTGACCTTCTCCGAACTACGCTTTAATTTCTGTATTCATTAATGTTTTACAATGTATTTTTCCGTTCGTCAAGCCATTTCGTTGGTGAAAATCTTTCCAGACGTTCTGGTCAGTTTTATGTCAACTTACAGAGGCTGCCTGCCAGTCGACATGTGCCGTTACCACACACGTCCGTTCCACATGACGTCAATATTCTTTAGTAAAAAGTTTTCCTTAGTCCGTCAATATTCCTTAGTATGCATGAAAACAGTAGAGATTCATCGTTTGTCGAATTGGTTTATGGTATCTTTTATAACTATATAAAACACCTAATCTAACCCGAGTATCACTATGTATACTTAGAATTGCGAATAGGCACTTGGTGCACTGTTCGCACATGGCACAGTAATTATAATGCATTACTCACTTTTGTTTTGTACTACTCACCCAACAGTCGCAGTAGGTTCCTAGAGCATATTCCTCAAATGATTAACGATTAGTGGAGCTAAGAGGTAAGGTAAACATAATTATACAAAATCCTGAGGGTTACCATGGCGATTCAGGGTTGTGACTTTTCGATATCAAAATCTTAAAAATGCTTTACATGCATTTTGAACCTATTAAGATGTATAAAATACACGAAACGACACAAATTAGTTTAATAACTCAAATTATATTATGTCAGCTATAAAATTAATAATCAACCATAATTAATGATTAATTACCCCGCAGTGAGTATAAAAACTCAATTGGTAACCGTCGGTTGTCGCAGCTCACCCGATGGAACTGGTTTTGGGGAATCCAAACTATGTCGGAAGTGTGGGCAGAATTAGGCTTATCGTGGCTCCAACACTTTGGGACTGACTGAACATTCTCACTTAGGATTCCTTAAACTGATGTGATTAATTCTCGTAGTTTTAAAACTGCAATATACAGTAAAAGTTTAAATATTTTTTTTCTTATCGGGCCGAGATAAAATGTAGCGGCTCAGGTGGAAGATTATAAAAAAGGTAATAAAATAAGGAATAATGTGAAAAAGTCTACATGTGATTTATGAATATTAAATAGTTTAGTTTAAGTGCAAGTCAAATTTTAAGGTATTGTGTATACGGTAGTACGTTATTATCGTGTTAAATTAAAAAAAAACTAAATGTAATGTTTATTTCGTATGAGTATTAAATCTTGTGCAACATTGTGTTGTAACATTGTGTAATTTTATTTCTTTAGTTGACTTAACAAACTATTTTTTATTGTATGAATTCTAATGTGGCTGACTTGCCAATTCCGCTGGCATAAACCATTTTAAGATTTCCCAATTTAGTATTCCTTCGTAACTATCCTTGAGTAAGTACTTGTACAATTAATTAATAAACCGCCGTTATAGCTCATTACAACAAACAAAAATAAAAAATAAATTTAAATGTCAAGACTTAAATTTTATAATTTTGATTTGGTTATGTGTTAGCTCTGGGGTTATTGGCAATCTGTCAGACCAAAATTTGAAACGGTGACCTCATATGATTAGTGACGTCACATAACGGATAGCTGTTTAGAGGAACTGAAAGCATTACATTTTAGTACAATTTTGAGCAGGTAAAAAATGTCCTTTAAAAATAATTCCACTTCAGTCAAAAAGTCTGTTTGTTCCAATATGTGTGTGTTCAACCTTTTCGGGTGTATATATATATATTTTATATTAGTTGGAAAGTGAAAACATTTGAATTTCACTGTTAGCTTTCTTACGCAGGTTAACTGGAAGAGAGGATGCTATTATTTTTTATTATTTAACACCCCTGCAGGTCCCGCAGTCTCGCCACCGGGGCCGGCTGCTCCGTCTAGGGGTGCTACGAGCCCGCTTGCTGCGACGGCTTTATTTCCTCCCTTCCGTAGACCTCTTTTATCCGCAGCCATCATTCAAGTGCTAAAGCCGCCGAAAGTGATCCAGATCTAATTGAAAAGGCGCTGGACATCAAACTACTTTCGGGCCGAGTCATCTTTCACCCTGATTTATTAGAGCGGCGCTCACGCTCACACACACGCGCACACACGTCACGGCTCTAGTGGGTGGTCACTGGCAAGCCTCTATGCCTACTACGAGTATAAGTCATAAGTCATCTTTATACGTTCAAGATACAAATAATATTTGAACACGCCATACAATAAATAATTCAATAATATATCAAACAAAATAAATACATATGATAAAATATTTTACATAAAATATGTGAGAGAGAGGTCACCCAACATCACTTATCAGATAGGGACAAAATTCCAGTAAGTGTTCTTTAACTTTTTTAAAAAATTTATTAACTTTGTTTATTTCTTTATTTGGAGGGGCAGTTTATTATATATTTTAAGACAAGTATAATATGGCCCCTTTCATACTTTGCTGTTAAGTGATTTCTTACTGACAGCATGCCCCTTGATCTTGTTGGGTACTGATGAAAGTGTCCGTTAGTCACAAAAAACGACCAGTTATGTTTAACAAAAACACAGACCTCGTATCTTAGGGCTCGTATTGGAACTTTGATGTGTCTTATTGTGTTCCAGTAAGTGTTCTTTAACTTTTTTAAAAAATTTATTAACTTTGTGTATTTCTTTATTTGGAGGGGCAGTTTATTATATATTTTAAGACACGTATAATATGGCCCCTTTCATACTTTGCTGTTAAGTGCTTTCTTACTGACAGCATGCCCCTTGATCTTGTTGGGTACTGATGAAAGTGTCCGTTAGTCACAAAAACCGACCAGTTATGTTTAACAAAAACACAGACCTCGTATCCAACAAGACCGGCGATAGTTAAAAGTATACACAGTGATAACTACACAGTTTTATCACGTGTGCCACGATGTTAAGGTGGTGCTGCGAACGAAAAAATCAACTATTTAAAAAAAACATAAATCTACTGTTTATTTATTGACTGTATCATAATATGCTTTATCATATTTTTTCAAGTTAATAGTGGAAACAGTTCCAGTGACAGGGTTAATTAATTTGGAAATTTGACGTTTTTCATACAAGGAGTGTGGGTGTCCTATTTATGCTTTTGAGCTGAAATTTCGGGAACGTGGATGAATAATAGTCCTTTTCTCATACATAACCTATGTGAAATTTTGAAATGAGAAAAGGTTTTCGTATACTACAGGATATTATTTCAACGCCACATATTTTATCTGATAATCTTATAAAATATTTTATTTTGGAGGTTAAAAATGATTATAAATCTACAAAAAAAGAATCGTTATCTTAAACTTGCATGAAACATGAATGATTGAATGTGTGAGTTTGTATGTGCGTGCTGGTGCATGCAGCTGTGCTATGCGCGCGCATTAAGATGTCATTGTGGATTTTTTTGTGTGTGCGTGTGCGTGCGTGAATGTGTGTGAGCTGGAAGTCAGGTCTCGGATGTTTTTTATATATTTTTTTTATGTTTTAATTTTTTTATATGATTTTTTCCCCTGTATCCGCTGGCATAACACTTCAGCATATTATATATTTTGTTTTATGTATGTTGTGTTAAGTTTATTTTCTTTATTTTAGTTTCTTTATTTCCTCCAGTGTACCACAAGTTTGTCTATAGACTGTTTGACTCTTTCCCCACACACAGGCGGTAGCCCATGTGGGGAAAATTTCAGTTTTTTACATATATATATTTTTTGAATATTGTGCTGTACATTTTTGAAATAAAGATGTTATTATTATTATTATTAACAATCATGAATAAGCGACACTAGCGCCGAACTAGCAAACTCCAGCTGTCCCTAATGCCGCTCGCACCGCATTAAAAGATGTCATTGGGAATTTCGGGATTTTTTATACTTCTGCAGATACTCGGAGAAAAAATTTCTCAAGGGAAATCTCAAGAGATTCGAATAGATGTGTTTGGTTAGCTCTGCAGAGATTTGAAGGGTAATTTTGGTAGATTAGATTAGATTATTTAAATGGCTACCCTACCACAACATATGTATTTTAAGTCAATTATGAATGAGAAATGAGTGTAGGATGATTGTGGCGCGGTCTTGTAGTCTTGTTACTGACTAAGGCTGACATGCTCCTTAGACAGGAATTAATAATTAATTAATTAATTAATTAATAGCCCATCAGCCAATGGCAACTAAGGGACCTACAGTTTAACGTGGAATACGAACCACTGTCTCTGAATTACGAAATAGTCTATTTGAGGATGGTCTTCGCGGATTAACGTAGAATTCAATAGTGCCGACGTTAATCCACACAAGAGAACACTACGCCCACCGACCATCGCTCATAACTATCCACAATTCGTGACCTCCAAGTAGCTGGATTACAGGATGACGAAACCATCCCAGTGTCCGAGCCACTGCCTCTGAATTACAAAATGGTCTATTTGAGGATGGTCTTTGCGGATTAATGTAGAATTCAATAGTGCGGACGTTTATCCACACAATAGAACACTACACCTACCGACCATCGCTCATAACTATCCACAATTCGTGACCTCCAAGTAGCTGGATTACAGGATGACGCCACCATGCCAGTGTCCGAGCCACTGCCTCTGAATTACTAAATGGTCTATTTGAGGATAATCTTTGCGGATTAACGTAGAATTCAGTAGTGCGCGATCGACACAAGAGAATACTACACCCACCGATCATCGCTTACAACTATCTACAATTCGTGCCAAATCCTCCGATTCGAAAGACGATGTTAAAATGCTGGGTGCTTGAATAGCAGCATAAATGTGTAGGGTGCACGGTAGCCAGTAGTGTAGCAGCAACAGCAGCTTGTTTGCGCCCAGACCAGTGTTTGGCCACCGCGCCGCGCCGCGCCGGCTGAGCCCTGCCGCTACCGATTATCGGATAACCCTTTGTGCGCCGCGCAGATGCCGGGCTCCAGTCAGGTAACGCACACATGTCACCTCAACAATTACGGCCCTTCCCCAAACCGAAATCCAAATTGTTAGCTTAGTCCTGAATGAGGTTCTGTAACTAAGGTACCGTACATATTAATGTGATAAGTGATTGGTGATCATTCGTATCCGACTTATTTAAAACATTGTGGATACATATTGTAGACAATTTGATTTATTCTGTGTTTAATCTTTTACTTTCCGAGTAGGGTATTGTTGAATTCCTCACTTTAACAATAACGATTACTCCACACTATTCCTGCACTGCTAAAAAAGCTTAAATTTTTCCCACAGAGAACTAACCAATAACTGTTTTAGCTAGAGAGATGATGGCGTTCACTTTTGTGTAGTTCCATATCTTTTTAGAGTATAAAAAATTAAAAATTGAAATTAGTATTTAAATAATTTGAGTGTAATTCCCCTTCAACCGTAGACTTCACTTTTAGAGGAGGCTATTAATGTTTGTGGCCACTTAAAGGAGCTCGGTTTGACAGAAAAGCTAGCTTTACCGTTGTCAATTGTCAATATTGACTGGGACGGTGGCGACGACCTGTAATTCAGCTACTTGGAGATCACGAATTGTGGATAGTTGTGAGCGATGGTCGGTGGGTATAGTGTTCTCTTACGTGAATTAAAGTCCGCACTATTGAATACTGCGTTAATCCGCAAAGACTATCCACATAATTAGACCAATTCGTAATTTAGAGGCCGTGGTTCGGATTCCACGTTAAACTGTAGGTCCCATGGTTGCCATCAGGTGTTGGGCTATTATTTAACAGTCCTGTCTAAGGAACATGTCAGCCTTAGTCAGTAACAAGACTACAAGATCGCGTAGAGATCGCTTACACTCAATTCTCATTCATACTTGGCTTAAAATACCTACCTTGTAGTATGGTCGCCATTTCAATAATCTAATCTAATCTATTGAGACTACATAGAGAACTAAACTGTTTATTGGGGCACTTTTATTTTATAAGAGGATTGGACGAGCCCTCTGGCTGTGTATGAGGAGATAATTTGCTGAAAGCAGCCACGACCAGGACATCTGTCAGGATTTGCAGGTCCATTTGCCGCGTGTGCGGTCTCCGTTCGTCCACAAAGCGACGAGCTTCTGTCACCGCGACCCTCCTCACAAAGCCCTTTGGAAAACATGTCTTCATAATATTCCTGCCTATTTACCCCGTTCTTCGTGTTAAATCCTCTTGGGTGCACAGCTTGGGTTTGGGTTGCAAAGGACGAGACCTTTTCGTGAAAAAAACCTTTCGTCTTTTAAATACATTAGCCGCTTTTTCGTCATTGTAAATACTTGCAAGTCGATGTACTATTACTGACATTGTGGGCAATGGTCGGTGGGTGTAGTGGTCTCTTGTCCGCACTATTGAATACTAAGTTAATCCGCAAAGACCATCCTCATAATCAGATCATTCTGTAATTCAGAGACAGTGGTTCGGACTCCACGTTAAACTGTAGGTCCCTTAGGTATATGTCATTACCTGTTAAGCAATTAATTAACAGATTTGTCTAAGGAACATGTCAGTCTTAGTCAGTAACAAAATCACTTTACAATAATTTTGCACTCATTTCCCACTCATACTTGGCTTAAAATACCTACCTTGGTAAGTCGCCATTTCAAATATTAATAAAATATGAACAACATAATGGTTCGTATTTAGACCTCAAGTAATGAGACTCACGCATACGTGATTTTTTCCACTACTAGGAAAAAATTCAGGTCTGAAAGGAATACCGGAAGGTATCCAAGGGCTTTCGGTGTGACTCCTCCATCGACTCACGTAGAGGAAGGACCCCCAAGTGATTGCTGTTGACCTATGTCGTTCCTCGAACGCGCCGCCAGGAGGTGACTGTTGTCCTGAGGTCCTGAGCTGTAGCTGGAGCGATCACTGCCTTGTTTGTACAGCGCCACCGCCGCCGCCGGTAATTGAGGGACCACCGCCGCGCAGCGATGGAATCTCTTTTACCGACCGGTCGATATTTCACCAGTTTCTTCAAAATACGCCTCCCCTTCCATTTGTCAACTCCCCGGACCGGCGTGCGGCATACGTCAAAGCACTTTCGGCCGTCACCTGGCGTTTGTCTTGTTGGCAAATTAGATGCGTGACGAGCCTCGTGTATACACTGTATCGCACGATTTAAATCGTGAACAATTTTAATTTCCACATGACAATCTGTAAATTAATTACGTCAGAAATTAATTCACTCTTTGACTCCGGCCTTTTATTCGTGGTTGGGACGGTAACATGTCCTGTAAGCTACTAGGAGGTCACGAATTGTGGATAGCTATGAGCAATGGTCGGTGGATGTGATATTCCGTGGTGTGGATTAACGTCCGCACTATTGAATACTTCATCCGCAAACACCAACCTCCTAGACTATTTCGTAATTCAGAATTCAGGGGAAAATATTGCCTTAGAGCGGCTGTTGGGCTATTAATTAACAGTTCTGTCTCAGGACATGTCAGCCTTAGTCAGTAATACGACTACAAGATCGCGCCACAATCATCTTACACTCAATTCTCATTCATACTTGGCCTAAAATACATATGTTGTGGTAGGGTCGCCATTTCAATAATCTAATCTAAAACATTACCCTTCGAATCTCTGCAGAGGTAACCAAACATAACCATTTGAACCTCTACAGACCTCCCTTGTGAAATTTGTTATTCAAGTATCTGCATTTTAAACTCATTCTCTTATACTTGGATTTAAAATTTTTACATGAGTACGTTGTCATTTTGGAAAGTTGTTAATAATAGTTGGTTAAAAGCTGTACATCTGTAGTAGTTTAACGTAATTTTCTGTTTGATAAAACAAGCATATTTTTAAGAATTACGAAAAGTCTTGAGTAATTCAGAAGACTGTTACGTCACTACTTTTAGCAACCATTTTACGAAACTCAACGACTGTTTTCAGTTGGTATTTGTTCTCCAAAGATAGCTAACGTCGTTACGTAGGATTCAGCGTTTTGCGTGATTATTAAATCCCGATTTTGGCTCTAATGTTTGTGGTGTAGGAGGTCTCATTGTGATGAAGTAAAATTGTTCGTTCGTAACGTACCGGATCTAGTATTATAAATAATGTAGTTTTCTCGTAGCCACGCCACGGTGGTAGCGGCAGTGACACCGACACAGTCGGGCCGCGGCGGCCAGCTCGGTTGATTACAGAGCGCTCTAGCGGCTGTGTGTGTCGCCCGCCGCCGCAATCACGGCGGTCTGTTTGTTTTTTGCAACGTTATCGGCTCGTCTGATGATGCTCGGTTTGATGACACGCCACGCCCACCCGGGATTGAGTGATAAACCTCGTTGCGGCCTCTTTTGTTTTCGGCTGCCGATTAGTATTTTTGCACGGAGCGCCCCGCCCCCCGCCCCTCGCCCCTCGCCACTCGCCATCGGGATCCTGAGCCTTGCTTGTTGGTGGCTCGTTTGATTAGTCTGTTTGACGTCGTGTCTACTTTATTACCAGTGACATATTGTTGTGGGCGGAGTTGGTGGTCGTTAAATGTTTCCCTATTCTGAGTTAGTAACTTAGTTCACATTTTTTGTCCGAAATGTGATTATCTTATCCATATGTAGTTTTGAACGTAATTTGTATCTTATTGTCGGTTTCACCACGAGACGCTCGCCGGTTCCCAGCAGCGGCTCCTGTACGAGCGTTTACCGTCTCTGTCACCGATGATAGATTCTTCGGTCGGCTTCTATTGAAGTGATTTATTTTAATTAAATGTCCGCGCGTTTCCCACGGCCGGCGTAATTATGACGTCATGTTGACAAATGACGCGCCTGATCACAGCCACCCACGCCGCCGCTGCCGCGTTTGGGAATCGTCCCGGCTCGCCGCGTTTTTATGCGGGTTTGTGACAATTTCACGGCTAAACACACTGCGGGATCACCAGGCCGCTGTTCGATGAAGAGGTGGAAAATCACACGGTCCCGTTTATTGGTTTAGCTATTTTTTGTTTGCTGTGTGTGGCCAAATGTACCGTAGTCTAAAAAGGTGATTATGGAATGACGAATTGATTCGAAAAACTGAGTGAGAGCGATATGTTTCTGAAATAGCGACGTACATGACATTCGTTGTAAGAGGTAAGAGAATGTTATATCAAACTGGTAGTAAAACGTTCTCGGTTTGACGAAAGGCGGATGAAAATGTTTCAGCTAAGTAAAAATATTTATTATGTTGAGTGTAAGTGACTTAAGATTGGGAAGAATAGATTAAACATCGCCTCTATAACTATTTCACTTACAACCCGAACGAAACTTGTATTTGTCGTTTTTGTGAACGAGTAAGAGCGTACCACAAGGTTGACGATTACTGCTGACGGTGTTCCTATTCTGCTTGACCGTATCAATTATTACAGGTTGGTGGTTTGTGAAGGTGGGGGGGGGGGCGCGTGCGAAGGGGACACTTCCTCAACACCGGCGATGCGGCGATACGCCACAGCCAGGATGTCCACTCGAGCCCCACGCCGCACCGTATGCGCCTATCGCACTCTCGATATTAAGAGGCAAAAATTATATGTCGGGTAATGCATATACTATAGAAGAGTTTGATTGTGAATATTGTGATTTAAACAAAACACTTTTTTACGCGTAGAATATGTATAGTTTGTATAACTACCCTATACGTTACCTACAACCTCAGGAACAACAATCGGGTCATGTTATTTAGATGTTTGACATGAATATGTCATAGCTCTGGGGCGATTTGTAAGATGGAAATTATGTTACACGTTTCCATAGAAACTACCAGAGCTATTGTATTGAATCTCTATATATAAAATTGTATGTATGTATGTATGTATGTATGTCCTTTATGCGTTGCCAAACTACTCATCCGATCGCCATGAAATTTTAGGAAGTTGCTCTATATGTGTCCGGGAAGGTTTTAGTGAAAAAATATTTTCGAAAACCGCATAAGTTTCCATTTTATGGCGTTTTAAATTTCTAATGTTAACCTTATGGAGAGTAAGTTTGTTTACAAATTGTTTACAATGAAAACATTTGATTTCTTAGCTACAGCTGATTGGTTTACTTTCCATTAGCAATACCGTATGCTTTACTATCCAATGCCATCTGAATCATTCATTAATGTTAAACTATGAAGTAAATGTGTACTGTAAAAAATGAACAGCTTTATTCACCACGTTAATAGTTTACGGTTTTCGGGGATTATGTATTTATATTTTTATTTTCTGTCTGATTAAAGTCACGTGTTTATATGATAATTATAATGTTTATATTATTACGTTTATTATAATAATCAGCTGTTGTATATCTTTCCTATAAAAGCCGTATTACAGTTAGGTTTCGTTTGGGTTTGGATTGGATTTGAAAATTGTGAATTAATCCACTCAGATTTATCTGTTTTATGGGAATGTTATTAATATGTTTTATCGTTTCAGTATTGTTATTCACTATGCAGCGACCCAGAATATATAACCTTTCACAATGAAGCCGTATTGCTATTCGACTTCAGAACATGGCCAATCTTAAAGTTACCATGTGTTTACTGTGAGGCGTTACGAAGTTCGCCGGGTCAGCTAGTTTTTAATATAAATGAATAAGAACAGCTGTTTAGACGAACTGAAAACATCCCTTTAGACATATACATGATCTAACCTATTTCACAGAGGGAAGTAAATGCAAACAATTTATTACGGACATTTTCCATAACTATAAGTAAACAAAGTTTCAGGATTTTGAATCTGAATCAGTCATGGAACTTTCCTGATGGAAAATTTCCGTTATAAAAATCTCAATAACAAAACTCACCATCACTAATGATACTGAATTTAAAACAAAAAAATCAGGTAATATTGAGACGTGTCCAAATTAGGAAAAACATTTTACTTGGGTTTTTTTTATTAGAGTATATACGTTTTCAGTGATTAATTAATTGTTACGTTGAAAGTCGTAAACTTATAGACCCTAGTTGTTTTTACATGTAAGTGACTAACTAAAGACTATTTACTTAGTGAAAGGTCCAGGTTTAATGAAATGTTTTATTAGAGTACATTAACTAATAATACAGTAAGGTGCAAGTAGCCAGTGGGTCCGCGGGGGTGCAGATGCGGACACGCTAACCACTGAGCGCATCGATCGGCCAGACTCCGGCAGGTGAGCCGGGTCTCGCGACCTGTTTTTTATCCCGTTTTATTTGGGCTTTTTGTTGTTAAAATTATGATCGGTCGCGGTGGCGGGTGCCATACGGCTCGCGGGAGCCCCTAGTAACGCGCCATATGTCGGCCCCCGGCTAGAGTTACCGGCCGCCCCCCCCCACCGATGCGAAACGTAAACTGTTTGCCGAAAACTTGATAAACTGATCATCGATCATCAGACAAATTTCTTATAATCGTGGCGCAGCAAAAACAATAAAAGTAAAGTATAATTTGACTGGCACCATTGAAACCAGCTTAAAAAAACTAAACAAATTAATATTTTGAATTATTTGTCGACGACTAACGGTTCCAGAGAAAAGTTAAATTTACTGCCCATGATAAACGCAGTACGTTGTCTGAAAGCGCCCAATGTTATTCTTATGGAGAATATAAAAAAATCAATTTCTTCCTTATTTTCCAACCGTTCTCCATGAAACTTGGTATGTAGCGTAAGTTCAAATCACCCAACAAAACCAAATCAAAAAAGCTTGGTATTACCCGGGGGGGGGAGGTTTCCTTCCCATACAATTTGAACAGTTAATTTAACCTTGTCTCTCTTGATAAGATATGGGACCCTGGAGTGTCCAGTAATCCAGCTACTTGGATGGAGGTCACCAATTATTGTAGATAGTTGTGAGTGATGGTCGGTGTGTGTAGTGTTCTCTTGTGTGGATTATCCTCCGCACTACTGAATACTACGTTAATACGCCAAGACCATCCTCATAACTAGACCAGTTCGTATTTCAGAGGCAGTGGTTCTGACTCCACGTTAAACTGTAGGTCCCTTAGATATGCCATTGACTGTTGGGCTATTAATTAACAGTCCTGTCTAAGGAACATGTCAGTCTTAGTCAGTAACTAGATCACGCCACAATCATCCTAAATTCAATTCTCATGCATATTTATCTTAAAATACCTACCTGGGTAGGTTGCCTTTCAGTTAAAAGTATGAAGTATTACTAGATTATAAGGTTATAATATCTACTGTCTTCAATCCAATGTTCTTTTTAACACGACTAGTTTCGGGAACAATGTTCCCATTTTTAAGTGTACTTCAAGTGTGTCTTTTAGTCGCGTTAAAAATAACATTGGATTGAAGACAGCAGGTATTATATAACCTTATAATCTAGTCATTAATCAATCCGGAAGGCAAAAGTATAGCTAAAATATTCGTAGGAAATTGTGGATCTTAAGTCAAATATTATCTTTTCTTATAGCGATTTTAACAGTTGTGAGCTTTAAAATTTGTTGCTATGCAGGGTGACACACAACGATACGGTCGGTTGTGACGGGTCAGTGACTCAGTGCGTTTACTGGACACCATTCAGTCTCTTATCAGGTATACTGCCTCCCTCCTGATAACGACGCGCTCAGACACACCGTGGTCAACTTGCGATGAAAACTTTTGTATTTGAATATTATTACGTAGGAATGGAGGTAATTTTCGGTTTGGATCAGTAACTAGCAATTTATAAGAAGGTGAAAAATCGCATAAGATATACTATGTCATGTAAGTCAACTGTTCGTTACAACTAATTTTAACTTAAAACAACTGAACTACCTCACCATTCAATCGTTTTCTACTTATTAATCCACTTTTTCTTCTGAATTATGAACTTGTCTAACAATGAGGATGAACGTATACGTACGTCTGTTCAATAGTACAGACGTTAATCCATACTAGGGAATATCACATCTATGTAGCTGGACTACATGACACGCAAATGTCCCAGTCAATCCAGACACCAACTGTACAATCATCTTAGGACTGTAGTCACAACACAGATTGGCGACCATAAAAAGGAATGGGTTCCCTTAGTGGCGGGTGTTTCCATATTGAATAGAATTCCGTAGAGCATAAGATTCGAAAATTCGAACCAAAATTCGAATCTAAATTAAGATGCTTTTTAGTGTCGAACGTGTTCTGCTCGGTGGACGAGTTATGGACCACACACATAGGGGGGGGGACATTGGATTGTTGTCAGAGCTGTTCTAGGTCCTTCAATGTTTGCACTTTTGTCTGATCTGGTTGGTTCATCGTTTTGATTGGTATGTTTTTGCCTCTTGCTATACAAATGTTGTATTTTTATCGCAGCAATACGTAGACATTTAGCAAAGGAACTTCACACAGCCAATATACGCGACACACTCGTCGCTCACCGGGGTAGGTGGTAAGTGGTAGGCGGCTGTCCCGGATCGCATCTGTGTGCCGGTGATAAGACAGGGGTTGCACACATGTGTCGGGCACGCTTCCGTCTTCCGGCCCGGTGGAGGAGAGGAGGTAACCCGAGCCGCCATGTGCCCCTCACACGTGCCCCCGCCCCCGCCCCCACCTCTCTTGTTTGTAAATATCTTAAAAGCCTAACCATCTCATCTCCGCGCTGATGACGTTCAGGTAGAAACACTCACAAAAACAGCGCATCCCAGCCTGCAGAGACAATAAATACCATTTAGGTTCAGTAGATTTTACATGCCCAATGGTGAGAATAAAACCTAGCATTTGATAAAATCTTTGTTTTTCTTAGCTACTACTGAATTCATGACCTCCAGCTACTTGGAGGTGTGATATTCTCGGGTGTGGGTTGACGTCCATCCGCTTACTTTCGAGCGAAGGATAGTCGTTAGCATTTGCTAGGGGTAGCAACTCCTAAGACAAATTCTAGACGCTTAGTATATGCCCAAAAATGGTAGTGAATAAAACCTACGACTAGATATCTCCTTAGCATTTCCCAAGAGGTTTTACGTGTGGTCAGGGAGATATTTTTGTGCACAGTTCCAAAGATCTTCTTCAATTTAAAGGAAGTGACCGTTTTGATTTCTAAGCAAGAGATTCAGGAGTTGTGAGCCTGTGGCTGACTTTCCAATCGACGAAGAATATTTTCTGCTTAAAGTTTCCCAAGCATCTTAGCTTTAATTACTGCAGGTGCTTTGGACTTATCCAAAATTACCGGGTGCACTTTCTTGTCTTCAGGCTGGAGCTCATCTTGATCGGTAGAGGACGACATAGTGTGCAATTTCTTTGTGTGTGGAGGACACAAGTACGGGTGTTGAGGTGGTGGGGGGACCACTGGTGCCTGGGTAATACCAAAGAGTTATGGACTAGGCCTAGTGTTTGCTCCAAGTTTTAAGACGGTTTAAACACATAGATTTTGAATCAATGCTACAACTGAACTAGTATATGTAAAGCTACGTAGCAAAATGCTAGAAGTCCGTTTTACGGCAGTTTACTTCGCTGATCGAACTGCACCATTCCATTGTTGGTCCACCCAGGTAATGGGAAGGGATGCGCCACTGGTGGAGCGGACGCTTAACGAAGCAGATCATTCTAGGGGTGTTAACGAGCGTCTAAAGTAAATATAAATGTTTGGGCGCCGCCCGGAGCTCGGGGCTCGGCCCGTAAAATAATCCCCGCGCGGCGTTTGACGTTTAATGCCTTGTTGATTTATGAATTGGCTGAGGGATGGCATTGATTGCCGACAATGGGGTTGCGGTGGTTAAGCGTCTAATGAAGGGTGGTGTAGATCATCCCTCCGTTATTGAATAACATGGTTTATCATTAAGGGTGCGCATCATCTCGGAGATAATCGAGCGAGGGTCAACATGCTGGCTCAAAGAGTAGAATTGATTATTATATTTATTATTCTTTTTTTAACCTTTTAAGTTGGAAGCTGAGTAAGTGAGTGAGTTTGGGTTACGTGTCCTATAATCCAGCTACTTGGAGGTCACGAGTTGTGGATGAGCGATGGTCAGTGGATATGATATTTCCTGATGTGAATTAACGTCCACACTGTTAAATAATGCGTTCATCCGCAAAGACAAACCTCATAATTTTACCATCAGAGGCAACATTGTGGCTCGGATCCCACGTTTTACCGTAGGTCCCTTAGATGCAGTAGTAATTAAGTCAGCCTGTACAACCCGTATCAGCCTTGGTCAGTAACAAGACTTCGGTTGGTCAAAATTATCTTAAACTTATTTCTACTTATTTCTTATTTCTATAATTACCTACCTGAATACGTCACAATTTGATAGGTAATAGGTAATACGCCGATTGTGTATTAATTATTCTTGATTTACAATTCACTGATATTTTCTCCTTCGTCCAAGGTACGAGGAGGGTTCACTTTCCCTTCCTTAATCACACCGATATTTGACCGATCTTTTCCGTGTTCCAGAGGCATGCTCCAGTCGGTCCACACCCAAGCCGAGGCCGCCATCGCCGACTCCTCGGCCCAACATTACATTCCACACGTACGCCTGTCCGCCGGCATACGCCACCTTCTACTGCCTCAACGGCGCCACCTGCTTCACCGTCAAGATCGGCGAGTCGCTGCTCTACAACTGCGAGTGAGTACCGAGAGATTCTGTATACTGTATGTGACAATCGTTCGTTACCACGGTCTCACGGTCGGCCTCCTAACTGTACTGTCCGCTCCCCCCTCCTGCCCCCGCTCTCCCGGCTCTTATCACGACCCGCATGCGTCATCTTGTATGTGCAACATTATCGTGCTGTTTTTGTTGTTAAGTTTATGGGATTTTATCAGTTTATGGGATAACTTAGCGATATTATAAAAGTTAATTACTGTGCTGTAAATAAAAACTAAAATATTCGCCGCTTTCGACCACGTCCATGAGGCGCCGAATACGAGGGCGTGCCACTATCGCGTTTTAAACGACAAACAGACAATTGAAATATTGACTGAGCGTGTTTGTAGAGGTATAAGCGCCACAAAGGACAGTTTTCCTCCTCTCCCGGAGCGCCGGTCCTGATCACCGCGATCCATGCACGGGCACGTTCCGTCCGCGGCCGCGCCACGGGGGCCGCATACCGCCCCACACCTGCCACGTACCTGTAGCCGTACTCGCGGTGTTACAAGTAGTACATACACGTAGCTCGATAATGAATCTGAGGGCCTCGCCACCTCGCTAGCGTGTCGTGTATATCATCGCGGTTCATTACAGCGTTGTGTAGTGTCACGTTGTCCAGGTATCGAGATATGACGTGTGGTGGCAAGTGTCAGGGGAGCCTCGCCACCTCGCTAGCGTGTCGTGTATGCCATCGGTTCATTACAGCGTTGTGTAGTGTCGCGTTGTCCAGGTATCGAGATATAACGTGTGGTGGCAAGTGTCAGGGGAGCCTCGCCACCTCGCTAGCGTGTCGTGTATGCCTTCGGTACATTACAGCGTTGTGTAGTGTCGCGTTGTCCAGGTATCGAGATATAACGTGTGGTGGCAAGTGTCAGGGGAGCCTCGCCACCTCGCTAGCGTGTCGTGTATGCCATCGGTTCATTACAGCGTTGTGTAGTGTCGCGTTGTCCAGGTATCTAGATATAACGTGTGGTGGCAAGTGTCAGGGGAGCCTCGCCACCTCGCTAGCGTGTCGTGTATGCCATCGGTTCATTACAGCGTTGTGTAGTGTCGCGTTGTCCAGGTATCTAGATATAACGTGTGGTGGAAAGTGTCGGGGGAGCCTCGCCACCTCGCTAGCGTGTCGTGTATGCCATCGGTTCATTACAGCGTTGTGTAGTGTCGCGTTGTCCAGGTATCTAGATATAACGTTTGGTGGAAAGTGTCGGGGGAGTCTCGCCACCTCGCTAGCGTGTCGTGTATGCCATCGGTTCATTACAGCGTTGTGTAGTGTCGCGTTGTCCAGGTATCTAGATATAACGTTTGGTGAAAAGTGTCGGGGGAGCCTCGCCACCTCGCTAGCGTGTCGTGTATGCCATCGGTTCATTACAGCGTTGTGTAGTGTCGCACTAACCATCGGTTCATTACAGCGTTGTGTAGTGTCGCACTAATCCGCCAGCCTCGTTCACTGCGCACGTCCCACTTTCCTTCTCCCTGCATTCCTCCCAATTATCCCATCCCGGCTAGCTTCCTACGCCTAATTGTCAGGTTACTCTGCTCCTATGATTTGCTTCTTTCCATTGTCTTTATTCCTGTACTCCTAACTTTAATTAATGAAGCTGTTTTATCGTTCCATTTAACATTGTCTTTGTATACGTTGATTTCTTGTCGTTTGTTGTTTTCTCTAACTACGATCTAAAAACTTTTCTGTTTTTACAGGACAGAAAATTCTATATCACTATTTTTCATTGGTTAATTATTTTAGTTTTCATGCTATTTTTGATTTTATCAAATCCGGAAGAGAATAATAAATAAATGGGTTTAAATGCCTTCCTTTTGTAGCAATCTGAGATTTAGTAGACATGACTATTTTCGATCAAAAGAAGATCATTAGCCATACTAGAATGAGTTCGTTTCATGTGGTCGTCACATTTAAAACGTGTATCATGACAAACTCGCAATCTCTTCTGTGATAATACTGTCGAATCCCTGTCACTGGTCACCTTTATCGTGTGTAAATTTATTTGTCATAAGTTTCACCTTTTCAATGACGAAGGAAGTCATATATGAAGAGAGTGCATACGATAGCAATATAACATCGTCGGAACTAACATTACGTTTATGAAATGGTTTTGACCTTTACAGGTATTTTATTAAGACAAGTTATGAATAATAAATTAATGTAAGATGAGTAAGATGATTGTGGCGCGATCTTATAGTCTTTTTACTGACTTAAGGCTGGTATATTCCTCAGACAGAACTGTTTATTGATATTTGATGACAGCAAATGAATTCTAAGGGACCTAGAGTTTAATGTGGGGACCGAAACCCAATTTCGCCTCTAAATTACGAGCCTAATGCCTAATGGCCTATGAGGATTACCTTTACAGATAAGTGTAGTATTAAATAGTATGGACGTTGATCCACACTAGGGAAGATCACATTTACCGACCATCGCTCATAACTATCCACAATTCACAAGGTCACGAATTGTGGATAGTTGTGAGTAATGGTCGGTAGGTGATGTAGTGTTCTCTTGTGTTTATTAATGTCCGCACTATTGAATATTACGTTAACCCGCAAAGAGCAATCTTATAATTAGACAAATTCGTAATACAGAGGTAGTGGTTCGGACACAACATTAAACTGTAGGGGTATTAAATATGCCATTGACTGTTGGGCTGTTAATTAAAAGTCCTGTCTCAGGAAAATGTCAGCCTCATTGTAACAAGACTACATGATCGCGCCATCTTACACTTAAAGGGTGTATAGCAACAGGGAAAATAGGGTAAAGTCAGGAAATTTCTAAATTGGTCAAGGAAACTGCCCAAGGAAATGTCTGTTATATAGAGGATATTTTGTAGAACTGGCAGCATTGTTGGTGAGTTCAGTTGTTTAGATGGCGGCCGTCATTTTTCTTCTTTCTACTCATCAGCGAGTAGGTTTGGAAGTGAATGAATAGTGATTGTCGAAGTATGCCGGGTATTTTTCTAGTTCGCTCTCCAATTAATATGATTTGGCTTATTTGTACGTTTTAATTTTAAAATTTGATTTTGTGTGTGAATGAGGTCATTGAATAGATACTGATTTTTTGTTTATTTTTTAAAGGTTTCTCCATGTTGTATTTAAAATTAAGCCGATAGTTACACACGGTTTTAGTCAGGGATAATGCTGTATGTAATATGTAAATTAAGGGAAAATCAGGGAATTTCCTCATGATGACTTGCTGGACACCCTGGCTCATTTCTCATTCATACTTGGCTTAAAATACCTACCTTGATAGTTCGCCATTTCAAATGGTAATCAATACTAATTTAATTTTATTTGTGTAGATGACTAATAAAACAGTATTACAAATGTCGCTACTGTCCGATCCAACCTATCCCAGGAACATCGGCTACTAGTTTTAGGAATGCGACGGCGTTTTCAACCAAAAACGGAATTCGTTTAGCCGATTACCGGTGGCCGGAATGCGCCTATACAATGGCGCCGATGCACAATGCGAATCCCGACCTGAGCGTGAGCCTGCACGCGGTGTGCGGGTTATGAGCCGACTACCCGACTGCGACAACCCATTATCACGTTATCCTGGGGGACGTAGCTCGTAAACCGACACCGCCACTGCGTTGTAGTACCGGTAGATGCGAATAGGTAGCGCTAGCAGTACTGTACTGTACTCTCATAGTCATTAAAATACGTTGGTTAAAGTGACGTTATCCATGTTACGGGTTTAAGTACGCCGACTGAGGTCGATTTAGCCAACGAAAGGTATCACTGGAACACCCCTAGACGACCCTCTGACTAATTTTTACTAATTTAGATATTGAAATGGGTGCATTAGAATGGTGATGTCCAATTCACGAACTGTAGACGGTCATGAGCGATGGTAACTACCACACTATTGAATACTATGTGCATCGGCAAAGTGCAAGTTCCTTAAGATGTAATTGGCTGTTGGGCTATTAATTAACAGTCCTGTCTAAGGAACATGTCAACCTTAGTCAGTAACAAGACTACAAGATCGTGAAACAATTATTTTACACTTATTTCTCATTAATACTTGTCTTATAATACCCTCCCTACAAGCTTCCTCATCACCTTGGTTCCTTTTTGATTTACTCTAGCCTGAATACACTCAGTCTGGCCAGAATTCTAAAGTAGTGGTTTATTTCCTTAGGGTCCATCTGGGAAGGGTGCCTTGCAATGCTCTTGTGGTTTTCCGGGATGGGTGATGTACTGTCCTAGGGCGTATAACCTCGAATTAAAAGTTGAGGGCCCCTAGGGAATATCTTTTCCTTGTCTGGGGACTTAAGAATCACCCGGAATGCGCTCTTATAGTTAAACAAACAAAACTTCATCATTCTATTTAACATTTTTTATTTTGTGAAATCTCTGTTATCATCTCAGATTACTAGTATTTAATCCTGTCTATGTTGAGTTGTACAATATTATTGTGTTACAGGTGCGCAGACGGTTACATGGGGCAGCGCTGCGAGTTCAAAGACTTGGACGGCTCATATTTACGTGAGTATCCTTTTATTTTATTTTTATATCACTCACAATGTAGTATTTTCTATATTTAAATAAATTTTAATTAATGTTTTAAAATAAGCTGAATATATATAAATTTTTTAATACATTAAAAATGACTCATGGCAACCAAAATTAAAGTGCATTTAATTTAAAAACCATACACAACTTTGCAAGATGAATTTACTGATGTAAGGTGTGGTTTTTCAGCGAGCCGGCAGCGAGTGATGCTGGAGACGGCGAGCATCGCGTCGGGAGCGACCATCGCCGTGTTCCTCGTGGTCATCGTCTGCGCCTTCCTATACATTCGTCACCAGAGGCGGCAGAAACAGCTGAGAGCCACCAGGTGAGTTCCTTAATATACCTGTTTAGCTTTGTAACTGGTATGGTTCAATTATTTACATATATGGATAGCACAATAAACAAAATAGTTGGGTCCTTATATCAAACCATGGCAAAATTTTGTTAAGAGATTAGTCAGTTTAATCCAGCGAGTTGCATATAAGGGGACCGAAATTCAAGATGTATTTTGCCATAGACCTGGAGTGGATTGGACCGAACAGGTTCTTGCTCCTTAGCTGAGTATTTCCTGAGCCCTTTCTTTCTTGGGACCACCTTTGTTTTACATTGGCCCATGGGTATTCAGAAATGGTGGACCATTTCCAGATTTGCTAACAATATTAAAAATCAACATTTCAGGGATCATTTGAATAAAATGTTGCAGTCCCATAAGGTGGATGATTCTCCATAGTTTTAGCATTTTTTCCTACTTTATATGCCAGAAAGAAAGACATTATTATAGTCAAAGGGTGATTATACAAAAAAGCTTTTTAGGTAAGCGATCCGAACCTGAATGGGCATTCCAGGATCATGGGCAAAGTTAAGGGGGGGATGGGGAAGCAATGCACCCCCAGACCTCTGTAGAGTTTTTGAATTTTTATTACCAAACCTAACAGTTTTATTATAATTTTTAGTTGACACATAATTTGATAAGTTTTTACTGTGGTAAATGTTTCTTTTTCTCTATTTTTAGTTTATATTGTGTCAAAAATTGGGAAATCAAGTTTGTGCCCCCCCCATCGTGTAATTTCTAACTCCGCCCATGTACAGAATTTAAACACTAGCACCAAAATACAAACCTAGCCTAAATTGGGTTACTAGCCTAGCAAGTCATCCAATATTTTTGAATTTGACCAGCCTTTTTAGGAAACTTGAGAATCCTTAATTGCAATTCACACAGATATCTGTTGTATAAATTACGATGAGAAACAAAACCATAATAACTTAAGTCGTATGTGTAAATGAATGAATGAATGTGTGGAATTTTATGTCGTTTTATCACGTTGTTATGTGTTGTTGCAGCTGCGTAGATGGCAGTTTAGATGTAGAGAGGAGACCACAGCCGTTTTCTCGACGGAGCCATCATCCTGTTTACCCTCTCAGCCGAGTAACCACTGTAAGTGTCTATTCAACATTAAATCATAAATTTTATATTCTATAGTTAGTTTATACCGGGGGTTCAGCCAGCCCCTTGAGGCAAAAGGGAAATCAGTTGCACATCCTGGTCTAGAATGCTAGGCGAAAAAGGTGCTATTCAAACCATATGCTGTTCATTGTACTAAAACGTACAACATAAGCTGTGGATATCTAGCAAAATTCCTTAAAGGAATCTGAATTCCTCAGGATTTAATAAGATTTTTCACTTATCTTATGGAATATTGTTATGCCAGGGTCATAATGAAAGGTTTAATTAATTTTATTCATTCTAAAACTTTGTTTAGTATACTTACATCTTGCTCAAAATGGTTTTACAGTTCCAGAAAAATCAGATAAAAATAATATAAATATTTGTAAGTTTTTTTTTAATCAGTCCACTTACCTAAACAATGATCAAGATAGTAGTGCCTTTAATAGTTAAAACACGTTTTATGTGTAAAGGTTATATGGGTAAATCAAGAAATTATAAAAGTCGTTTGTTCAATTTCAATAGATGTTTTAACGTTTTGAAAGCTCACAAGCATTAGGTTGTTGTATTATTTTAATGTTTCGTAACACAGTAGGAAATAACCATATGTGTTTTATGTGAAGTTCAAAAATGAAACTTTAGCAAAAATTGAAAAATTGGGGTTAAAACTAAAAATGAACTATGAAATGTCCCAAAGATTTTAATTTGTTATGACTGTAAATTAACATTAAAGAGTTCCATGTTTGATTTAACATAGAATTCTGTCTTGGATGGGTTCTATAAGGATGCTCCAGCAAGATCACCTGGTTTAAGGAAGTGTATGTGTAATTATTCCCAAACCTTTATAGTAGAAGTACCACATCATACAGAAGGTGTCTGACAATTGTCGGCAATACAGTGGGACGATGGCGTGATATTATCTGGTGTGGATTAACGTCTGCACTATTGTATGCTACGTTAATCCGCAAAGACCCTCATCATAGGTAGACCCGTTCATCGTTCTAGGATGCCATTGGCTGTTGGGCTATTAGTTAATAGTCCTGTCTATAAGGTACTCAATTCTCATTCATACTTGGCTTAAAATTCCTATCTACCTGGGTAGGTTGCTATTTCAAAAGGTAATCTAATCTATATGAATATTGCTGTTGCAGGAGGGCAAGGGAGATGCGCAGCCGACACTGCTAGTGACAGAGAGACCACCGTAGCCGTCCAAACATTCGTCGTTTTATCGTTCCCTCTCCTCCGGTTTAAAACATTATTGTTATTGTTTTTTTATTGTTTTAAACTTCCACCACGAGGATGAAGAGAAGAAGTCGACATTCCGAGATTGTTGTTGGTGTGTTGCGCCTGGAACTCGAGTGAAATGTGCAGTTTTTTATTGCGTCCGTGTGAATCGCTGTGAGAGACTATCCGTTTGTTTTATACAAGTCCACAAAGATAGGGCAGCTATGTGTACATATATATGTAGATATTTAAATAGGAATTCTAAATTTCTTTCTATGTAATTTTTGTTTATTTTCTTGTCGGCTTTATATATATTATATATAAATATAATATAAGAGATACAAATTATTTGTTCCAATTATTGTGAACGACGGCGTTCTGCATATAGATCTTTGTTCCTAATTTATTATTAATATGTTTTAGAAGGACCTGTCGTTGTAAATATTTGCTGTCGTTGTAACTCGCCGGTCGGTGGCCGCACCGGTAATATCTCTGTTCATTCCAGCATCGGGCCCAGGCCGGGCCGGCTCCCACAGTTAACCAAAGATAGTATAATGCGGTCACCGATCTCTTTCCCTGATTGTAGGTTTACTTTGTAACAAAGCCCGATTACCAAAGTTAATATGTAAGACAATATTTAGCCCTCTAAGCTTTATGCCGTTGAAGAGTCGAATCATCTCCGATACAATTAAGTGCTTTAACCGATCGAAATGTTCCTATGTGTAATCAGTTTAAATAACTCAGTAATAACGAGTACAAAATACAGCGATCAGGCTAATTTTTCTAAGCTAATAATTTTTAGATTGGTAAATTTATAAATGAATTGTTTTTATTAAATTATTAAACATTAGTCTTGTAATTTATTTAAGCTAATTATATGTCGGCTGCTTACTTGTAATGTTGCCTTTTAGCCTTGCTAGTCACAGGTCACTTTTAATACACAAAAATTAGAAACAAGGGAGAGTAACTACAGTTGTAAAATGTTATTTATAAAACCTTGCTTTTGCTTGTGTTCTTATTGTTTTTTTATGATTAAATATGTTGAAAATCTGTATTACTTTTGTAAATACATTATTAACATTATTTTTGTATGTGTTATCTTCTATACAGTACTTTCCATTACACACTGCTCAAAAATTTCTGTAATCCAATCTCGTGACAGAATTATTAATTAGATTGAAAATATAATAATGTTTCAAACAAGCATATATATACGACTTATATTTTACTCCTATTTTCTCTATTCCAGTATAATAATGTATTGTGAAGGCTGAAAACCATCCATACATTTTATATAGAGTATAAAATCCTGAAAGGAAAATACATATTTGGATAGTTAAGTTTAACCCATTGACAACCTAGTTTTATTTTGCCAGCCGACCTGTATATATCCAATTAAATTGGCCAAATACAAGGGTTAAATACAAGGTTTTTATACACCTATTCAAGTATTTTTTATAAAACCAATTAATGTGTTATATTTTTAAATTGTATTAAATTTCCTACGCTTTACAAAGCTTTTAAATATTTTTATCTCCTCATATGTATGTAATTTATCAAAAAAATTTAAAGCAAGTATATTTTTTTATTAACCCTCTAAGTGTCCATCACAGTAACTCATAATGTCAAGTGATTTTTAGCAAATTTGCAGAGTTTTGTTTAGACACACAAAAAATCATAAAACACCATAAACTTATATAATGTTGTATATTGCCTTAAAGAAGATAAAATAGACCATTCAAAAATGTAGTATATGTTAGTCGTAGCTCCTTATTACATATTATCCTTATAGGTTAAAATACAGGTATTCTTAAAAAAAGGTTCTGCTCCCTAACGAGTCATGTAAGTTCTGTCATATAGACTATATCAAAATTCCAAGATATACGTTTCGTTCAAAATTTTATTGTGATAAAGAAAATCTGTAGTTTATATCGCTTAAAACCATTATTTACAACAAAATCCTACAAATTCTAGAGTATGTACATGAAAAATGGTGCTTTCTTGCAAAGTTTACCAGTTTTATGCCACTTTTTGTTTTGTTTTTTGGCTTTTAGAGGTCTCCAATCATCCACTTCACTTAACTTACCATCCGATAAATCCCTAACATGACTAGAACGCAAACCTTCACACATTTTAGGGATTTAAACAAACAACAACATAAACAAAGTTTCAAAAAAATTTGCATCAATAAATCAGCAACGTAGGTAAATAAACATTCACAGTCCTTTAAATTAGGTGTGAAACATCAAACATTTATTGGGTAAATATTAAGCCTAAAAGTTCCTGAACAAGATGGGTACAAATGATACAATTCAGTTTAATTGATCATAAACCTTTAAAAAAAGCGGTAAAGTTGAGACATTCGGGTAATTGACACATGGCTGTCCAATAGAGTCGTCTGAATTTGGGCGAATGAAACTTAGAGGGTTAATATAACATGTAAAACTCATTGTAAGTGACTATATCATAGTAAAGTTATTAATTTAATACTCCCATTAGCCCTGATATTCTCATACTGATAAAACTTAGGGGAAAGATTGCACTGCGACCTATGAGATCTATTGTGCCCCCTAGACTAGTATCCAGTTCTTGCCTAGATAACCCCCTCTAGACCTAACACCTAAACGAAGTTTAGTATTACGTGGGGTTCTAACTTTTGGAAATCTCCCACTGCCACCTGGTGTGTTCCCAAGCTTCTGGCTCTCTTCTGACCTATTGCCTCATACTTGGCCAGTAGGTATCTAGGTGTTTCCTTCCCTGATTGACAGAAGCGACAGTCACCCTCTTGAACAATGCCCATCTTACTCAGATGACCCCTGAGCCTACAGTGCTCGGTTAGAAAACCTGTCAGCATACTTAAATTGTTTTTCTTAAGCCTGATCATGGTCTCAGACCTTCTTATAACTAGCCCTGATATAACTTAAAATTATCATAAAATAATAAAGTACATTAAAAAAATTATGTGTCATGAGTCAACTCGTAATGAGGCTTTTGGGCCCAATACATGCATTACAACTTAGTGCACCAATGGGTTAAGGTGACAAAAACTAAGTGATATAATAAAACATGACTATGCTAAGCTCATATGAATGTGCTTAGTGATGGTTTAAAGTTTACAAGACTTTTCTTCTTGTCATTAAAATAACAACTTAAAAAAAGTTTAAAATATATCAATTTAACAACAAAGTGGGGTTTAGTAACTAAAGTTATTGTGAGTTCTAAATGGAGCCTGTAAAGTAAGACAAAGATGGATGGGCACTTTGAGCCACATTAGAGGTTGTAACTCATATGAATAACATTTTCAAAGGTTGATTGATAACAAATGTCAAAAATGGGATGGGAATGACAGCAAGACCCCATGGTAAGTAAAACTGAAGACAACATCAGAGAATCTTTCACTTTTGGCTGAGGAAATGTCATGAAGCCGTACATAGTGGTACTACATCCAGGTACAAGTTTTTTATCTAATTTTTTGAGAAAACAACTGGATCTGTTCGACTAACATAACCCATCAGACAGTAACATAATAATAAAAGTAATTACTCTATATTTGTAGTTGACAATGTACATTCTGTTACAAACGTAAAGTTATTTCATTAAATTACATGTGTCACAAGTGTCTTGGAAACATAATAAATATCAGACACATCTATTTTCACTAACCTTTTTGACAATTTTCACCTGTCTGAATTTTAGTTGCGATAACACCCATAATTTAGATTACCCAGCGGCCCAACATGAACTCATCTACTGAGTACAGAACTTTTGACACGAGAAGGTGCTTTTTTCGTGATTTGAATTAGTTTTGGTTGTTTTATTGTTTAATAGAGGGTTTCTCAACCTGGGGGTCGCGGGCAGGGTCCCCCAGGGTCGCGGAATCCTTGAAAATAAACAATAAACAATGAATTTAGACCCGATTTATCAAAGCAGGCTTAAATACTGTTTTTTATCCTTCAATATAGGAGAGGTAAACTGTTGTGTAATAATTAATTGTAGATCTAAATTATTATAGAATGAAAGGGGGTCGCCAACTTGTTCAAACCTATAACAAAGGTGCCGCAGCGCCAAAAAGGTTGAGTACCACTGTTTTAACACCTTCAGGGAGTTATTTAAAGAACTGTATACCAATCTGAGTTGGTAAACGCTCAAAGGCCACAGCTCTGTGTTGTTGAGATCGTTTTTCCTGCCTCTGGTATCAAAATGGTGGATCTGACTGCCTTGTATAAGTGGGCACCTGAATTTGCAATACAATGCCGTTTCGTAAATGTAGAGAGAGACTGGGCAGTGTAAGCAGACCTAGCTCTCTAAAAACATATATCCAGTGTATATGTGAATTTTTATAAATATCTAAAATAATTTGTTAAGTATACAACAGGTTTTAATTTCAATATATTATTATATGGTGGAGTCATCCTGTGATCCAGCTAGGAGATCACGAATTGTGGATAGTTTTGAGGGATAGTCGTGGGTTTAGTGTTCTCTTGTGTAGATAAACGTCCACACTATTGAATACTACGTTAATCTACAGTTAATTAACAGTTATGTTTAAGGAACATGTCAGTAACAAGACTACAAGATCGCGCCATATTCATCCTACACTCATTTCTTATTCATACTTGGTTTAAAATACCTACCTTGGGGTAGGTCACCATTTCACTAATCTAATCTATAGTTTTTTTTAACAATAACAAACCTTTGCAATTTTTAAATGGATATGCCCCTGGTTCTGGAGGGTGGAGGGGGTTATTGGCAATCCGTTACACCAAAATTTAAACGATGACGTCATCTAAACAAGGAAAATTGCCAACAAAACAAGGAAAAACTATACAATTCTACACGATTGGAAACCTTCATTTTCTACAGAATGGGAAACCTTCATTTTCTACGAAATAGGATTCTACAAGATGGGAACCCACGATACAGTTATGCAGCTGTTAAAAAGAACTGAAAACATTATCTTTAGATATCCCTGAGTCAACCTACTGACCTACTGTATGCTACTATATTTCCCTCAAGGAAAGTAAATACGATAATTCTTTTCCAGCTTTTCCAGCGATAAAGTTTTTCCAGCTGTCCTCTCCTATACTCAATGTATATCAGAGATGAACGAATAGTAAAGTACTGTACTACTATTACTATCCTATTAATTATACTTTACCATCCTTTTCTCTCCAATATAATCCAATCACCCTAGAAAGTCATCCTTGGTGACATATTTGACTTCTTTATCATCAATAAACATGAATGTTTATAGATATGCATGTTTTGAACATTATTATTTGAATGACTGTTTGATATTTTTTATGAAAATATAGTCAATTCGGACGGGATTTAGTTTCAATTAATGTAACGAAATATTGGATTGAAGTATGTGTGGCATTAGTTTCAAATTAGTGATAAGTACGTCGCTTCATTCATTTATGGTCCAAAGTATCTTTATTAACCTACTCGGATGTTAAAATAAAGCATACTCTTTGGTATTTTTTGTGCCTTGCCATCATTCGATTTCTTTGTGTTGCCAACCTGTTTTCCTAACAGGTCTGTTAAGTAATTGAAAAAAAGACTGGTTTCTATGTCAAGCTGTCTGTTCAGTGGTTACTTATGTCAAGTACTGTTTTGTGTTTTGTTTTAGATTCTGAATGATCAGAGGATTTGTTACCGTGTGAAGAATAACTTTTAAATTCTAAATTTTAGTTTCCAAATTTTGTCAATAGCCATTTTTATTCTAATCAGGTAGTTCCAATGTGAAGAGAGAACTGCAATCTTATTTGTTGAAATATTCTTTCACCGATGTCTTTTCGGAGTAAAATATTAAGTTTGGTTGATGTAATATTACGAGTCCCACCTTTGTTTATAATCGATGAATTATTTCGGATTGGACTTGGTTTAACGCAAGTGGAAGATCAATATACCAAAGAAAATGGATTTATTACTAGTGTGGACGAATCTAAAACACATTATAACGGATCAGTGTCTCCAGACCCTTATGATCGGGATGTTCTCCCATACAAATTTTTGTTTATCACCCTGGTGAAAGTAATATCGTCATTGTTAGGTAAGATCGTACTTCCTCTGAAAGAAATGGGTTATTCTAACAAATACAACATGAGTTACTAGGTTTAACAAAAGTACCACTGAAATTCCTAAACTATGATTTGTCAGCCAATATATTTTTGATAAGTAAATATCAAACTTAACTGATTGCGTGCATCAGTGTACTGCAAGTAGGCTTAAGTTCATAGGGGTTTTATTTAAAGTAAGAGGCAACAACATAGGTCAAAAATCAGCAGTAACCTTCATTATTGCAGCATATTAACCTAATTACTAATTAAAAACCTTTGGTAGGCCTAGTGACAAAACAATATTATGGAACGATGTATTGTCTTGCTTTCAAAATATCAATTAGTCTAACACCAATTAGATCAGGGTTTTAAACTAGTGGCAAAAGATTTCTGTCAAATCATAAGTGGTCACCATTACCTAGTCTACCTATGTGATTTCCACCGAGACTTAACTGTCTTTAATTTTTTTTTATTAGGATTTTACAGTACTTTACTGTCTTCCTTCTCTTAGTCGAGTCCTCCATCCTTGTCTGTCATCCCATTCGCCATCTCTCAAATTCCTCATTACCATAGCCTCACCCACTTCATCCCGCCAAGACCTTCTCGGCCTCCATCTTCTCCTCCGCCCCAGAGGGCTCCAATCCGTCACTATTCCAATCCACTTACTGGCACTAGCTCTCCTGACATGACCATAACATATCAACCTTCTATCCTCTATGAATTTCATTACATCCGACTCCACCTTCATCCTGTCCCTGATCACCTCATTCCTCACTTTATCCATTCTTGTCAACAAACAGCATCTTCTCCAAAACTCCATTTCGACAGCTTTTATTTTACTTTTTGTTTTCTTGTTTGTCACCCATACTTCTGTCATTAATTCATCGTGTAAAAACTTGAGACCCATAGAGATTGGCAGTTGAGGCTTAAAATAATAAATATCACAGATATATATTTTTCATTGATGTGTGGAATTAAGTTGGGTAGGTATATTTTTTAATAGAGCTACCATGAAAATATAAAAATATTGAAACATATTTTAAAACAAACCTTGAGAGCACTGTTTGTCAGTGTTTCTGAAAATAAATATTGGAACATTTTGTTATTTGAATTTTATCCAGCAACACTGTTTTAGTAAGTTTAATATTTAGTTTTCCTGTAGGCCTAATTTGTTTTTTTGTAAAAGTACATATTATGAACCCAGCATTAAGCTATTTAATGTCAGAAATGTGAAAAAACATTTTAACCCTTTAACAGTTTGCCGTTTTTGCTGACATGTGTCTCTAGCCGAAAAGTACTAAAAAAGGGTTACTGAGATGACATAGTTTTCTGGTAAAACGCCGTTCTGTGATGTTAATTGTTGTGATACATCACAACATGGAGATACATAGTTTTTCTCTTTATAATCTACTTTTCTTTACACATAAGTTACAATGAGAAGTTATAAAAATATGCACTTTTGGGATGGTTAAGGTCTAAAAAAAGAAACTGTTAAGGGGTCAATAGGCCTACGTGATTCTATAAAGAATTATTTATGCCATAACATTATATTGAAATTTTAGAAGGATTGATACTACAATTGATTTGGTTTGGCCCATAGAATTTGTTCTAACTATATTTCCCAGGCATAGTTGTAGAAATGTTAAGCCACTTTGTTTTTGTGATAAGTTTTTATTTTTTTCAGGATGTATTACAGCATCATGTGTGTTCATGCTATGGACAAAACATCTGGTGATCGTTTATATGTATTTGATATCTGTCGGAATAGTATTTATTTCTTATTGGGTCAATGTCAGTACTATGAAGGCAGTTATATCAAATTCTCAAGGCAGTGTTCTAGAAGATATTCTCTCCCTAAATTTTGATTCCATCTCTGATCATAATGGAAGCTTCATGGCACTACTTCAGAATTACCTCATACAAATAGTCTTGGCTTACGTTTTCTCTTATGTACATCTTGGACCACGATATTCTCTTTTAAAACGGCTATTGCCTCTAAGTTTCCTCGCTCCTTCAGCATTGGCTATGTTGCCTTTACCACCCTCTGTTCTGTATCATGCCCCAGTATTTTCAGCTTTGTTACCTTTGGCGATGGTGAAATTTGTCCTTTGGTGTAGTGCTTACCCTATATTCCAAACATTGTACGGTGGATATCAACATGCAAAGAGCTTCATTAGGTAAGCTTTATTTATAGAGTATGATTAAAATAAGAGTCTATATTACAGTTATTTGGTGATTAAAAATATATAACTAAATATATATGGCTGGAAGCTTTATTTCCTTTGATACAAGGACAATAGGCTAGGTTTTAGGCCTAGGCGATGGTTTTGTGTAGTGAAATAAAACAATGGTGAAGATGCTTTCTATTAAAGTAGCATTGGTTATTAAGGAAAATCAGTCAACCCATTCTAATATTCTGCATTATCATTAGGGAGGTTTTAACTTATGTTATTGGTGAAAATATTAACGTTTTGTTTTTAATTAGGAAGTGTCTTGTTTAAGTAGGCCTTAACTATTTCTTTTACTGTAGATATAATGTTACAACAGTTTTAGTTATGGTTACAATGCCAACAACTGACTAAAAAACCTAACAGATTAAAAAATAGTCCACTCCTCTGATAAGGCAAAGGGACGAAAGTACAATATTTTTACAGACAGAGGAACAAGGGCTAGTCTAGGAACTATCCATGATAGAAATTTAGTATTGTGGCGTAGTATTGTGAAGAAAATTCCTATATATTTTTCGTGAAGTCCGTTAATAATAGAACATTCCCAGATGTAATTTTAAACTAAATGCTGTATAGGATTCAAGACAGTGACAACTACAGATAAGCTTCAATTAATTGTTGCACTTGACTGACAAACGAAAATAAATAAAGGCAAATTTTGGGATCTGATTGGGAAATAGGTCGCTGAATTTTAAAATCGAAGCAATGCAATATGACTTATAACACTTTAATCTACAATACGGTATCATTAATTAAATAGTAGTACGTACACACTGTTAATTAAGCACAATCAACTTTTTGGAACATAAGAATTAATTTATCGTCTTTTGACATACTATCAAAGAAATCCAGGTAACGAATGTAAAGTTGTGCCATAAACACCAAGTATTCGGCCGTAGGCCTCCTCTGTTGCTCGAGATGGAATAGGGCGATGCCTTGCTACACTCACAGTACATCACAATATACTCGATTCTCGGTGTGACTCTTTATCATCCATTTCTGTAAACTCCTTTCAAACATTTGAGTTCATCTCCTGTTATGACCGTGATTGCGTAAAAGGCACTGTTTTATCATTGTTTGTTTTTATTTGTCAATGTATGTGTCGTGTTTTAAAATTTCTAATGATGAGTCCATAACGGATAGAATGTCCCTGCAGGAACACTTGGTGTAGTTCAGGCAAAAGATATAGTAGACTAACCTATATGTGAAAGACGTAAGTTAATTGTTCTATAATAGACATTTCAGGTCTAAATAATGGATTTTATTAGTACTATACTTTTAATGTACCGGTAACTTTACACTACATTTTCGGATAATCCTAACAAAATGTTAGGATACTATGTTACAAAATGTTAGGAACTAATTTGGATTACCGAGACTCTGGTGTACCATATTTTACTTTTGGCACTGGGTTTATGAAGGCTGCATCCTTCAAATAAAAATGTGATGATCAATTTTTTAAGCATATTAACATTTTACTTACTCATATTAAAAACCGTTACTAAATGTAAACTTTGCTTAAGATATAAACTGAAAATCCAAAAATTATTTTTTTCCTTTTTTTAAAATGTTACAAATGAAGTGTGTTTTTACAGTAACTTTGGCCTGTCAGCCCTGGTTGAGACTGAGTGGTTGCGGCTGAACGTTCCATGTGTTTTGCGCACATTCTGGCTGTTGCGGGTAGGGGAGCAGGCAGGGGGGATGTTGTACGCTGCGTGGCGACAAGCCCACCCCCTTGCACCATCCCCTTGGCCGTTCCTCCTGTCCACACTCAAGTCTCTTCTTATATCTGGCTGTGAAACACTCACTGCTGTACTTGGCATGACCTCTGTCATCTCATATGTCTGTCATTATATAGGCTGCTTCTTCCAATGGGTATGTTAGTTAGTTAGTGAAATAGCGACCTAACAAGTTAGGTATTGTAAGCCAAGTATGAATGAGAAATGAGAGTAAGATAATTGTAACGCGATCTTGTAGTCGTTACTGACTAAGGCTGACCACGTTCCTTAAACAGAACTGTTAATTAATAGCCTAACAGACAACGGCATATCTAAGGGACCTACAGTTTAACGTGGAGTCCGAACCACTGCCTCTGAATTACAAGCTGGTCTAATTATAACATAAACCTGAAGTATGAATTTTTATATCTACTTTGTTAATAAGAAGTCTTTCTGAGATTTTTTTCTTATGGAAAAATGAATGTACTTGATGAACATCACATGTATTTCAGAATACAACTATTAAAAAATGAAAAACCATTACGCACAACGTTCAATTACACGTAAACACAATTATTTTAAACATAATTAATTTAAATCAGTCCAACGATTAAGAAAGAGTTTCTTTCAACAAGACAAGGTTTTCACAAATTAATAATATGGATTGGATAGGTCACATGTTCAATAGAATTGAGAAATATCTTAGTCTAGAATATCTGGAATTATCAAGAAAAAATTAAGTTTGAGAGCTTGTTATTTTTTCATTTTTTAAACAAAAAACTATACCAAAATATATCAAATAAATAAAAATAAAAATGTAGATATATGTATGCAATTACAGGAAAAGTTTAGTAATATTTAGATGATTTTTTATGACAAATAAGAGTACAAATGCTTCCTTCTATCTTTATATATACATAGATTGATTGATTGAAGCTATTTTTTAACAAGTACTATAAAGTTGAGGATTAAAAAAAAGTATATGCCTTTATCGTGCATGGTTAATATGAATGTGATATATTTTTAAAGAAATCACAGAAATAAATAAGATGATGCTGTTGTACTACTTCATTTGTTGTAAATGAAAGTCTTGAATAGGCTTATAAACCTTACTGCCATGACAGTGTCACTTTGTATGATAACAACAGGGTGAATGTAGTCAGAAGTAGAGTAGTCCAAGATGTGACTCAGCAGTTTTTATAATAACCTTGTTTTTGTCTTACAGCTCATTAACTCAAGGCCCCGTTTAATGCATTGTATGGCAAATTCCTTACTTTGTATCTACATTTTCTTCAAACGTCGTAGAATTATTTAAAGTGAAAGTAAAAACATTACATGTAGACTTATTGTATTCCATTTTATTCCTGGAAGTTAAAAAAATTATAATAGTATTGATAATAGTATAATAGTAATAGTATTAATTAGTATTAATTAATAGTAATAGTAATGGTTAATAGTAGTGATGACATTTTATTTACTTATAAGCTGAGGTTATAAGGAATGCAACCAACCATAAAATATCTCGAAACAAATAGAAATCATATTTTGTTGGAATTAGCAGTTTACAATTTTGAGAGCTAATGCTATTGGTGGAAAATTAAAAGCAAATTAGTAACTAACTATACCTATTGATTGTAAGTGTAATATCTATTTCATAACAGATCCTTTATTGATTAATTTGTATCATTTTGTTTCATGAATATTTCAGGCACTGGGTAGTCAAGCAATGTATTTTTAGTTTATTATTTTCAACACTATTCAATACACACCCTGATCGTACCAAACGAATAAAGAAACCTGAATCTGATTTATTTACCTTCGGTTGATTTTTTGTGAAGTAGGCTTTTGTAGATCCTATAAAGTTTCATTTTTAACTAAAATGAATTATATAAAAAAATATATATAAAAATTTTAGAGATCGGAGAGTATTTGCTCACTTGTAAGTTATACCTACCTGGGGAGGTCGCCATTTCAGTTAAAAGTATAAAGTATAAGTATAGCATATCTCAAACATGTAAAACCAAGATCTTTAAACAATTTGAATTCATTCAAGAAAATAATTTTTCAGTGAAGGTCTTTCATTTATACACCAATCATTGTTTTAACTATTTATGTACTTCAGAAGTTAACTGGTATTTTCTTAAAGAAGCACATATGTTGTTAAATGCAAAGCTCAGAGGTCAATATCATGTGATTTGTAGGTCCTGCTGACAGAAGATGATGATGACAAGAGTATTGGCACTGTGTCGGCCATCTTGTTTTATATCCTGGCTCTGCAGACGGGTCTCACTGGACTTGAGCCAGAAAAGAGGTAAAAATCACCTTTTTTTTAATAGTTGTAAATTGAGCTCAATTAATTCATAGGATACAATGGGGCCAGACTTAAGGTTCCAACACATCAACCTAGGCTTATTGTGTTCCCTATGAGGTAGATGAATGGGCCGAAAACTGTGTCCATAGGGAGACTCAAGAGCTTTTTCTGAATGTTCGCCTGATCCTGTTACTAAAGAATTAAAAGACTCTTTTTCTGGCTGGTGGTAATGAGTTTTTCTTCTCTTGAGTGATGAGTACCCCGCTCTTTCTGAGGTTACAAGGGGGTTCACCATTAAGCGGTTCTTCCACCATCCCCCTCCACTCACGACATTAGCGTGATAGCCCAATCACGCTGTACCCGTGAGCTATCAAGCCGGTAAAAGACTTGCCAGTGAAAGAAATCCCATGATTCTTTATGGAATTCAAAACAATAGTCAAAGTTTCTATTAGTTGCTAAAGATGCAAGAATTAATATGTTCTCTTCTGAGAAAGTACATGCAATTTAAATATGCAATTCTTGAACTGTATGAACTATAGGCTAAGTTGATACTATGAGAACTATGAGTTCAACCGTGACAAATTCTGTTCTGCGTGACAGGTTTGTAAGGCTGTGCCGCAACTTCTGCTTGCTGTTCACGGCTCTGCTTCACTTCATTCACAACATCGTCAATCCTCTGCTGATGTCTCTCAGTGCATCCCACAACCCCTGCGTTCACAGGTATGTCTCACATTTAACATAATTAATTATCTACAGTTCTGTCTAAGGAACATATCAGTAAAAAGACTACAAGATCACACCACAATCATCCTACACTCGTTTTCATTCATACTTGGCTTAAAATACCTACCTTGTGGTATGGTCACCATTTCAATAATCTAATCTAATTGCCATATTTACTGAAATTGTATGAAAGCGGCCACCAGTCGCAAATGTCTAACTTCTCAAAGGTTAGTTGACAAAGCTTTCATTAACTGATGACTAAAGTCACTACATATCCACATAAAAAAGGCACATATTCAAACTAACTAAATTATTTGAAAGATGACCATATTATTGATGATAAGTCATTTCCACCACCCCCTGAACAAGAATCCTCAATTTTTGCTGGGAGCTTAACCCCAACTCCTACTGCAATAGTGTACAGCCTGCACTCGCTGCTCAATATTAAGTTCGGCCTAAATCTTATGACGACTCGTTCTCTTATGTATTTATTGCCGTCATGTGAAATTGATGATTTAAAGTTTTCTTTGTAATAGATAAGTACTCTATGTACAATGCATATTTTTCCTATTTTTTACAGTACAATATATAACCAACCTATTGTCCGAGTTTTTGCATATCCAAGGTGACTGCAGTCCCAATAAGGTCATAACAATACACAAAACACAAAACAACGCCATAAATAATCTGAAATTAAGTTCTAAAAGTTAAGTAACATTGATTTATTAATGAATGATGATGTGACTTGTGCAGGCATATTCGGGCACTTCTAGTGTGCATGTTCCTAATCCTGTACCCAGTCTCTCTGTTGGTCTACCTGTGGTCCAACCATGCCCTCAGCACTTGGCTACTGGCTGTGTCAGCGTTCAGTGTTGAGGTCATTGTCAAAGTGATCGTCTCTCTACTGATATACTCTCTATTCCTTCTCGACGCCTATCGCTCTACTTTCTGGGAAAAATTAGATGACTATGTCTACTACATCCGTGCTTTCGGAAATACTGTGAGTATTTCATCTATTAATGTTAACCTGCATTAGCTGGAAATTTGAAAAAAAGATCTAATCTATGTTGTTGAGGTCGAAATGTATTAAATTTCTTGTTTTATAATTAAAGTTGTGGGTCGGGTAAATACTCTGTGGGTAGGTAAATATAAAATGAGTATTTACCCATAAAAAAATTTATATTGGCCCCAGGTAAATACATACCCAAAACCTGGATATTTATGATTTTTTATATTTATAGGGTAAAGAAAATTTATTTTGCAATCTACATGCTCTGAACATGATTAAAATAAGATGAAAAGTGCTAAAAAGTCTTTATTACTGTCTTCATATTAGGGCCTACTTCTGAAAAATATTTGGTTAAAATACTAGGCCTGGAGATGGATGATTTGGTCAAAATTAAGGGATATCTAGTTGATTGTTCCACAAAACATGCACTAAGGTCTAATGGTGATAATGAGGGTTTTAAATAGAGGTGTGCGGATATCCGAAAAGTCGTATCGGATCGGATATCCGGCTCCGATCCGAATTCAAAACAAGTATCCAAAAAAGTTCTATAAATATCCGAACTTTTGGATAGACTGTATAAAATGAGGTTAAAACCGAAAGATAAATGTTAAACTTTCCGTTTGAGATACGTCAGCGATACGGATCAATAGAAATGTTAAAGCAGATGACAAAATTACGCAATTCATAACCTATTGGAATGTAAGAACGTTTTTTTGCGGTCCGATTATGCGAATGATTATTCGAATTTTCAACTACTTATTTAAGTTACCCATTAAGTTCAACACGATATTGCATTTTGAAATACAAAGCACAGCGTCATCGATAGTTGCACCGAATATCAGATTGCGGTTTGATATTACAGTGCAACTTGGTTATTGCGACCTCGGCTTTAACGTCAACTCGGTTATAACGTCATTTATTTTTAGGTCCCGCCAAACTATAGGTATTTACATTGGTAAAACCTCGGATATATCGTCAGTAAATTCTAAAACCTCGTATATAACGTCAAGAAAATCGGGCCGAGATGAAGGCAACATATAGCTAAATAGAGAAAGTTCGGTCGGTGGTGCAACGTGAGGGCTGCGGCTATTGTTTAGCTACATTCTATTTTTAGAAACTGCATTTTATTGCTGTCTTACCGCTAACCACCCCAACCCCTCCCCCTAACCTATATCCGCTGTCGCCGTCATCAAGGTCAGTGTCAGTGACTCACGTCGCGTCAAAGCACTGTGATGCACTGTAGGCTGCACCTACAGTTCGTGCAGCTATCGTTAGTTAGTTTACAGTTTGTTTTTCGTTATTTTAATTTACGATTACAGTCTTGAAGAATAATGGCAAGTGTTAAGATAAAAGTTTTGTCGAAGAAAAGGTGTGAGTTATAAGAGCGTGTGAGGAGGGACGTAAGATAGCAGACGTGTATTCGGGCTTGTTTTTTAAAATCGAACCAACAGTTGAATTCACCATGGCGAACTTCATTGCAATATTTTCAAATTTGATTTTTTATATAGGTAGTATAGAGTAGTTCAGTCAGTCATAAACATAAACTTTTATATGTATTTCAAATTACCTTCATTAAATGTCTTAGTTTCATATAAAAAATGTGTTTCTCTATTTTTCCTCGGTTTTAAATTAAAATTATGTTACCTCTTTTATAGTGTCACTCTGATATAGCGTCATTAATTGTTTGGTCCCTTCAATGACGTTATAACCAAGTTCCACTGTATTTTGCATAAAATATGATTTTGGCTACGAAAAACCGTGAATTGTCGATTTAATATTTGGTAACAAAGCTCAACCATCATAATAGCTCTGGTATTTGCAGTAAAAATAAATCACTATTTAATTTTGATCGTCTACGTAATTCGATCGTCTAATCGAATTAAACTTTAAATATTTTGACATAATGGACTATTTTTTGTTATCACATTCTCGAGTTCTCCGGGTTTGATCAATACGATAAAGTGTTGTCAAATTTACATTTGGCCTATTTCGTCTTTCAGTGTTTACATAACTAACAAATTTTCCACTAGTTTTCATTCTAGATTTTCTCTTTGTTGTATGATTTTACGCGTCATTAGTTTTTAAATAGAACATTTTAGATAATTTTAAGATGAATAATTTACTAGATTACAACAAGGTACCATAATTTCACGGGTTTAAATATTGTTCTGCCCGATACTCCAACTCTGCTCCTGCGCAGAGTCCTTTGTCCAATAGTCAGTGGCAGCGCTGTTACTGCTTTTTCTAGTTCCTTGTCACAGATATATCAGTGATACAACACATAACGGTGACATTGTCACCGGTACAAAAATATTGCAAATCCCTACCGATAAGCAGATAGCCGATGGCAACGAACCGTTTTCGTCTGTCAAATCTTAGTTCTTTGTTTATGGTGATTCTTTTCTTCTTTTTGTCATTTAAATGAATAAAATAGTTGAATCATGAAATAAAATTGGGAATTATTATTTATCAATCTATCCATAGTTTTATATAACTAACTTTAGGAACCATTCATGTAATTTATTGGTGAATAATTATAAGGTTTCTATTGATTTAATTCCGTGAATAATATGGCGCATATTAAAATTTGTTACTTTTACAAGCCATATTTATCTAACCTATTTTTAAAAATAGGTTAGATAAATATGTCTTAAAAATGGCATAAATGCCGAAACATGTTGCCAATAAAAAATAAAAAAAAGGTTACTAATTGTTTTATTATTTATTTTATATATATATATATATATATATATATATATATATATATATAATTATTTAAAAATTCTTAATCTAGGGCTACTTTTAGCAATATAATAAATAATAAAACAATTAATTAGTACCCTTTTTTTTCTTTATTGGCAACATGTTTCATGCCATATTTACCTAACCTATTTTTAAAAATAGGTTAGGTAAATATGGCTTGAAAATAAATGCCGAAACATGTTGCCAATAATGAATAAAAAAAGGGTACTAATTGTTTTATTATTTTTTATATTATATATATCTCTATATATAAAATTGAATGTATGTATGTCTGTCTGTATGTATGTTCTTTATGCGTTGCCAAACTACTCGTCCGATCGCCATGAAATTTTAGGAAGTTGCTCTACATGTGTCCGGGAAGGTTTTAGTGAAAAAATATTTTCGAAAACCCCATAATTTTCCATTTTATGGCGTTTTAAATTTCTAATGTTAACCTTATGGAGAGTGAGTTTGTTTACAAATTGTCTACAATGAAAACATTTGATTTCTTAACTACAGCTGATTGGTTTACTTTCCATTAGCAACATGCTTTACTATCCAATGCCATCTGAATCATTCATTAATGTAAAACTACGAAGTAAATGTGTACTGTAAAAAATGAACAGCTTTATTCACCACGTTAATAGTTTACGGTTTTGGGGGATTATGTATTTATATTTTCATTTTCTGTCTGATTAAAAGCCACATGATTATTTGTTGGCCAAATAAAAAATAATTACAATGTTTTTTATATATTACGTTTATTATAATAATCAGCTGTTGAATATCCTTCCTATAAAAGCCGTGCCACAGTTAGGTTTGGTTTGGGTTTGGATTGGATTTGAAAATTGCGAATTAATCCAGATTTATTTGTTTTATGGGAATGCTATTAATATGTCTTATCGTTTCAGTATTGTTATACACTATGCCACGACCCAGAATATATAACCTTTCACAATGAAGCCGTAATGGTATTCGACTTCAGATCATGGCCAATCTTAAAGTTAACATGTATTTAATGTCAGGCGTTACGAAGTTCGCCGGGTCAACTAGTATATATATAAAATTGAATGTATGTATGTCTGTATGTCCTTTATGCGTTGCCAAACTACTCATCCGATCGCCATGAAATTTTAGGAAGTTGCTCTACATGTGTTCGGGAAGGTTTTAGTGAAAAAATATTTTCGAAAACCTCATAAGTTTCCATTTTATGGCGTTTTAAATTTCTAATGTTAACCTTATAAAGAGTATGTTTGTTTACAAAATATCTACAATAAAAACATTTGATTTCTTAGCTACAGCTGATTGGTTTACTTTCCATTAGCAATATGCTTTACTATCCAATGCCATCTGTATCATTCATGAATGTTAAACTATGAAGTAAATGTGTACTGTAAAAAATGAACAGCTTTATTCACCACGTTAATAGTTTACGGTTTTATTTATAACATATTATAATAAATTTATTTAATAATAATTATAATATTAAAATATAAATAATACAATAAAATAATAATAGATACATATATAATATAATGGAGTATATGGATTATTGATAATTAAATAGATTATATATAAATGTAAATATTTTAATGGGGATTAAATTAAATAATAATAAATTAAATGATTATGGTATGATTCAATAAAAATAATAAGAAATTAATGGGGATGGGAGATGAAATGTATAAAAAATAAATAAATGATTAAAAAATATGGATAAAATTTATATATTAGGAAGATAAATGATAAAAAAAAATAAAATATATAAAATAATTATATTATAAAAATAATGATGTTTACAAAAAAATTAAAATAACATTAATTAAAGGATAGGATAAAATAGGATGATATAAATTAATGAATCAAATTAAACTATGATTATGTTTTAAAATATTAAATAGTTTATGGGATTATGCATTTATATTTTTATTTGCTGTCTGATTAAAGTCACGTGTTTATATGATAATTAAAATGTTTATATTATTACGTTTATTATAATAATCAGCTGTTGTATATCTTTCCTATAAAAGCCGTATTACAGTTAGGTATCATTTGGGTTTGGATTGGATTTGAAAATTGTGAATTAATCCACTCAGATTTATTTGTTTTATGGGAATGTTATTAATATGTTTGATCGTTTCAGTATTGTTATTCAGTATGCAGCGACCCAGAATATATAACCTTTTACAATGAAGCCGTATTGCTATTCGACTTCAGAACATGGCCAATCTTAAAGTTAACATGTATTTACTGTGAGGCGTTACGAACTTCGCCGGGTCAGCTAGTATATATATATATATATATATTATTAAATGAACTTGTGCTCCCTTTAAACATTTTATTTTTTACATAATACACGACACGTGTTTCGAATCTTAGTTCATTTCCACAGTGTATTTTAACTTCAAACATATATATATATATTGATGGTTAAATAAATTAAAAATTGCTGTTTACTATCTTAAAATGTTAACATTGTCTGGAGTTATTATGAATTCATTCCTTAATTTTTTGTAAATGCCTGGGTATTTATTCCAAGTTTTAAATATTAAATCTCTTGTTATAATTATGTGCATCTCTACCTTTATATTGACCGCTACACTAGCACACATTTTTACATTTATATAACATTTAGATTTTGTTTAACATTCTAAATTAACTTTTATGGACGGATATCTATGGTACATGTATTGAGAATATATAGATTTTGGCATCAATCTACACATCTCTAATAAATTTGGCTGTCAGTATTAAAATCATCTCAATAAGCTAAGCAAAGTTAGCATCTTAATTTATTAGTAAACATAAAAAACAAATAGTTGGAGAAAGTGTTTTTTTTAATATTAAAATTAATCAAAGATTTTATCTACTAATACTTGTTGTTATTATTCAGGTTGAGTTTTGTTTCGGAATCTTCTTGTTCTTCAACGGAGCATGGATCTTGATATTTGAGTCGGGTGGAGCCATCAGAGCTGGCATGATGTGCATCCACGCTTACTTCAACATCTGGAGTGAAGCCCGGGCTGGTTGGAGTGTCTTCATGAAACGTCGCACCGCAGTCAACAAAATTGGTAATTGTGTTATGAAGCCACTTGTATTATAATTTAGTTCCATACTGAAAGCTTTTAGAGACTTGGTATTCTACACCTGGATGTTTCTCAACTAACTTTGCAGAGTACTTAGGATTTTCTGAAATAACAGCTGATATTGAATAGTCAAAGGAGGCAGAAGTAGCACGTCATGCAAATAATATTTATGCTCTAAATTTTGTGAAAAACTATTCACTTTCTGTGTTTTGGATAAATAGGAGTAACTTGAGACATTTTTCTGACTAATAATTTTTCTTGTAAGTTTACAAGACACGTGTTGAACTACAATGACTAAAGCATAATAATTGAAACATGAGTAACATTGGCTATGATGGTTTTAAAAGTAGATATTCAGTTAAATCTTTAATTTATAAAAAGAAAATTAATAGTGTCTAAAATTCCACCAAATGTGGTAACTTGAGATACACGTTGAAAATCAGAGTTTGTCCCAATTTAGGAAGGGCTATGGCAACTGAAGACAACATAATCATCGCATTATGATACCTATAAGGTATCATAATGTAGGGTAGGGCTATATATGATGACCTATAAGGTTAGAAAATTGAATCAACTCTTGATAATTAGTAATGAGTTATTAGATAGTAGAGATTTAAAATATTTATAACAGTACTGTATTTTAATGTAACAAATTGTCAGAATATACTATAGCTAAAACCACCCTCCAAGCACACATATATATATATATGTGTGTGTGGTTAGAAACTCCCACAAATTTCAACAGAGATGCCACTACAAGGCAACATAACTGTATCTATTCCTGTGCTACTTGGGAGGAAATCAAATTTGTAAAAAAAACAGCTCTGGAATCTTTGCAGTAAGATACATTTCAAATCTGTACAAAAATGAACATTCAAATTAAAATTCTTACAGTCTAAACATTTTTCAAACAATCTTAAACATTGAACACCAAGAATCAAAACTACAAAAGGACATATATCATAACTACAATATTAGGAACGAGCAGAATTTTGTAATTAACATTAAAAAAAAGTAAGGTGAAGGTAATGTAAGGCCCCTCCTACACTAGAATTAGGTTCCTGCAATACATAATAGACAGAATCAGGAATGAGAGGAACTATAATAAATTTGAGAGAGATCTAAAGACATTTTTAGTTAAAAGAATATTACGATCCGAACCAATTCTTGTCCAATAGATTATAGAATAGATTTTATTTTGGACATATACAGCAGAACTTGAATAATTCAAACCTCAAGGGACCAGAAAAAAATTCAAATTATCCAAAAATTTGAATTAGAAAGGTTTTGGCAAGTGGTTGAAATAAACAGTAAAACATCATGTTTAAACATTGTATATTAAAAAAGTTAGGTTAATGAAGATGTTATTGATTAAAAATCCTAATTTTTGTTAAATGTCGATACTTTGTTTGGAGGGATCCCGAAAATTTAGCTATTTCAAACTTGTTCTTAAATCCCTTCTCTACCTCCTTGATTGCCGCTATTTATTCTTGCGACGTCAAAGATTTGTAGGTTCCCTTTGACGAAGCGAACCAGTTCATACACACGACGTGTTACATGAACGCAGACGAAGTCACAAATACCAACACGAAACAAAGACGACGAATATCGGAACAAACCACCATCAATGATACACACGTTACTGAACTGCGCCGGCGCCGTGTAGTGACATATTAGAGATGTCAATGTTGTGATTTATGAGCAGTAGTGGACTGGTGAGGGGGAGGGGTATCATGTGACCAGCCAACAGCAGGTGTACGTGCTGTGAGAAGGGTTGGCAGGGATGGGCGCGTTGATCTAGCTAAAAATAGTCTACGGACAGGAAGCCCGAACGTCTTTTCCGGGAAAATTGCACACAATGACTTGTTCTCTTTATAGATTTGCGTTGCAAAAAATTCGAACTATCCAAAAAATTATTTGAATTAACCAGGATATTTTAACATGTTTATATAAAATTCTAGAGACCAATTCAAAACTTCGAAATAAAGTAGTTTTCGAATTACAGAAGTTCGAATTATCCACGTTCCACTGTATATAATTAAATCATAGAAATTGACACAAGTGCACTTTGTATGTATTTGAATAAAGACTGATTTGATTGATTGATCTGCAAACTGTTTCAAGCTATCGCCATTTAGGGTATTTAATTAATTTATCGTTTTCTTCATAATTAAGTATCCTAATATTTTTGCTCCCTAACTACTGTGCTGAACTCAATTAGTCTTTAAAATTTGTTTAAAGATTGCTCATATTTATTTATATTAAAAAATAGTAAACATCCCATTTAAAATCACTATAATTTGTATGTTGACAGAGAGTCTCCCAGAGGCGAGTGCTGCCCAGCTAGACAGGCTGGATGACGTTTGCGCCATCTGCTACCAGGAGATGAAAACGGCCAAGATCACTCGTTGCAACCACTTTTTCCATGGAGTTTGCCTAAGAAAGTGGCTCTATGTTCAGGTACTACAGTTTTTATTTATGTAATTTGAAACATCAATATTAAACATTTTAAAATTTTAAGTTTATTAAAAACTCCACTATTTATCTGTAGTGATGTATAAGATACATGGGAACTATGGATTGGCTAATTTATTCATAAAAGCCTATTGAACTTCTTATAATTGTATAATTGAATTTAAGAGAAAATAGTTTTATATAACTAAAACTAAACATACAACATGAGAATCTTAAATTATACTAGAACACACCTTAGAGACTGACAAATTCTGAGACAGAGTAAAAAGAATTTGACACAAATAATTGTCTCTTAAATAGGGGAAGAGAGTTTTGAGATTTTAATGACATAGGCAATTTGTTAACAAATTTAATACCCCTGTAAAACACACTCCTCTCAAAGGCTGTTTTATGTCTCGGATAGCAAAGATTTTTTCCATTTTTCATTTCATTTCTATAAATTTTAAATCGTAAGTCCTATAGGCTATAAACTTTTGTGATAGCCTGGTTCACTAACTCTGCTATATTACTTTGTTGATTATAATTGTACTTCACAAGCTGTAGGCACCCATTGCTGGCAAGACGGATAGTCTGTCCTCGGTAAACATGATTACGGGCAAAGACGGACACGATCATTTACTATTGCAAGAAGTTGAAATCTTTTTTAGTATCGCCCTTTTCTAATACCATTCAGATCAGTGACATGTTCAGTGTTTTTTAGAGTAGGCCTATGACCGGTTAGTGATCTGTAATCTATGTTTGTTTAAGGTATTGATATTACTCACCTTAACCTGTGATAAAAAAATTCTAAAATTGTATATATTTGTTATTATATTATTTTTATATTACTCATTATGCTGGTAAATTTTTAATTACAATGTGTGCAATGATAAAAAACGGACAAAATTAATAAATCCACTTGAACTTAATCTTGACCCTGAGTCAAATCACACTCAATAAATGTATCAAGACTATCAAGATGAAACAAATTGCTTTCTCAGGTGATTCAGGAATAAATCCTCTAGACTAGGTGATAAGCTATGAGAATATACTGTTATAAATGTATTTTTTAAATAATGTATATTTTGTTTGGCGGCTCCTATTGTCTGGCAGCAGATTACTCCCGCAAGAACATGGCTCATGGTGGATCGGCGATTTACATTAGGGAAAAATGGAACTTTACTATTGTGCAGGACATAAACAATCTAAGCATTGAGTTGGATTGTGAAATTTCAGCAATTGAAGTAACTGATTTAAAACTTTTAGTTATAACTATTTATAGAAGCACAAATGGAAATTTCAGTAATTTTCTAACTCAAATGGAATTGTTGTTTATTTTGACCACTAGGTTCAATGGAAAAACTGTGATTCTTGGGGATTTTAACGTAAATTTTTTATTAGAGTTTGATAAAAACAATGTACTGTTTTGTAATTTGTGTCAAATGTTTGGTTTTAAATATGTAATAAATGTTCCCACCCGGGCTAAATCTTGTCTAGATAACATTTTGACTACTTTAGATGATTGTTGCTATTCTGCATCAGTGGTCTAAACTCATATCAGTGATCACATAGCTCAGGCTATTTTAATATTTGACTTGTCAGCTGAACTTTTGATTGGCAATGAAGAGAGGCCTAAATTAGAGATTAGAAGAGTTTTAAATGAAAAATTTATTGACTTATTTTGTACCATGTTGAGATTGGAAATCTGGGAGAATGTTTTTATTCCTGCTAACAATGATATAGATTTGGTCAATCTTAGTTTTAGTTCTTTTGTTGATACCTTATGTTTTTATTATGATGTATGTTTCCCTCTTAAGCCAATAACAAACTTAAGCAAAAATAGTGAGCATAAAACGCATTGTTTTACAAAAAATTGGTACACTGATGAGTTGAGTGTAATGAAAATACGCCTAGACTTTTTGTATGATATCTCACTGCATAGTAATAATAACAGGTTGATGACTTGTTACAATGAAGCGAAAAAGGCCTATAGGGTCAAAGTTAGAGCTGCCAAAAAAGAGGCAAACTTAGCATATATAAACAATGCTGGTAATAAAACCAAAGCCTTGTGGAAGGTTATAAATAGGGATTTAGGACGTAAGACTGAGAAAGCCAAAAAGTATAAATTAATTAGCCTCTATGTTTTTAATGATTATTTTATTAGTATTAGTTCTCCATGTAACAATGATGCTCTATTTGATTTAGATTATAAGACTTTTTTTATCTCAGGACAATCATAACCTTGGTATTCGGCAAAATTTTAGTTTTAAGTTTGTTTCACCTGATGATATTTTATGTATTGTTAAAAAAATGTCCAACAAATTTAGCAAGGATCATTTTGGTTTCTCAAACTCTCTTTTAAAGAAAACTGTATCTTTTTTGTCGTTCCTTTGACTTATCTTATTAATATGTGTTTGTTTCATGGCCATTTTCCTGATATATTAAAACTTTCTGTAGTGCACCCTATTTTTAAAAAAGGTAGTTTTAACGAAGTTAGTAATTATCGCCCAATTGCAATTGTGCCTATTTTGTCCAAAGTTTTGGAGTTTGTAATTGGTATGCAGCTCACTGTTTTTCTAGAAAGTAATCATATATTAAGTAAAAGTCAATTTGGCTTTAGAAAAGGCCTCTCAACCACAAATGCCATCATTCAGCTGGTTAATTTCATTTTAGTTGCGTTTGAGCATAAAAGCTTTGCTTCAGCAACGTTTTTTGACATGAGTAAAGCATTTGACAAGGTGTCCCACCAAATCTTGTTAGATAAGCTGAGAGATTATAAAATAGCTGGTAATGAACTCAGAATGTTTCACTCTTACTTAGATAACAGGGAACAGTATGTCTTGACAGCATCAGGTGCTTCAAATGTGAAACGAGTAACAGCCGGAGTGCCCCAAGGCTCAGTCCTTGGGTCTCTACTGTTCCTCGTTATGATAAATGACCTGAGCTCTAGTGTGCCTGTCACTGTCGTTCTTTATGCTGATGACACCACTGTAGTCAATGTAAATAAAAATTGTAGACAAGTTTTGGCAGACTCTGAAAATTCTAAAAATATAGTTAAAAATTGGCTGTCTACAAATCAATTGTCTTTAAATGAGGAGAAAACCTCCACCCTGATATTTAGTTTAAGAGAGGAACAGGTTGATATCAATGTTCCTAATCCTAGGTTCCTTGGTATCACCCTGGATCCGAAACTTAATTGGCTACCACATATTATTGGACTTAAAAAAACTGTGTTCCAGTGTTTTTGCCCTGCATAGGCTCAGTGGCTCTTTGGACATGGACGGCATGAGGCAAGCATACTTTAGCCTCTTTCAAACCCATGTAACTTATGGTCTTGTGGTGTGGGGCTGCTCCCCGCACATACAAGGGATCCTCATAATTCAATAACGTGCTTTAGGCATCATTGCAGGTGTAGGTAGATTGGATCATTGTAGGCCTATTTTTGAGGACCTAAAAATACTTTCTGTCATTAGTTTATTTATATTCCATTGCTTACTTTATATTAAAGCAAATCTGGATCGGGGGGCAGTCCACGCTTACGGGACACGCATTAGGGAGACCCTAAATGTTCCGAGAACTAGATTTAAAAAACTGATAAATCGATTTTGATACAATCTAGTAAATTTTATAACAAATTACCGAAAGAAGTTCGCAATATGAATATAGGCTGTTCAAAAAAAATATTCAATGTTTCCTTTTTAAAAACTGTTTTTACAATATTAATGAATTCTTGGCTAAAAACTGGTCAGTTGAGAAATTCAGCTGAAAGCCTAATTCTAAGTAATTTACCAATGTATTGTGACAAACCAATGTATTTATGTAAATATCTACTGGCGAATAAAGAGTTCTGAGTTCTGTTCTGAGTTTTGACCATAACACACCATTTTAGTCCTGGTTATCCTGTTAGAGTTAGTTACATCTATGATTTGAGTTGGCCTCTCTAAATCGATCGGCCCTGGGGGAACGTTGGTTTGAAAAATAATTAGACCTCAATGGGTTAATTAATGTAGAAAATCCTAATATTCTTTAAACTTTTTAACGCCGACCACTGACTATGGTTTTAGGATCGCTGTCCGCTTTGCCATGACATTTTGTACAAGGTGGAAGCAGAGACCAAGGAGGAAGGTAGAGGTAGAGGCACCGGCGACCCCCTCCTCATCCCTCCATTGCCTGCAGACGACATCCCGAGATGAATCAGGTTGTTGTATTTTATATTGTTTTTTTTTGTTTAAGTAAACAATACACCTGAGTCCCCATATTCCGAAATAACTGGGACCGAACCCTGGTTGTTTGGAGTATACGGGATCTCAGTGTGATTTTCAATTTTTGCCTAAACGGCATCAAGTGTTCCTGCAGGGACGTTTCTATCTGTTATGGACTCGTAAGAAATATTAAACAAGACGCACACATTGACGTATAAAAAGGTTCAATGATAAAACAGTGTCGTATGTAGGCCTACTTCTTATGCGATCGCGGTCATTGCTGAAGCTGAGCTCAAATGTTTGAAAAATAGTTCACCTTAAAGCGATGATAAAGAGTCGGATTGTGAGAATCGAGACTATATTGATGTACTGTGAGTGTAGCTAGACGTCGCTATCTCGAGCAACAGTCTACTACTACATCCTTACCTATACTTGATGTTTGTGAGACAATGGCGCAACTTTGCATTAGCTAACAGGATTTCTTTGATACGTCAAAAGATGATAAAAAAAATTATTAATGCTCCAAATTCGAACTTCTTATGTTCCAAAAATTAAGTTCCAAAATAAATTAAGTTGTATTTAATTAACATAGAGTGCCTAGTATTGTATAATTATCGTCACCATGCTGTAGATTGAAGTGTTACACTTTGCTTTGTTTTTAATTTAAACTAAGTAACCTTTTCCCCCATCAGGAAGTTTGGAGTAGCCATATGTTCGGATCACCGGGGTTGGGATTACTGGGACTCTAGTGTATTTAAAATTTATGGATTAAGAAAACCAGGAATAGCTACTTTTTGAGAATAAATTTACTACCTTCCTATTTCAATTTACCCTGCTTTGGATGAGTTTCCAAAGAAATTTGAAATTTTCCTTATTTCTCAATTTTAAAAAAGTGATAGAAGTGAGTAGATTTTGGAAAACAATCAAAAGCTTCATGAGTGAGTAAAATATACTCAGACTGCTTAATAATTTGAATATTTTTATTTTTCAGATTGAGTGAGATCAGGATGAATACCTGTTAGACAAGAATACCCCTTACAGGAGCAAGACAATGAAGAATTAAAAAGACTTTTTATCACAATCTTATTTGTTTTAGTAAATTATACTTAGCTCGAAATGTATATTATGTTGTATATATTTATACATACTATTTAAGGTACTTATTGACAGTTTATATAATGTGTGTACATGTATTTAATAAATTAGATAAGATTTATTATAGAATATTTTAAATATTTATCTCCTTTTTTATCTAAGTACACTAAAACCCCTTATACTCTGACTTGAGTGCAAAGATATAAGTTGGTGGTATGAGTCTCTTAGAAAAGTAGAGTTAAAACATGAGGTGCATCATAGTTACAAAATTTATTAATCGCTCGCTCATTTGTAATTTTTCTATATAAATTGCTATTTCCTTTTTTCCAAAATGTTAGTTATTGAACTTTTTTAACCTTTAACCTGAATTTTATATCAGTTATGATATATGCTATAAAATTTACATACTGTCTTTTGTAAGGATGTAAACTAGTTTTTTCAAAGCCTAAAACCTCAATTAAGTCACTTTTTATACCAGAACATTGCTTTTTAACACATTTAACATATTTGCCAAAATTTTTCAACTGCAGTTTAAGCTAGACAATTCCTCAATAACTAATCTCTTAAACACGGAACTAACCTAATATGAAATACATTCAACCCAGATTTAAACGACAGCTAGCAGATATCAAACAAAAAAATCAAACAAACTGAAAAATATACACTAATAAGACCCTCAAAGACCCTGGCAGGGCCTTAACCAAATCAGTCAATCGGAACCAATGGCAACCAATTCAAGTTAGTACCTCCTTTGAATGAAACATCTGTATCAAATATAAGACTGAACTCTCTCAAAGCCACCATCATAAGATCAGCAAAAATCATAATTTGGGATGAAGCAACTATGGCACCAGGAACTTTGACTGCTATTCACAGAGTACTAAAGGAAATATTGAACAACCAGAATTCTTTCTTAATAATTGCAGAGGTTTTAACTGGATCTTCAGTAGGTGAAATTGTGTTCATTCCAAGGATTGATTTAGCACAGACGGACTCAGATTTGCTATTTGTTTTGAAAAGACGACAATTCCCTATAAAATTAGCATTAGCTATAACCATAAATAAAGCACAAGGCCAGACTTTGGAGAAAATTGGTGACTACCTACCAGCACCAGTGTTTAGCCACAGACAATTATATGTTGCACTGTCTTAAGGTAAAAAGGATTTTGATGATATTAAAATTAAAAATTATCCCTAGCAAAGATCAAGGGAGATTGTTGAATAACTGTGATAAAGTATTTACAAAGAATGCTGTATATAAAGAAATATGTAACGGTATGTAATTGTATATTTTTACATTTTTTTATCTAATAGAAAATAATTTTCTTTTTTAAATACAATTTCAATATTAAAAATGAATATTATTAGCGAATTTCCCATAGGGAAGAAGCTATTACCGTAGGTCTCATGGTAAGACTTAAGCCCGGGACCATGTTATTTTATCGTCTTTAGGTACCCAGAGTCCAAAAACAATAGTCGTTAAAATTTTTATATATATATATATGTAGCACGATCTTTTAGCACGATAACTCTCGTAAAAATGGTCCGATCGAGACCAAATTTAGTAGAGACGTGTATTCCTACAAAGTCTCGGACGAGTTCGTAAACCAGACATATCGGTCAATGGGAACGGGTAGTTTGGGGGGGTTTTGTACCCCAAAATGGGGTTTTTTGCGTTTTTCACATGTAATTTTTAAATATTTCTAATTTTATATTTCACCATTGGAATCAGCTTAAAAAACTACACAATTAAGTTCTATAAGTTTTTCTCTATCTCCAACGGTTACCGAGATATTAAAAAATCTAAACACAGTACGTTGTATTGTGGGGCTCCAATGTTAATCTTATGGAGGATAGGGAAAAATTAATATTTCCCATATTAATGAATATTTTTTGATAAAACTTGATATTTAGCTTCATGTAGTTGAGATCTATCCATTTATGCTTAAAAGTCATTGTTTATGTGTTTATCATGGCAGCAAACCTGCATACTCTTTTCCCATATTAATCATATAAGGAATAGGCAAACTCCTTTATTTATGGACAGATGTTGATGAAAGTTGGTATGAATGTTAAGATAAAAATTATTTATGGTAGAAATGACTTCTTTCAGTGTTCCTCACAGCAGCTAACCTGCACACTCTTTCCTATATTAATCTTAAGGAGAATAGGCAAATAATTCTCATGTTTATGAACATATTTTTATAAAACTTGTCATATATTAAATTATTGATTTGGAAATTCGCTGAGTACGCAGGTCTGCTGCGACGGGGGTATTTTTTATTTATTTCACCAGAAATAGCATACATGCACCCTGTTTCCAGAGACCGTTGTATTTAACCACAAGGGGCTCTGTTTCTAGTCAGAAATAATAGCAGGTAACAGTATCAAATAGTTATTGAGTCAGCTGATTTGCTTGAGGTTACATTAGCCAACTTGGAAAAGTACAGTGATTCAGGTTAGTAAATAGAGGGTAATATGATTCTTGTTTTACTTGTAAGTAAAAAAACTGTGTGCATCATGTGATAAAAGTTTAACTTTAATTCCTTGTTGCACTAATAACTAATAATTTAATTTTAAAATTTGTGTGAAAATGCCATTTTGATAATTAGCTGATAATGATTTAAACAGAGAAATACAAATTACTGGAATCGAGCAAACTTCTTACTACAGAACTCATACCCCTTATTTGACAAATTTGCTACTTTCACAGCTCCATTATTTTTCCCTAAACTAAATAATGTGATAAATATTTGTGAATTCTAGTTTTCCCTTGTTAAAATAAAATTATATTTACTTCCGGTGAAAATAACTTAGATCATAGTTATGTCTGAAGGGAATATGTTCAGTTAATTTTAACTTCTTGTCTCATGACCTAAGACTAGAAGACTGGGACGGTGGCGACGTCCTGTAATCCAGCTACTTGGAGGTCACGAATTGTGGATAGTTATGAGAGATGGTAGGTGGATGTGGAGTTCTCTTTTGTGGATTAACGTCCGCACTATTGAATACCTTGTTAATCCGCAAAGACTATCCTCATAATTGGACCAATTCGTAATTTAGAGGCCGTGGTTCAAATTCCATGTTAAACTGTAGGTCCAATAGTTGCCATCGGCTGTTGGCCTATTAATTAACAGTCCTGTCTAAGGAACATGTCGGCCTTAGTCAGTAACAAGACTACAAGATCGCGCCACAATTATCTTATATTCAATCCTCATTCATACTTGGCTTAAAATACCTACATTGTAGTATGGTTGCCATTTCAATGATGTTATCTAATCTAAGACGTCACTTCCGGTACAATTTTTGAGTCTGGCAAATTGCAAACCCTCCCCCCAGAGTTTAGAGGTATTCTTGGAAAAAAATATTATAAAAATTAATTTATTATTCATTACATATAGTAATTATTTTTAGGCAAAGATGAAATGTAAAAATACCAAACATTGCCAATCTCACTAATAACCATACCAAGTAGGTAGGTCACTTCAAGTGTAGGTAGGTCACTTCCGGTACAATTTTTGAGTCTGGCAAATTCCAAACCCTCCCCCCAGAGTTTAGAGGTATTCTTGGAAAAAAATATTATAAAAATTAATTTATTATTCATTACATATAGTAATTATTTTTAGGCAAAGATGAAATGTAAAAATACCAAACATTGCCTATCTCACTAATAACCATACCAAGTAGGTTACACATTCCACTAGTGCACTGACCTAAATATTAAAAAAATTACATAGGCTTGGTATATCTTTTCAATATATGGACATAAACAAATAATACAAAATTAAATAGAAATATAAAGTAGGTAAAAACTTTTCATGCACATTGTGATTCAATCAACAGATTCTCTTGAAGCCAGAGTATTGATGGATGCATCAGAATCTGTCCTAGGAATTGAAGAAATTTCAGATTCTGAAAACTCCGTTGGATAAGAGATGTCATCCGAAAGAGTGCTGGTACTAATTTGTATAACTGGAACTCGATTATGCCTAACAGATTTTATAGTGTCTGAATAGTTTTGCCAATCTAATTCCAAAAGGAAATACATCGGATGTTGGTGCATGTTGAAGACAGCACTGTTTGTGTGAAGCCTGTACTTAGGTGAATCTCTAATAACAAATGAATGGCAATCGGAACAATGTTTTTCAGCATGTACATAAATATTCCAGTCCAGTATTTTTACTCCAGCCCACCAAAATCCCATGTCACCTTTGACAAAATTAAACATGTTGCCCCTGTTTACTTGTTCCTTAACTGATAAACTGTCAGAAATTACCCTTCCAAGAAACCAAAAACCGTGTACTAAAAGCTGAACAAACTTCTCTTTGAATCTTTCTGGAGTTCTGGTAAAGTCAATGTCACTAACTAATGATGGTTTAATTTGATAACCAGCCCTTTCAGATAGAAGAGCTATTAGTGGCATAAGTCTGGGAACTGATAAAAAACCAACATTCTTTTCAAAATCAACAACATCTGGAATCTGCTTGGCTTTCATAAACTCTTTACAAAGTTCAATAGCAGCTTTTTTGCCTTGACATCCATGGCGAAGCAATTTTTCAAATTCCTGCTGATTTATTCTTCTAAATTTTTGCTTGTAGATAGTGTATACATGAAGAAGATTAACAAATTTTTTCTCCTCATCTATCTGCTTGCCTGGAGCCGGTGGCTTTATCTTGCTATCAGTTTGTACCCTGCAATCAGACATGAACTATGTAAATGATTCACTCTTACAGTTGAGTGTGTACAATTCAGCAGATAGTGATTCTGATATTTTGCAATATTTAGTGGTACCTGAATAGAGGCAAGCATAAATTGAAACATTATGCATACATACATTACACGATAGCCACAATATACTTGTTTAAAAAACTTAACTAGTTTTAACAAATACTAATTAATAATTTATAATTATTAACTACCTTGGGATCTACAGGGAATAGAAAATTAAATAAATTGTATATATAAAATGGTCTCAAAACCTTGATAACTTACAATATTGATTATGGCCTGCCAACCCTTTACAGTTAAAAACCAAATTATTAGCAAATGTACCAATAAAGGAATTCAATCCAATACTATAATAAGAGCAAGGTTTGTATATATATTTGCACACGGATCTCAAAAACGGCTCTAACAATTTTTTTTATATTTTAGAATAAACTAATTTCCGAGAAGAAAATAGGTTCTAGATAGGTCTAATGTCCAGGAAAATTCTGGTTTTCTTGTAATATTAAGTTTAAAATCTAAAAATTTAACATTACGCTTATGGAGAATCAAATGTAAACAATACAATTCAAAACATCTGTTTATAACCGTTTGACAGTTCTTGATTGAAGATGGTGGGGAACAATATGTGAATAGAGGTTTTTCATAAATATTTATTTTATGTGTGTAATAAATGCAAAATTGTCAGGTTACTAAACAATTTATAAAAACTTAAGGGTAACATAACTGTGCGAAATAAAAGCAGAAAATAGTATTTCCAAAATCTTCAGTGTTTTGATAGAAAACGTAGCCTATTCATTGTATTGTTTGAGGCCACGGTAAAAAACCAATTAATGGGTGTAAATTTTGCTTTTCAATACTCATTCCGTTTCTAACAAAATCAGTTGTTTGCAGCTTTAAAAACTCCCTTATATTTTTTTACAAACATAATAAAATTTAAGTCTTTACTTTGCTTAGCTTCTAAGTGCAATTGCCTTTTCCTTTAAGCTGAAATTTTTATTCCCAAGGTAATCCATTTTTTTCTTACAGTAACTTAGCCTATTAGTTACAGTTTTCAAAGGGAAAGCTTCATTGAACCTAAGTATAAACTGATTAATAAAATGATTATAGGTACAATCTACACTCAGGTTATCCAGGACTGATAAATTAGGTATACTAATTGCAAATTGAGACATTGAACTCTTATCAACAATTCTTTTCTTAGTTTTGCATTTATTATTGACTTTTTTTAAATCAAATAAACCTACTAGAAGATAATTATGATCAGAAAATCCCATATTTTGGTTAACTGTTTCAACAGTACCTGTTACAAAATTAATGACAATATTGTCTATACAGGTTATAGAATTGCAGGTAATTTTTGTTGGGGAATTGAAATTTAATTTAAAACCATTGCTTTCCATAATCTCAACAAACATCAATGAGTAATGATTTTTTTGCAAGATATTAAAATTGAAGTTAGCAGATATGATAATTTTTTTAGATTTATGTTCATCCCTTAATGTGTACAAAAAACTTTCAAGTTTTTAAGGAATTTCCTAGCATTTGAAAATTCTGGCACTCGGTAAATTGATATAAACAAAACATTATTATTATTATTTTGAGCTTTTGATATTAAACCCTGTATATTTAAATGCATAAACCAAACAGTTGCAGCTGTGCTTATATTTAAAGTACAATCTAATTCTTTTGGGGGGCTTTAAAAGATTGAGAACATGTTTTGCCTACTCCATGAGATGTGTTATTACATTTTCCTGTAATTAAGGATGAATCCTTTCCTCTATATTTATTTCTAAAAAAGGAGATGCTAACTGCAAGACATTAAATCTATTGAGACCACTTAATAGAAGCCCACTATCATCACTTCCAACCTCACTGGCCCCAGCACCGGAACCGCCAACCATCACTGCTTCCCTGTAGGAGAGATGGCCAGGAGCAAGGGCTGGGGAGGGGACACATGGGACCTTTATGACATCACTTGACACACACACACTGTTGCTGCATGGAGGCTAATGTGCTGGGTTGTAATCATGCTGTGGGATTTCCTTAGATGTACCCGTGAGTCGAGGGATTATTACGTGTGTAGGCTTCTTTTCCCTAGTGAATTTAGAGGATGTTGGGGAATATAGTAGACCAGCTTTACTATCTCTCTGTCCCAAGCAGGGGGATCTGTTTAGCCAAGAGTAAATACAACTGCAAACCACACTTTTTCCTGCTAAATTTAGGTGGTACCCGCTTTTCACATAGTGATCAGTACCAGCTTGTGGTTAAGTAATAAGAACCTTGCACCTTCCTCCAATGTCAGCGACAACAATAATTCTAAATTGCACTGTTCAATCTCAAAGAACTTTTTACTATCATTGGGCTGTAGATAAATGTATGGAAGCTCATTCAATATGATTTCAGCTTTAAACGTTTTAATAATTGTTCGGAGTTTGGAATATACCAGGTTCTGGTGGTAGGAGTCTGTCCTGTTGGTTCCTCCAATAAGAAGGACACAATCCTTCTTTCCAAATTCATATGTGTGTTTTTCCAGTTGTTCCAGGACATACAACATAAGTGCTCCAGGATAATAAGTAGATGTAACATAATGGTTAGGAAGTGGAATCAGCATCTTAGCCAGATCTCTGGCATGGCTGTCCCCAGTCAGCAACTTAATAGCCTGACTGATCAATGGGTTGATGCAATGTATATGTCCCTTTTTTGTGTCTTTTTCATTCCAGACATTGAATACTATTTTTATTTTATCGTCACTGATCCAATTATTACCCAAAAATTCCAGTATCTTTGTTGTGTTAATATTTATGCCATGGTGGCAGGGTATGTCTGTCTGAGATCTTCTTGATAATTTTTTACAATCACCAATCGTAAGAGTAATATTCTGATTGGTTTTTTCATTTTCTGCTATTGTGTCAATATTATTATTTAATTTTTGCTTGCTCATTTCATTTTCAAGCAATTTTATTTCATGTTTAAGAGATTGTTTTGAAAATTCATAATGGCGTTGGTTATTAATTATTAAATTAACAAATAGTTGGACTTTTCCAACGCGTCTTGTGTTTCAAACACAAGACGCGTTGGAAAAGTCCAACTATTTGTTAATTTAATAATTTAAGAGATTGATTGATATTTTCCATTTTGCTCATCTGGCTCTCATATTTAGCTAAGTTACTTTCCATAGAATATATAAGCTCCTCTTTAAAAATGTTGTCCTAGATTGTCTTGCCACTCAGTGTTTTAAAGTTACTTTGTTTCTTCCTTAACTGTTATTTCTTTCTGTTAAATAATTAATTTTTTCTTCAAATTCATTCCCTTTATCTTCTAGCACTAACTGAAGTTCATTTTTAATTTCCTTCAAGTTGTGAACTTCCTGGTTTAATATTTCATTCTCTTGTAATAATAGATTCCGCTGCCAGTTGCAATGATGTCTCAGCATCCATATTTTCATTCAGGATTAAATTATGCAATTTCTCATTCAAGGCATTCATTTTTTCCTTACTATCATTTTTCAGTGCATGACCACAATGTACCTTCACCTTTACTTATGTTTCTATACTCAGAATCTGACATATTGATACATTTTATGTGATACCAGTGTTTACATTGCTTGTTACAATAAACTGCTGAGTTTCTAACACTTCTACTACATATACCACAGGGATAATTAACGTTTTTATTGATTTTAATCATTTAAAAAGAGTGATCATAAATAAATAATAAATAAAACTGTGACTGAAATAAAAGATTATTTTGGCAGTTTAAGCAAAATGTAAACAAAGTTTCCTGTAACTCAAGTCCTGTGTACACTTCAATGAATGAATCATCATCCGCACGGTAGCTGCTGATAAGGAAGAGTGTCGATAACAGCTTTGACTTGACCTTTGTCTTGACTACCTGCTAAACTTCAAGCGGCCAGTTTTATCTTGAGGAGTTTACCCAGTCATGATCCTTTTTTATCATTTCTAAAGTAATGGTGTTAAAGACTCACCCTCATACTAACTTCTATTTACCAAGGATATGACAACAAACTTTTCCATCACATTTAAGGTACGTCAATTATAAAGCTACACATTTAAAAATTACTTTTAAAGAGAGCAAAGTCACAGAGAACTGTGAGAAAATTGTGCATATTTCTTCTTAGAATGTGAGAATTATATTTCTTAAAACTAGTTAACAAAATATTAAAAACATATAAATTAATAACGGTTAAAATTCTTAATTAACAAAAATAGGGTGGCAGTGCTCCTGTGGATTAGCCTTAACCATAATTCTCATACCTTTTTTTGTATTAACAACACATCAATGTGAGAGGAGTTGCCCCAAAAAATAATTCCATAGCTAAGGGCTGATTAAAAAACCCATAAGCGGTTTTCAAGTATTAAAAAGGAACAGCATCACACAACCTACAAATAAAAAGATTAACCTGCTAAGTTTAATGCAAAGATGTTGTATGTGAGAGGTCCATGTAAGTTGTTGATCTATATGTACTCCCAGAAATTTAACTGCACATACTAATGTCATGCCCAGGACATCAGGGATTTGCCTAAGCCCAATGGTGACTTACTTTTCAAGGTCTAATCGTCTGAGTCTTATCCTGGTTTAATAGAAAGCTATTTGCTGAGAATCAGTCAGCAGCTGTGTTCAGAGAGCTCTTTGCATTGTTAACAAGTACATTTATATCCTTATTACATGTAAGCAGTGTTGAATCATCTGCATACACTACAGTTGTTTAAACAATAGTACCTGGTGACCGAGCTTTGCTCGGTCAATGAAAACATTTATGTGGTTTAAATAAAACCGTTTTCATACCCTTAATTAATATGGCATAAATACTGAACAAAAATATAGCCCTCGGGTGGGGATCGATCAGGCGACCTTGTGTACGTGAGACCTGAGCGCTACTAACTGAGCTAAGACGTCGGCCAAGTTGTCGTTGTCGTTTAATAGTTTTTGGCCAACCTCAATTGTTTTAGCTAATCATATACTGAATTTAAATGTCCTTACAGTTTGTTATTATTATCCTGTTATCAACTGATTTTGCTAGAAAAGGAATGAGGATTGAAAACTAAAAGATAAATTTAATTTAGACCAGTTAATTGGTTTTGGCTTCAAGCAATACAATGAATACGTTTTCTTTCAAAACACAAAAGATTTTGGAAATAATTTTCTCTGCTTTTATTTCGCACAGTTATTTTACCCTTCAGTTTTTACAAATTGTTTAGTAATTTGATAATTTTTCATTTATTACATACATAAAATAAATATTAATGCAAAACCTCTATTCACATATTGTTTGCCACCATCTTCAATCAACAACTGTCAAACGGTTATAAACAGCTGTTTTGATTTGTATCGTTTACATTTGATTCTCCATAAGCGTAATGTTAAATTTTTAGATTTTAAACTTAATATTACAAGAAAACAAGAATTTTCTTGGGCATTAGACCTATCTAGAACTTATTTTCTAATCGGAAATTAGTTATTTCCACAATATAAAGAAATTCCTTAGTGCCGTTTTCGAGATCCGTGTGCAAATATTGTGTATATATATATATATACAAACCTTGCTCGTATTATAGTATTGGCTAGCAAGTCATTTATTGCGATTAAGAAAAGCAAGGGGTCAAGAAGAGAGCCTGCGGAACACTACAGTTACTCACTTCTACCCTTGACCATAAACCACTACAACAAAACAGTCTAACTTCTGTTAATAAGGTATGTACGAAAAAGATTAAGTGCAGAGTTTTGGATCACATAAAATTCCAACTTACGGAGCAACTTGCCATGATCGACACAGTAAAACGCCTTACTCAGATCAATGAAGGTCGCCCAAGCAAAATCCTTTTTATTAAAAGAGTCTAATTAACTTTAAATATATAGGATTATCATTGTCATTTTCAGTTTTCTGCAAACTCGTTCCCAAAGTACCTAATTATTAAATGTATTACTAGAACATTAAAAATTCATATCTATTACCTATGAGATCAAAATTGGATGAAATACCAAGTTTGTAATTTAATAAAAAAAATTGATCAGAATAATAAATTCTATGAATATTGAATTTGCCGTTGGATTTTACCATTCCTGACAAAATGACTAAAAACTTACTGTTTGACATTTTTTTTCTTTCCTCCCATATCTTAAAAACTTCAGTAGTCTTTTATCTGCCTAAATCAGCGACCAGTGTATGAAATAGTTTTACTTCAAACACAATTTTATTTCAATTGCTTGCTAAACAAAAACTGTAACTTGTCATGAAGTGTCTACTTACTTCTTTGAAAACATAACCTAGCTTTGTATTTTTTCTGTTTCCCAATTGTCACGCTCAGCTCAAGCTACGTAACTGTGAAAAGCACTATTTATAATAAATATTCTCATCTAAATTTTGTGGACATCCAGGGGATGGAACTCAATAACTCTTTATTTAAGCCAGATTGACAATGTACAATTGTATTAGCCAGGTCAAGAAAATATTACAATATAGCTTATACCAAACAAAACTTAAAATTAAAATATCAAAAAGACATAAGCTATAGTCCGCCAGCGATGCAGTTTGGACACTTTAGTAGCACTTATTAACAAGAATAGACCTAAGTTGCCTTTTGAAGCGACCCGGGTCAATTTAAATTTTTAGATTATCAGGTAGTACATTGAATAATTGAACGGCATTGTAGAATAGATGTTTCTTAAAAAAAGTTGTTGAATGGGCGGGATTATTAAGTTTGAATTGTTTCTAAGTGAATACGCATGAAGATTTGGATTGTGGAACTGTGAAAAGTTGAGCTTAAGAAAAGTGAGAACTTCTAGAATGTAAATAGACGGAAAGGTGAGTATTTTTGATGTTATGAAAGCATCTCTACATGATTGTCTTCTCTGTAGGCCATGAATGATTCTTATCGCTCGTTTTTGCAGGCGAAAGAGGAAAGATGTTCTTACATTTTGACTACACTACACTGCTACAGCATAGGCCAAATGGGGATAGATAACACCGTAATAGGCTGTCAACAGGACATCATGATCTGCAAACTTGGCCAACTGTCGAAGAAGGAAAGTTCCGGAACTAACTTTTCTACAAATAGAATCTATGTGAACATTGAAATTCAAGTTTTCATCAACCAAAAGGCCCAGAAGTTTTACTTGAGCAGTGGCTTCTAGCTCATCCTCACTGATGAGCAAGAAGTTCTGCTGATTACTAACTTTTCTTATTGAAAAATCCACGAATTGAGTTTTTTGCGAGTTGAGTCTGAGGAGATTTTCATCAAACCTCTGCATCAAGTTTTTCGCCTGCAAAAAATCACTCACTGTCAACTCTTGACGATTGGAACTGGAAACAGAGAAAGATGTATCATTAGCATAAATACAGATGGTAACCCCCTGAATGACAGAAGGAAGATCATTCATGAACGACAGAAACAGCACCGGTCCCAGGACAGACCCTTGAGGTACTCCACTAGTAATCATGCTAGTAGAAGAATCTAAATGGGTTCAGGCATCCTACGGTATTAGTAGCAATCGCCTCAACGTACTGACTTCTATTAGTCAGATACGATGTAAGCCACTGTAGTGCAAGGCCCCTTATGCCCAGACGGTGAAGCTTTTCCAAAAGTATAGCGTGGTTAACAGTGTCGAAGGCTTTACTTAGGTCAAAGAAAACCCCAATGCCTTCTCACCCCTATCCATTGCTTTCACGATGTTAGATACCAAGTGGTAAATTGCATTTGTCGTTGACTTTTTTTTCACGAAACCAAACTGATTCTCAGTCATCAAATTATTTTTATCAAGAAACTGCAATGATCTTTTTACAAACATCTTTTTGAGCAGTTTAGAAATTGACAAGACAATAGATATTGGCCTGAAATTATTACATAGGCGTTTATCACTATTTTTATACAAAGGTTTTTGCGACCGAGACTCTGGAAATTGGCCATTTTGAAATGAAAAGTTTATCAGGTGAGTTAACGATGTCAACAGCACATCGTTGACAATATCCCCATTTCTTTTAGTAATCTGTGTGAAATTTCATCGGTACCAGCAGATCTCTTATTTTTCATTTGTTTAATCTCCGAATAAACTTCTTGCTCTGTTGTTGGCCAAAGGAAGAGTGAACCGGATGCATTTGTTTACCTCACTAATAGGAGTGGGTCTTTGAGATGGATTTGTAGTATTGCCAGCCTGGATAAAAAATTAATTAATTTGTCGGTAACCAGTTGAGAGTCTTTAATTAAATTTCCTAAATCATTAAGGAGGTTGATCTTTCCTATTTTCTTATCATTGCTGTTTTTATTTTCATTTATAGTTTGCCATATTGTTTTACTTTTATTATCTGAGGTGTTAATTTTGTGGAGCAGCTGCTCTGATTTTTTCTTCCTCAGGAGTTTTTGTAGTTAGATTTCAGGCAAAGATAATTTTGTCGCATTGGATGATTTGATGCAAGGTCTCTTGTAATTGTGTATAGGTCAATCATTTGCTGTATAAGATCAATTAGCTCTTTGTCAATAAAGCAGAATTTTTATTGGACGATTTCTTATTTATGGTTTTTTGGGTTTGCATTGGAAACGCAGTTTCAAAGTGGTAACGCAATTCTCTCTCAAAAATACAAAATTCGTCATTAACATTATCTGCGTCATGCAAAGTTTCCCAATTTACTTGCATAAGCAAGGACCTAAAAAGTTGTTTGGCAGAGTGGGTAAAATTTCGTGTGAAATTTTTCTCTGTTTTAGTCTCATGATCATTTCTACATCAACATATTGACATGATCTGAGTATGATGGTCAGAGAGGGCAGAAACTACAACCTCGCTTTGTACTTTGTTAAATTGATATCTGTAAATATGTGGTCAATTAAGGTTAATTATGTTTCTGAGGCCAAAGGATTTCATGATCGTTACGTGTTTAACACTTGTAAAGGATTCAGTTGATAGATCAATATTTAGGTCGCCCATTAAAACTACTCTATTGTTTCCTTTGGTCAGTCTTATAAGAAACTCAGAGATATTATTAAAAAAAATACGTCATGACGGGTGGTAGGAGGTCTGTAGACTGCTATTAAAAGCAAGTTTTCATTACTTAACAGAACCTTTGCCGCTGCAACCTCACACTCACCCTCAATACAGCATTCTGAAACATCAATCTTTTGAATGGAAATGTGGTGCACCTCTCAACATTTTAAGCGACAAAAGCCATATATATTAGAATAACCATTCAATTTGAACATCTCAAACTCAAAATCTCTAAAGGTTGTGCTCAGATACACAGATTATATCAGTCGATTCGTTTTGCAGAAACAAGTCAAACAATTCGTGTTTATCTACAACACCTCTAATGTTCTGATGGAGAAGTTTTAGATAATCCGCATGTGCAAGGCCCATGCACGATCTGGGGTCATCCATATGGGACACGGTACTGCTTCCGAGTCATCTCTAAAAAATTCTTATTGAAAAATACCCGGCCTACTTTTTCCCTAATTAGAGATGGAACAGAAGGGAAGCTAGGATGTCTATCAATGGATTTGGAATGTATTTGGTTGGATGAGTCGGTATTTGTTTGCTCGGTAGAGGGGAATCTTGAAGAAGAGGAGGATAACGAAGGTGGATTAGCAAAATTCCCCACCCAGGTGGCAAGTCTCCACTTTCCCCCGCCATTCAGATGCAGACCATGTCTGGTGTAACATGATCTATCAAGACTGGAAAGAGAAATAAATGACACATTAGGGTAAGAGCTGACAAGCGCCACAATCCCACGGTTCATCTCCTCCACCACGGGGTTGAGCTCCGGGCGATCGTAACGCTTAGACAACCCCACCACAACAACTCTGGGGTGTTGCGCCATACCCAACACCGTCTCCAGCTCCCCGACCAAGCCACTACAGTGTCCATTTACAATGTCATTGGTACCTCCTATAATAACCAGGAAATCATCTTTGGACATTGTCTTTAACGCGCTTGGCACACTAGTAATCACTTGTGCTAATTTAAGCTCCAGGCTGAACACAAGAGTATACATTGAAATTGTCGGTAATGCCCTTTTTTCTCAACAGAAAATCCCTCAATAATGAGCGGCCATGACTGTCCGTGAACAACTTAATACTTCGTTTACTAATGTCTAAGGCATTAGCAGATTTTGCATGGCTCACATCACGCTCCACGACAGTGTCACAGTTTGAGCCAGAGTTATAAACCAAATCACCAGCACGAGAGACACAGGCTTAACTAACTTTACTACACTTGTCTACTCTCTGAGCGTTACATCTTTTACTTGGAACCTTTGGCTGAAGGCGAGTTACTACAGGACCATCAGGGCTTGTTTCAGAAAGTTCCGACAGTACGTCAAACCTATTTACAGAGTCAAAGTTTTGAGGAATAACTTTACAATGGTTTATCTTTGAACATTTTGATTTATTACCTGCAACATTCCAGACCCCAGTTTTATCCTTTTTTAATGTGATTGGTGAGCAAACAAGAGATTTACTTTCGCTGACGGACTTACACGTGGTCTTAAAACTATTGTTACAATCGTCTACAGGAGAAGCTTGAGCTTATATATTATCCCCATTCATAAACAGTTCAAACCATTGAGCTATAGATAATTGATTTTACTCATCACTCATCACCTCTTGCACCGGAGTCCAAGACATTAATCGCTAACCGCGGCGCGCACTTAGAGTTACCATGCCATGTCCATCTGAGTCGAAATACATGTGTTCCTCATGTATTATGAGGCACCGCGCACTACACCGGCCCGGACCGGGCCGCTGCCAACGCCATTAGCGGACAACCGCAACCGTAGCGGTCGGTCGGGGGACCGACTTTTTTCGGTGGCGGTGGCTATCCTGTATGGTGGGGATAACATCGGAAACGCCCTCCCTCAACCCTCCCTATCGTCAGATTTTATAATCGATTTACTAGGGTATTTAATCAGTTTAAGAATTTTGTTACTGTATTTAACTTTTGTGGCAGGCTAAGTTCACCAACAAAATAAATATAAAAAGCAGAAAGACATGGTGGAGAGTGCATATATCCGTTGTACGGCTCCCAGCAGTGGCGGCCGGCCCATAAGGGCTCTAGGTCGGAGTCCTCCCGTAGATAAAAATATTACATACCATATAAGAAACCATTCAGTTAGAATTAAAATCAAATGAGGATTATCATAAATTTATTTTCCAGAAAATGCTTTTATGATGGGCAGTAGCTACGGAGAAAATGTTTCCAAGATAGATAGTATGTAGGGACGCAGAGGTGTTGAGTCCAAACTCCTGTGTATTTCTTATGGAGCTAACCAGCCAATCACAATACCGCGTTTAGCTGTAACGGTAACGTAATGCAGATACGGGCGGGACTCCTGTCCCCGAATTTTGAAGCTACTCAGAGTAGCTTCAAAATTCGCCGCATGGCCGGGGAAGCACCACAGGTAAATCAAACCGTAGATGATAGAAGAACATATATTTTTTTATAACCAGTATATTTATTTACAATCTGTTACATCAAATTATAACAATAAGCAAATGAGATAAAATACGAAATTGACATTAGTTGTTAGTGACAAACCATTGAATGAACTAACAATATTATAATTTAGATATAAATATTTGAATCGATCACTTAGATTTGTAAAATCGTGTCTCTTCAGTCGGTATACTCTTCAGTCTCACTGTTGTCCAAAAGGTTCACAGCTAAGTAGTTTGGATGGTTGTTGAGTTTTTTTTCATACTTATCACTGAATTTTGAGATTTCTTCACGAACAAAAGGAATTTTGAGATCACGATGAATAATTTGATTTGAAACATACCAAGGGGCTTGAACAATATTCCTAATAGTTTTTGACTGGTATCTTTGAATTATGTCAATATTAGTGTTGGAAGCGGTTCCCCATAGCTGGATGCCATATGTCCATGTTGGTTTCAATATTGTTTTATACACTAAAATTTTGTTTTCAACTGATAATTTTGAGTATTTTCCGATGAGCCAATTTAATTTTTTAGTTTTTAAATTTAAATTCAGTCTTTTATTCCAAATATGATGATGCCAGGTAAGTCGACTGTCCAGGTGGATACCCAGGTATTTCACAACTTCTACTTGAGGGATTGCAGCATTGTTTAAAAAGACTTGAGGACAGACCTCACGCCTTAGTGTGAAAGTTACATGGGCTGACTTTCCTTCGTTAACTTTGATTCTCCATCTCTTGAGCCAGTCTGATATAGTGTTCAAGGTTTCTTGAAGAATTTGGGAGGCAGAAATAGCGTTTTGATGTGATGCCAATATTGCTGTATCATCTGCAAAAGTAGCAACGACCACTCTTAGGTTTACTGGAAGATCTGCTGAGTACAGTATATTTAATACAGGTCCGAGGAAACCTCCTTGAGGAACTCCAGATTCAATCCTACAGAAGCTAGAACGTGCATCCTGAAATTTTATTTAAAAAAACCTACCATTTAAATATGATTTAAAGAGGTTGTAGAAAGGGTGAAGGAGCAAAGATTTTATTTTATAAAGTAGACCATCGTGCCATACTTTATCAAATGCCTGACTTATATCCAAGAAAGCAGCAGAGCAAAATTGTTTCTTCTCCAAGTCTTGTTTGATTACATTCGCTACTCTGTGAACTTGTTCAACCGTTGAGTGTTCTCTTCTGAACCCAAACTGGTGGCTCGGAATTAAATTGTTATCACTAATTATAGGCAGTAAACGCTTTAGTAATAGCTTTTCAAATACTTTAGAGATAACAGGAAGAAGACTTATAGGTCTGTAAGATGACACTTCATGAGGAGGTTTGCCAGGCTTAGGAACCACGACAATCTGAGATATTTTCCACTGACTCGGAAAGTATTCCAATCGTAAAACAGCGTTGAATATCAACATCAACATAAAAAATGCTCTGCCAGGAAGCTCTTTGAGGATTTTACCTGTTATCAAATCATAGCCAGGAGATTTTCTTTCTTGGAGCTCCTTCTGGACGATAGATCTTAGTTCATTAATAGTAACAGGTTGGATTGGGAGGTCCATTTGTGTTGGGGCTTCAAGAAGTACGTTTACTTCATCACTGATGTCGACTCCTGTGTTGTTAGGTTTAAATACGTCTTTAAAGTGATTTGAAAACACATCACTCTTCTCTTGACTGCTCTTCGCCCATTGGCCGTCTGGTTTCAAAATTGGAGAAATTGGAGTTTTAGGTTGCTTGAAATTTCTCGCAGCTTTCAAGAAGAACATATAAACAATTAATGTTCAAACTGTCAAGTTGTGTCGGCTGCTTGGTTGGTGGTCAATGAGGTTATGTATACATTTTACGACCCACGTGTGGTATTTTGTGTATGCTTATTTATTTAATTAAGTGGATGTATATTACGCACGCACTACCTACTACGATACGGCTATTTGACTTCATTTGATGATTGGTTTATAATCTATTCATATATGAGTCCTACCATTACTAACACCTGCGAGCCGCCACTGGCTCCCAGAATAACAAATATGGTTCAGACTAACAGACATATTGTCTCTTTCAGTCTGTCTGATTGTGTACAAGACCACACTGATCATCCATAATTTTTGAAAAATTTGGGTCACGGGTGCATTTTGGCTATATCTCCTGAACTTTTTTTATTGACATAGATATATCTTAGCTCTTTGGGGGGGGGTGTGGTAATTTGTAAGATATAAATTCGTAACAGGTTTCCTTAGAAACTAATAGTTTTTGCATTGAATTTTTAATATCTATAATATTATAAAGAAGAGGTGGTTTCTGTATGTTTGTTTGTGGGTTTGTGTGTTTGTGGGTTTGTTGTGGCAGGTAAATGCGAAAAATACCGAACCAACCGGTTTGAAATTTTACAGAAAGGTAGATCTTAAACTCATGCAACACATAGGCATACTCATTTCCTTAAAATCCTCTCGGGATACGCCCTGTGAACGTCCTAAGTTTCAATGTTTACATTTTTAGAGAATGAAAACATAAAATTACTTGAATGTCAACAGCTGTGAACACTACAATTTGACAGTTCGTGAAGAAGAAGAAGAAAGAGCTGCCGTGACCGTCCTAGGTTTCAATGTTTACATTTTCTAATGACAACATCCGTTTGCACTATATTTTGACAGTTCGGGAAGAAGAAGAAATAAAGTTGATTTTTCAGATAAACTGCTGGATCGAAATTAGTGAATTATTTGAAATAGCGGAATGGTAGATTTTAAGTTTTTTTCCGACGACTGTCTCTATTACATTAATCCTTATCCTCTCCCAACATTTGACATTATGTTACTTTGAAATGTTGTAGACACTCCTGTTTTGTCATTTTGTAAACAATGAAGAATTAATCAACAATAACTGAAATGTATCAGTAGAGCCTACACCTTTCAGCCTTTTTAGCCCGTGCGAAGAACGGGTACTTTGGCTAGTATAAATATAAAAACAACTGTTTAGAGGAAAAGAAAATATTCCTTTTAAACATATCCATGATCTAACCCATTTCTAACAGGGAAGTATATAAAAACGTTTTTTCTTTAGACTGTTTTAATTATGTTTAATAGTAGTTTCCTCCTAGAAACAGTTGAAATTTTTAAAAATGCAAATTTTTCAAAATCCGCGCAAAAAACTTTTATTTAAATTTCGTGGTTTACAATTAGTTATTAAGGTCCCAAATAATACGGCACCTTCCGTATGTCTGTAAAACGAATGTTTGAGTGAATGAAAATATATAGATAGTGTGCCAGGGGCGATATTTTGAATTGGACGAGGCAGGAGTGGGGGAACCGGTGTTTATGGGCATGACATGGTATAGCAGCTCTTAATGCGCGCCTTGCTTTAGGCTAGCAATGACCTAGCTATGTTATTCATTGTCATATATAGAGTCGCAGAGTTCCAGTGTTTGCATTTCGGTCCCGAGGAGTAAAATCCTTATATGAAATCAATGTCGTTTATCTAATCTCATCTACGATAAAAGCTACACAAATTAAAGTTATGCTTTTTTGCACCAAGTAAAAGTATCAATTAAATACGTTAAAAACTTGAATCTATTTTCGTATATTATTCTCATAGGGGATACAACAAACTGAATTGATTATTTATTTACCACCATTTTGCATGAAGCTTGGTATAAAGGTTACACCTCTCAATAAAAATACTATCCGAAAATTAAGATCAATCCACCTTTTAAAGGTCATTCTTTACCTTAGAAAGTAAAGTTAGGGTTTCCCCACCAAAAGTCTCTTGGAAGACTGAAAGCCTGAAATGAATTCATACTTAAATAATTTGATCTATATAATTTGCAATTATTTTAATTTCAATCAAGTATGTTATATGGAAGAAAATATGTTTAATTTTACTTATACAGTAAGTAATAATTGGTAATGTATTCCTTAAGTTGTCCCCTTCTGTCGTTCCTTAATCAAATGGGTTGGTAAAATAACATTTTTGCGTATTAATTAATGTACAATGAGGTAAAACGTAACAAATCGTTAAATATTTTATTCGAATAAAGTTCGTGTATCTCTTGTGAAAAGTCTGTAAGTTACGTGCATCCTTAGAATATCCATGGTATACGTTCACATTTTGATGATTTATTATAATACTATGTATGTATGTACCGGAGCCGCGTCCTGTAATCCAGCCACTTGGAGGTCACGAACTGTGAATAGTTTGTTGTGAGCAATGGACGGTGGGTGTAGTGTTCTCTTGTGTGGATTAACGTCCGCACTATTAAATACTACGCACGTTAATCCGCAAAGACCATCCTCATAATTAGACCTATTCGTAATTCAGAGGCCGTGGCTCGGATTCTACGTTAAACTGTAGGTACAGTAGTTGCCGGCATGTGGGCTATTAACTAACAGTCCTGTCTTAAGGAACATGTCAGCCTTAGTCAGTAACAAGACACAAGATCGCGCCACTATCACCTTACTCTAAATCTTCATTCATACTTGGCTTAAAATACCTGCATTTTAGTATATGGTTATTATTTCAATGATCTAATCTAATCTAAACATATGGCTGGGCTAAGGAACATGTCAGTCTCAGTCAGTAACAAGACTACACGATCGCGCCACAATCATCTTACATTCGATCCTCATTCATTTTAAAATACCTACCTTGTAGTATGGTCATCATTTCCAGTTCACCACCATCACTAGTAAACATTGTGTTCAATACATGAAGTTCTATCATAGAGAAAGTCGAATTAATCTTCAATATTAATTTTGATTGCATAAAAAATCAATAACTTCAGTTGTCACGGCTCAGTTCAGTCAAAGATAATGAAGTACGATGGCGTTATTAATCACAAGGGTTAGCCACAAGTACTGCTAATGATCTAACAGGAGTAGCCTGTCACTGCTGTCCAAAACAGACATGTTTTGATTCATCAAATTTCACTTACTTTTGAAAAATTAATTGGTAATTTTGATTTCAATAGTCTAATCTAATTTAATCTAAAGCTATTTTCATTTATTATGTTGGCAAATTATTTTGGCGCTAAACAGAGTTTGTTCCATTTCAAGCCAATCAGAAAGCCCTTTATACGAAAATGAAATCTCACGAGCAAAATATTAATGCGCGCGTAGTATAACGATGTTAGGTTTTCTAACTGTAAAAAGTGAACTTTTTTTAAATACTGCTTTCAGATATATATTTTACCGGTTAAAATCATATTATACAAGACAATAATTAGGTTTTTTTGATTAGAATAACATTTTTTGGTTACTACCAGGAACTATTTTTGTGAATTGATTGTCCGTTAGAAGAATTGTTGTTTGGACTACTCAAACACAACCAGTACTACTCAAAAATCTGGCATGTCTGGAATTGATTTTAGAAGAAGCAAGTTGTTGAAACATGTAAAACGTGAGACGTGTCAGTCCTCAATTTTTCGCGGATATAGCCATTCGTTTTTGCTATATTAACGTGTCAACGGGATTGTGGGTTTTAAGTGTATAATAAACAACTAATACACCATCGCCGAATATTCAGCTTCAGGAAACCGGTAAGAAATAGGCTACATTATTCTGTAAGTTGTGATAGGCCTAATTTTAACCGTTGGCAATTTTGGTTTATGCCCTTCGTCTAGTTTCAGGTTTAAAAATACCCGTGTAGGACTGAAATTTAACAAAATGGAATGTGGCTTAACTAGGGCATACATGGATTTTTTAAAGTAAAATCACCTGTTACAGGGTGTCTAGCAACAGGGAAATTTCAGGGAATTTAAAAATGTATTAAAAGTCAGGAAATTTCTACATTGGTCAGGGAAACTGCCCAAGTAAATCAATATTTTGTAAAGGATTCAGAACTTACAAATTTGGCAAAACTTTCAGCACTGAAAATCTTAGTTAGTGAGTTTAGTTGTAAGTTATAGATAGCAGCCGCCATTATTTCTTCTTTCTACTCATCAGCGAGCCGGTTTGGAGAGAATGATGAGAGATTGTCGATATATGCCGAGTTTTTTTCTTCATTCTCCAATTAATGTGATTCTGTTTATTTGTACGTTTTAATATAACAATTTGATTTTCTGCGTGAATGAGTTCATTTAATAGATACAGTACTGATTTTGTGTTTTTTTTAATGATTTTTCCATGTTGTATTTAAAAATCAGCTGATAGTTACGTTTGTTTTTAGACAGGTAAAATGCTGCATCTAATGTGAAAAAGTCAGCGAAAAATAGGGACTTTCCTTATGATGACTCGTTAAACACCTTGCTGTTATCACTATATTTTTTGTTATTAGGCCCAAATAACAATCGTTGAGGATCAGTTTTATCCCAACTATCGTCATTTAAGTTTAATATTTAAATTTCATGTAATCTTTACCATAACACAACAACGATTTATCGAACAGATTAGGTTCTAGCATACTAGACAATAAGTTGATAAGTAAAGGTAAAAGTTTTGCACCCGGTAAGAACTTATTATCATCAAATCGATCTCAAATGAACTTTTTCACTTTCTAACAACCTAATGGATAAGATAAGTTCTACGGAATAACCAAATTTAATGGGAAAATTTCACTCATATGAATTTATTTCACTCCCTAATAACATAATTGAGAAGAACAGCACTGTGGAAGAATGTTTTTCTGATGTTTTCTAACGTTATTTAATCGAACTAAGACACTATATCATCTAGTCTAGCCTAACCTCTGCTGGAATAAAGATTCTGAGCAGGGAGAAACAGGATAGGGGTATTATTAAAATATCAGAGATATTTGAGGGAATCTGGGATTTAAATGGTTAATTTTAGGGAAATTAGTAGATTCTCGAGATTTACAATTTTGAACTGGAAAAACTTGTTTGATTGGAGATGTTAGGTGTAAGGTTAAGTTTATGTTAGAGATTTGTTATTTACTTTAAATAAATAAACTAAATTTTATCAATTTTAATTAAAATAAAAGTTGGGAATCTTCTCAAACAAAGAAAATGGCACAATAGATCTTCAACTGAATTCAACTATCTTTTACATTAGTTCACTTTATTGTCAATCAGCTGATTACAAATCCGGTAGTACTTCAGCCTACGATAACTAGAAATATACAAAGAGGTACAGCGACAAGTACAGAAACCACTTCTGACCAGTGATATAAATAGTTTATTTACATAAACAATTGAAGAATATTTATTTTATAATTGGTTCTAACTTCTAAAATATAAAAATTCTACTTTCTGTAATTAACGAGTTTAAAAGTTGTCAAATGCCTAGTTGTTATGTGTTGGACTGTCAATAAAATAAAGGGGGTTTCTGCCATATCGTTCAAAAATATAACTAGGCCTAATTGTAATAGTTGTATGTCAGCGAGATTAATACACGTTGCATTACGTTTTAATATATGGTATAATGCTGTCATACAGCCCTCTGCCGAGTTATGTTCTTTATTGATATTTTTATCTGGTTAATAATATTTTATACCATTAATTAACAACCTAACTTATGTCTGCAGGGCGCTGTATGTCGGCAATATCCTGTAGGCTATATTATGATGTAACAACGTATAATTGTTGCTTACATACCAGGCTCTGCGGAGTAAAGAATCAGAATAAAGAACCTAACTTAACTCCGCAGAGCACTGTATGTCAGCATTATCACCTATATCATCAGTGATATATGCGTAATAATTAACTTAAATATATAATGATAAAATATTATAATCATGATAATATAATAGCCTAATATTAAATGTACTATATAATCTAATAATTGGATAATATAAACATAATAGTTGTAATATAATTATGACAAAATATTATAATAATCATGATAATAATGATAATATAATTAACAATTTGATTGGGCAATCAAAGTAGACATTAATTAAAAAAAAAATAGTAATTTTAATTATTAATTCCCATGATTGCATTGGCATAGTGAAGTGTCAATATGAGTATTGGTGGTCTGTGGAATAATGTTTCATTATTATTCCAGTCAGCTGTTCACGATGTTGGAAAATTCTCTGCAAACATAAGCCCTAAATACCCCATTAATTAATTCTCTTAGAATATCCTGTTCCTCCCAGCCTAGAATCCAGATCCGCAGACAAAATATCCTTGATTCCCTAAAAATATCCCGTTTCTCCCTGCCCAGAACCCAGATTCTTGCAGACGTCAATGTTGCCTGGATGTTACAGAGTGTTGTATTTCGGTCCAAAAAACATTAGAAAATGTCAGTTAAACGTTCTTCAGCTGTGTTTTTATTCTTAGTTATGTATTCTTAGAGAGTGAAACAAGTGTATTTAAGTAGTTTTTCCCCTGCCCAGAACCCCGATTCCCCGCATTCCCCTAGCTAAACGGTGTGGTTTCAGAGTGTCATATTTTAGTCTATAAACTTAAAAAAACTTCAAAATTTGGTTCTTCCGCAGAGCGTATCCTCTAAATAAGGTAAGTGAAAAAAGTTCATTTGAGATTCATTAGATAATAATTAGTTTGTACCGGGTGCGAAACTTTTATCTTCTTATATAAGTTGATTTGGAGGAGTATAGCTTTGCTAATAATCTTCAGAATCATTTGATATTGCACTATTTTGACATTGCAACTATCTTACATGTGCATGGTAGGAGGAGGGGTAAAGTGCGCTATTTCAGGGCATCATTAAGATACCGATGGCATTGTAGTTAATGTTAGATGCATTCTAACATTGATGTCATTGTTAGTTAGTCTTAACCTTTTTTATAATTTACTTTGTTAAAATAAATATAGTACAACATTGATTGTGTGGCCCTTGAATATCCGGACCCTCAAGTAAACCGGCCGACCATAACGCTCGTTACACATTGGGTGGTTTCTGCCGTGGCAGTAATTTCTCCGTTGCTGCCGTTCGAGCAGTCACCTGAGAGATTAAGTGCAAGTTTACACACTTGGCAGCTGAAATACCGGCAGTTGTATTGCCGTCGGCAGTTTTTCTGCCGCCTTTTGGCGTATGTGATCAAATACAAGTCTACACATTTGACAGTTTTGTTACCAGGCGATAATTTCGCTGCAGCAGAAGCCTCCTGATGTGTAAAAAGTGTATTATTTCAAATTCATCATATTTTAAACGGTCTCTTGTTAATCTGGCATTTCCGAAAATCCGTAGTGGCCACCTTTAACAATTGAGTGTTACGTATTATGTCAGAAGAGTTACATCTTGATTGTCAAGGTTGTACTGTAAATAAATTTTGAAGATTTTTTTACATTTATAAATTTGACCTAAAAGGTACTTTGTTAGTAAATAATAATCATAGGTTTGTATATATATGTGTTAAAATAACCTCTAAAAAACTAATAAAACAGTGTTCAATTATATAATCACAAGTGTTTACAGTAATATTAGAGCTTATGTGAATTCATGTAAGCTCAAATATTACTGAGAGACTAGATTTTAGGGAGCTCCTATACACGATACCTCTCACTGTATTCAGGGATTCCGTTGGCGGGTTAATAAGATCTTTGCAGATGAAACGTTTTCTGACATTTTTTTACTATTTTCGACTAAAATATGACACTGAAATCATTCCAACTAGTTGGCGGAATTGATGTTTTGTGTATTATATGGTACTCAGAATAAGGTTTATTGTAATGTTTAACCTATGACTCACTTCCCCTATGCACTACGTTTCTCTAATACATAATTATAAATAATTATTAGGGGTGTGCGAGCCTGAACTTTTAAGCACGAGCCGAGCTTAAAAAAATTCCTGAGCTTGAGCTTTTCCAAGCCGAGCTTTTTCCTATTCAAATCTTCACCTGATCTGAATTATTAAGGTCATTTTCTCTCTGAAGTTAGAGGTTATTTAATATAAGACATTACAGTAGTTCAAAACCATCGGCTTGCTTCCTGATTGTACTATCTGAATTCATCACGCTCGCAGATGTAAAAACGACCTAATGAACAGTTATCTAAAATTACTCTGTAAATTAAGAGTCTTTTCATTTGGCAAAAGCTTGTCTTGAATTTCAAGCTTTTCCAAAACGCCTCGAGCCATCCAAGCTTTAAAAAGCTCGAAAAAGAGCACGATGATTCCTCTAATAATCATCCACCATCTAAATATATAAAACAAAGTCGTGTTAGTTATACGCATTATAACTCGAGAACGGCTGGACCGATTTTTATGAGTCACTTGCCTCACAACATATTAATATTTATTTTTAGATTTTTTAGAAACTATATTTATCATTGACCAAAATAATCAAATATAATGTAATACTTTAGAGCTTTCCTCACAAATAGCTTCTAGCTAGAGAGGTAAAAATGGCATTACCGTGTAAATTGTATGTATTCAATGAAAATAAACAAATTGAATTGAATGATCTTTGATTTTTCGGATTCGTCTCTGCTCCGGTCATGCCTTAGGAATATTCAGTTTCCATTGTTTCAATTACTTTCAATTTTATAGTTTTTAAATTTGTAATGTTAACCTTATGGGAAATAAGTTTGTTTACAAATTATCTACAATCAAAACATTTGATTTCTTAAGGTACAGCTGTTGTTTTACTTTCCATTAGCAATATGCTTTACTATCCAATGCCTTCTGAAACATTCATTAATGTAAAACTATGAAGTAAATGTGCACTGTACAAAATGAACAGATTTATTCACCACGTTAACAGTTTACGGTTATGGGGATTATGTATTTATATATTTTTTCTGTCTGATTAAAAGTCACGTGTTTATAATTATGTCAGCCAAATAAAAAATAATAACGGTGTTTATACATATTACATTTGTTATTTAATAATCAGCTGTTGTATATCTTTCCTATAAAAGCCGTATTACAGTTAGGTTTTATTTGGTTTTAGGTTGGATTAGAAAAATTGTGAACCAATCCACTCAGATTTATTTTGTGGTAATGTTATTAATATGTCTTATTGTTTCAGTATTGTTATTAACTATGCCGTGACCCAGAATATCTAATTTTTCACAACAAAGTCGTAATGCTATTCGACTTCAGAAAATGGCCAATCTTAAAGTTAACACGTATTTACTGTTAGGCGTTACGAAGTTCGCTGGGTCAGCTAGTTACAAATTATTCAGTTTCTTATCGTGATAAAAGATATCTCTAAAGACAGATAGCTTTAGCGTTCCTATAACTGCTCCTAAATTATTGCTAATCCAATTGTTTTTTTTTTGTTAGAATTGATCTGGAAATATATTATGCTAGAAGATGCTTTGTGGATACATTGTGGTTATTACAAGGAATGGCTCTCTCGGAGGCCGATATCCCTTGACAGCAACAGAGTGTTTATTTGGCCAGAGTCCGACTTGTGATGTCCGAGTGTATGTGGCTAATGTGGCAAGGAAACACTGTCTAATCACTGCCTCACCAAATGAGAAGGTGAGTACTATAACAAATCTTGTTACATTTATATTATTTCGTAATATATAAATTATACTAGGTATATTAGCTTTAGTGAATGCAAAAAACATTAGTTTAGTAAATTATTTCTTCCTTTCTGTGTGGGAACGTTTCATAGGGTCCAATGTCATTCGATCCAAAACCTTAAAATAGAGAAATAAACTCAGTTTCATAGGTTCCAATGTCAATCGATCCAAAAGTATAGTCAAGTTAGTAAGTAATAGTCAGTGATGTTTTTGAACAGAGTGTATTCGAAATGCAAAACCCTAAAAGAGAGAAATAAATAAACGCTGTTTCATAGGATCCAATGTCAAACGCTCCAAAAGTGCTGTCTTTGCGTCGGAGAAATTGAAGGAGTTTAAACGTACTGGGGTTGCTTCTTCAAGTTGAAAGCGTTCAGAATTGTTCGTACCATTCACTGCTGAATTCGCTGGTGAATTCAGAAGTGAACGGCGTTAATAAGTATAGTACTCGAAGTAATAAAATTAAATTGTAAAAAATAAATGAAAAACAACTCAGTTCAACCATATTGTATTTTTTCAATTAGACACTTAAACATTTTCGTCACTAATTAGATTTGCTTACCAATAGGTCTACTTGAGCTTACATGGTTTTTAATTAGATAAATTATATGAAATTTGTATCATTATTAAAATTTCTTACACGTTAAGGCACTGTATGATATCAATATAATTCTAAAATAGGTTTTTAATTTGTGATTTATGTATACAAACAAACATTGATTTTAATTTGACAGCAGCTGTTGGTTATTACTTTCTATTAAATTTAATACATAATCATCTAAATATATAAATCAAAGTAGTGTTAGTTATACACGCATTATAAATCGAGAACGGCTGGACCGATTTTAATGATATTTGATTTTTTGGATTCGTCTCTGCTCCGGTCATGCTTTAGGCATATTCAGTTTCCGTAAATTCAATTAGTTTCCATTTTATAGCGTTTTAAATTTCTAATGTTAACCTTATTAATAACTAAGATTGTTTTCAAATGTTCTACAATAAAAACATTTGATTTCTTAAGCTACAGCTCTTGTTTTACTTTCCATTAGCAATGTGCTTTACTATCCAATGCCATCTGAAGCATTTAATAATGTAAAACTATGAAGTAAATGGGTATTGTACAAAATGAGTAGATTTATTCTCCACGTTAATAGTTTACGATTTCTGGGAATTATATTATTTTGTGCATATATTTATTTTCTGTCTGATTAAAAGTAACGTGTTTATAATTATTTCGGCTAAATTAAAAATAATTACGGTGTTTATACATATTATGTTTGTTATAATAACCAGCTGTTGTATATCTTTCCTATAAAATCCGTATTACAGTTAGGTTCTGTTTGGTTTTAGGTTGGATAGGAAAAATTGTGAATCAATCCACTCAAATATATTTGTTTTTAAGGAATGTTATTAATATGTCTTATCGTTTCAGTATTGTTATTAACTAAGCCGCGACCCAGAATATCTAATTTTTCACAACGAAGTCGTAATGCTATTCGACTTCAGAACATGGCCAATCTGAAAGTTAACACGTATTTACTGTTAGGCGTTACGAAGTTCGCCGAGTCAGCTAGTGAAATATATATCAAATAAAAAAATAAACTTGAAATCTTAAACAAATAAATACAAAGAAAAAGTAATTCTCAGCTTAATTACTTAGAACAAACTTACAATTAGATAATTGACATTAAATTAGAAAATATATATGTCAATATTTTGAAATTTTCCTAACTAAGCTTAATGCCACTGAAGTCCTAAACGAATATGAATTGATAAATGCTGGTTTGAGATGATTTAATATGCAAAGAGGGGGAGTTCATCGTAAACCTTTTTGAAAACTTTGTCTGAAACGATTTGCATTAGTTTACGTAAAAAACATCTTTGACACCGGATGCTCATAGAACATAAAATGGATTACTGGAAAGGTATACCGGCCTTGCAAGAAGGATCAGTTCTGAATGCGATTGTTTCATAAGCTAAAATGGATACAAAACTCTAATCACCTTCAACAGTCGTCCCTCGTGAAAGATTCCAAGAACACTATGCCGACAGGAAGTTACCCAGCCTTACTACCCTATTTGAAAATGAGAAATACTTTAGTTTGTCTCTTCTTATTGGTGAGTGAGGATCTGGAGAGTGTAGTTGTGATTTTAGTGTACTCTATTGAAATGGAGCAGGTTAGGGAAATTGAAGGTTTGCGCGACAATACTTCGTACAACCATCGCGATGATGGGTTTTTTTATTTAGCCAGTGACAACATTTAGCCTCGTCCGTGGTTTATTTAAAATGTAAAGACTGGAAGTTTCGGCAGTGTCCAGGCGGAGCTAAAATGCCTTTAAATGTGGAAGGCCGGTCCAGAGATAATTTTGTCTTAACAAAGGACCATAATCATGGACCAGATTTTAACTTTATTGAGGGTTTGAAATTGAAGAAACGGAAACTTACTCTCACTTTCATTGTAAATTTCTAAACCAATCTGTAAGTGTTGCTAAACAATTTCTGTAACTACGCTAATAATGGTAATACAGTACCTGGTTATTATACAAAACAATATTGAGTCATTAAGTTACGTGTATGAAGAGTGTGGTTTATTTTTTCACACTTAATACTGCATAGTAATCATTTTATAACATAGCCACAATATTTTCACTTATCAATATGAGAAATTAACACAATTAAAAATACTATAATGGACTAAAAGTATACTGGTTAAAAGTATACTATAATGGTTTAAATTTTATGGACTCAGTCCATAACTTTTACTTGGGAAAGACTTCAGAAAGTAAATAAATTCCACGAAAACAATAAAGGTATATTAGTTTTCATTTATAGTCTGAAAGTAGATTAGATTTATTGTGGGGAGAGATTACATTTACATGCAAGGCGAAGCTGTGCGTTGAAAAAGCCGTTGAGCCCCACTATGACATTTAAGAAACGAGTATTGAACATTATTTTTCATTACGATATCGAAAAACTTGTAAACAACATGAATATTTAGTTTATTTAACTTAGTATCAAGAAAAAAACTGAACTCAACGCTGAGTTTCCGTACGTATGTCAATCAGCACACGATCGCCTAATGTAACAGCTGATAAGACTCCACCGCAAAATCCAATAGCGGTTACTTTCCGTGCATCTCAAATGCACATAAAGTAAACGTGTAATTTTGCCGTGGAGTGGCAAAATAAATAAATACCAGAATTACTAAATAAAATAATAAAGAATATAATTTAGAAAATATAAAAATTTATCATAATATAAATAATTAAATAAAAAATATGAATCCTAACTAAGAATACTGATGAAACATGAATTGAATGCTGGTTTGAGATGATTTAATATGCAAAGAGGGGGAGTTCATCGTAAACCTTTTTGAAAACTTTGTCTGAAACGATTTGCATTAGTTTACGTAAAAAACATCTTTGACACCGGATGCTCATAGAACATAAAATGGATTACTGGAAAGGTATACCGGCCTTGCAAGAAGGATCAGTTCTGAATGCGATTGTTTCATAAGCTAAAATGGATACAAAACTCTAATCACCTTCAACAGTCGTCCCTCGTGAAAGATTCCAAGAACACTATGCCGACAGGAAGTTACCCAGCCTTACTACCCTATTTGAAAATGAGAAATACTTTAGTTTGTCTCTTCTTATTGGTGAGTGAGGATCTGGAGAGTGTAGTTGTGATTTTAGTGTACTCTATTGAAATGGAGCAGGTTAGGGAAATTGAAGGTTTGCGCGACAATACTTCGTACAACCATCGCGATGATGGGTTTTTTTATTTAGCCAGTGACAACATTTAGCCTCGTCCGTGGTTTATTTAAAATGTAAAGACTGGAAGTTTCGGCAGTGTCCAGGCGGAGCTAAAATGCCTTTAAATGTGGAAGGCCGGTCCAGAGATAATTTTGTCTTAACAAAGGACCATAATCATGGACCAGATTTTAACTTTATTGAGGGTTTGAAATTGAAGAAACGGAAACTTACTCTCACTTTCATTGTAAATTTCTAAACCAATCTGTAAGTGTTGCTAAACAATTTCTGTAACTACGCTAATAATGGTAATACAGTACCTGGTTATTATACAAAACAATATTGAGTCATTAAGTTACGTGTATGAAGAGTGTGGTTTATTTTTTCACACTTAATACTGCATAGTAATCATTTTATAACATAGCCACAATATTTTCACTTATCAATATGAGAAATTAACACAATTAAAAATACTATAATGGACTAAAAGTATACTGGTTAAAAGTATACTATAATGGTTTAAATTTTATGGACTCAGTCCATAACTTTTACTTGGGAAAGACTTCAGAAAGTAAATAAATTCCACGAAAACAATAAAGGTATATTAGTTTTCATTTATAGTCTGAAAGTAGATTAGATTTATTGTGGGGAGAGATTACATTTACATGCAAGGCGAAGCTGTGCGTTGAAAAAGCCGTTGAGCCCCACTATGACATTTAAGAAACGAGTATTGAACATTATTTTTCATTACGATATCGAAAAACTTGTAAACAACATGAATATTTAGTTTATTTAACTTAGTATCAAGAAAAAAACTGAACTCAACGCTGAGTTTCCGTACGTATGTCAATCAGCACATGATCGCCTAATGTAACAGCTGATAAGACTCCACCGCAAAATCCAATAGCGGTTACTTTCCGTGCATCTCAAATGCACATAAAGTAAACGTGTAATTTTGCCGTGGAGTGGCAGGAATAACCAATTTTCCTAGCCCAATTTACGTTTAGAAAGTGTTATTTTCGTGTTTAGAGTAATGAAATAATACAATATTATTACTACCATTGAAGTCAGCTTAAACATTTAAACAAACAAGTATTTTGAATCGTTTATCTACGACTACAGTTCCAGGGAAAGGTTAAATTTACTGTCCATGGTTAACGCAGTTCCTACATTGTCTGAGAGAGCGCAACATTATTCTTAGAGAGAATATTATAAAATCAATGTCTTCCTTATTTCCCAACTTGTTTTTCATGAAATTTGGTGTGCAGCGTAACAAGTATTAACTAATACTTTATGGAAAACATTCTAAAACCTGACATGCTAGATGGATAACCATATCACCCAACAAAAGCCACTCAGAAAAGCTCAGCATTAGGGCCTACATGGGGCCCCATCAAATTCTAACAAATAATTGATCTTTGTTTCTCTTTTTATTTTCAGAAATTGGATGATTATTTTTGAAGCAATAACTTACTAAAAGAAATTTTGATAACTTAAAAAAAAATATATATATATATATAGGGTCAAGAACAAGGTATAAATGACATAGAAATTTCAAATTGTATAATTAAAGAACACTATGTATTGTGATATACACTGGTGTATACTGGTGTAAATGTAAACTCATTATAATAAGTGTATTAACATGAACATAAAACATTGTTATTCTTTTATGTTTTTTAATGATTACGTCCTTTATGTATCCAAACGTCCTCCGTATTAAAAAATGTCCTAAGTACTTACTCTGTTTACAGATTAACTCAATACTCGCACTCTGTCCTGAATATTTGGAAACATGTTTTAGTTTTAGTATTATGTTAGTAAATTAAAGTCAAAATATACGATCTTATAGGCTATCTAAAAGATAAATAACCCAAACACTGACTGAGCAGTCTCTCACGGCGACACTACCTGTCTGCCAGGTTAGATTCCAATGATTCGTGATACATATTCAAGGTTATAAATGCATTTGACATTTTTATAATCCATTCTATTAATTTATAAGGTTAGACACATCTGGCGTCCATTGTCCTAATCAAAGATCCTATGTCGCACAAAAGAATTCTCTAATGTTATTACTTCGTCAATATTTTCTTGCTTCCAAATACTGGGTCATAAACCTGTATACAGTCCGACTTCAAACAAGAAATATTTTGTGGTACAGAAGAAAGTCTAATAAACGTACTTGCTCAGCATTTGTTACAAATAATAAAATTTTATATATTATTAGAAAGACAATGCCGTTATATTTTGTGCACATTATTGTTTAAAGTTATTATTTTGAAATACTTGACTGTGGTTTTCCAAAATAGAACACTTACTTATTATTACTTGTTGCAGTACTATACTTATTAACGCCGTTCACTTCTGAATTCACCAGCGAATTCAGCAGTGAATGGTACGAACAATTCTGAACGCTTTCAACTTGAAGAAGCAACCCCAGTACGTTTAAACTCCTTCAATTTCTCCGACGCAAAGACAGCACTTTTGGAGCGTTTGACATTGGATCCTATGAAACAGCGTTTATTTATTTCTCTCTTTTAGGGTTTTGCATTTCGAATACACTCTGTTCAAAAACATCACTGACTATTACTTACTAACTTGACTATACTTTTGGATCGATTGACATTGGAGCCTATGAAACTGAGTTTATTTCTCTATTTTAAGGTTTTGGATCGAATGACATTGGACCCTATGAAAGGGACCCTTCTGTGTGAATGACATTTGTATGTATTATTATTTATATATATACGTACATAGTAGCCTACTGAACAAGATGAAATTGAATGTTCATAAATTAGGTTAAATATATTTTGGGAGGAACTATTTAATTTTCTTTGTTTTTAAAACTATTATTTCTTGATGGTAAGTTGAATTTCAGCCAGTTTGAAAAAAAGATTTTTTTTTACTTTTTTAAATTATGAAAACTTAGAAGGTGAACACGTCATAGTCACTGTTCAGGCAATAATTCTTAACATTTGTACGATTAGGACCATTGGAATTTTATCTACACTGAAATGCTAATCTATTGCAGGCATATATACGTAACCTCTCTGCATCAAATACGACCCTTGTGAATGGTATTCAAATTGGTGTAAACCAACACGAACTGCAACATGCTGATGTTATTACAATTGGAGATAGACACTTTCGATGGGAGTACCCTATAACATCAAATCTAAAAACACCGTAAGTATTTTCGATATAATGATATTTGCAAATTTATTATAATATTTTTTAAGAAGTAATTGTTTATAACCTGGTCTTTGTCTTTGGTGCATACTATAGAACTTTAGAATCTATATTAATAGTTAGAGTAGGCCCTAATGAACAATTGGCTTTAAATAAATACATTTTTATTTTTTTGCTTAATTTGGCTTTTAATGAAAATTTTGGCGTTCAAAGATCAAAATTTTTTTATTTAATTACTTGCTACCGTAACTCATACTGCCAATCATAAATACTTTAATATTTTATTCATAATTTTAGTGATTTTTTGAGTTAGTGAATCAAATTAAGTAGCAATGTGGAAATGGTCTTAAGTATTCATTTTTACTTTCAGCTCTAGTGTATAGTATTTGGAGAAATTTCATTTTATTTAATTAATTTGGACCATTTATTCAGCTTAGATTGGAAATGTCATTTCGAGGCGTGATATCTAAAAAAAAGTGGTCTGATATCTATCTGCCCAACCAGCCGTGTGACCACATCTATGGTCTGATTTTAAAGAAGTATGGTAATTATGCATACCGTATTAGTAATGTTCCTATTTTTTCAATTTGTGCCGAATTTTTTATTTTGAAAGACTAAAAACTCAACAAAATCATAAAAATGTAATATCTGAATTAAAATATTAAAACATTTCTATTTACATTAAGTTATATGACTTCCAGTTAGATCTAAGACCACATGGCCTGGCCACTGTGGTGAGGTAGGTAGCATTTATGATGTTAAGACCAATAGCAAACAAGATTAGTTCTGTTTTAGTGAAATTTAGCAGTCTTATTTGTAGTTGGAAATGACCATCGGCAAACACAGTAAGGAAACTTAATCTCAGTCCAGTACATCAAAGAATTTTCAAGTGTTAATGTATAACTTGTAAATTTTAAATAAACTATGATATAAGAGCCAATGTTAATTATCATAGGAAATCAATAGATAAACAAAATACCCCCATCGCAGCAGACCTGGGTACTAAGCAAATTTCAAAATCAATAATTAAATAATAATGCATATAAGTTTTATCAATATCTTTCGATAAATATGAGAGTTTGTCTATTATCCATCAGATTAACATGTAAAAGATTATGCAGGTGTGCTGCTGTGAGGAACACAGAAAGTAAGCATTTCTAGCATAAACAGTTTCTAGCATTTTGACATTTAGCATTTTTCTAGCATTTAGCAGTTTTTATTTTGGCCATTTATACCAAGATTCATCAACATTTTTCCGTAAATAAAGGAGGTTTCCTATTCTCCATATGATAATCATGAGAAAAGAGTATGCAGGTTAGCTGCCATGATAAACACATAAACCATGATTTATAACCCTTCAAGGCGGTAGTATTTTTAACCCATTCCTGTCGGGCAGAACGGTCGACACCTGAGGCCACTCAGGCTGAACGAAAATCGAGCCTCGTTCACTACGACCGCGCGTCACTATTAGCGTGAAATAATTAACAGTAACTTCATGAATTATATTTTGATTTCTTTGCCCTGTTCTTTATACTCTTCAACTGCGTATACAATCACTTTTAGCAAGAAAAAAAATTATTACTGTACTTTTTCACCAGTTCCAAGGTGTAGACTTAAAAGCAAATAGGTACTTTTGTTTCGTCAAATTTTATTTTATTTTTATAAGATTCTTTTATTTCACTTGGTAGATCTACTTCCAGTTACCTGCAGTAATAAATAGTTAATGATAAATCTTTAAATAATAATCATTATAACTGTATTATCATCAATAAAAACAATCGCTAAACGAATTGTGCGAACGAGAAAATAATTTACTGTCAATACGGAACATTTGACACTCAATAAGATGATAAAAGAGGACGTCAACACCATCTACCGGATGAGAAATGAACTAGAACACCTAACGGCGGAAAAAAGAACTACGTCGAAATATAAGCAGGCAATGCACATAGTTTGCTCATAACCACCCTGCGGCCCGCGCTGCGGGACGCACGGCACACGTCATTTGACATCTGTCTAGCGAAATACGCTGATGTACAATGTACGTCATAGACGGGAATGGGTTAAGGCTGCCGGACCCTGCTACGGTAGTTTATTACAAAGCGTGGGTTTCCACTCCACTCACTTTCATTTGATAATAACCCTATATCATTTAGGTCCAACCAACAATCTATTTCACTAGATCTAAACATTATAAAAACTACAGAAATAAAAAAATAGTCTAAAAACTAGCCACCCAATTCCCAGTTTCAATAAACCGGATCACTAACGTTGCACTTCAACGCATAAGCGTCTCTTACAAACACATCACTAATTTACATTTGTAAACAAAAAAAAGAAACAATAAACACCTAATTATTCAGGCAACAGCTTAACATATAATTTGACTTCAGTTTACATCGTAAAGATTATAAATATACGCTAAAAACTACAGTGAACAGGATGTGTAAACACCAAGTTGACACAATGAACAAAGACTGCCCTTGCAGTTGATCAAAATCAGTTGGAAAATGTAGAGAAACTCATGAGCAATATTCTCCACATAGTCCAAGTTTAAAAAAGTTCACTAGAACATCGCTGGAATGCACCAGCTGACAGGTTGCGTGATGATGTGAAAATCACGTCAAACCGCAGCAGTGTCTTTTTTTGTATGCCGTTAAACTCACGTCAATCCGCCTTGAAGGTTTAAGCATAAATTGATATATCTCAACCACATGAAACTAAATATCAAGTTTCATAAAAAAATATAGAATAATTAGTGAAATATTAATTTTTTCATATCCTCCATAAGATTAATATATTGGAGTCCCAAAATTCAACATTGGAGCCCCAAAATACAACGTACTGTGTTAAGATTTTTTAATACTGCGGTAACAGTTGAAGATAGAGCAAAACTTAAAATAACTTGAAAATGTCAACTAAAATATAAAAATGCAAAAAAAACAATTTTTGGGTACAAAACTCCCCAAACTACCCGTTCTGATTGACTGATGTTTCTGGATCATAAGATGTCTGGATGTTTATAAGAAAGGATTATAGTTTCTAAGACAATGTTTAAACTAAAAATTTGGTATTTCTCTATGTAAATTGTTCATTAAAAAATTTACGTTAAACTCCACATTAAATTGTAGGTCCCTTAGTTGCCATCGGCTGTTGGGCTATTAATTAACAGTCCTGTCTAAGGAATATGTCAGCCTTAGTCAGTAACAAGACTACAAGATTGCACCACAATCATCTTACACTCATTCTCATTCATACTTGGCTTAAAATATATACCTGTGTAGGTCGCCATGTCAATAATCTAATCTAATTATGATTGACCTCTCTGTATATATTTATATATAATATGTATAGTCAGTTTGCTAAGCTGAAATTTTCATGTTCATGTTTTTGAGTGGTATAATATTATATTAATTTTTTCTGTTGTTGTGGATCCAGTTCAAAGAAGACAGTAAACAGTGAATTACTTAAAACTCCTACATGCATGGTTCAGGTCCCCATGTCAGTCCTCAAGAGAAAACGCCACTCTACTCCTGGTATTTTGCGAGAAAATAAGATAATATCTGTAACATCACAGGTAAACATAAAAAGAACTAGTAATTTAAATGCCCCTAATTTAGAATAATTGTAGTACAGATTTATACATACTATCCAGTAGCAGAAACACAATGCAACAAACATATACCAAAAATTAATACAGTAGAACCTCTTTACCACAACCCTTTTGTAGTCATGTAGCTGAGTGGGTAGAGTTGTTGGGTGGCTGAGTAGACTACCACTCTAAAGACTCAGGTTTGATTCCTGCTCATGGTACTTATGAAATTTAATTTTGCACCGTGCTTCGTAAGGCACCTCAAGTCCTTGGTCCCGGCTACATGGGTCGTTAAGTCAAGTAAGACACCAATGGTAAGTCAGGCACTATTGAGACTTGAAAACCGTAACACAAAATACCTGGAAATTCACCATAACAGTCAATGTTATTAATACCTTTATAGCATGGCTACCTTTAATATAAAAACCTTAATAGCATGTATTTTTCTAACCGTAGTAGGCATTGTTTTACGTTGCTGAACCTTCATAGCAAGACTTTAACCATGTGAATACGATTCTCTCAGAATAAAAATCTTTATTACAAGAATCTATCCATAGTAGGTATTGTTTTGCGTTTCTGAACCTTCATAGCACGACTTTAACCATGTGAATACGATTCTTTCAGATTATGAATCTTTATTACAAGAATATAACTGTAGTAGGCATTATTTTGCGTTGCTGAACCTTTACAGCACGACTTTAACCACATAAATACGATTATATCAATATATGAACCTTTATTACAAGACCTAACCGCAGTAGGTTTTGCGTTGCTGAACCTTTGAACGTTTGGTATGGAGCCCAAATTTCTCACACGGTTTGGACTTCAAAGTCTTTATGCTCAGCTTCAGTTATCAACAGGGAACCCTTTCTCCAACGTCCCATCAGCACATGGGGAGTAGTCAGTTGCATGTGTCTATAGTCAAATTATTCTCGTTTAAATCAAGTTTGGCATAGGTTCTGTGTTTTGGTATTAATTAAGTTAAGCAGTTTTAGTTTTGGTTTCAGTGAAGTACAAGTAGGCTTTGGACACAGAATAAAGGTGTGGATTAATACTATTAAGTGTATTTAATACTGTACTAATATTTATAAACTAGATATCAAAACTCAGTCTTAATTTTACACTTAACATATTTTGCCACATTCAGAAAACTGTATCTTCCTGCAAATGGTTTTCGTAAACACATTTATTTGTACAGTATATTACTAGTATTTTAAAATTTCAAAAATGTTTTTATAGTTCCTGTTTAAAAAAATAAAACCATATTTACTGTAGTACAGTATTTCATTAATTTATATCACAGCTAATAATAATAATTTTATATTTTGCATAGCTGTCGCTAATCAGGGTGTTTAGCAGCCTTGAAAGTCAGGAAAATCAGGAATTATGTAAAAATATCGGGAATTTTTTATTAAAATTTTTTTTGAGTTTTAAATCAATATTCATATATTAACGATAGTTAGCGAAAGTATGTGACATGTGTTCTCTTGGAGCGTTATGACGCCCAAATCAAAGAATTGCAAACTTAAATTGCATCTGTTTTTTACTTCGGTTATGAAATAAACCCTACTGACGGGTCAGAAGTCGTCGGCTCTCGTCTAAGAAACCTTCAACCAATATGTCAACATCCCTTCAGTTTGACTGTTCGAATCATGGATGACGTTTGGCATTATCACGCTATTTGATGTTTGTTTCAGAATCGATTGCCCGTAAGGTTATAACTAAAAGTGTGCAGATATCCTAAAAGTCGAGTTGGTTTCGGATCGGAGCCGGATATTCGATCCGAATGCAAAACGAGTACCGTATCAAGTAAAGTCCTATAAATATCCACACTTTCGGATAAACTGGAAAAAATTAGCATTAAACCCGAAAGATAAAAGCAAAACTTTCCTTTGAGATTAAGTCGGCGATTCATATCCTTGTGGAATGTAAAAACGTCATTAGGCGGTCCGAGGATGCGGTATGATTATTCGATTCTTCAACTATGTATTTAAGTAACCAAATAAGTCTAACATGATATAGCATCAATCAATCTTTATTCACATTCCTGCAGTAGTACTAATGAATTGTGTCAGTAAAATATACAATATAATAAAGGTAAATATTAATTTTCTGCAAGGAACTACTCAAAGCTTTATAATGACTTCTTTGCAAGAACCTTCTTTAACACAAATTTGAAATGATTACATCCTTTCTCTTAGTATGGTCCAGCAAGTTATTTATGGCGATTAAGCCATAAATAAATTATCAAGATCAAAGCCATCTTAAATACCCCCGTCGCAGCAGACCTGCGTACTCAGCGAATTTCCAAATCAATAATATAATAATAATAATATATGACAAGTTTTATAAAAATCTGTCCATAAACATGAGAATTATTTGCCTATTCTCCATAAGATTAACATGGCAAAGAGTGTGCAGGTTTGCTGCTGTGAGGAACACTGAAATTAGACATTTCTACCATAAATAATTTTTATCTTAAGATTTATACCAACTTTCATCAACATCTGTCCATAAATAAAGGGGTTTGCCTATTCCCTATATGATTATTATGGGAAAAGAGTATGCAGGTTTGCTGCCATGATAAACACATAAACTATGATATTTAAGCATAAATGGGAAGATCTCAACCACATGAAGCTAAATATCAAGTTTTATCCAAAAATATTCATTAATATGGGAAATATTAATTTTTCCCTATCCTCCATAAGATTAACATTGGAGCCCCACAATACAACGTACTGTGTTTAGTTTTTTTAATATCTCGGTAACCGTTGGAGATAGAGAAAAACTTTAAGGAACTTAATTGTGTAGTTTTTTAAGCTGATTCCAATGCAGAAATATAAAATTAGAATTTTTTAAAAACTACATGTGAAAAACGCAAAAAACCCCATTTTGGGGTACAAAACCCCCCCAAACTACCCGTTCCCATTGACCGATACGTCTGGTTAACGAACTCGTCCGAGCACTTGTAGGAATACACGTCTCTACCAAATTTGGTCTTGATTGGACCATTTTTACGAGAGTTATCGTGCTAACAGACACATATATATATATATATATATATTACAATATATATATATATCTATAAACTTATATAAAAATTTAATTTGATTTTTTTTTGGACTCTGGGCCCTAAAGAGAAAAATAACATGGTCCGTTAATATTTTCTCATATCTTCTTATAAATTCTAAAAAATATTATTTAAAAAATGGTTTTATTTTAATGTAAAAAAATAAACTAATTATTATAAAAAAAAATATTTATATGAGAATTTATTTTTATTTCTAAAATGGTTTTATTTTTGATATAATTTTGTTTTGTATATGATTTTAAGAATATGATTTTTATCATTTAATTTTGATAACATATTTATTGATTTTAAATAATTTTATCTTAGATAAGTGTATGCATAGTTCTTTTTCTTTCTCAGTTGTTGTCATTCGTTCTGCACTGATTAAATTCGTCATTCGTACTACAATTATTAAAATAAATAAAAAAATAATAACATTTATTAAAAATATATCAAGAGCCCAAATGGTGGAAGGAAAAATAAATTCCAAAGATTGTATTTCTTCAACAGAACTATTCCGTAAGGTTTTGGTAAAAAGTAACAATGAACTGACACATACTTTCTTCTTTAAAAAGTAATTTGTATCAACAAAATGTAACAATTGAAATCATAATATTTTCAAATAATTCTTAATATATTACACTCTATTTGATATAATCATGTACTTCATTTGGCAATGTAAAATTTCAGGATACTTCCTCAACTTAATCTTTTACTTTAATACTTGTGTTAGTTAGAATGAAAAATGTGATCTGCAAGGCTGGTTTCACGGAGGCCCGTGAGGCAATTGGGAAGCTACAACTTTAGTAGCATATCCTGGTCTACAAAGGTAGCACCAACACGCAGTGACCAATGTATTAAATTAAAAAAAACATCTAAATTAATTTTTTTACAGAATAGTGGCTAAACAATTATGATTTAAATATAATTTTAATATGATAATATTGTTATTGTTTTTTTAGTTTTATACATTTTTTGTTTTTGTCATTGGTAATAATTGTATCTAAAAAATATAAAAAAAACAAAAAAAAAAAAACATGTAAGTAAAATAAACTATTCACTTAAGACCACAAAGCTTAAACAACTATTCGGTACAACATGTCTTAAAGTAATATTTCATTTTTTCTTACATATCTATGTAATAAATATGAATTTGTCAAAAAATTTTAAAACAAAATTTTGTTAATCATGTATTAGATTCAAAAAAAAACAATAATACACTAAACACCAATAAAGCACAGTGACGTCAAATTCCGTAGTCTTAAGTAAAACATTAAGTTTTATAATGTATTAAAATGTCAACAAAAGGCGTGGCTAACAGACGGTAACCTGTGTTCCACAGAAATGTGGACAAGAATAAATTTCCTATGCGCAAAACATGTGTATGCCACCAAATTTTTAATTACTATTATCATTTTTTGTTTTAAAGGGTGGAGTAGAACCAGATCCAAAAAGAAGAAAAACACTTCATAATCTGAAAGACCTGATAACGGAAAATAAGCTGACGAAGCCTGTTAGCAAGCAGATGAAAGCTGTCACTCAACCAGCTGGCAGCCCTAAAAGCTTTAATACCTTCAGGGTCCTACTGAAAGCTGTCTCCAAGTATGTTATTTAAATTCAAATTCAAATTATCTTTATTCAGTTATATACATATCTAAGTACATCAATAGTGACATTAAAATATTAAATTAAAATTAAAATTAGTGGTAGATATCAATCAAAAGTACTGACAGAGTATACAAATACATAAATACATTTATAAAGTCCCTATACTATCAGTTAGAGTTAACTCGATGTAAATAAATCTTAGATTAGATTAGATCTTTGATATGGCAACCATACTACATTTTAAGCCAAGTATGAATGAGGATTGAATGTAAGATGATTGTGATTGTAAGATGGATTCAATGTGCTTGAATATAATTTTATTAGAATACTTTTTAAAATTGTTCAAAATGCAGTAAATAATGGGGTTATTGATGTTTCATTAATTATATAAAATATATATTATCTTGTATTTTATTAGCGCTGCAATCAAACAATACTTGAAGACTTGAACAATACTTGAACAATACTTGAGTTGAAACCTTTCACAGTTTTATATTAACCCTTAACAGCCGGCCAGCGCCTTGAAACGCAGCACAGTATGTCCGCACGACACCGCTAGCGCTTATAGATGCGACCAATCATTTAGCCACAATTACTGTGCTGTAGTTTGTGAAACAACTGATACATTTCATCATGATGTTCTTTTGCCTCAATGCACTCACAAAACCAATGTGGTGACTGTTGGAATATTAAGTCACTGATAAGCAACGGCGATAAATATTGGTCTGCCCCCAGTCTGCTTTTTGCGCTTATAAACATGAGACATTATGGCCAGCTGTTTTCACTTTCGTTCACCTAGTTGACATTGTCGATGTGTGTTAATTTTTGTTGTGTTTTATCGGTAAATAGTGTATATTGTGTGAATGTTTTTAATGTATAGGATTTATTAACTAATTATTATTATTAACTTAAATGGTTCATCCAGACGAAAAAAACAACTTTTTAATATCTAAAAAATAGTCTTAAAATTTAAATAAAAAAATAAGCAAACTTCTATTTTCTACTTTATTCAAGCTGCCTAAATAAAAAAAAATTGGGAAAATAATATTTTGATTTTTTTACAATAAATGAGCTGAGGGTAGGGTTTTTAATAGCGCTTTAAAGGTTATGATGTTGGCCCTTTCAGTGCCAACGTCCGTATACACGGACGTCAGCAAAACGTGCAAGAAGAGCCAGCGTCCGTATATACGGACGTCGGCAAAACGTGCAAGAAGAGCCAGCGTCCGTATATACGGACATAAAAAATTTTTTTTATTTTTTTGTATTTGTGTTTAGGATATAAAGAGCACATTAAATATAATTATTTAAGTTAAAATGTTATTCTAAGTATTTTTGGCTTCAGTCCACATCAACTTCGTTTGTTGTTTGTTTACTTGTTTAGGTAGCTGAGAGAAATTTGAGGTTATTATTATTGTTTGTTTAGTTTCTTTTGTAAATGAAGTCTATTGTTTCACCTGTCAATGATAAAACAATTCTTAGAGTGTTAAAATGGTGATAGTAATTTTCCTTGGTAATTTGAGTGGGGGTGATGAGTTGTCAAGTTTAGGCTTTGACAATACGGACAGTGATCCAGATTTTGATCCTGATAATCAAAAGCTCTTAAAAATAATAATCAGAATAGTTTGAATCATTTTATTCATTTACTCAGCTATAGAACAAGTTCAAATTCCATGTCTAATGTAAAAATATTTTCAAGAGTGATTAATTGTTTCAGTAACTTATGGAAAAACCAAACTCACGATCTCTATGTATAAAATTGAATGTATGTATGTCTGTCTGTATGTCTGTATGTATGTCCTTTATGCGTTGCCAAACTACTCATCCGATCGCCATGAAATTTTAGGAAGTTGCTCTACATGTGTCCGGGAAGGTTTTAGTGAAAAAATATTTTCGAAAACCCCATAAGTTTCCATTTTATGATGTTTTAAATTTCTAATAATAACCTTATGGAGAGTAAGTTTGTTAACAAAATGTCTACAATGAAAACATTTGATTTTTTAGCTACAGCTAATTGGTTTACTTTCCATTAGCAATGTTTTACTATCCAATGCCATCTGAATCATTCATTAATGTTAAACTATGAAGTAAATGTGTACTGTAAAAAATGAACAGCTTTATTCACCACGTTAATAGTTTACGGTTTTGGGGGATTATGTATTTATATTTTTATTTTCTGTCTGATTAAAGTCACGTGTTTATATGATAATTACAATGTTTATATTATTACGTTTATTATAATAATCAGCTGTTGTATATCTTTACTATAAAAGCCGTATTACAGTTAGGTTTCGTTTGGGTTTGGATTGGATTTTAAAATTGTGAATTAATCCACTCAGATTTATTTGTTTTATGGGAATGTAATTTGTATGTTTTATCATTTCAGTATTGTTATTCACTATGCAGTGACCCAGAATATATAACCTTTCAAAATGAAGCCGTATTGCTATTCGACTTCAGAACATGGCCAATCTTAAAGTTAACATGTGTTTACTGTGAGGCGTTACGAAGTTCGCCGGGTCAGCTAGTATTTTATAAAATAATCACAAAAACTTTATTTTTGAAGATAAATGTTTAAACTTTTTGCATTTATGTACAAAACTAAGTATAGTTCAACAAAAATACTCAATTTTAAGCATGAGAAATTTTATACTGGCAATTTTTTTACTTCAAACTGAAAAATTCATTATAAAATATTAATTAAGTAATCGTTTTTCATAATTTATTTTATGAATTAAAAATATTAAGTATATTTATTTTATCTGTTACCTTTACCTAACTTATTTATGAACAAAACAAAAACAAAAGTATCAATTTTCATCAATAAATAATAAAACAATGAAAGTTTTTCTTAAACAGCTAAAAACTGCTAGTTTTAACCTGGCACTTCTTGCATACGCTATGGGAGTAACACCTGGCACTGAAAGGGCTAGAGCATTTTGTAAATTTAGGTAATGATTTTTAGTATTGAGGAAACAAATTAAAGAAAATTATTCCCAAAAATTCCTGTAACATTAAAAAAATCATACATAGGCTACATACAAATGTTCTGCCAATATAGCCTATATTTTTTTTACCACGGTAATATCTCTTTTTTTTCTTAAAAAATTAAGTTATAGGAAATTTGTTAAAAGTGGTTTTTGAAATCTAAATTGAACTGGAGTCCAAATGGTAAAGTTTTAAGTTCACTACTTCTACAGTGCACAATAGGAAATTACAGTTTTGGGCGGTGGCGCAATCCAGCTACTTGGAGGTCACGAATTGTGGACAGTCATGAGCAATGGTTGGTGGATGTGATATTTTCTTGTGTGAATTTAACGTCCTTCCATAATATTTTTCATATTGAATACTACATTCATCAGTAGAGACCATTCTCATGATTAGACCAGTTAATAATTCAGAGGCAAAGTTGTAGTTCGGATCCTTAGCTAAACTCTAGGTCCCTTACATGTCATTGGCTTGTGGGATATTATACATTATTAATAGTCCTGTAAAAGGAACATGTCAGTAACTAGACTACCAGATTGAGCCACAGTCAACTTACACTCATTTATCATTCATACTTGGCTTAAAATACATATTAGTGTAGTTTTGATGAATATGTGAAATCTTCATGATAAAATGCTATCTATGTATATAAATTTATATCATTATTAAACTGATAAATATAAATATGTTAAATTGGTGGTTTTCACTAATATGCACATATTTTAATACATGGGACGTATTTTTTTCAGGAAAAAATCAATGATTCGTTTATCAAAAACACCTAAGCCAGAGAAGAAGGTGATTTCCACCAAAGTTCACAGATCTAAATCACTTTCGCCATCTAAGATTTCTCCTAAGAATAAAATCCCTGTTAAAGATCCAAAGAAGATATTGTCTGAAAATAGTGGAAGAGTAAAAAAAACAATAAAAATGAGCCCTCCATTGAAACAAACTGCAAGAAAATTATCAATATCCATACCCTCTCGTAAAACTATTTCTATTGCAACCAAGAATTCACCTCAAAAAAACTCTCCAATTCCGCAAAGAATATCAGGCAAGGCTTCTCCAAAATCTCCCAAAAATGACTCGCAAGTAAAATCAGTAGGAAAAGTAACACCACGAAAAAGGTTGTCTTCTTCAGCTTCACAGGGCAGATCACCATTAATGGGTAAGATTCCCAGAGGGAGGCCCTCTAAAATACCTGTCACTACTCTGTCCAAGAAATCGACCATTCCAAGAAAATCTCCTTTGTCGAAACCCGCCACAAGCAACAAAAGTTCACCCAAAAGATTTTCTTCAGCTTCTAAAACACACAGAACCGGGACTAAAACAAATCAAGATTCAACTTCATTGAAAAAAACTCCTACCTTAAAACCGCCTTTGAAGAAGTCACAGAACGAAGCTGGAACACCTGTTAAAACTCCTCGAGGAAGTCCTAAAAAAACCCCAGAAACAACTTCGTTGAGACCAACGATAGCTCCAGATGAATCATCACTTAAAGGTTCAATAGATTTGAATGTAAGCAACACATTTGTTGACAAAACTCCAAACACATCTTGTGTTACTGTAGTTATTACATCTACGTCACCTTCTTGTAACTCAAAATTATCATTAAAGAGTACATCAGAAGGAGAAAAGACCCCTGGCAAGATTCCAAGAGGCAGAACTCAGAAAACCCCAGAAATATCTCCTGCCAGAAAGGCATTATCTTTTGAAGAGATATCATCCTCTATACCTAATACAACTGTTTCACCTTCAACAGTTGTTCAACCTGGATACTCCCAGACTCCTAAAGACACAACTCCAAAAACACCGCGATCTTTGTCTACCCCAGTATTAAAAACACCTGGTGTGAACTCTTCGGAGAGAGAAACACCAAGTAAGACTGCTAGAGGAAGGCCTCGGAAAACACCTCTAATAACTTCTAACAGACAAACACCTTCGCTAGTAGAGATGTCGTCATCTAGATCTACAACTGCTTCATTTTCATCAGTGGTGGAACGTGCTATTACTCCTAAAGGCAGATCTCCCAAAACACCTCGATCTTTGAATACTCCAGTCTTAAAATCGCCTGGTCTGAGCTCACCTGAGAGAGAGACACCTGGTAAGGCTGACAGAGGAAGGCCTCGGAAAACACCTCTAATAACTCCTGCCAGAAAAACACCTTTGCTAATAGAGATGTCGTCCTCTAGATCTACAACTAATTCACCTTCATCAGTGGTGAAACGTGCTACTACTCCTAAAGACGGACCTCCGAAAACACCTCGGTCTTTGTCTACTCCAGTCTTAAAATCACCTGGTCTGAGCTCTCCTGAGAGAGAGACACCTGGTAAGGCTGCCAGAGGAAGGCCTCGGAAAACACCTCTAATAACTCCTGCCAGACAAACACCTTTGCTAATAGAGATGTCGTCCTATAGATCTACAACAGCTTCACCTTCATCAGTGGTGGAACCTGCTACTACTCCTAAAGACGGAACTCCGAAAACACCTCGGTCTTTGTCTACTCCAGTCTTAAAATCACCTGGTCTGAACTCACCTGAGAGAGAGACACCTGGTAAGGCTGCCAGAGGAAGGCCTCGGAAAACACCTCGGTCTTTGTCTCCTCCAGTTTTAAAATCACCTGGTCTGAGCTCACCTGAGAGAGAGACACCTGGTAAGGCTGCCAGAGGAAGGCCTCGGAAAACACCTCGGTCTTTGTCTACTCCAGTCTTAAAATCACCTGGTCTGAGCTCACCTGAGAGAGAGACACCTGGTAAGGCTGCCAGAGGAAGGCCTCGGAAAACACCTCTAATAACTCCTGCCAGACAAACACCCTAATGAGATGTCGTCCTATAGATCTACAACCTTTGCTAATAGAGATGTCACCTATAGACTCCTACAACTCCGAAAACACTTTCAGTCTTAAAATCACCTGTCTACTCCCAAGAGACACCTGTAAGGCTGCCGAAAACACCTCGGTCTTTGTCTCCTCCAGTCTTAAAATCACCTGGTCTGAGCTCACCTGAGAGAGAGACACCTGGTAAGGCTGCCAGAGGAAGGCCTCCGAAAACACCTCTGTTCTGTCTTAAAATCACCTGGTTCTCAGAGAAGTCACTAAAAAACCCTCTAGAATCCAGAGGTTTCACTGTTAACTTAAAATAACCTTATAGATCTCCAAAAACCACTCTGCTACTCCCTTACTTGTCACCTGGTAGAAATCTTCTCCAAAAACTCCACAAAAATCACACTTGTTGGATTTCTCTAGAAATCTAGGGAGCCCTCAAAAATGTCCCTCATTAATGCGGAAAAAACCTTTCAAAAAATCAACTTCACTGTTTCAAAACTGTCACAGATCACTGAAAATTATTAATACGCGATCCAAAAGATCTCTAAAACACCCAATGTCCCTTAAAAAATTCAAAAATCACCAGATCAATCACAAATACTGTTACATTAGTAATCGAGAGGTAGACCCAAAAAATCTCAAAATGCCAAGAGTGAAACCTTTCAAAGAATCAACTTGATTCCTGGTTGTTAAGTCATCTTCCAAGAAGGCTGAAATAGTAAAACTTCAGATTGATTCAAAACGCAAATATGACACTGATGCTGAAGCTAAAGCTGAGCGAGCAGCAAAGCGATTGAAAATGGAGACTCCGAAATCACTGAGTAAGTTTTTGTTAGTTTGAGAGTTCAAACTTTTACTGATAAAATTTTTAGTAAATCATTAAGTTAGTTGAATCATTAGTACAATAATATTTTATGGGTGTGTGAATATCCGAACATTCAATATTCAAACCTTAAATTGATTTTTGATTAGACTAAAAATTCAAAGACTTGAATATCCGAAAACGATATATAATTTAACCCTAGAAATGGCAAGCATTTTACTCTTAACTGTAACATAAAAATAATTACTAATATCTTCTTGAAATATCAAAGTTTAAACAAAAAAAAAAGGATAAAACATGCCCCCCCCCTTATAACCTTTAACTACAAAAGCAAAACAGGTGTCTACTGCAATCCCAATCAAGCCTACAAATGCCGTCAACTTCCACTCAAGCCGGCCACCGTTTATTTAAGGTGGGGCCCCCTCTCCGCTTTACCACACATTTGCAAGCCAAATTGGGATTGCTCATGGTCGGGATTCGAACCCTAGCACTTCCGAATGGCTAGAACGTTACGCTCATCAGCATAGCGCGTTAGCCGGTTCAGTCACTCAGTACATAGGAGTAGAAAGTTCTTACTTGGTTATAGACATGCCCGGTGTCAGTCTAGTGCACTACGAGAGCAGGTTCGGTTGCTTGCCCCCAGAGAGCAACACAGTCACGTGGGTGCTAATGTCTTAACAAGTTCACTAAACTGACGACAGATTCCTCCACCTGCTACTTCTTATTGAATATGTAAATGCGTCGTGAATTACGACTTTGCCAGTTCTAGGGTTAAAAGGGGAGCGTTTCACAGACCCGAGTTTTCACTACGCCGAGTAAGGCTAAAAATCTAATAAATATCAAAATTTCACTACGCCGAGGTTTCACAAAACTGAGTACGTTATAAAATTCAACTGTTTCACAAAACCGAGTAAGGGGCTGGGTACCGTCCGCTCTAGAAGTGAATGTAGAAGCCTATGTAGCGTGCAGTATTACGTGCTTTGCAGGCACTCACTGTCCAGTTGTGTAGTGAACATAACGTGTGACACATAATTTATATTGAAGATTTAATAATAAATAGTTTATAGTTTATATTTTAGTTAATAAAAATAAGTTAATAATAGTTAATACATTTAGTTAGTAAAATGTTGTGAATTAAAATAATTTTTAGAGCTTTATGATTCTTTAAAACCATAAGATCCCAAAAATGTATTAAATACAAATCCTATGTTATTTCTAGTGTTTCAAGTGCTATTCGCCGTTTTGTATAGCTAAAATATATTAATATATTTTAATTGTTACCAAGTTCATAAACATTTGAAACGCAGTACCCTTTTTTAAAATATTGATTAAAATTCAGGGTACGGTACTACGTTTCAATTTTTTATGAACTTAGTAACAATTATAATAGTAGCCCTCCTTGCCTTAAATAAGATAATAAATTTTAATATATTATATATAGAGTAAAGTTAAAATAATTAACTGAGTATCCTTGACAAACATTATTTTATTTTAACAACATGTTTCAACCTTTAAAGGCCATTTTCAAGTTAATTCAAAATGATAATCTAATATAAACAATATTTAAATCACATATGTTTAAATTAAATAATTTCAATTTAATAGATGTACAAGTGTTCTTGAAGAAGTTAGTTAAAAACTGTTGTATCTATATAAATGTAAAATGTGATGATATGTTTTGTTTGAGTTTTCTGATTTTTTCAAAAATTGGATTGTTTTTGAGCGTTTTAGGGAAGAAAGCTTGTGTCTCATTGAGCTGAATGTTATTTTTCTTCTTTGATGCCAATAATGTCCGTTTTAAAATTTAATTTTTATTAATGTTTTATATGTATATTGTATTTGTAATGTGTCTTTGTATTATGTGTTGTTGAGTCTTGAATGGTTGTGTCTTTTGAATGTTTTCCTCAACGCTGCGATTGTAAAATTTCAATAAACAGATATTGGGTTTTTTTTTGGGGTTTTTTTTTTGGATGTAAATTTTAAAAATGTTGTTTTATATTTATGTGCTACTACACATTGTTTGTTTTTCTCATCTGTTAGAGTATTAAAAATCACAGTACGTGTATTTTCAAATGTTTTTATGAAAATAGGGTTAATATTTATATTGATAATATGTTTGATAACTTGAAACTTCTTTGGTATTCCTTTTATGCTTTAAAATCATAGTTTCTGTGTATCATGCAGCAAATGCATACTCTTTTCATATTAATCATAGGAAAAGGAAATTATTTATAGATGTTATAAACTTTATCCATTTTAAAATTTTTTAATTATAAATGACTATTTCATGTTCCTAATGTAATTCACTCATTATTAATATAAAAACAAATAATTCTATTTATGGAGTTTTTTTTTTAATGATATATTATTGATTGGAAATTTGAACGCATCCGTTTTAGTTATGTGGGCTGTTCAAAATGTTTTGAGGGTCAGTTTTGTCCTGAATAAATGTAATAATCTTCTTTTGAATCCATAATGTGTCCTTTAGTTGTGAATTCGAGTATTTCCAGATTTTCTTCCATGTTCTTGTAATTGTGATTATGTGTTAGTAAGTGTTCTGCAAAATTTGATTTCATGGTGGTTGTGTTGTTGCTTCTGAGTGCTTGAATGTGTTCTCTGAATCTTTCTTTGAATGTTCTTCCTGTTTGGCCTATGTAAAATTTGTTGCAGTCTGAACATTTTAATTTATAAATGCCTGATTGGTTGTATTTATTTTGTTGATGTATTTTATTGTTTGTTTTATTATGTATCATGTTAAATGCATTGTTTTAGCGAATTTCCCATAGGGAAGAAGCTATTACCGTAGGTCTCATGGTGAGACTTAAGCCCGGGACCATGTTATTTTTTCTTCTTTAGGTGCCCAGAGTCCAAAAACAATAGTCGTCAAAATTTTTATATATATATATATGTATATATGTATATATATATATATGTGTCTGTGAACACGATAACTCTCGTAAAAATGGTCCAATCAAGACCAAATTTGGTAGAGACGTGTATTCCTACAAGTGCTCGGACGAGTTCGTAAACCAGACATATCGGTCAATGGGAACGGGTAGTTTGGGGGGGTTTTGTACCCCAAAATGGGGTTTTTTGCGTTTTTCACATGTAATTTTTGAAAATTTCTAATTTTATATTTCACCATTAGAATCAGCTTAAAAAACTACACAATTAAGTTCCTTAAAGTTTTTCTCTATCTCCAACGGTTACCGAGATATTAAAAAATCTAAACACAGTACGTTGTATTGTGGGGCTCCAATGTTAATCTTATGGAGGATAGGGAAAAATTAATATTTCCCATATTAATGAATATTTTTGGATAAAACTTGATATTTAGCTTCATGTGGTTGAGATCTATCCATTATGCTTAAAAATCATAGTTTATGTGTTTATCATGGCAGCAAACCTGCATACTCTTTTCCCATATTAATCATATAGGGAATAGGCAAACTCCTTTATTTATGGACAGATGTTGATGAAAGTTGGTATAAATGTTAAGATAAAAATTATTTATGGTAGAAATGTCTAATTTCAGTGTTCCTCACAGCAGCAAACCTGCACACTCTTTGCCATGTTAATCTTATGGAGAATAGGGAAATAATTTTCATGTTTATGGACAGATTTTTTTAAAACTTGTCATATATTATTTTTATATTATTGATTTGGAAATTCGCTGAGTACGCAGGTCTGCTGCGACGGGGTATTGGGTTTTGTAACTGATTTCATAGTTAGATGTTCTAAATGTTTTTCTTGTTGCCTTGTTTAGTATTGAATTATATGGTAAACTTATGTATTTATTTTTAAGTTTTTGTTCTTTATTTTGTTTGTTTTTGGTTTTCTTTATGTTTTTAATCATTTTGTCAATTATTTTAGAGTTGTATCCATTCTTGACAGCTAGAAATTTAATGGTGTCTTTTTCTTTTTTATAATCTTCTTTGTCCATTGGGATGTGTATGAGTCTATTTACCATGGTTCTGAATCCTGCCATTTTGTATTTTTCAGGGATGATGAGATTTAGATGGTATTACAAGGTCTGATTGGGTTGGTTTTCTGTAAATTTTGTATTTGTGTCTATTATTTTCTTTTCTGATGGTTAAGTCTAGATAATTTTTTCTTTGATTTGGCTTTCTTTTGTAAATTGAATTGTATCTGATAGTGAGTTTAAATATTCTAGTAGATTGTTGCTTTCGTTTAAATTTCCTTTGTTTTAATTGTTTTTTTTTTTCTTTTCTTATCAACTATATTTTGCAATTTAATTTTGTATATTGTATATATATATTTTCTAAAGTAGTCATGTATGTATTTGAAAATAAATATGTAATTTGGTAATAATTAAACAAAAACCCATTGTTACTGAACAGTTCAATAACCTCTAAAGTTCAAAAAGCTCACACAAAGTCAGAAACAGTCAAACAAAAAATCTTGTAGAGGTACAAAAAAATTGCATCAAGCTGTAATTTCCAAACGCACAAAATAATTTCCAACCAAAGAAAAAGCTAAAAAATCTAGAAAAAAATACCAACCGACAACTTGCCAAAAACAAAAAAATCACAAAAAATGCTATGTATATCCCAAAAATCTGTGAAAGGAAAAAATTTAAAACACACACAACAATTGTTTTTGGTTTGAAACAAAGTGCAAAGAACAGACCTGAGCCCTGCATCTAAAAACCAATACCACACCAAAACGATAAAAACCTCCAAAACTACAAAAAAAAACCAACAAAAATAAACAAAATCTTCAAGGTTCAGAATTAAACATCCAAAACACGCCAACCATAAAATTGAATAAACCGATGCTTGCTTATTTAAATTCTTTTACTAACATAACGTACAAAAAATGGTACAGTCCCTAAAAATATGAAAAACAAATCAACACAAAAGTAACCTCATCCTCCAAAAACAAACTAAACATTTCCCAACTAATCAACGTTGAAACCATTTCACAACTATTTTAATACTTTGTACCGCAAAAAATTGCCAAGAAAGAGGAGTCTCCAATAACCCATGATTCTTCCCTACAAAGATTTCTGAAGCCCCAAAATTCCTTATCGGAATGTAAAATGTAAAAATAAAAATCGTACAAAACATAATATGTCATCGACATATCTTATCCAATATATTATTTTTGATTTAAATGGGTTTATGTCATTGTTAATTTTATTGACCTCTAAGTAGTGCATGTATGTATCTGAAAGTAGACCCGATAAAGGTGAGCCCATGGCTAGACCGTGTATTTGTTTGTAGAATTCAGAGTTGTATTGAAAATAATTTTGCTGTAAACAGTTTTTAGTTAATTTGAATATGCCTCTAATTTCTGAGTTTGATAAAGTTCCACATTTTTCTAAGTCATTTTTGAGAATGTTCAAGGTTTCGATTGGTGGGATATTTGAATACATATCCTTCACATCAAATGAAATGAAAATGCAATCATTAGGAATTTCAATATCGGAGATTTTACTTACCAATTCCATGTTATTTTTTACGCTATAACTTTCATTCCAGTTTAAATTAATTTTAATCTTATTATTCAAGAATTTACAAAGTTTGTAAGTGGGTGAACTTCTAAAATTGACAACTGGTCTAATAGGTATGTTTTCTTTGTGAGTCTTGGGTAGTCCTTTTAAATTTGGTGCTTCAGGGTTAGTTACTTTTAAGTGAGATTTTATTTCTTTAGAGATTGATTTGCTATGTGTTATTAAACTATTAGTCGATTTCAAGTAGTCTTGTGTGGGATCTTTAGGAAGTTTCTGAAATTTATTATTAGAAATGAAGTTGCTTACTTTATCGTCGTAATCAGTTCGTTTAATAATCACAGTGGTGTCTCCTTTGTCAGCCTTTATAATCATACAATCATTATCTTTTATTTTTGAAGAGATTGAGTTAACCAATTTTAGATCTTTGTTTGAAGATTTTTTAATGTAGTGATTTTTCTCAAGTTCTCATTATTCTTTTCTAATTCGTGTATAAAATTGTATATATATACAGGGTGTTCATTAAAGTCTGGGACAAACTTCAAGGAGTGATAGTACTCATCAAAATAAACAAAAAATTTCCAATAAACATACAGGGTGTTTCAGAATTCCCTACCAATACTCTAGGGCATTGTTCCTGGGTAAGAAACATACCTAAATATCATATTTAAATTGTCCTTAGTTACTCACACAGTCTCCATTTTGTTTTTTTCACTTATAATTTTTTTCTGAATAATGGTTAAACGTACGGAATTGAAACTTTGCACAAACATTTATGGTAAATAGACAAAGCTACAAAAAAATTATGACAATTTCTCAAAATCATAAAACAAAATGGCGATCATTTAAAATTTTGTTTCTCAAATAACTCGTGAACCGTTGATTTAACAGAAAATTTACAAGAATAACTTTTTTTAGGTAATAAAATTACAAATCGATTGACACCAAATTGTCTTAAATTAGACAAATATTAACTGAGATATGGTAGCTTTAGTGATAGGTGACCGCTAGAGCTTAGTTGCAAAGCATGTCAAGGCATGCGACTAAAGTCTGCCACAACAATGCAACAGTCTCCAACTGCTCAGGCCGGCCGCACACTGATGCAAATTGTATAAAGTTAAAGGGTTTTTTGTTATTTAAATTAAAAGATTTTCAACCGCCGCCATTTTAAAAATATAAAGGCAAAGTTCATGATACTTTGAGAAAATTATTCTCCTTGGCCCATAAACATGTGCAAAGTTTGGTTTTTGTATCTTAAAAAGTTCTTTATATACAGTATAACGTTTTTTGTATAAAATACAAAATGGCGGCTAGCGGCTAAACGAATGATTTCTCGACATATTTTTATAGGAAATTTTTTGTTTATTTTGATGAGTACTATCACCCCTAGAAGTTTGTCCCCGACTTTAATGAACACCCTGTATACAGTATATATCAATTTTTATAGCTAAAATTGAAAAATAAATTTAGAAAAAGAAACATTTAGGCTTACATTGGTTGTTTTTTTGAAATAATTTTTTATTTAAACTGAAGTTTCTTACTCCTAGACCTTATTTAACAGATAATGATTGAAAGTTATAAAATTTACAGTTCAACTGTCAAATCTTGAACCAATCTCCGATATTTGGTACGAATTACAAATATTCATCAATAATAAATGCTTTCAGCTTGTAATATGTACATTTATGTAATCTATTTAAAAATTTAGTTAGACATTTCCTGTAATCCCATTTGGTGTTATAAATGCGCCCGGTTTCTGAGTTTTACCAAACATTAGTATAAAATTTAGTTAGACATTTCCTGTAATCCCATTTGGTGTTATAAATGCGCCCGGTTTCTGAGTTTTACCAAACATTAGTATTCAGAACTGACCCTTCTCGAAAGGCCGATATACCTTTCCAATAATCCCATTTTAGCGAATTTCCCATCGTGAAGAAGCTATTACCGTAGGTCTCATGGTAAGACTTAAGCCCGGGACCATCTTATTTTTTCTTCTTAGGTACCCAGAGACCAAAAACAATAGTCGTTAATATATATATATATATATATATATATATATATATATATTATATTGAAATAATTCAACCAAGTACCCTTAGAAATTATTTTATTATAAATTAAATTATTTATAAGTATGGTTGAATTATTTCAATATAATAATATTAGTAGCCCTGTTTGATGAAATAAACAGTAATCCAATACTATAATACGAGCAAGGTTTGTATATATATATATATATTTGCACACGGATCTCGAAAGTTGGTATAAATGTTAAGATAAAATTATTTATGGTAGAAATGACTACTTTCAGTGTTCCTCACAGCAGCTAACCTGCACACTCTTACCCATGTTAATCTTATGGAAAATAGGCAAATAATTCTCATGTTTATGGACAGATTTTTATAAAACTTGTCATATATTATTATTATTATATTATTGATTTGGAAATTTGCTGAGTACGCAGGTCTGCTGCGACGGGGGTATTTTGTTCTATGGGCATCCGGTGTCGGCGGTTTACAGCTTTAAGTCACACAGTTTTGAACTGTCCCTTCTGAAAAGACAATTTGACATATCTAGTAGTCCTTGTATTGTCTTCTATGAGCGTCTGGTGTCATTTTTTTGGAATTTCTGGTGAAATGAAATTCTCTCTGCTTTGGAGCATACAATCATCTATAGAGAATAGTAATCTCCAGAAAATTTGCTTTTATCAATAACTTATAGCTTGTTTTTTAATTACTTCTTAATTAACATTATACGTGTTGGTTTTACTATAGGATGAAGTAAAAACTCACGTCTTCCAACACAACTTAATATTTTTTTGTATATATTTACCGTTGTATATAATTACAATATAAGTGTAAATATTACGTAGTGTTGGAAGACGTGAGTTTTACTTCATCCTATAGCTCTTTCGTGATAAGCTATATTTTATACAGGAAAGGAAAAATTGAACTGTTCTGAATAAAAAAGTCATCCAAATTGAAATGAAATTCTCTCTGCTTTGGAGCATACAATCATCTCCAGAGAATAGTAATCTCCAGAAAATTTTCTTTTATCAATAACTTATAGCTTGTTATTGTGATAAGTTCTATTTTTAAAGGCAAGAAAAAACTGAATTGTTGTAAATAAAAAAAATCTTTCTTATAATCAATCAAATTCTCTCTGCTTTGGAGCATACAATTATTTTCTTTTACTATTTTCTATAATTTTCTTTTTAACATTCATCCATGGACAATTTTATTTCTGTATAATATATTAAAACAGTATAAAGTAGCTTAAGTTATTAGATCAATAATGTCATTTACACAGATTTCAGGCAGTGCGTTGTTAGCCTGCCGGCCGACGTGCTCTTGGTGCGAACTCACTTCTAGAGTGGACGGTACCCAGCCCCTTACTCTGTTTAGTGAACTCGGTTTAGTGAAATAGTTGAATTTTATAACGTACTCGGTTTTGTGAAACCTCGGCGTAGTGAAATTTTGATATTTATTAGATTTTTAGCCTTACTCGGTGTAGTGAAAACTCGGTTTCGTGAAACCCACCCACTTTCATCTGTCAAAATTAGATTTTCCATTTCAAAGGTCGGGATTAGCGTATCCTAATGCAGGTGATTCGTTCAAAAACTAAATATATCAGATTCTCGATACTGATTGTCTATACCACCAATTTCTTGATATTTTTATCGGTAACGAAAATCGACCAAAATCGATTCCTGTACCAGTGGACTGACAAATAAGTACATTATTTTTCTGGAAAATTTGTTTTTTTAAAATAAATCAAATTTAACCGCCTTATATGAAACCCCACTAACGTCATAACATTGTCTTTGCATTTGTTAGCAGACGAAACAGCTAATGGTTCACCTGATTATCTCAACACACGAATTACATTACAAAAAGTATACCCATATGTTCTTTAATATCATAAACCATTTAATTTTTTATGCATTAAAACTAATTTTCAAAGTATTCTTTGTAAGTATGTTCAAGAAAAAATACAATCAAAGTTGGAAAATTAGTTTAAACCAATCATTTTTAGTTGATAGTTTCATTTTCGTTATCAACTGATAACTTTAGTTTCCTACAGACTACCTGTTCCCATTGACACCACACATAATTTATTGTATGCAAATGCCACATTTTTCTGTTTACAAGCCTAGGTTTTACTGCCTGAAAGAGTTGATGACCAATGATTAGCTAGCTCACACACAAGAAAACCAACTTTACCAATTGCTAAAGATCGCCGACATAATACTGTTACCTCAGTAATTTTCAAAGTTTATCGTAACAAATAAATTATTTGGGTCCCTTTACTTGTAAATCCCAAATAGTATTCTAACCTACACAATATTGGCCCTTGGGCGATTTTTTATTGAATGCTTTTATTTATTATTAGACTTGGCTAAACTAACAAATTACCTTAAAACTGTTTTAGCCAAAAACAAAAAAGCTGCTCTTTGGATGTGTCACTCTCCCAAGAGTCAGAAAAGGCCTTTGTTTTCTGAAGTCCTGAAGTCTCACCTATCAACGGTTAAAAAAAGACAAGCTACTACAGCTCAGACAGTTGTAGACAGAAAAACTGTGAGGCCAATATTGCATAAACAGCCAATTTCTTTGGTAAGTTATTTATCCAATATTAGAAGAATTCAAAACAGAAATCACTAAAACAATGTACAAGTAATCAATAATTTATTAAAATGTTTCGTATTCTTGTTATAATTATACAAATCATAGTGTTGTTGTGTAAAGGTGTAGGCTGTTCTAAAAATAATATAAATAACCTAACACTAATTTATTTTGATTTTTTTGCAGGAGGTTCCAAAAACGTTCAAATTCAACTCCACTGGTCATGCCAACTCCCCTGAAACAATTGTTATAAGAAAAGCTATCAAGAAAACTATAACCCCAAAATCACAGAATTCATATCTGAAATCGCCATCTATGATAGTTGAAAACAAGGATTTGTCAAGCGTTCCAGAATATTCAAAAACTCCAAAGTCAATTATTTCATCTTTGAAAAGTGCTTCCAGTTTGAAAAAGTCTCAAAATATAAGAGTTCGCTTCTCGTTAAAAAATGATGTTCAGAGTCCCTCCGGCAGAAGAAGTGTTGTAGCACACAATGACGAAGTAACATACATTGGCTCACCTATGGTACCATCAAGGAAATATACTGTTACACCGAGATCTTCAATGAGGAAAGTAAGTGATGCGTCATTAATGCATACAAGTATTATGGAAGAATCGCCGCTGGCTCAGGAAATAAATACTTCTGAAATCGTTACAAGCCCAAAAATGGCTACTGACAAATCATACGATTTCAGTATATACTCTCCATCTTCACCTACTCTTCATTTCTCTAGAATTTCAGGTGTGTCCTCAGTTTTTGCAAGAAGGTCAATTGACTTTGTTGATTCTCCAGTTTCTGAAAATAGCCAGGGGTTACCTAAAAGTAAAAGACTTTCAAGAGCTGAAAATGACATTGATGAATCAATTGTGAACTTTTCTGTATCTGAAAATATTGAAGACTCTTCTAGAGGAAGACAATTGTCTAAAATGATGGATTCATTGTTATCTGAGTCATCTTTGATTAACTCTCCAGATTCAAGAATTGGTAAGAAACAACCCCAAAGAAAGAGGTCCTCAAGAATAGTAAGTAATTCATTTTCTGAATCATCTTTTATGAATTCACCAATGTCTGTAAGCACAAAGGAATCTCCTAAAAGTAATCGGCTTTCAAAAAAAGTTAAAGATTCGTTATCAGAATCATCTGCATCTTTATCAAAAAGTGCTTTGTTTGCAAGTGTCAGTTGTAACAAAATTAAACACTCCGAGTTTCAACCTAGCCCAGATAGTTATGCTGTATTTTCTCACAGTGACCGTAATGATGTAAGTCGGGTATCAGAAATACCTTTACCCGATTCGCCGCCAAAGGGAAAAAAATCACCCTCATCAGCTTCATCAATGTTAACAAAGTCTATTCGGTCAACTAGATCAAATAATAGCAGTATAATATCTACCACATCATCAGTAGTTGAAAACTCACCATCTAAATCAATGCTGTCAATGAATTCTACTTTGAGCAGTATGTCATCAGAAAATCTCTCACCAGTTGAAAAGTCCAACACTTATTTTGACTTGAGCTCATTGTCTAGCAGTACTGCTTCTAAGATTACTAAAAAAATTTCAAGTACTCCCAAGTTACTATGTGATTCAAGTTTATACTCACCAATAAGTTCACCAATTACTGTTCCTCACCAAAGGTCACTGAGGAGTTTGAGCTTTTTAAGTTCTCCTAATTTCTCTGAGGAATCATCAAGAACTGCTGCTAAAACAGATACTGAAGTATTTAAAACTCCATTGCCAACACCTAGTAAGAAAACAAGAAAAAGTAGCAATAGAACGAATGTTTCTCAAGCTGAGACACCTTTGTCAGAAAGTCAAGTACCTGTAGCTACAGTTAAACCTTCAACAAGGAGGAGGCAAGGTAAGGAAGAGTCATATTCTTCAGCTTCGGAATCAATTTCTCTTCCTTCATTATCTGTTTCACATGACATTAGCAGTAGAAGCATAGACAGAAGCTTTGGTCAGAAAATGTTAGCTTCAAGAGCTAGTCATGACTTGGATCATTCAAGGTCAAGCAGAAGCAGTAGCCCATCAGTTGCATATGATCATTCAAACTTTTCACTTCATTCTATGAGTTCTGGCCGACGTAAAAGAAAATCCTCAGCTAATACCAGTATGCAATCAATAGATGCAACAACTTTTGATTTCACCTCCGCTAAAACCCCCAAGATACCAAGAGAAATGTTTGTTTCACCACTTGATAAAATAAGTGATGATTTAACAAATATTTCTGGAGTGAACAAAATTTTAAGCCCTAAGGGAAACTCTCCTATTTCAAGCTATGACGATGTAAGAGGTGTGAAGAAGCTTTTCAAAACAGAAAAAGTGCAAAATAATCTAACTGATGTTGCAGGAGTTAAAAGGATAATGAGCCCTAAAGCTAACTCTCCAATTTCAAGTTACATTGATGTTAAAGGTGTTAAAAGGCTTCTTAGAACTCCACAATCTAATTCCCCTCTTGCAAATTATGCTTGCGTTGAAGGAATCAAAGACCTCTTTAAACATTCACCTGTCGCCGATTACACCAATGTTGTAGGGGTTAAGAACCTTTATTCGGCATCAGTGGAGCCTAATTACATTAATGTGAGGGGAGTAAGACGAATTTTCAAGGAAACAAAAGTACCTAACAGTCCAGATATCGCAGGAGTTGAAGTACTTTTTGAATCACCACAGAAGTTGATGGATGAGTACAATCAATACCCATTGTCTAAACCTATTGGCATGGTTCCTCCTATGTCTAGAGACGTTTTAGATATGATATCAGAGGATTCAACAACAGAAGATATTAATCCGGAAAGTAATAAGTCAACATCGAGAAATGCGGAAAGTGGCCCAAGTTCTAGACGAAGAACTTTAGTTTCTAAACCAGTAGATGATGGACAATTACTTTCAAATAAATCATCAGATTCAAAGAAAAACAAACAAACAAATAAAGGTATACAAATCGCTTCTAATCCAGAAACACAAGAACAAGCCCAAGTAAGAGTAACAAGACGAAAAAGGGGACAGCCTTCCCCTCTAAATCATATTGAAGAGCAAGTAGATCAGCCAAAAAATAAAATTGTGGATGAAGATGTTGCTTCTAGAATTCAAACAAATACTGGAAGAAGAACAAGACGAAATATTAGTCCATCACAAGCTGAAATATTAAAATTAAGTGAAAAAGAAAGTATCAACCTTAAATCCAAGAGAAAATTGGTGGGTAATAAGGAAAACAGGGAATTTGAAACTAGTAGTTCAAATACATCTAATAGAAAAGAAGACTCCAAAACAAGCAAAGAACTAACACATTTGGAACCTGCCAATGTGCCTATACAACCTGGAAATACCAAACAGCCAAGAAAACGAGGCCGTCCAGCTAAGCTTAAAGATCAAGGAGCAAACTCAAATTCACCAAAAGAGGAGCTTGAGGATCGCAACTTGAATTTGAGGAGAAGAAAAGATGGAGAGGGCTCTGCAACACAGATGCCAGTAGTAGGAAAACCCAAAAAATTAGAAGATGTCAGCAGTAATTTGAAGCTTATTCAAAGAGTGCCTTCAACAAGTCCATTGGAGAATAAGAAGACCAGACGAAGGGTGCAGTTTGACATGTAAGTTAAAATAAACAGTTTTCATATTATACTAAAACCACACTTATACCGTATTCGCTCGAGAGAAAAATAAATATATTGGAGTACATGATTTGCGACTGCCTGAATAGTGCGGCACTGCATTTTGGCACGGCACAGAGTGGCATTTCCGCCTAACCGTTTACTGTACATCCTACAACTCAACGGTTTTTTTTAGTTTGCACTTCAACTTGTTGAAATATGTGAACACCAATTTGGTTCTAATACAAATTATGATAATGTAAAAATTTACAAATATCTTTTTAATGTAAATGCTGTTTAAGCTCTTTCATCAAAGAAACACAACTACAGTGTGCTCTCTTATCATAGGTACTGTAATGAAAAAAATGAAGGCACTTCAGCATTTTAGTTTATTTAACATTTTGTCTTAAAAATCGGTAAAATGGTTTATCCGAAAATGTTCTTATCTGCAATGACCCTGGTCCCATGAAAACCGGATAAATGAGGTTTTAGTGTATATTAAGAATGGGAAAAAGTTTTAGGTAACCCTTCCCAGACTTCCCGCTTTTATGATAATCCTAACCCCCGCAGATTACCTACCCTACCGAATACACCAATACACACGTGCCGCATAACTACATGTCTTTAATATTGATTTATTACCTAAGAATCGATCTGTATCATGTTATTACTTACTTACTTACTGCTGGGGCATCACAAATCTCAGTCGATATTTTGCCTCGTAGATTAGCCTCCTCCATTCTTCTCATGTTTATCATGTTATTATTTGTTATATCATGTTTATAATATATAAAAATGTATTTGCACAAAAGTCGTGAATTTAATGATGTTTTAAATGTCATTACGTAAGGAGTAATGACGTTAACCGTCATTACTCCTTTTTTGCGTAAACATAAAAGGTTGTTTTTAAAGCGTCAAACATAAAAAGACGTTTTATAACGTCAATACTATTTTGATGCAAAATACGGTACTCCATAAAGGGCTAATATCACTTCATGAGTATTTTTTGTTTTTTCCAGTCTTGTTCTCTTAATCTTGTTCTCTTTCCTACTATGTAGCTACCTATTTATTGCATGTTAACCCTTCGTGAGCTAACTATTTTAGTATAGGGGAATTTGTTTTACATAGATTATGTTCAGAAATGGTAAAGTTGCACTATAAATCCTCACCTTTTCGTTAAAATATTTTTTTATACTTTTTCTTATTTTTAAAATATTTTAGTTATTTTTGTCCTTGCACCCCCACCTGGGGGATACAGTCCCCTCTGATGTGTGGGCAGAGCTGCGTCAAAATGGGAGCAGACCAAAAGACAAACGACAAAGAATGAAAATGGCAGATATATCTGTTTGCCGTTCCTGGTGAAAATAACATGTGCGGATATATCAGTCATACGCTCGTGAAGGGTTAATCTGCTTTGCTTCCTATGTATTGTTGCATGACTCTGGATTGTATCTAGGTGTCCTACTGTCATACCTCTATTTAGGGAGCATGCTCTTTCTCAATCATCCTCCTCAAATTCATCTAAAATCAAGTAAGTTTTATTAGTGGCAAGCTTAAGTTTAATCCTTTCTTAATGGCAGCATCTGTTAACATCAATATTATCTGTATGTCCTTTATGCGTTGCCAAACTACTCATGAAATTTTATGAAATTGCTCTATATGTGTCCGGGAAGGTTTTAGTGAAAAAATATGTTTGAAAACTCCGTAAGTTTCTATTTTATGGTGTTTTAAATTTCTAATGTTAACCTTATGCAGGGTAAGTTTGTTTACAAATTTTCTACAATGAAATCATTTGATTTCTTAGCTACAGCTGATTGGTTTCTATTAGCAATATGCTTTACTATCCAATGCCATCTGAATCATTCATTAATGTAAAACTAATAAGTAAATATGTGCTGTACAAAATGAACAGCTTTATTCGCCACGTTAACAGTTTACGGTTTTGGGGGATTATATATTTTTGTATTTTTATTTTCTGTCTGATTTAAAGTCACATGTTTATATGTTGGCCAAATAAAAAATAATTACAATGTTTATATATATTACGTTTCTTAAAATAATCAGCTGTTGTATATATATTTCCTATAAAATCTGTATTACAGTTAGGTTTAGTTTGAGTTTGGATTGGATTTGAAAATTGTGAATTAAACCACTCTGATTTATTTGTTTAATGGGAATATTAATATGTCTTATCGTTCCAGTATTGTTATTCACTATGCCGTGAATATATAATATATGCCATATAATATATAATATATGCCAAAATATATAACCTTTCACAATAAAGCCGTAATGCTATTCGACATCAGAACATGGCTGCTCTTCAAGTTAACCTGTATTTACTGATAGGCGTTACGAAGTTCGCCGTGTCAGCTAGTTGAAACTAAAAGACAACTTCAACTAAATAAAAAAAAGCTTGGGAAATACATCTTAACTATACAAACGTGGATTACATAGTAATACATTTTAAGGGGATTCAATGTGTTATTTGGCATTATCCTCAATGTATTTCTAGCCTTGAATTGGAAAATTGTGGTACATTCTCTACTCTCTAATCCCTGCCCAATTTGGCTGGACACCATTTTGTAACTTTTACAAAAGAAATTACATCTCAAAAACATCTACTAATACAGTATTTAATCAAATTTATATTAAAAATTATGTTACGCATATTGAAGATTGCATAGTGTTAGCTTCATTTATCTCTTTTAATTAATACTTTTTTCTATTTTCTTTTTACATTTAGAAGGTTTACATTCAGGATGTTGTCAGTACTGTTTCTGTTTTCCTTGATCAACATAGCAATACTTAAATCATCAAACACATAAATTTTAGTCTATGTAGGCTTGAAAAATGCAGGCCAAAGAGATTATTTAAACTTTCTCACCTGAATTTTCTCCTCAGTACACAGTAACTAACACTTATGACCACTTCAGTAACTGTACTTCCTCTTTACTGTTGCAGTCTAAGTACACCTTCACAAAAAACAAGTGGTAGAAAAAAGAAAACAGTATCAAAAGCTCTTGAGGACGAAGCAAAGTCAGACATAAAGTAAGATTTTGCAAACATCATATTATTAGAGTACAGTAGACACCAGATTATCCGAGGCTTGCTTAACTGAGCCGCCAAATTAACCGAGCTGGTCCTCGAAAAATAAAAGATTAAGATAAAGCTCTTAAAATTACAAAAATTAAGACAAGAAGTGGATTTTATTCGTAGTCTGTGTAATATTTTTAATTGATTGCTGTTAGCAGGTTGAGTAATTTGCGTCTACTGGTTGTTCGGTCGAGTAGTTTATTTCCGGGAATATTATTTTGGCTAAATCTAATAATCGTAAGCACATCTTAACTTGTGTAGATCGGTTGTTTTTTTACAGTGTTGCACAATTACGAAATGTTGAAACAATCTAAATGCTCCGTGCCGAGAGATTACGTTCATAGATTGTATATATATATAAATATATGTATGTGTGTGTGTGTGTGTGTCTGTGAACACGATAACTCTTGTAAAAATTGTCTGATCGAGACCAAATTTGGTAGAGACCTGTATTTCTACATTTGCTTGGACAAATTCGTAAACCAGACTTATCGGTCATTCGGAACGGGTAGTTCTGGGGGGTTTTGTATTCAAAAATTAGGTTTTTTGCGTTTTTATTATGTAATTTAAAATTTTTTTATAATTTTATCTTTGACCATTAAAATCAGCTTAAAAACTACACAATTTAGTCCCCTAAAGCTTTTCTCTATCTCCAATGGTTACCGAGATATTAAAAAATCTAAACACAGTACGTTGTATTTTGGGGCTCCAATGTTAATCTTATGGAAGATAAGGAAAAATTAATATTTCACTTATCAATCTATATTTTTTGATGAAACTTACTATTTAGCTTCATGTGGTTTGAGATCCATCCATTTATGCTTAAAAATCATGATTTATGTGTTTATGGAAGATAACCTGCATACTCTTTTCCCATGTTAATCATATAGGAAATAGACAAAAACCTTTATTTATGGACAGATGTTGATGAAACTTTGTACACATAGTCAAAATAATATTGTTTATGCTAGGCATGCATACTTTCAGTGTTTCTCACAGCAGCAAACCAGCTCTTTCCCTTTACTCTTTCCCATGCTAATCTTATGGAGAATAGGCAAATAACTCTCATATTTATCGACAGATATTGATAAACTTGTCATATATTATTGTTATTATGTTATTGATTTGGAAATTCGCTGAGAACGCAGGTCTGCTGTGACGGGGGTATTTTATTCTATTTTTGTACTGCTCATTGGATCAGTCCCAGATGAATAGGCGAAATATGATCGTCTCAATGAATAGTTCATAGTCCAAGTTGTCCATGGTATTTAAGAAACGTGGGATACTGTGTGGATATTCACTAGTCCACTGACACTGACTGACTGATATTCCACCCCCACCAACTTGCACAAGATGCTGAATTGGCATGCGCCACACAAGAGCCGGAAAATGACGTTGTGTTTAAAAGGCTCCATATGCTCCAATGAAACTAGAAGCGAGTATTTCCGACGTGTGTAACCTAAGTTGGCGCGTCGTATTTTAGGGTACGCGCGCCAGGCGACTGTAAGACATCTGGTAAAAAAGTAACCATTTAGCACAATGCAACTTCTTTACGCGCGTCGCTCGACCCGGTGTATAAAAGCGGCCTTAGATGCCTATTTTGTCATTATAACTACACCATCATTATAGCTACCTATAAATTATACCTACTTATTAATTTATTGATTAAACATTCTCATGAAAACCCTACTGAAAATAACAAGCTTTAATTAGTCAATTGAGCTCTCAATTTACAGACAAAGCTAAATCAATAAATTGATGTTCAAATACATTTGACCCAGTAAGAATAAGAGGTTTTTGATGAATAATTTAAATTTTTTTTACAACTTAATAAAATAATTTTGTGAGAATCCATTTTTTGGCTAATGATAACAAATATTTATACCATAGCATTTCTCAGATTGAAAACTACATGAATATTTGGTTAAAATTTTTTTGTACATAAAAATAAACTACCTATCACATTTAATTCCATAATGTCAAAATAGGACATTTAATTTTGCCTTAAAATCGTTACATTCCTCTTTACAATCTGTAAATAACTTCAGTATATGTAATTAAATAAAAAAATAAGCTAAAAGCTGTGAATTTGTTAAGAGACAAAATATCTGAAAACGCAAAAAAATTTGTTCATATAAAGATATCTTAAAAATTCTTTTTAGCGAATTTCCCATAGGGAAGCTATTACTAGGCTCATGGCAAATTAAGACATGTTATTTTTCTTCTTTAGGTGCCCAGAGACCAAAAACAATAGTCGAAAATTTTTTATAAATATATATATATGATAATATATATATATATATATATATATATATATATGTGTCTGTTAACACGATAAACTCGCGTAAAATGGTCGATCCAAGAAAATTTGGTAGAGAGACGTGTATTCCTACAAATGCTCGGACGAGTTCGTAAACAGACATATTCATCAATGGGAAACTAGTTGGGGGGGTTTTGTACAAAAATGGGTTTTTTGTTTTTTTCATGTATTTTTAAAATATTTCTAATTTTATTTCACCATAGAATCAGCTTAAAAAACTACACAATTAAGTTCTTAAAGTTTTTCTCTATTAATTACCGAGATATTAAAAAATCTAAAACAAGTACGTTGTATTTGGGGCTCCAAATGTTATCTTATAATAGAAATTAATATTTATTATAATAATATTTTGATAAAACTTGATATTTAGCTTCATGTGGTTTGATTATCAAAATTTAAAAATCATTTTATGTGTTTACATAAGAAATATACTCTTTTCCATGTTAATCATAAATTACAAACTCCTTTATTTATACAGATGTTGATGAAAGTTGGTATAATGTTAAAAATAAAAAAATTTTATGTATAAATCCTACTTCAGTTTTCCTCACAGCAGCAAATACACTCTTCCCATGTTAATCTTATAAATACAAATACATGTTTAGAAATTTTTAACAAAATATCTGAAAACGCAAAAAATTTGTTCATATAAAGATATCTTAAAAATTCTTTTTTAATTTTACCATGCATTTTTTATGTGCTTATTTTCAATTTCAAGACATGCAAATAACACTTGTCAACAATAATTTATATTCTGACTGATCCTAAATTATATAAAAAATATAATTTATTATCTGTTAACTAATGTTTTAGGATGACATCTCCAACCAAGACTCAGAGAAAAACTAGACACACAAAAAAAGTCAATGATGAGGAGACCGCTGCAATGTAAGTTTAGAAAATATAAGTCCGTAATGCTTGTATGTAGCTCATTTGTAGTTTTGTCATTGTTGGCTCATTGTCTTAGTTATTTCTTAACTCTTTGCGCTCTATGTCAGTATTTATAGTTTTTCTTCGAAGGTCGAATTGCTAGCTGTACGGACCATGATTAAATACACGTCTATCGCTCAAATGGTCAGTATCACTGGACACTAAACACACTTGTGAATTTATTTGTATAATAACGCCTGGTGAGTGCTGAAACCTATTGGGCAATCCTTGAACTAAATAACCATGTGTTTTCATCATTTTCCGCAGCAAACACAGAACAGACAGTGAAGCTATTTACATAACTTCAGTGAGTTATTTTTTTTCTACGTTTCATGTTCATGTTGTTAATCAGCTGTAAAGTGTTATTATTTTTTAAATAATGTAGTACAAAAAACATTCTTAAGTTTTTCTTAGTATTTTTTAATGTATTATTATAATAATAATACATTTAAAAAAATACTAAGAAAAACTTAAGAAAGTTTTTTGTCAGAGTAGATAATGATTGAATTCGTAACTTAAAAGTTTAAATTTGTATTAATTTATTGATTAAAAATTCTCATGAAAACCTTTCTGAAAATAACAAGCTCAAATTAGTCAATCAAGCTCTCAATTTACAGACAAAGCTAAATCAATAAATTGATGTTCAAGTACATTTGACCCAGTAAGAATAAGAGGTTTTTTTGATAAATAATTTTTAATTTTTTGAACAACTTAATAAAATCATTTTGTGTGAATCCATTTTATTTTGGCTAATGATAACAAATATCTATACCTTAGCATTCCTCATATTGTAAACAACATGAATATTTTGTTAAAATTTGTATGTACATAAAAATAAATTACCTATTACAGTTAATTCCATAATGTCAAAATAGGACATTTAATTTTGCCTTAAAATCGTTAAATTCCTCTTTACAATCTGTAAATAACATCAGTATATGTAATTAAATAAAAAAATTAACCAAAAGCTGTGAACTTGTTAAAGACAAAATATGTGAAAAAACAAAAAAATTTTGTTTATATAAAGATATCTTAAAAATTCTTTTTTAATTTTACCATTCATTTTTGTGTGCTTATTTTCAAGACATGCAAATAACACTTGTCAACAATAATTAATATTCTAACTGATCCTAAATTATATAAAAAATACATAATTTATTATCTGCTAATTAATGTTTTAGAATGACATCTCCAACCAAGACTGAGAGAAAAACTAGACGCACAAAAAAAGTCAATGATGAGGAGACCGCTGCAATGTAAGTTTAGAAAATATAAGTCCGTAATGCTTGTATGTAGCTCATTTGTAGTTTTGTCATTGTTGGCTCATTGTCTTAGTTATTTCTTAACTCTTTGCGCTCTATGTCAGTATTTATAGTTTTTCTTCGGAGGTCGAATTGCTAGCTGTACGGACCATGATTAAATACACGTCTATCGCTCAAATGGTCAGTATCACTGGACACTAAACACACTTGTGAATTTATTTGTATAATAACGCCAGGTGAGTGCTGAAACCTATTGGGCAATCCTTGAACTAAATAACCATGTGTTTTCATCATTTTCCGCAGCAAACACAGAACAGACAGTGAAGCTATTTACATAACTTCAGTGAGTTATTTTTTTTCTACGTTTCATGTTCATGTTGTTAATCAGCTGTAAAATGTTATTTTTTAAATAATGTAGTAATACATTAAAAAAATACTAAGAAAAACTTAAGAAAGTTTTTTGTCAGAGTAGATAATGATTGAATTCGTACTTTTCAACCATCTATTTACTTACCTATGTTACCAATGTCCATTTAGCATTTCCTTCTTGAAAACTTATGTTTAATGTAGAATTTGTAAGTGTGAATATAATTACTTTTTTAATTAGCCATTGCTGATTATTTATAAATTACTATGAGAGTGCAAATAACACCAACTTTCCATTTAAAATTATAACGAGTCTAGGGGATACAATAAATATGGCCTCGACGCTAACAGTGGAAGTAGCGGGACTAGCTGTACTGGCCTTTCAATCGGCGAAATCAAATCATGGTAAAACAAACATCAGCTGTCTGCGACCGTGACATGGCCTGTACTACTGGCCTTTTGAGCGCAAAGGGTTAATGTTAGTTTGTTTATAAAGCTTATATAGCTCCTAACACATTCCCTGCGGCATAAGAGTGATAAGCCTACCCGAAAAACTAAACAGTTTTATAACTTAAATACATTCCTTTTTGTGTCACAATGCATGTTGAAGGAATTTCATTTGTGTTTTGTACCTGCCAAAATTAAAGCATCACATGGCATCATCAGAACCCAGCCCTCTCCTCCATCCAGCCAGATGCTTCCAAGACATCATGTTCACATTTTCACAGTCACGCTTGTGTTAATTGTATGCTAACTGAACTAGAAAAAATATCAATTTTCAATTTGATTCAAAATACAAAAAAAGCCAAACAATTTTCAAATCACTTAACATAACACACCACAAGTCATTCAAAGGTCATATTTTCACCTTCACAAACAACAAAAAAGTAGTATACGAATTAAAAAAACTTAATTATATATATAAAATAAATATTTAAAAAGATTGCTTATGAACTTTATTTTTATTGACGGAGAGTGAAATGCGTCGATACCTTCACCGGGACAGAGACCTGAGGTACGCAGTACCTCTAGTATGCATCCATTTTGGAGAGTGGTAGGCTTCTTTGACTTGGTAAGAGATTTTGAAACTTCTCTTCCCTTCTAAATTCCATTTGTTTTATCCCTCCAGTAAGAATATACTAAACAGAAGGGTTGGCATCAACGTCAATTTCATCTTCAAATTCCTTCAGAAAAAGAAAGTCATCAATATTTCCAGGTTCTTCCAAAAATTGGAGGAAAACATCAGTGTCCATATTGTTACTCTCACTTACTGTAAAAGCCATTTTTGCAAAAAATTGTTTCACTACATTATATTTCACTCATCATGGAAAATATAACATAAAAAATAAGCTACAAATCACTACTATGTATCTTGAAAACAAATAGCGATATTCTAAAATGGATTGCACTGTTAGACGGCCCAGTTCATAGCCTAAACACTGACACATCCAAGCCCTCACTATTGCGTATGAGTATTTAGCTTTGCTGATAGCTACCACCGAGTACCATATGGCGTGCTTTGTGTAACATAGTTCCAGCGAACGCCATCTGCAAGGAACGTGTTGAGTAGCTGTTATAGGGATTGTTAGAGATGTACAATGTGAATAATATGATACTGAAACACTTGATATTTAACTGCAGTAGATTATTTTATATAGTATTATTTAAATATATATATACGTATAAGCGTGTTTTGTCAAGTCGTAAGATGTAATATTTCCTGTGGATATTTCTATATTGATATGCTTGTTACTAGTCACAATTAAGTTTCGCTAACAATTCATGAATGTCAATCATTTTACCATAGTACCATTGGTAAAAATAAGGCTTACTTCAACTTAATCACTGAAATTAGAAATTCAAAATCATATTTCATTGTTAATATTTAATGAGTTTGGGACTTTTTTAGGACTGAACCGACAAGCTCAGATATTTCACCTAAAAGAAAACAGCCCGCAAAGAAAGGTGCCTTTAAAACTAAAGCCTCTCCCAAATTGAAGGCTGCAGCCAAGTAAGTAAGCCTTGACTTTTGATTTGTGATTGTATGTGTTGATTGAGTTGTCTGCTGTGTGAGACAGTTACAATAGATCATTCTGGAGAAACATTTTTCTTCCTCAGAGAATTTCTTTGCATATGGGTTGTCCAATCCTCCACACTCTTCCCTTCAGTAGTGATCTTTTATTAATTACTTAGATGGGATACAACCTTATCCATACACCTTTTCTATATCTTATAATGTTTATTGTGTTGAATTTATTAATAAAATTAATGCTATGGGAACATACTTTAGGGCTATAGCTGCAGCTCCTGTTGATATTACACCCGAGAAGAAAGAAGTGCCTCCTAAGAGAAAAACGAGACGTGCAAAAACATCCCCTGAGCCTGTTGCGACGTAAGTCTGGGAAATAGACAAACCTAACATATATTGATATTACTCTAATTTATTGCTTCTTAATAAAAATACTATTAATTGATGATATGGTGGTGATTTTTTGTATTATTTTCGTACATAATATATTATTAGACATAATAATAAAATACACGAATAGATTAAATTTATAAATATAACATTAAACATCAATTACAAAAACCATCTATGAATGACTAAATTAAATTCATTCTTTACTATGATTTGCACCATTAACTTGAACTTAATGAGAAAAGCATTCAGGAGGAATGAATAATTTATCCCCCAAGCTAACTTGGGTTTTAGATTGGTATTATGAAGTTTTGTATTATGAAGCTTAGTAGCTAAGCTTGAAGTTTAGTATTATGAACACAAATTTTCCTGGACATTAGACCTATCTAGAACTTATTTTCTACTCGGAAATTAGCTATTTCCAAAATTTAAAGGAATTCCTTAGTGCCGTTTTCGAGATCCGTGTGCAAATATATATATATATACAAACATTGCTCGTATTATAGTATTGGATATGGGAAAAGAGAATGCAGGTTTGCTGCCATGATAAACACATAAACTATGATTTTTAAGCGTAAATGGATAAATCTCAACCACATGAAGCTAAATATCAATTTTATCCAAAAATATTGATTAATATGGGAAATATTAATTTTTCCCTATCCTCCATAAGATTAACATTGGAGCCCCACAATACAACGTACTGTGTTTAGATTTTTTAATATCTCGGTAACCGTTGGAGAACTTAATTGTGTAGTTTTTTAAGCTGATTCCAATGGTGAAATATAAAATTAGAAATTTTTAAAAATTACATGTGAAAAACGCAAAAAACCCCATTTTGGGGTACAAAACCTCCCCAAACTACCCGTTCCCATTGACCGATATGTCTGGTTTACGAACTCGTCCGAGCATTTGTAGGTATATATATGTATGTATGTATATATATATATATACACACACACATATTATGTGTGTGTGTGTATCTGTGAACACGATAACTCTGGACTCTGGGCACCTAAAGACGAAAAAATAACATGGTCCCAGGCTTAAGTCTTACCATGAGACCTATGGTAATAGCTTCTTCCCTATGGGAAATTCGCTAAAAAGAAATACCCCCATCGCAGCAGACCTGCGTACTCAGCGAATTTCCAAATCAATAATATAATAATAATAATAATATTTGACAAGTTTTATAAAAATCTGTCGATAAACATGAGAATTATTTGCCTATTCTCCATAAGATTAACATGGGAAAGCGTGTGCAGGTTCGCTGCTGTGAGGAACGCTGAAAGTAGGCATTTCTACCATAAGCAATTTTTATTTTTATCATTTGTCCCAACTTTTATCAACATCTGTCCATAAATAAAGGAGTTTGCCTATTTCCTATATGATTAATATAAAATTAGAAATTTTTTAAAATTACATGTTAAAAACGCAAAAAACCCCATTTTAGGGTACAAAACCTCCCCAAACTACCCGTTCCCATTGACCGATATGTCTGGTTTACGAACTCGTCCGAGCATCCGAGTTGTAGGAATACACGTCTCTACCAAATTTGGTCTTGATCGGACTATTTTTACGAGAGTTATCGTGTTCACAGACACATATATATACCCCCGTCGGAGCAGACCTGCGTACTCAGCGAATTTCCAAACCAATAACAATAATAATAATATATGACTAGTTTGATCATTATCTGTCAATAAATATGAGTATTATTTGCCTACTCTCCATAGATTAACATGGGAAAGAGTATGCAGGTTTGCTGCTGTGAGGAACGCTGAAAGTAGGTGTTTCTAGCGTAAACAATTAATTTTTTGCGCATTTATGTCAACTTTCATCAACATCTGTCCATAAATAAAGGAGTTTGCCTATTCACTATATGATAAATATGGGAAAAGAGTATACAGGTTTGCTGCCATGATAAACACATACCTCGTTTACGAACTCGTCTCGTCGTTACGAGTTTACGAACTCGTCTGAGCATTTGTAGGAATACACGTCTCTACCAAATTTGGTCTCGATCGGACCATTTTTACGAGAGTTATCGTGTTCACAGACACACACACACACACATATATATATATGTATATAAATATAAATATATATACATATATATATATATATATTTAAAATTTTTAACGACTATTGTTTTTGGACTCTGGGCACCTAAAGAAGAAAAAATAACATGGTCCCGGGCTTAAGTCTCGTCATGAGACCTATGGTAATAGCTTCTTCCCTATGGGAAATTCGCTAATAGCTGGAAATTAAAAAAAAATCACATAAACCTATTTTTCAAGGTTTAACACAGCCAGAGGTTTTTCACTTAAAGTCTGTTATCTTTATCTGTTGAAATGAAGAAAATCTCCAGTTCTGTATTGGCCAATTTAAAAGGTTTTCATTGTTTGAATCACGACTAATACGAGCTTCATACTGGTATGACTATTTTGTTGTGTCAAAAGGAGGAATGGTTCCCTGATTGCGTAAACTGCTATACGTGGATACGGTAATAAGCTGTGAATGCACAATAATTGAGCCGGCAGGGAGACGGCTGGTTGCCTGATTTTCACGAAAGACAGTGAGGCTGAGCAATCGAATGTACAGTGAAACTTGGTTATTGCCACCTCGGCCGTAACTTCAACTCGGATATAACGTAATTTATTTTTAGGTCCCGCCAAACTATAGGTATTTACATAGGTAAAACCTCGGATGTGTCGTCAGTAAATTCTAAAACCTCGTATATAAAGTCAAGAAAATCAGGCCGAGATGAAGGCAACGTATAACTAAAGAGAGAAATTTCGGTCGGTGGTGCAATGTGAGAGCTGCGGTTATTGTTTAGCTAGATACCCCATTCTATTTTTAGAAACTGCATTTTATTGCTGTCTTACCGCTAACCACCTCAACCCCCTCCCCCTCCCCCTACCCTCTATCTGCTGCACTGTGATAGCAAGCAGTCAAAGCTGTCAAAGCACTGTGATACCGTATGTACCCACAGTTCGTGCAGCTATCGTTTGTTCAGTGTACATCTTTTACAGTTTGTTTTTCGTTATTTTAATTTATGAATACAGTATTGAAAAATAATGGCAAGTGTTAAGAGAAAGGTTTTGCCAATTAAAGAAAAAGTGTGAGTTATAAGAGCGTGTGGGGAGGGACGTAAGATAGCAGACGTGTGTTCGGACTTGTTTTTTAAAATCGAACCAAAAGTTGAATTCACCAAGCCAAACTTCATTGGGATATTTTTAGACTTGATTTTTTATACAGTATAGAGTAGTTCAGTCAGTAATAAACATAAACTTTTATGTGTATTTCAAATTACCTTTATCAAAAGTGTTAATTTCATGTAAAAAAATGTGTTTTTCTTTTTTTCCTCGGTTTTAAATTAAAAAAATTAAACCTCTCTTATAGTGTCACTCTGATATAGTGTCATTAATTGTGTGGTCCCTTCAGTGACGTTATAACCAAGTTCCACTGTATTAAGACAGTAAAAATTACTTCCAAGTTTGACATCTCGATCAAGAACATCCGTCGTCACTCGTCATCATCAATAATATTGCGTGAACGTGGGTCAGAAGTTTTGGACGAAATGTTATTACCCGGGGTCTCGGGTTAATTTCAATGTCATCTCGGGTATTTTGTAAAACCCGATGCCTTTCGGGTAGTTATTACCCGCCCGACCCGACATCTATTAGAAGCCTGCCCGACCACTCGGGTTCACGCAATTACCCGAATTTTCGGGTACCTCTAATAACAGCCAATAGAAAAATAGTTAGTACATAAAACAGATTGAAAATACCAAACAGTATCAGTGCTCTATTAACTTGAAACATATCTGAGCTCATTATACATTAAGCTTAGTCTTTTCTATTGGGGCTGCACTTTTCGAGTACAAGTTTTCGCCAGTTTATATCACTTTACTTGGCAAGATAGTAAAATGCCAATTATTTCACTAGATTAGTGTATTTTTTAACAGTTTTACTACAGGTTTACAATAACCATTTCAGGGATACATTTCAAGCCCCTGTTCCTGTTCATACTACAACGGAGAAGAAAGAGCCTATCAAGAGAAAAACAAGAAAAGCAATAACTTCTCTAGAGCCAGAGCCTGTTACGACGACGTAAGTGTTGAAAGTAGACAAACATTTTTCATTCATGTAGGTTTAACTAATTTTAACTTAGTATTGTTTAACTCTAAGATTCTTGAAATTTAAAGTTAAAAATTGTTAAAAATGATTAAGGACTGGGAGTAAATCGTGAAATAAGGCCAGGAAAATTACTAGTTACCTAGTTTTTATTATAAGTTTAATTGTTAATTTTACTGTTATCTAATATTTTAACGATACAGAAAAATACACTGTCGATATACACATACACAAAGTGTTAATTTTTGACGTAAATCGAAAGAACACTGACAAAGATGTCACCGTCTCCATCTGGCAGTTTGTTTTGGTGCAACATGGATGCAAATAAGACAATAGGAGAGGGGATGAAGTGGCAAGAGAGGCTCGGGGGAAGGCAGTATCAAGAAGTAGATGTGAAATATAAAATTAGAAATTTTTAAAAATTACATGTGAAAAACGCAAAAAACCCCATTTTGGGGTACAAAACCTCCCCAAACTACCCGTTCCCATTGACCGATATGCCTGGTGATGTGACACCGAAGAAGAAAGAAGAGCCTACCAAGAGAAAAACGAGACGAGTAAAAACTTCCCCAGAGCTACTGCCTGATACTACGTAAGTGTTGAAATAACAAACCTTCTTTAAAGTTATATTAGTGTCATGATTTGCTTCACTTTGCTCAAATACTACTACTAAGTTTCTATTGTAAAATCAAACCGTCTAATAATTTGAAGTAAAATAATTCTGTAAAATAGATATGGGAAAGAAAACAAACGTCAAAATATAATGAAACAAAGATAATTTTATTTAAGGAAACATTTTGACTTGATTCAAATATTTTCAATTCTATGCTAAGTAATGTAATTTTCTATTTTATTTGTCTTACTAAGTGAGTGGTCACTCATACCCCAGTCAGTCGGTACTTTGACACATCAACACAGCTTCCAGTAGGTTCGGTCAACAGCATCTTCCTCCAAAGTTGACGTATATTTCATGATTATGTTTTATTCTCAAAACTCTGTTTTCTAGTGTTGGGCCAAAGATCCTTCAAAGAACCTTGATTTCAAAAACAAGGACTCTCCTTTCACATTTTTTCTAAATGTAGTTTTTTATCCATAAAGCAGAACTGGTCTGGTAATTGTTTTTATAGTCGATATGAGAGGATTACTTTTGAATTTTGCCATTTTTCAGTAAAACACAAAGCATTGCTGCTACATTTTATTCAAGTATTTTGTACTTTCTTGTAAATACTTACTTTATAGAAAACAAAATGGTAGTCTTAGCATAATCCTACCCATTATTTCAAATAATTATATTTCCGAGATAGGGGTTATGTTAAAAAGAATTAAAGACAGAATTATAAACTGAAATACAGTTTGAACAGTTTATAAAATATTATTTAGTAACTATTTTTAAATAGTTTCTCCAAGTAAATCCAAGATTACATATTAATCACTGTAGTAAAGAAAAAACTCCATAACAACCATTACCCAACCAATTTGGTTTATTAAATTTATTTTGCACACAAAATAAAACATAAACACCCTTGGTTGACTAGAAAAATATGCAAAAGAGAATTATCAATCAGAAAATGCTGTTTTTATTGTTGGATTTCATCATGAAATAAAGGGTTAGTGTTTGAAAAGGAAATTTAATTTTGTTGAATAAAAACACTGCACTCAACAGCCTTACATCGTACATACCGGGTGTCAGTGCACTCGATGCATTAAAACTGACATGCACTCTGCCGCTTGCAAACTATGCATCAAATTGAAATTTTAATGGTTTTTCGATGCATCACACACACCTATATTTTATATAGAATGTTTAGTGAACCACTATTATCATGCTTTTAGAATTACAACGATTGTTGTAATTCAGAAATTTAACCAGATAATGTGTGCATTCTAATAACCAGAGCAATTATTTTACCATAGTTAAAAATAAGGCTTTCTTAAACTAACACTGAAATTATATTATTCAAAATTATGTTTTATTGTGAAGACTGTGTGAGACAATCACAATAGATTATTCTGGAGAAACTTTTCTTCCTCATATAGTATCTTAGGATAAATATTTATATATGAACTCCCATCTAGAAGTTTCACAAAATTGGGTTTCACTATCTTTTTCAACAGTTGAATCCCTCGACAAGATGGGTGTGTAATGATTGCAAAACACCTAATTTCTGATGTTAATATTCCAATTATAAGATAACATTGACAGAAAACCTTTTATATAGAAGGATTGTTTACTCTGTTGAATTTGTTAATAAAATTAATACTAATACTACAGAATAACTATTTCAGGGCTGAAGCTGAAGCTACTGTTGATATTACATCCGAGAAGGAAGAGCCAGCCAAAAGAAAAGTGAGACGAGGAAGAACTTCCCCTGAACTAGAACCTGTCAAGACGTAAGTTTTGAAAGTAGACAAATCTAACATTTAAGTTACTTATCTTGATATAACTAAATGTGTGTGAATACTCAAACCTCGAACTTTTTCTAGCCGAATATCATGATATTCGATTCTACTTGAGATTTTTGAAAAAGTTCGATGTTTGGTAAAATATTCGAAGACGATAAATAATTTAAACTTAAAGTGATGTGTGTCAAAGCTATAGATACTCCTTTTACAAGGTCAGAGTTAGCATAAATAATATGTAGCTAATTTGTTTGAAAACTAAATGTAACCTATCATTTATCATCTGATGGCTGACAGTTCTATTTGCTCCAATTGTTGTGTAATTTGATTGATCTTCCGATATCTGTCATTTCTAAGTTTTGACAACTTTGAGACATATGTGAAAACATTGCCATTGTGTGTGCGGAAGATGGTGCGAATGCGTTGTTATTGAGTCACTGAAAATAGTTTTTTATTTTTATTATCCATATATTAAAATTATATGTATTCTAAAAATTTATCACATCTATCGTATCAAACGCCTTTACGGTAACTAATCACGATAAAATGTTTTGTATTATTTTAAATGTTATACGTTGTTTTCGTTTTATAAAATGTGAACATCAAAGAAACTAATTGTGTTTATAACAAAACTATTATTTTTACAGGTAATTACTTTTACTTTAGTATTTATATTTATGTTTTTCTATAAATAATTACAAATTAAGGTTTAAAGAACCAAATAAGCACTAGAATAAATATTTCAGGGCTAAGCTGAAGCTACTGTTGATATTACATCCGAGAAGGAAGAGCCAGCCAAAAGAAAAGTGAGACGAGGAAGAACTTCCCCTGAACTAGAACCTGTCAAGACGTAAGTTTTGAAAGTAGACAAATCTAACATTTAAGTTACTTATCTTGATATAACTAAATGTGTGTGAATACTCAAACCTCGAACTTTTTCTAGCCGAATATCATGATATTCGATTCTACTTGAGATTTTTGAAAAAGTTCGATGTTTGGTAAAATATTCGAAGACGATAAATAATTTAAACTTAAAGTGATGTGTGTCAAAGCTATAGATATTCCTTTTACAAGGTCAGAGTTAGCATAAATAATATGTAGCTAATTTGTTTGAAAACTAAATGTAACCTATCATTTATCATCTGATGGCTGACAGTTTTATTTGCTCCAATTGTTGTGTAATATGATTGATCTTCCGATATCTGTCATTTCTAAGTTTTGACAACTTTGAGACATATGTGAAAACATTGCCATTGTGTGTGCGGAAGATTGTGCGAATGCGTTGTTATTGAGTCACTGAAAATAGTTTTTTATTTTTATTATCCATATATTAAAATTATATGTATTCCAAAAATCTATCACATCTATCGTATCAAACGCCTTTACGGTAACTAATCACGATAAAATGTTTTGTATTATTTTAAATGTTATACGTTGTTTTCGTTTTATAAAATGTGAACATCAAAGAAACTAATTGTGTTTATAACAAAACTATTATTTTTACAGGTATTACTTTTACTTTAGTATTTATATTTATGTTTTTCTATAAATAATTATAAATTAAGGTTTAAAGAACCAAATAAGCACTAATTTTATTGTGAAGACTGTGTGAGACAATCACAATAGATTATTCTGGAGAAACTTTTCTTCCTCATATAGTATCTTAGCATAAATATTTATATATGAACTCCCATCTAGAAGTTTCACAAAATTGGGTTTCACTATCTTTTTCAACAGTTGATTCCCTCGACAAGATGGGTGTGTAATGATTGCAAAACACCTAATTTCTGATGTTAATATTCCAATTATAAGATAACATTGACAGACAACCTTTTATATAGAAGGATTGTTTACTCTGTTGAATTTGTTAATAAAATTAATACTAATACTACAGAATAAATATTTCAGGGCTAAAGCTGAAGCTACTGTTGATATTACATCCGAGAAGGAAGAGCCAGCCAAAAGAAAAGTGAGACGAGGAAGAACTTCCCCTGAACTAGAACCTGTCAAGACGTAAGTTTTGAAAGTAGACAAATCTAACATTTAAGTTACTTATCTTGATATAACTAAATGTGTGTGAATACTCAAACCTCGAACTTTTTCTAGCCGAATATCATGATATTCGATTCTACTTGAGATTTTTGAAAAAGTTCGATGTTTGGTAAAATATTCGAAGACGATAAATAATTTAAACTTAAAGTGATGTGTGTCAAAGCTATAGATATTCCTTTTACAAGGTCAGAGTTAGCATAAATAATATGTAGCTAATTTGTTTGAAAACTAAATGTAACCTATCATTTATCATCTGATGGCTGACAGTTTTATTTGCTCCAATTGTTGTGTAATTTGATTGATCTTCCGATATCTGTCATTTCTAAGTTTTGACAACTTTGAGACATATGTGAAAACATTGCCATTGTGTGTGCGGCAGATGGTGCGAATGCGTTGTTATTGAGTCACTGAAAATAGTTTTTTATTTTTATTATCCATATATTAAAATTATATGTATTCCAAAAATCTATCACATCTATCGTATCAAATGCCTTTACGCTATCTAATCACGATAAAATGTTTTGTATTATTTTAAATGTTATACGTTGTTTTCGTTTTATAAAATGTGAACATCAAAGAAACTAATTGTGTTTATAACAAAACTATTATTTTTACAGGTAATTACTTTTACTTTAGTATTTATATTTATGTTTTTCTATAAATAATTACAAATTAAGGTTTAAAGAACCAAATAAGCACTAATTGAGTTCATTGATTTTTGTCATATTACTGATCCAAATTGGTGATATGGTCATAAGATTTTCTTATTATTTTTGCACATATTAGTTTCATTAACAATAATATGTATCTTGAAGGTAATTTATTTCACCATACTACAATTGTCAAATATAAAACTTACTTAAGTTAAAACACTGAAATTAAGTTATTCAAAATTATATTTAATGAGTTTGGGATTTTTTAGGTCTGAACCGACAACCTTAGGTATTTCACCTAAAAGAAGACAGCCTGCAAATAAAGTTGCTTCCAAAACGAAAGCCTCACCCAAGTTGAAGGCTGCAGCCAAGTAAGTGAGCCTTGATTAGTTGTGTTGTCTTCTCTGTGAGACAGTCACTATATATAATTCTAAATGAAATCCATTCTTCCTCAGAGAATTTCTTTCTGTATGGGTTACCCAATCCTGCATACACTATTTTAACCCTTAAATAGAGATCTTTTGTCAATTACTGAGATGGGGGGTGAAACCGTATCATGCACCTTGCCTTTATCTTATGATGTCTTAAAATATATATTGTTTTTGATTTATAGTAGACTCCTGACTATCCACAAGCAGATTAATCGTGTTGCGAATTATCTGTGATCGGCAAAAAAATGCAGCAACTGTGGCAAGCAGTATAAATCTAAATGGAAAGTATAGTGTCCATCCTCGCTCCTGCTAATTGATTGTAGATACACTTGGCGTTGTGTGAAATACATTTGAAGTCTCTAATTATTAACAAAGTATTTGTTGGAGAGTGTTAAGGACTTATTTTGCTTTCACTGTAATTTTTTAATCATTTTAAGTATATTTAAGCTTAGGCTTGCTTTATCTGCGATTCCGATTATACACGATGGCTCAGCCACCAATTACCGTTGATAATGGGAAGTGTACTGTTTTAATAAAATTAATACAATGGATAAAATATTTCAGGGCTAAATCTGCAGCTCCTGTTCATAATACACCCAAGAAAGAAAAAGAGCCTACCAAGAGAAAAACTAGACGAGCAAAAACTTCGCCTGAGCCTGTTGCAACGTAAGTGTTTAAAGTAGACAAACCGAAAGCCCCCTACAGACATTAGTTCGACCTGGCTGTTTTAACTGACATTAAAACTGATCGTATGCATTCAAGATTTGAATTGTGCTAAGGCCAAAAAAACTGGACCGATAACATTTTGTTAAATGAATGTGTTAAATGGACTGATGTCTGACTAAACTGACCATGTGGAGGCGATAACATTTTGTTAAATGAATGTGTTAAATGGACTGATGTCTGACTAAACTGACCATGTGGAGGCGATTGGCATTTGGATTATCTGTAACATTTGAGTTACTTGTATTGATGCAACTATAATTTATTAAATTAAATGGTTTATATACCTCTCTATAACAATCTTAGTAGTTGAAGAGACGCAACTATATATAATAATAAAATATATAATAAAATAATATCATAATAATTTATTACTTCTAAGTAAAATATCGTAAATTGGTGATATGGTGAGTGTTTTTTTATTTTTGCATATTATTTCTTTAGACACAATAAAATATGTAAATTAATAAATTTATAAAATCTGAACAAAAAATTAGTTACAAAAACCATCAAAATGTAACTAGATAAAAATCAGTTTTTTCAATGATGATTCACTGCATTAACTTGAACTCAATGGAGAAGCATGCACTAAGCTAACTTGAGTCAACTTTTAAGTCAAGTTTTAAACAGCTTGGTGTTGTGAAATATGTATGGTTCCTAACAAAAGTTAATCATTGAGTTAAGTTATCATTGTTGTCATCAAAAATTGAATATAATTACTATGGTTTTATATTTTTTAAGAATTTAAAAATATAAACAAGCAAACAAATTGGTGTTGCAGAATTGAGTCTCCATCTCCAAAAGTGTCTAAAACAAAAGAGTCTAAAACAAAAACTGCAGCGAAAGTAGTATCTTCAAAATTGAAATCTTCATCCAAGGTCAAGGCTACTAAGAAGTAAGTCTTCTTTGATTTGTTACTGTATAGAAGGTGACATTCTGTGACCCAAAGAAGGTTTTATATTCTGTGGGTTTTTATCATTTTAAAGTTTGCTCGCAATGACAGTCTTGAAAGAGCCTGCCATCGTTGTCACCGATTACACCTGCACTAATACACATTTGGTGCAGTTATCCGATTTTAAATGGTGAAATTTTTACTCTTAATGTAACATAAATATAATCTAATATTTCATGATATCAAGTTAAAACAAAAAAAGCTTAAACATGTTATCACTAACCACAAAGCAAAAATGGTGTCCACTGCAATCAATTAAGAATATGCGTCATAAAAGAGTCAAATTTATTTTGGTCATGCCACTGTACCACACATTAAGAAATTATTGCTCTATGGTAATTCGAAACCTAGCATTCCGAATGGCTAGAACTTACTATCAATTCTAGATTAAATTATAGGAGTTGAAATTATTGGTTATAAGCTCCTAAGGTAGTGTATCAAAGCATTTCTTGTTTGCCAGATGCACTACGTAGGCGTTAGTGTCTAACAATATTGAGACAGATGCTCCATGCTATTCTTTTTGATCTGTAACGTCTAATTACGACTTTGCCATTTCTAGGGTTAAATGCTAAAAGATTACAACCTTTAACAAGTTAATCTAGAATCTATTTTAATTTCCGGGTGACGTAATGACACCACATCTCATCTCTGGTAACAATGGAGTGATAAGAAATTTATATACTCAACCCTTTTACGAATGTACTCCTGGTTACACTTGACCTACTCTGCTTTGTGGGTTTTAAAGAAACATGTGCAGGACCTGCACGCAAACACCTTGCGATAACTAAGGGTGTGCGAAGGCTCGAATCATCGAGCTTTTTAAAGCTCGATGATTGCCAACTCGATTGCCAAGCTCGATTGCCAAGTAAAAATACTCTTAATGGCCATAATTTTAAATAACTGTCCATACGGTCGTTTTTATACCTGTCAGCGTGATGAATTCAGATAGGAGGAAGAAGTAATGTTGTTACGTATTTTGAGATGTTGTAATAAGAAGCGAAACAGACGACATTGTTCTCAATCAGATGAAACTTAACCATGAAATCAGCTGTAGCGTTGCCGACTCAAAATTATCTTGAGTCGTATACTTACAGATGAATACAGAGTAAGCATAAATGGAGTAGTACGATCAAGCACTTATTGCATATAAAAAAGTTAGACCCATGTTTTATTTAATATCTTCTACAATTGAGTATTTTCCCTCATTTAAACTAATTTTAGTATTCTTTGTAAGTACAGTAGAACCTCGATTAACCGTCACCCTTTTAACCGTCAGTCTCTATTAACCGTCACCCCGCTAGCGCAAAAATAATTATGTTTCCGCGTCAGCGCCGAGTCGGATCTTGAGTTGAGGCTCTATGATGAGTAGTGACGACTGTACTGCACAACTGCATTGTGCGTGAATCATTGGCGGCAAGGGTAGTGACCCTGCTGGTTAATCCCTTATACTGTCTTCTTCATTCCACTGCTACCGTTTCATTTCAGTTCAGTATGGTGCGTGGCTACAGTGAACTGAAGTTATTGTCGATTTCGAGTGCAATGCCAACTAGTGTTTACGTGCTTTACTGTTTATTGTTAACAGTTCTGTTTATACGTGGTGTGTAATGCTCGTCTGTTATGGCTGAGAAACGGTAACGTGTAGTTGTGGGACTCGACAATAAACAATAAATTATTAAACGCTGATGCTTCTTCTCAGAAAAATTAGAAAAGCCTGAAAAGCTCGACGGGGAAAGAAACAAAAGAAAATGACGGATTATTTTAATTACTAAATACCGGCAACATAAAGTTTTGAGAGTAAAAATACGTACATGTACAGTTCATATTTTATTGTTTTCTTAATAAAATATTTCAATAAATTATTTTTCACTTGAACTGGCGTAGTTTGGTTTGTTCTCATTTAAAATAAATTCACATTAAGTCTATCATGAAAATTAATTATGACTTAAAATGGCGCCGTTATAACATGCAAGGCAGTGAATTGCGAAGTTGCCACGCCAAACACTGTCTAGGTGCTAAGTTGTATCGGCGCTATTACTATTTCTGTTATCCGTCTATTCGGTTATCCGTCATGGTCTCGGTCCCGAGGGTGACGGTTAATCGAGGTTCTACTGTACATTCAAAGAAAAATACTAATAATCAAAATTGAATAGTATTGAATTAAATCATAGTTTGTTTAGTTTTAATAATGGCTTCTTTTCGTCATAAACTGACAACTTCCATTTCCTTCCTTACGCAGCAAAAAATTAGATCCATAGTTTTTCTATTTAATAATATTTATTCCAAAAAATAAACCTTGAGTATATGACGAATTATTTTAAATTGTTTATTACAATGGACATCTATCATATTAAATGTTTTACCAGTATGACGAATCATAAATGAAAACATTACATTCCAGATTCTCAGTTAAACCGGGTGTAAGCTGTTAGTGATAAGAGATGAGGGGACGTGGAGAGACAATAGCGTAATGGTAACAAAAACTACGACCTAGAGCCTTGCTCAGGGATGGGGAAGAGGGGTTTGTTTACGTTTTGAACTGACTGGTACCTGACTACTCAATACAGTTTCATTTCTCTACGTATTATCTAGTTTAAAATTGAATTTTATGTTTTCTCTTTAATAATCATTAATCAGAGGAGATAGAGTAAGTAAGCAATAAAGAGTAATGATTGAATAGTTTTAAATAAATATTGTAAATGTAACTAATTTAATTTTTGAAAGTTGTGTGTTATTTTCAATTTATAAATATAAATTTGATTATAAACTAACCATTTGAAATGATACCAAAATTAGTTTCTTTTAAATAGGACCTAACTTTTTAACTTGTTTCTGATACATTTTCTATTTTATTACTCTTTGAATTTTTTATTTATGGCTTTGACCACAATAATAGTCAATGCTATCTAGAAATAGTATGTATGTATCTTATTTCCCAATGTTTTAAATATATAAATATATATATATTTAAACCTATACACAAGAGGTTTAAGATTTGATCAACATTAAATAGTGGTATATTTTTTGCTATACAACAGTTAAAACAGTTTGTTATTTAGTTGAGCGGTTTATAAAAGATATATAATAGGCCTATATTTTTACTATTTGCAGTCATACATTTTTTTTATAATTCTTGGTTTCTTTTTAAGTCTTGTCAAGCTACCTACAAAAATTCTAAGTTATTAAAAATCTTTCCATTCTACCATTCATGTACTTAGATCTGTATATAAATGAATAAAGATAATTTGAATTTGAATTACTCTTGTAGCAAGCATGCCTCACTTTTTTAGCAAAGTATGCTTTGTTGATATAATATACATAGATAAAATTAATTTTAAAAATCTTTGGAACTTGAAAGTTATTAAACTAACTTTTTGCTCCATCGCATTCAGATCAGGTGAAGGTTTGTAAAAGCTCGGCTTGAAAAAGCTCGAGCTTGGGAATTTTTTAAAAAGCTCGGCTCGAACTTAACACTCCAGTGCTCGCGTGGTATACTGAAACGGGAGCGGTCGCGTGGAGTGCCCCTGCACTCCATATGTTTTTGATGTTTCTCTTAATTAGTATGAATTATCTTTACAATGTATTGGCATTTTATGTTAAATATAAACATATATCACAATTGGTGATGTTATAAAACCCATAATTTCGACCAAAAAAAATTATTTTGCAAATTTTACAATACAATAAATAAATATTGGTGCATAGAAAAATTATTTTAAAAACTGGTTAGGAATATTTTTTTAAACAACGCAATTGCAGCCCAAAACCAACTATGACAACATACTTTGACAAATGAACCTAAATAGCACATTCTACACACACACTTTTCAAATTATCAAGGTAGACCCACTTGTTACACTTACAAATTTAGCAAGTTTTCCAAAAAAATAAATAAATATTGCTGCATTGAAGAATTATTTGTAAAATTGTTAGGAATGATTATTTAAACAACGCAATATTATCTATTTTCAAGTTATCAGGGTCTTCATCACCGATGACACTCTCATCATCTTGAACCGTTTTAGCTAGCCAACACCATAACAACTGTTCTTGGTTGTCCATTGTCCATTCATTATTCAATACATGTACACAGTATAAAGTTTTCATTTAAAAATAATGTTAACTACGTGAAATAATATCCACAACATATGTCACTCAGTGGAAAAAACGGAACACGGATACTCGCGTGGAGTGCATCTGCACTCCAATACTGCGGCACCTCGGGGAAAAAATCAATAAAAATTTGTTTAGCCCGAATTGGTTGTTGTCACTATACTGACAGGTTCCAGGATTGTCAGAGGGAAGGTAGATGACTGCTCAAGGTCACACATGCAGTCAACTGCGTTTTATGAACAAAACAACATGACTGGAGTGCCCCTGCACTCCGCGCGAGCATTGGAGTGTTAAAATTCCAGGCTCGCACGCCCCTAGTGATAACCCTTTCCGCCACAATCGTGTCAATTGAATTTTTATTCACTTCTGAAACCTCGGCAGCCTGTTCCTGAATCGTTAACCTCTGATTCCAAAGCAGACGTTGGTCTATCTGTGTTACTACTCCTTTGGAGACAAATGGTTACCACTACTTTGCTCATTGTGCATGTCGGTGTGTCCTTCAGAGAACTCTACACACCATTTGCGGACACTTCCGATACCGTCATACTAGCTTCTCCCATAAACTTAACACAATTTCCTATGAATCTCAACTGGTAAACTTTTAGCATGCAAAATTGGATTATTGCACCCACTTTATACCTGGTAGTGACGTCAATCGCAGGCTCCATTGTGGATGGCTGTCAGGCTGACACAGTTTGACATAGTGTGGTGCAAGTGATGGGGATAGAGAGAGGGAGAGCTGATGAGTAAGACAATGTTGACAGATTTTTTCTAGCACATCAAATTCTATCTTTCTTAATACAACCACTAACTTTGTTTTCTTTTAAACCACTTCCCCTATCAAGAAATGGATCTCAATTTACTATCCATAATCTGTTTTTAACCGATTTTGCTGCTGAACGATACAGAGTTTTATTAAAATTAAAGTAACAGAAGTAAACAGCTCTGACAGGGTGAAGGAAATATTTCACATCCTATCTCTGATTGACATAATAATTATTTAAAAAAAATTTGCTAATGTTATCTTATGGAGGATAGGCAAATAATTCTCATTTTTATGGACAGATTTTGATAAAACTTGTCCATATGTTATTATTATTATATTATCGATTTGGAAACTTGCTGAGTACGCAGGTCTGCTGCGACGGGGTTATTTTATCTCCGTTACTTGTGGTTACATCTTGAGCATTTAAGTGTAACTAAAATGTAAGATTGTTTATTGTTGATATAATTATTAAAATTATTTAGGTACATAATCCTTTAATCCTACGCTTTCTTCATATTATAGTTTTGCTAATTTATATTTTTAAAAAGGGATTAGCAGATCCTACTCTTGCTTGATAATGTATTTTTTGAAATTTTAAAAAGGAATTAGCAGACCCTAAATTTCTCTCAGGGATGGAATAACAAGCTTAATGTATACATATTTTCACTTAATAATTTTAAATTATGATTCCCCTATTATTGTCAGCATTTTTATCTATAATTTTATTTGTACTTTTTAAATTTTAATCCAGCTATGTGGAGGTCACAAATTTTGCATAGTTGTAAGCGATGGCCAGTGGATGTGATATAATCTCGACTGCATATATGATTCACACCAAGGAATACCTGTGTAGATTATATCCGCAGTATTGAATACTACATTCATCCACAAAGACCAGTCTCATAATTAGACCAGTTCAAAATTCAGAGGCTAAAAAATGTGGTTTGGATCCCACGGTAAAATTTAGATGCCATCGGCTGTTGGGCTATTAATAATTAAAAGTCCTGTCTTTAAAAGGAACATGTCAGCCTTAGTCAGTTACACAACTACAAGATTGTGCTACAATGATCTTACACTAATTTTTTATTCATACTTGACTTAAAATACCTACCTGGATAGTTCTTTATTTCAGTTTAAAGTATTAAATTATAAAAAATTATTAATATAGTGTTTTGGCATGCCAGGAGAAAGAGCAGCTTACCTGAAAAGTCTCCTCCAGCCAAGAGAGCCACTAGATCAAGAAAATGAATAAATGTCAAATGAGCCAAGTGCAAGACAATTGTGTACATATTAGTAAGTATGAGTTTGTTCAGTTTTGTGATTTTCAGATTAAAAAGGTTGATGAAAATAAAATTAAATTATAATACAGTGGAACTTGGATAATTTGAACCTAAAAACTTTAAACTAGTCCTTATAAAAGGGACCAAAAACAATGAATAAGAATTTTAAATGAAAACCCTTCACTTTAAAGCCAAAGCCCAATTCTAGATCGGTCCAGCTTGTTTGTCCCATCGGCCGACGCCCGATCCTAATTCGGGCTGCCTTATTTAATTCCATAGCAACAAATTTTCAGTGTATATTCATGGGTTGGTATTATTCATGGTTGGGATTTGGTTTGGTTTGGTCACTATTCTTTAGTCATTAATCTTTACACGTCTTTGGTTTTCCCTTAGACTGCCGCGTATTTACAAAAACATATATATATTTATATTTTTTGAACGATGTTTCACTCGGTCGGTCAGAGCAGAGAGCTATTGCTACTAATTGTGTTGTTATCGAGTCCTTTTTTTACGATATGTGCGAGCCATTTTGTTTTAATAGTTGTATTAATAATTAATCCTTAGTGATTTTTTCAATACGGGTGACGATCCATTGAAAAGTGATAGGATTCAAGACGTATTGCTTGATGAGAGTATCAATAGTGATGATGATGAGGCCTACACAAATTTTTTACAAATAACAACTAACAAGTATTTCATGTTTCTTTCAAGGGGGTTTCTTTCTGTTTTCAAAATTATATAATACGTATAGGTTATATTAAATTTGTTCTACCAATAATTTTGGTTTATTTTCCTAAAACCCCTAGGCTACTCTGTATATTTAATTATTCCAAATCTGTAAAATCATCCAGATGTTAAAAATGTACTATTTTTTTATTAAACCAGTGTTAGCTCTCCAGGCTCCAAAGTGTTAAATTGACTATATATTTGAAAATAAATTTATTTCAGAAAGCTAATTATTGTAAAATAATTAATTAAAATGAACAACAAAACAGTTAAAAGTTAATACAGTTAACATATACTATTTTACATCATACGATCAGGCCCAAAGAGCGGCTGAGCGACTTCAGAACCAAGGCATAGCCTACAAGAGTCAAAGTGTCAGCTGCACTCTTCACCGATATTTATTCTCCTCTCCTGGGAATAACATAATCATAACTAGAACAAAAAGTATTCAGCAATATCTGAACAGCTAAAGGCTGCATTGGTGCAAACTTAACTCGAAAGTATGTGATTATAACCTAGACCTCCTCGTTAACGGAATCCTCATTACTTGGCCCTCGATTCTTAAAGGAAACAAATTAAATTTAGAGTTATGAGTTATTTGTTAACAAATTACTAAATACTTTAATAATACAGACAAACTTTTATAACTAAGTAGTACACTTATTTTAATACCTTGTTTATAAGTTTTTTAACGCCACTGGGATTTTTTACACAAATTAAGAAAAATGTACTTCAGGTAGCTGCAAAACATGTTTTTAGGCTTTTATTTTCAACAAAATCCGAGGAGCCGATGTACACCCCTCAGTTGTGTAGGACATGTTAGGATTGAGTGATTAAAGGAAAAGGTGTTGCTGTTAGCTAGCTTTTGAGATTTAATCAAGTCTAGTAATATTAAGGAGATATAACACCACCACTTTTTAATTCCCAAATGGCACAGTTTATGGAGTTTATGGCTTCTCCATAAACTCAGGTTGTGTTAAACCGAAGGATTATCACATTCATTTACTTAATTTGTACCAAACTTGTGCTTGTAATTTGTACTTTTTATTCATTTGTACTAAACCCATTCCTGTCTAAGGACGTTCATTTCATCTCCCCGTATTTCTCTAAACTAATGACTAAAGACATGCATAGTACGACCTGAGTGCTTCTGAGCAAACAATGTGCTTTGCCTGTTTATATTTTGGTGTAGTTTGTTTCTCCCCCATTAGGTGTGCTAGTTCATTTCTTATCCGTTAGATAGTGTTGGTTTCTTCTTTAAATCATCTCATTTATAATTTTTCACTAGGTCGTCCGATGTTCCAGCGCAGTCTCGGTGAACAAAGCTCAATTTTAATTTTGATAGGAGGGTCTCAAGCGTCTCATGGAAATTCAGACAGGAATGGGTTAAAGAAGAAATATTGTAGTCATTCATTTTAGATTTAATTAACTTTTGTGTTTTTTACAGTTTTGATGGATGATGGTTCTTTCTACTCAACTCAAGGGTGGTAATAGAAGAGTCTTAAAATAGGCTAAATTATCATATGCCCATGTAATTTCTCTTATATTATAAGATATACATTTTTTTATATATATATCAAAATTCCTTGTATTGTATTTTAATACTGTTACTTTTATTTATTTGACTTTGTAAGGTTTCCATTGTGAGGATAAGTTTTTACATGTATTTGGTTTTATTATAATTATTGACCTTCGATATATTTTCATTTTGGTAATAATAAGGTGCAATATTTTTCTGTGTATTAATTTATTGGCTTATTATAAGGGTTATAGTTATTTTATATGTAAAACCTTTTTAATATTACAAAAAAATGTTAAAAAAATTCCATGTTCTGTATACAATTATTTCACCATATTAAATTAATGGTTATTTTATTCAAATGAAATTCATTTACAGAGGCAATTGTGATTAAAGAACTTTTTGAAAGTACAGTTAGGTGTAATAAAAATAAGTAGTTTGTGAAAGAAAATAATGCATTGTATATTAAAACTCGGTACATATTTTATAGAAAGGAAAGATTTTATTAATAAAATGTATTTAAAATTTGTAAGTTGTATTTTTTGTAGTTCCCTTTTAATTACTTTTTAAGGGTCCTCAATCATAAAACAGAAAAATTTAAAAATATTGATAACAGTAGAGAGTTGATTATCTGAAACAGCATGGGTGTGTGTTTGGATGACTGAATTTTATTAAAATCGGTCAGAGGGGAATATGATATTCAATGCACATAATGAAGAATGAAACATTTCTTAAATTTACTTTTTAATATGATGCTCACAAAAAATACAATGAACTCTAAGTACTAAACATTCTGAGCTTAAAAAATCCCAACAAAGATTTAAAAAGTTCGTTGAACAATAATTTGGCGTGCAAACGCGAGTTTAGTCGTGTCGGCAGCTCTGGGCTTCTACTACCGCCAATGGTTAAACTTAAGTTCGGCGCGCAGTTTCATTTTTCGATTTTTTGTTGTGTCTCGGATGACTGAGCTTCAGTTAATGGACACTCTACTATAGTTAATTTTTAATTTTTTGAGGCTGTCTGGACTGTAGATAGTTCCTCAAATTGCGATGCGAGCCAGTCGAGTAATAATTTCGTTTTATATTTACTCATGTATGAAAATATGAGTATGATACGTGTTACAAGTTTACGTTTGTATTTTATCCATAGCATATTCATTTATAGGTGAATAGGGATGGTGAAAAGAAAGAGATAGTTGTGCTATTCTGGTTCAAAAACTCGGAATGGATGCAAACTTTATTTTGCTGACAATCTTGTGCTTGATTTCTCTATGCGTTTGTATACAAATGCCATCTCACGAAAACTAAAATGTATTGTACTTTCCAGTCTCACTGTTAAGTAACCGGGATGGCTCATATCTAACCAGACAAGCAAATGTTTGAATCAATACGGTTAGGTTAATTTATAAAGAATTTGAAAAAAATTGTTGATGAACTATTTGAACTAATGTTACAATGGTATATCTTTCCAAATTCAATCACATTATTACCTGCAGTTGCTGTTCATCAAATGCCAAATTTTAATTTCAGATGTCAAATTTAGTGAATGGTAAATTAAAATTTGGTGTTTGAGGGGTGTATCTGTGTAACAAGAGTGCAAACAATTTCATATCACAAGAGAGGTTCATGTGGCAGCACAAAGGGTCAGCTGAGTGCTGCCAGAACTTAGACGGCGTCCATGACAGTTTGCACACTTGTATTACACACAAGATTTTTCCTACATTAAAACATTAATTTAGGTTATGTTTGATTTTCCCGTTGGAATAAATTAAAACATAACTATTAGATCATTATTTGACAGGAAGTGTATCTCTGAAATACAAAACCATTACTCACTTCCGGTAACGTCAGTTTCATTGCGCTAAACCGGAAGTTAGTGTTGTAGGAACGGTGACCATCTTATCAGCTGACTGAGCGCTTATTACATGCTATTGGATCATATCGATTTGGAGCGTTCCGCGCATGTGATAGGCCAGTTGCACATTTACGTCCTAGGATGTGAGATCTTATATCCATCCTAGGACGGAAATGTACTGCTTATATGTTAGGTCTTGCGCGGTTGTAGGAAGATGCTATTTTCATTGCTAAAATAGTTGGAACAATTCGCTCATTTCGTATGTCAATATCAATACAATTGCAGGTATTTATCCACTGGTTTCAAATCATCATTTTCGGAATATTTGTGACTTAATGTTTGTTCTAATAGTTTTCCCGTTGCAATTTTTACTTTCTCCCCTTATACATAGTATATGGAGAAAGTATTGTTTTCGTCAAAATTTTCGAATTTGAGTTGAGGGTGGATATATCCGTTTTGGGGTCCCCTGAATCCAAAAAAGTGGGTTTTGACGTGATGTCTGTCCGTCCGTGTGTGTGTCTGGATGTGTACAGTGCCACAGCCTACCCCGTTGGTCCGATTTAGATGAAATTTGGCATGTATATATATAGTCACCGTATCTCCAGGTGTTTTTTCATTTTTTTGAATTTTTGATTTTTAAGGGTAGTTCACCCCTAAAAACCCTTAAAAAACGTGAAAAATCCAATTTTCTCAAAAACGGCTCTAACGATTTTGATTAAAATTTGACAGTTTATAGTGTACAAAGTACTAAATAATTTGACACCACCCGCATATCTGTAAAAATGACGGTTCAAAAGTTATGGGCTTTTAAATGTCAAAAAAATCAAATTTTTTTCATTGCTAAAATAGTTGGAACAATTCGCTCATTTCGTATGTCAATATCAATACAATTGCAGGTATTTATCCACTGGTTTCAAATCATCATTTTCGGAATATTTGTGACTTAATGTTTGTTCTAATAGTTTTCCCGTTGCAATTTTTACTTTCTCCCCTTATACATAGTATATGGAGAAAGTATTGTTTTCGTCAAAATTTTCGAATTTGAGTTGAGGGTGGATATATCCGTTTTGGGGTCCCCTGAATCCAAAAAAGTGGGTTTTGACGTGATGTCTGTCCGTCCGTGTGTGTGTCTGGATGTGTACAGTGCCACAGCCTACCCCGTTGGTCCGATTTAGATGAAATTTGGCATGTATATATATAGTCACCGTATCTCCAGGTGTTTTTTTCATTTTTTTGAATTTTTGATTTTTAAGGGTAGTTCACCCCTAAAAACCCTTAAAAAACGTGAAAAATCCAATTTTCTCAAAAACGGCTCTAACGATTTTGATTAAAATTTGACAGTTTATAGTGTACAAAGTACTAAATAATTTGACACCACCCGCATATCTGTAAAAATGACGGTTCAAAAGTTATGGGCTTTTAAATGTCAAAAAAATCAAATTTTTAAATTTTCAGAGTAAACAATAAAAGTAAATGTCATATCTTTAAATAATCAGCTGATTATTATTGTTATTTAATATTATTGTTTACATTTTTCTTAGTACTTAGTTTTGTTTTGTGAATAAAGAATTACCAATTAGTTTATGTGTATTATATATTTATAAAGATATATCAAAATGGCGACGAGTGATAAAAGTGAAAACCATTGCTCCCTTTTGTCCTAAATCTAATGGCCAAGCTGAAAGGGTGGTTCAAACTGTGAAGAACCTCCTAAAAGCTTGTGGGGGAGGACACATAGAGGATAAGATAAACACAATACTGAAACAGCTAAGAAAGACACACCATTCGGCTACAGGACAATCTCCATACTTGCTTATGTTTGGGAGAAACATAAGAACCGAAATAGATTTGATGGTTGAGATGACACCCACCCCTCATAACAAACATCAAGTAATTACTAAACGAAGTTTTTCAAGAGGGCAAATTGTATTGATGAGGAATTACTCAAACACCTCAGACGAAAAGTGGTCAGTAGGGACAATCGAAAGACCGCTTGGAAACGTGATGTACCTTATTAAGTCAGAAGATGGACGGTTATTTAAGAGGCATTGCGACCAACTAAGAGCAGCTCAATAGGGGGGAGGATTGTCATATGTTTAAATAATCAGCTGATTATTATTGTTAATTAATATTATTGTTTACATTTTTCTTAGTAGTTAGTTTTGTTTTGTGAATAAAGAATTACCAATTAGTTTATGTGTATTATATATTTATAAAGATATATCAGTAAAGTATAACTTGACTGGCACCATTAAAACCAGCTTAAAAAACTAAACAAATTAGTAATTTGAATTATTTGTCTACGACTAACGGTTCCAGAGAAAAGTTAAATTTACTGTCCACGATAAACGCAGTACGTTGTCTGAAAGCGCCCAATGTTATTCTTATGGAGAATATAAAAAAATCAATTTCTTCCTTACTTTCCAACCGTTTTCCATGAAACTTGGTATGAAGCGTAAGGTCAAATCACCGAACAAAACCAGCTCAAAAAAGCTTGGTGTTACGGGGGGGGGGGGTTGTCCCCCCATACAATTTGAACAATTAATTTAACTTTGTCTCTCGTGTTTTTATTTTTAGAAATTGGATGATTATTTTTGAAACAATAAATTATTAAATGATATTTAGATTAACTTTGTAGAACATGATAGTTTTATTACAGATTGTCTTTTTTTAATTTACTTAAGGGAGAAAGTATGTGTCAGTCCACTGGTACCGTTTATTTCATCTACACATAGCACAAGAAGTCATGGAACAAAATTAAATAAGATAAATTATACAAATTTATATATAATATTACATTTTCAATAAAACCAAAAACAATCTGCATTGACATTTCACCCAGCTGTCTTCAAATTTGTATCCACAGTGACGCATAAATTTGGAAAAATACTGTACCCATTTTCTTTTCACCATGGGTTTCTTTTCACTATGTTCAAATCAGTCACATATTTATGTTATTTTTTTTAGAAATCTGTGTTTGTGTTAATGTGGCTGCTTACATTGTGATAGAAGGCATTTTTTATGGTAGGGTGAAATTTCATAAGTCAGATGATTGAATCCAAAAAATTTTACAGTGCATTGTAACACACTAAAAATGTCATTTTAAAACAAAATCAAGCAATTTTCAAACTTTGGGTAATTTTTTTAAGTAATATTTTTTTATTCCTGGAAAGAATATGAACATGATAAGCTAATTTTTACTAACAGAAATACAAAATATCAGTGAAATCGAGCGAACAGTTTCTTGAATTTGTATTTGACAACCCCTAACTCCGTAAGTGCTTTCACCAATTGTATAATTTTTAGATAAATAAAATTCTAATTTTTTAAATTTATTAATTAAAAATAAAATAAAAAAATCTTTTTGGCCTAATACTCGTTGGTATTATGATAAGAATTAATAAAACAATAATTTTGTTGAATACATTTATTACTAACGGCTTCAGTTTATGAAGAGAACTTACTGAATTAGCATACTGCATATCACCAGAATGTAAACATAATTGCATGTTTCTTAATTTGCATATATTTCAAAACTTATTTTATATTTTATTATAAAGAATATTTTTCATGTTTCATAGAATATAGATAATTTATTAAAAGTGATCTACTTTAGATAGTAGCAAGAGTAGGATCTGGATTGTTCCTTTAAAAATATTTTATGATACCATCAATAAAATCACAGGCAAAGCAAATTAGTAATGATTACTAAACTTTTAATACTTAATTTTACTCAAGAAATTTTATCCTTATGGTATAACTACTTGGAAAAGTTAAAACAAAGTCTAGTTGTTCCAATTATGTGTGCAGGTTGCTTTCTCTCCATGTATTGTGATTGTGACAATAATATCGATTGATCGATACATTAATAGTATTCTGGTTGTGGTTTGGCAAGTTGTCACTAGCGAGGCTGCTCTACCGCAGATGTGATAAGGCTGGATGGCTTGACCTCTGATAAGCGGGTCACCTATACTTGGTTGTTGTGAGTCAGTCCGTCGTATTAGACCCCAGTCGTTATAACTTGAGCTAATTTATAGATGAAGGTTTTAAAGTACTGGTTTATTTATGTTTTTGTGTAATGTTTACTGCCTGAAATAGTCAGTTATTAGACATTATTATTTAAATTTTAAATTTTGCAAGTCGATTTTCCCTCATGGATATTTGAAACATTTTCACATGAAAACCCTTTTGGGAGTACATCTTTTGTTTGTTTTTATTTGCCTATGTCACAGAATCAAAAATCATTTAATAATCAATTTCTTGAGCACGGATTAATAGTAAAAAATAGTGTCTTTGTTGCAATAGTGTAACACTACTAACTTTGGGGTGATTCTTTTGTCAGTCCATGGTAGTAGAGACGGTTGGAAAATCAGTGTGAGATTCAACAACTTTCCTTTCTGCACTTCTTCAGGTAGGATGTTCCTAAAGTTTGAGCTGACGTATGTGGCTTGCTTATCAAACATTGCATGTTGATGTATCATCAAAGAAAAATCATTTGTTGTTTTTGTGTTGTTATTATGAGTTTCATTTCCTCTTGTTTTATTTTGCCGCAGAGCAAAGAGTTATGTTTATAGTATGTACAGATGCATTACAGTGAAGATTTCCTGTTCCTTGAAGGCCTCTAGGCAGGTCCTTATCCTTGCGACCTAATCCTATGAGGATGCAGTCAGCTCTTTTCTAGAGTACAAGGACTTTCTGGAGGTTAACCTTGGAGGTTCCTCCCCATAATACAAACCCTTACCTGTGGTAGATTTGAATCACATCACATTGACAGCCAGCATTATTTGACTTAACTGCCCCTCGCTGTAAGGGTTCTCGCATAGTGAGGAGGTAGAGGTAGAGGGAGCGTCGCATGTTGAGAAGATTAACCGTGCTGCTTTCACGTGCTGCTTCCTTTGCCTTTATAGACAGTAATTCTCTGTGTTGTAAGCAGAAAGGTCGCCTGGTTACCTCTTTTTATTCCATATTGTTCTTATTATTTCATATTCTAATATGCTTTACAATATTTTGTGAACAATGAGTAAAATCAGAACAAGATTGAGCGTGAATATTTATGTTTGACAAAAATTAACTAATACATTATATTTTGGACTATAAGTTTTTGTATCATTCTGTTTTTATTTTTGACCTATTAATTGGTAACTTTGTAAACTCGGTTTGTACGAGAGTGTTTGTATGGAAATGATTCGCCACTATCTTAATGATTAATAATTCAATTTTACAACTAGACCTAATTGTTTCATTTCCTTGCATTGTACTTTGATTTGTAATTTAAGGAGAGCATTACGTATAGTTATATTTTATTGGGGAGAATATAAAAATCTATTACCAGTATATATAAAAAATAAAAATAACTGTAATATCTATATTACAAACAGTTGTGAATTGGAATTTTGAAAAATAGGGAATGACAAAAAATTCATCCCTTCCCTTCAGCGGAAGAGATGCTGGAGAGAGAGGTGGGGGCCACGGCCTTGAATAGACCTGAACAGAATCACGGAGAAGAAGCACCCCACGATGGACCGCTGGAAAACACAAACTCAGTTGTCTTCAAAAGTGGTAACGTGAGGCCTCCTGGTAAACTGTGAGGTACACCTCTACTTCTCCTCACTATGCGAGTACCCATAGTGATGTATGAGTATCAGCATGATATGACTTGTATTTGTATAGTTCAGTTACTTGAGAGTTAATAACAGAACAACTTAATTACAATTGTAATTTAAGTGTGATTTTTTGACGTGGCGTGTCCTGTAATCCAGCTACTTGGAGGTCACAAATTGTGGATAGTTATGAGCAATAGTCGGTGGATGTAGTGTTCTCTAGTGTGCATTAACGTCTGCACTATTGAATCCTAAGTTAATCCGCAAAGACCATCCCCATAATTAGACCAGATCGTAATCAGATGCAAAATTGGATCCTACTACTAATACAATATGATACAGCGCAGAAGTATAAAATTTTAAAATGTTTTTCTCAAATAGTGTATGCAAGCCCTTTTTAAGGTAAATTTTATAATCCGGATAGGTTCCGTTCCCAATTAATCCGGATTATTGATGTTCTATTGTATTTGATTCTGGTAAATTAGGTGTCTCTATATTGGATATAAAGTACTGTGTTTTGAATATTGACTTGGTTTCAACTGTAAATATTTCTTTGTCAATAATATTTAAAACGTTAAAAACGTGTTGTTTTAGACAAAATACTTAATGCATCATCTTACACTCAATCCTCATTCAAATGAAATCATTAAATATTGTCTTGTCTTCAAGGAGGTACAGTGACAGCCAATGTTGTCCTCAGTATTGCAGTAGGCAGACTATGAATGTTAAGAGCAAACACTGAACAGCTGTGCAACACAAGTCATTCACAACAGAACAGCATTGCCGGCCCCTGCAGTTAGGACTGCACATGTTTAGGTCTAGTGAACATATTTAGTGAGTAAATGAAAGATGACTCTTGAAAGTGAGGTTTTGAAAATGAACACAAGTGACTTATTAAGCATAGACAGTTCTAATTTGATGAATGAAAGAAATGATGCCGTCTCAAGAAAGAAGAATCTGTATGGAGTGGAAGATAAACCCGCTTTGGCATTTCTGATTTTGAATACAATTCAGGTAACGGGCAAAAATCCGTCTAATTAGTTGTAACATTAACTTTAACAATAGAAGTCAGAAAAATTTGCTTTATTTTTAAGATACCGTATATTACTTTCCTCAATTGCTTCAGAAGTAATATATTCAATCCTTGGAGAGCAATTTAGTGGCAAAACCCTCTGTCCCTATGACAAAAGTGGGAAAATAGGTAATTTAAAGTGTAATGAAGAATGTTAAAGTTTAGATCAGATTTAGTTTAGTTCAGATTGTATTAACATTTTCTTATATTATTAACATGGGAAAATAGTATACAGGTTAGCTGCCATGATAAAAACATCAACTACGATTTTTAGACATAAATGGAGGGATCTCAACCACATGAAGCTAAATACCAAGTTTCATAAAAAAATATCATGTTAATAAGTGAAATACTAAATTTCCTATCCTCCATAAGATTAAAATTGTATCCCCAAAATACAATGTACTTTGTTTAATTTTTGACATGGATATGTCTCTGCGGGGAGTGAGAGTAGATTTGTGGAATGCAAAAAGTGCAGCGGAAGTGTTTAGATCCCGTTTCCATAGAAACTACCAAAGCTATTGTATTGAATTTTTGGTTTTAAGAACAGTTGTTTAGATGAACTGAAAACATTCTTTTTTCTCGGTAACCATTGGAGATAGAGCAAAACTTTTAAGTACTAAATTTTGTAGTTTTTTGAGCTGGTTCTAATGATAAAAATGTAAAATATTTAAAAAATAACGTCATAAAAACTAAAAGAATCCAATTGTGGGGTACAAAACTACCTGTTCCGCTTGATTGATACATATGGATTACGAACTCGTCTGAGTAAATGAAGGAATACTCATCTCTACCAGATTTGGTCTCGATTGGACCATTTTTACGAGAGTTAAAGTGTTCACGGACACACACACAAACACATATATACATTATATAAAAGTTTTAATGACTATTATTCTTGGCCTATAGGCCCCTCAAAACAAAAAAGTAACATGCTCCTGTGTTTAGGTCTTCTCATGAGACCAACGGTTGTAGCTTTTTCCCAATTAAGCTAAAAATAAAGTATTACTTCCACCCAAGCCGGTCACTGTTTATTTAAGGTGGGATGCCACTATAAACATATGTCATAACCAAATTGACTTCACTCCGCAACAATCCCGAATGGCTAGAACGTTATCGTCAAGTTAATTAGCCACCTCGGCAATTCCAGTGCCTAAAAGAAAGCGCTTACTGTTATAAACCTGCCTGGTGGCAGGTGGTGATATGCCAAGAGCAGTTTCGGTTGTTAGCCCCCTGATCCAGAGTCAGCTGTTGGCGATGTGTCTAACAACACAAAACTACGACGTTGCCACACCTCAATTCTGGATTGAATATGTAAATGCGTCTTTACGACTTTCCACTTCTAGGGAGTGTTAAACACACAAACACATATATGACTGATATAAAATTGCTAATCTTTGGATAGGCCCCTCAAAACAAAAAAGTAACATGCTCCTGTGTTTAGGTCTTCTCATGAGACCAACGGTTGTAGCTTTTTCCCTAAGGTAAATTCGCTAAAATATAAAGTATTTACTTCCCTGTGGGAAATAAGTTAGATCATGGATATGTCATAACCAAATGACTTCACTTCCGCAACAATCCCGAAAATAGCCAAAACCTCCCTTGAGCTTACACAGGTTTGGCATATTCATGTCAAAACTTTTTAAAGTTAATTACAAAAGAAATAAATCCTGTAATAATAAAGTTAAGGACTGTAATCTGAAGCAGTGGCTATATGCAGGTGGTGATATGCCAAGCTGCCAGCCTAGTGTGGTTGCCTCTGATCCAGAGTCAGCTGTTGTGTGTGCTGCCTGCGGATCCCATCAGGGTCTACCTTGTTGCCACAGCCTTACTCACTTCTGGACTCTTATCTTCTCTTCAGTCCACTTTAGGAGTCAGGTAAACACACAACTCTTGTGACTGATATAAAATTGCTAATCTTTGAGGTAAAATAATACTCAAATTTTATAAGTGTGTCAACATTGACAGTTCTTGTTCATCGGTAGAAGTGAATAATAATCTAAATTGGATTACTAAATAGAAGATGCGACTAATACAACTGCATACACAGTACATCATAATAGTTTCTATTCACACGGTCCGACTCTTTATAATAACTTTTCGGCTTACTACTTTTTGAAAATTTGAGTTCATCTCCAGCAATGGCTGTGATTGCGTAAAAAGTAGGCATATATAGAACAGTCCTGTTTTATGATTTTTCGCGTAATGTGTGTGTTGTGTTTAATATTTCTAATGACGAGTCCATAACGTATATAAGAGTCTCTGCAGGAACACTTGATGCTTTTCAGGCAAAACATATAGTGAACAAACCTATATGTTAAACCTGTCAAACCTATATGTTACACTGTGATAAGTGTAAGTTAATTGGTCTAAATACACAGTTCGGGTCTAAAATAATAGATTTTATTAGTTCGGGTGTAATCTGAACAGGGTTCAGTCCCAATTTGTTCGGATTGTGTAATAACATAGTTGCATAGTTTAAAAAGAATTGCAAATACAGTTGCATGTTGTAAGTATCATGGAATGAGGTCCAATCAGAAACAAAGCCAGAGGTTTTATACTTCAATTTTCAATATTTTAACTGTAAAATAAATAAGTCTTCTCTATCAATGAAACTTGACTGCAGACTCCCCACAATGGTGTCAGTGAGTCCTATCATCTCCACAGCAGTAACCTCACTGCTGCAGAGCCCGCAAGCCACACCTTGTCCCAGCGAGGGGGACTTGTATGCCATGGGATCTGAACTGCGTGCAGCAGAGTGGCAAGAGAGGCTGCGTAATGTACAAGGGGCTCTGTTGTTGGCTGGAGTTGTTCAGACAGTGCTTGGATTATCAGGTGTGTAGTTTTTGATGACTATCTATGAACACTTCATAAAAGAAATGTTACTGTTCAGAATTATTATTGAAGGTAAAGAGGTTATAGTTTGGGTAAAAAATAAGTAATACGAAATAATAACTACTATATCTTTAGGGAAGTGAATACATTTTTACGCAAAGAAATATCTTGTACTAGAACTTTAAACTCTCCAAAATTCATGGAAATCACTCATACTTATGTGGGTCTTCTGAAATTTCATCCAATTGAAACGTTACACCGTAGTGTACATCTCTGGTCTCAACGCCACTATTTCTACTGGCTGCTGGCTAGTGCTGTGCAATAAGTTAAAAAGCCAATTTATTATTAAATATTTTAAAAATAAAACTAAATGTCAAGATTGCTTGACCATGTTTCTAGGTCTCCAATCCAACCTTTGTCGAGTGTTGGGGCCTGTATCTGTTGCTCCGGCTCTGGTTGTAGCTGGTATTACAGGCGTCACGTCGCGGCTGTCAGCTGATACTAATCAAAATCTGTTGGCTATGTGAGTGTCATCTCAGTACAAATAGACTTTTAGCATGTAAATATACCTATTTAATCAATATGATAAACATACTCGGGCTGGATTTAGGAATGGACTATATTGGTCTGGGACAAGGGCAGCAAACTTTCATGGGCAGTAAAGTGAATATCGTAAAATTTCTCCTCGCTTTTACAAATAAACAGTATCAGTGAAATTAAAAATTGCATATACAGTATTTGATCAAACAATCTTATTCTTTAATGTCCATTTAAATACTATCTAAAATTGTATTGTTAAAAGAAATTATCTAATTTCTTCATAGAAAAGTTGTTAGATATTTTGGGGGATACACTTCCCTCCTCCCCATGTGATATCAAACATTTTTGAATGGGTTTATTGGATGATGTGAGAAAATGTGGGCATTTTTTACTGAAAGAAAATTAATCCTGAACATTTGGCACCCTTCTGTCAGAATTGAAAAAGTAAGGGTATAAAGATTTAATTTTTCTTCTTGTCATGTCTTTGCAACTTATGTGCCGAAGGAATTGTAGCCATGACTTTATAATTCCTTCAAATTTGTCACTGACATTGTCATCTTCTTCGACAAAGTTCAATGTCCTTAGAATTAGCAGGAATAATACTCAAATTTCTTCACTCGTCGTTGAATGTCCTCATTTAAAAAATGTATATTTATGTTAAAAAACTCAATCAATGTAGGAGGGAGTATTCTTTATCTCAACTGAATATATTTCTGTTTTCAAAATATTTTGAGGACTTATATCCAAAACAACAATACACATAAAAAAGTTACATAATCCAGACATAAGTGTAAAAAACTGGTTGGTCACTGCTTCCTACACTCTCATGTTGTTGTTAGTTTTGTAATGTTTTTATCATGATTATTTATTGAAAATAAAACCTTACATTTACTTCTTACTCATATGAACCAAGAGATGTTTTTTTACCAAAATATTGTTTTCAAGATTATGAGGAACCATAATTATAGCGTGTTCAGTTACTTTTTTTACCTTTAAATTTCTATCAATAACAATAAATATTTCTGTATTCAATAATTTTCCAGTGCAAGTCTGGCTGGGTGCGGCAAAAACGTGATAGGCCCATGGGCGGCAAATTCATAAAACCAGCACATACTAATTTAACTTATTGTGTTAAAAATTAACTTTTCTCAATATTTATTTCTTATTCTCACTCTATTCCTCAAATTGCAGAGTTGCCATAGTGATGGTGTTGTTTTCTGTGGGACTAAGAGACATCAGGTTACCTCTGCCAACATTCACACTTCACAGCGGGTTGGTGGTTAAAAGCTACCATGTCTTTAGAATGTTTCCTGTACGTATATAAGTTACATATATACATAAGTATGATAAAATGAAAATATATTTTACAGTAAGAGTTCTATATATTCTCATGAGTAGAGTCAATGGAAAAATAATTGTATTTACTTAACTGGGGGAAATAGGTTAGATGATGGATATGTGTAAAGGGAATGGTTTTAGTTCATCTAAACAGCTGTTCTTTTAACAAATGTTATAACTTGCAAATTTGATTCTGATGGATTGCCAATATCCCCCAAAGCTAAGACATATTCATGTCAAAAATGAAATGTATTTACTTGGAATCTATTTACTTGGATCATGGATATGTTTTCAGTTCCTATAATCAGCTGTCCATATAACCATATTACGTCACTTCCGTTCAATTTTTCGTCTGACGGACTTTAAAATTATTATTTTTTTAAACACAAGATGCTCATTATGATGCCTCCAGAACCGTTATTGACTAGTAAAATAATCATGTTACATACCTTTTATTTAAACAGTTCTAAACAATTGTAGGTATTTTTTTGTATCCTACGTGTGTTTGAGTTGAACTCCATCATCAGGGGTAAAGTTGTCGTCACAAAAACCTTTTTTTACACAAAATTTTTCCTTTAAACATATATTTTACACATTATTCTATTCAGTATTCACACATTAACTACACAGACAAGACATGTTCTGCTAGCCAGCAATAGACACCGACTGAGAAGGATAATCATAGACTGAGGATTTTCTAACGTATTAAAGAAACATAATTCCAAGATCTCTAATATAACATCCAGTAGACTAGAATAATACCTCAATATGCTTAGAAATAAAAATAAATCAATAGTAAATAAAAGCCAATTAACAGGCGTTTATATAATGTAATGTTCAGATTGCTCCAAATATTAAATAGGACAGACTGGCAGAACTTTTAAAAATAGATTTTCAGAACACATGCCTAAGAATAAATTGAAGTCACAAAAATAAAAATTTACAGAAAACTTAGTTGAAAATACTTTCACAAACATTGAGTCTAATCAAGAGGTATTGGATGAATGCAAAAAATCTTTATACAGTACATGTATGTAAACCATAGAAGAATTTCAAATTCATAAAACTTTTAAAATGTTTAAATGAAAAATTAAAATACAATACAAACAAATTATTTGATAGAATTTCCCATTTTGAAGACATAATGATAAATAAACCAGTCCACGATCCGCAGGTTGGAGTAGGTTAAAGATCAACAGATTGTCCACCTCAGTCGGTGTTTATTGCTGGCCAGCAGAACAAGTCTTGTCTGTGTAGTTCATGTGGTGAGTACTTCACTCTTTCGTTCTTTTTCTTGAACTGTACACTGCACTGTAACTATATAGTAACGCCCTTCTTTGAACTTTCAAAACCCATGTTTATCACAATTGAATAATTCTCATCTCATTTTTGACTGTATAATTGTCAGATCAAATGAGGTTTAACATTTCTCACATTCAGAATGTGAATTATTGAACAAACTCTATTAACAGTGTCTGCAACGAGGATTTCAACTAATTAAGGCCAGGACACTCAGTTTCATATAGAACGGTACTACCGACTGAGCCAATGAATCACCATTCCTAATTTGTATAACTTATTTATAATGAGTAAGCCCTCTAACAATAAGAGATAAGTATAATGTTAAGTAGTAGTAGTAGTAAGTATTTTATAATCTAACCCTCGACATATACTGTTTATAAGAAACTAATTAAATGATGTTCCAGGTGCTGTGGGCTTCTGTCACGGTGTTCTTAATCTACAAATTGTGTTCAATAGTGTCACCTTATCCTGATACAAACCTTATCAGCTTTCAAGAGGCGATTGACAACTCTAAATGGTTTTTCTTCCCTTTCCCATGTGAGTTTGAAATATTAAAAGATTAGATTATTGAAATGGTGACCACAAGGTAGGTACCGTATTTTAAGCCATGTATGAATGAGGATTGAGTGTAGGATGATTGTGGCGCAATCTTGTAGTCTTGGTACTGACGAAGGCTGACATTTTCCTTAGACAGGACTGTTAATTAATAGCCCAGCAGCCGATGGCAACTAATGGACCTTCAGTTTAATGTGGCTGGAATCCGAACCACGGCCTCCAAATTAATTTTGGTCTAATTATAAGGATAGTCTTTGCGGATTTACATAGTATTCAATAGTGTGGACGTTAATCCACACAAGACAACACTACATCCACCGACCATCTCTCATACTTATCCACAATTCCTGACCTCCAAGTAGTTGGATTACAAGATGTCGCCACCGTATTATATGCTAAGAAAATTTATTCTATTTTCTATATTTATTTAGTTTGATATATTTATGATTTGCCTCTATTTTGAAGCAGATAATTTTGTTCATGAAAAAAAGCTTTTGATTTCTAAAAACTTCTAAAGACTGTAGAATTTAATTTTTTAATTTTTGTAAAAAGAGTTTAATGGTTATTTGAAACATTTTGAGGTCTTGGATAGTTATCCATAACTAATTAAATGTGAGGATTGGTGTTTTAATCATTTGCGTTCAATTGTTTAGTCGAGTGGGGCCTGCCCATAGTGAGCTTACCTTCTGTTCTCTACCTTCTACCTGCATTACTGCTACAGTCATCTGCGTCTCTCCTACTGATGCATGCAGATGCTCAAGTCTGTGGTTAGTGGCACTTGTTCAAAGTACAACGCTTGAAGTTTGAAAGTAGGTTTAGTGTAAAAGAATTCCTCCTAACCTAAAAATCTTTTCTAACCTTGCTGCTTAAAATTATTTTGTATTTGTGAAATGAAAGCATCACCTCTTATTCACCAGACTCTGTGTTAACAATTCCTAACCTGATGTTACAAATACTCAAAATAAAATACTCATGTAATGTACAATTTTCAACTAATTTTGTTAAAGATTCTTTTACAACTTCTTTAATTAAGAAAATTATATGAACGTTTGTACTGTAATTTACTTATTTGTTTAGAAAAGAGATTAAAATAATATTTTAACACCAATACAAAACATGGTATTTTACTACTCAGTTTATACACCAATAGGGACCTCAAGACTATCCCTTACTTTCTTACACAGTCGTAGTTAGGGGTCTGAGACGATATACACAAAGACTATTTTCACATGTAAGAATAATAGCAGGGATAGATTAAGTAACACCTAGTGCTCTATGGATTGTACATGTGGAATATCTCACTTTCCCTTCAATATAAATATATGTTGGAGGGCCTCAAAAGTTTACAATAGACAATTTTTTCAAGAATTTTCACCATCTACAGAAAGGAAAACTAGGAAGCAATACAAATTCAACATACCATCTCATAAATCTATTTCTTTTCTTCAAAAATCACACTCTTTGCAATTGAAGAAAATTGTCAAATTGACAATTTGAGCATTATTTGCTCAGGGTATTGACCCTGAGCAAATAATGTTACACAAAAATTATCTTGCTAAAGAGGAAAGCTAAGAAAAAGAGATGTGCTAGAAAATTTTTGTTGAAACATAGTTTTTTAGTGATATAGATTTTTTTGAAAATAAGTATGTTTAGTTTAGAAAAGAACCTGTGACAAATGTTATAATGAAACTTTATTTAGATTTTCATTATTAGAGACATTTTCTATCACAAAAGTAAAACAAAGTTTAACGTTTCAGGATATGGAATCTGATCCCATCCTCGGGTGAGTTAGAACCTAAAACATAACAAAATTATTACATATAATCTGGACTAAGCCGGGAATAAAGCTGAAAACAAAAAAAGTTTAAAGCAGTCATAAATCCTTACTAACAATACCAAACACCAATTGTCATGGAAACGGGAAACACGTCCACTTGTCACCAAGGCTCGAGAAGAACTACAAATTATTTTGTGATGAAAAATGTCCATAATAATAAAAATCTAAATAACATAAACCCACCATCACCAAAAAGGAATTTCAAACAAAGAGTGTAACTTTGTTTTGTAGCAATAAAGATATTTGAATTTAAGGTCACAACAACATTCAGGTCGTAATTAACTACTATTAAGAACTATTGAAACTAAAATTTCAAAATCTTTAGGGGAGTGGTGGATTTAAGGACAATTCTTCTTGGGTGCCCCCCATAACTCTGCCCATAAATGTCTTCCATAAAATGATTTATTGTAATATTTTCAGATGTGGCCTTTCCTCCACAACCAGCTGTATCACGAGGGCTCACTGTGGAAGGGTTAGGCCTCATGTTGGGCTCAATGTGGGGTCAGGGAGTGGCTGTCGACTCCGGATACATTGGTCTTACGTCAATTACAGGGGTTAGTTCACGCTAAGACTTAATTTGGAATAATTACAGTAATTGGATTTACTTGTTTAAAAAGCTACACAACACCCATCCATTCTAAAATTTCTACATTCACATATCTTTTAATTTTTATGAGTTATAATTTCTTCCTTTTACTCTTTAAAATAGTTCTATACACACCATTTATCATTTTGCCAGAAAATTTAAGAAATGACTTGAAAGCCCATATTTTTTAACCATTACGTTTATAGACATATGGGTAGTGAAATATTATTTTGGACCTTAATACGTACAATCCATTTTAATAAAAATAAAAAATTTAATAAAAAATTAAAAAAAAAATTTTAATAAAAATAAAAAATGTTAATGTGGATTTTGAGGAATTTGTATTCATCACATAATTTGTATGGTCAAGAGGTATAGCAAAAGTGCTCCCTTGTACCTATTTCATAAAAATTGAACGATCAGAAGAGTCTGTACATGGTCAGACATCAATCAATCCTAAAAAACACTTTTTTGGATTCAGGGAGCCTCAATACGAATATATCCACTCTGGAATCAAATTTGAAAATTTAAAAAAAACAATACTTTCTCCAGATCCTATATATAAGGGGAGAAGATAAAAGATAAAAATTGTTATTTACATCTATTGATTTAAAATGACTATCTTGGATTGATACATTGGACTTAATTAATTATAGATGACATTTTTTTCGTAGGATATAAACTATGTACAGTATTTCAAAATGTGTTTGCAGCCAAATCATAAAAAAGATATGGATATAAAATTCCAAAATAAATTGATCTTAACAAAGCAGAAGGTAATTAACTTTACTATCAATTATTTACAATACTAAGGTTATCCTTTTTAGTTTCAATTTTTTACAAAGAACAATTCCCCAAAACTGAGCTTGCCAGATTTGGGGCATTGCTCAGCCAATGGCCAGCAATTTTCTCATGCTTCCTTCTTGTCATTTGTGAATTAGTACTAAGTATTAGTATTACTTTACTTTATATTGGTTGCTGTTTTTACTAATAACAAACAAATTCCTCTTCAGATGTCAAGTCGCAGCTGTGTGCAATTGGCTGCAGTGTCAATGATAGCCATGTCCCATTTCCCAGGCACTCTATCTATCTTTGCTAACATTCCAACTGGATTTCTCACTGCAGTGCAACAGTTTCTTCATGTTGGGGTGCTTGTTACAGGTAAGCATTTTTTGTGGTGTAGTGAAACTTAAAGGTATTTTGGTATGAAAATAGATTAGTAAAATTTCAATATTATTTACGGATTTATTTTACGGAATTAACAACAGCGAAAGTAGGAAATTTTTAAAATAAAAACATAAAAAAATGATGTTTTCATTTCACAAGAGAAACCAAATGTTCAACTTAAGTGATATTTTGTAATTGTGTGTAATAAAATTAGCTGATTATCATGATTGCATTATTTCAAAACAAATAAGTAATTCAATCAAAAATCGTATGATCTTTTTCCATATTTGATATATGTATCTTTCAGTGGGTAAGAATGCACTGTAAAATATGAAAATGTTTGGAGTTGATATATTTTTTCACCCTTTACCTTAAAATTTTTTAAAACACCACTAGAGTAGACAGCCACACTACTACACCACCAGGGCAAATTCTCAGAAATTTTTTTAGATTAGATTATTGAAATGGCGACCATACCACAAGGTAGGTATTTTAAGCCAAGTATGAATGAGAGTTGATTGTAGGATGATTGTGGCGCGATCTTGTAGTCTTGTTACTGACTAAGGCTGACATGTTCCTTAGACAGGACTGTTAATTAATAGCCCAACAGCCGATGGCAACTAAGGGACCTACAGTTTAACGTGGAATCCGAACCACGACCTCTGAATTACGAATTGGTCTAATTATGAGGATGGTGTTTGTGGATTAACGTAGTATTCAATAGTGCGGACGTTAATCCACACAAGAGAACACTACACCCACCGACCACAACTATCCACAATTCGTGACCTCCAAGTAGCTGGATTACAGGATGACGCCACCATCCCAGTGAATATCATGTTAATATGTGTTACAGAATAGAATGTATCAGAGTATGAATGCAGTTTTTTTAATATTTATGAAATAAATATGCAGGCTACCAGAACTGTCTTCCTTGAGGTGTGTGGCAAAATGAGGAACTACCATACGCCATTGCTGGGCTAGCCTTCCAGCCAAACAGCTTTATAGTATAGAGCCATTGTATATTCATGATATTGAACCAAATTCACAACTCACCACTATGGTATTGTGAAATTGTGGAACTAGGTAGCTAGATTTTAAGCTGTTAAATCATAGCATAAAGATTGTTTTAAATAAATTATTCAACAAACTTGTTATTAGTTTTATTTTATAGAGGTTTTATGTTATCATTTATAAAATTTAAAACTTGTGTTTTATTGAGCATAAGATTAAGTCTTTTGTGATGAATTACTCATTCCAAAATTTCCAATTTTTGTAACATACATGCACGAGAAAATCTTTTTTATAGTCATTCATTGAATTACAGAAAAAGGAGAGGAATATGAAGTGATTTTTTATGTCTGAAATAAGTAACTATTCCTTAAGAATAAAATTTTCTTTTGTTTCAGGGATTTCAATTTTAAGATTTGTGAATTTCGATTCCTGGAGAGATTGTGCAGTTGTAGGATTGTCTATTGTTTTTGGATTGGTAGGTAAATATTTTAATCTTTAGCTATTTGTGAATTTAAAAAAAATTAATGTAATAACACAAGTTGTTAGCAGGTTAGATATTAGGTGATTATACTTTATGCTACATACATGAAAAATGGTTGAGAAATAAGAAAGAAATTGTTGATATTTAGTAACATCCATAGAAATACCAATGAGCTAACAGTTACTGGCTAATTAATTAGTAAAATAATTAATTAAACTTATTTAATTTTTCCCTAGAACCCTTTGTTGTAGACTTAAGTTTAAAAATATTAATAGGTTTATTGTCTTGAGCTGGTTATAGTAAATAGTGAAAGTTGTAGACTTAAGTTTAAAAATATTAATAGGTTTATTGTCTTGAGCTGGTTATAGTAAATAGTGAAAGTCAAATTATTTTATTTATAAGTTAATTAAGTTTATTGTTTAACCAAATATTAAAATACCCCCAGCAGACCTGCGTACTCAGCGAATTTCCAAATCAATAATATAATAATAATAATAATAATATTTGACAAGTTTTATAAAAATCTGTCAATAAACATGAGAATTATTTGCCTATCCTCCATAAGATTAACATGGGAAAGAGTGTGCAGGTTCGCTGCTGTGAGGAACACTGAAAGTAGGCATTTCTACCATAAACAATTTTTATTTTTAACATTTATACCAACTTTCATTAACATCTGCCCAAAATAAAGGACTTTGCCTATTCCCTTTATGATTAACATGGGAAAAGAGTATGCAGGTTTGCTGCCATAATAAACACATAAACTATGATTTTCAAGCATAAATGAATAGATCTCAACCAGATGAAGCTAAATATCAAGTTTTATCCAAAAATATTCATTTATGGGGGAAATATTAATTTTTCCCTATCCTCCATAAGATTAACATTGGAGCCCCACAATACAACCTACTGTGTTTAGATTTTATAATATCTCGGTAACCGTTGGAGATAGAAAAAAACTTTAAGGAGCTTAATTGTGTAGTTTTTTAAGCTGATTCCAATGGTGAAGTATAAAATTAGAAAACTACATGTGAAAAACACAAAAAACCCATTTTGGGGTACAAAACCCCCCCAAACTACCCGTTCCCATTGACCGATATGTCTGGTTTACGAACTCGTCCGATCATTTGTAGGAATACACGTCTCTACCAAATTTGGTCTCGATCGGACCATTTTTACGAGAGTTATCGTGTTCACAGACACACACATATAATATATATATATATATACAGTAGAACTTGGATAATTCGAACCTCAAGGGACCAGAAAAAAATTCGAATTATCCAAAAATTCGAATTAGAAAAGTTTTTGCATGTGGTTAAAATTAACAATTGAACATCATGTTTTAACATTGTATATTAAAAAGTTCGGTTAATGAAGATATCATTGATAAAAAATCCCAATTTTTGTTAAATGTCGATAAAATGTGTTTGGAGGGATACCGAAACTAGCTTTTTCAAATCCTTTCTCTACCTCCTTCATCGCCGCTATTTATTCTTGCAACGTCAGAGATTTGTAGGTTCGCTTTGACGAAGCCATCATACACACGACATGTTAACATGAACGCAGACGAAGTCACAAATGCCAACACGAAACAAAGACGACGAATGTCGGAATAAAACTACTATCAATGATACACACGCTCCTGAACTACGACGCGCTGTGTAGTGAGACTAGAGATGTCAATTTGTGATTTATGAGCAGTGTTCGGTGATCTAACTAAAAATAGCTGAGGACAGGAAGCCCGGACGTCGTTTCCTGGAAAATCGCACACAATGACTTGTTCACTTTATAGATTTATGCTGTAAAAACTTCGAATTATCCAAAAAATATTCGAATTAACCAGGATATTTTAACATTGTTTTCATATAAAATTCTAGGGACCAAGACAAAATTTCGAATTAAGGAAGTTTTCGAATTACAGAAGTTCGAATTATCCACGTTCCACTGTATATATAAATTTTAACGACTATTGTTTTTGGTCTCTAGGCACTTAAAGAAGATAAAATAACATGGTCCCGGGCTTAAGTCTTACCATGAGACCTACGGTAATAGCTTCTTCCCAATGGGGAATTCGCTAAAAATGTTACATTTAAAAACATTTAACATGCAGCTTGTGTTATATTAATTACTGTAATTGGGATCTTTAGTACTATTCACCAGTAAATTATAATGAAAATCATTTGAGTCCTTGAAAGTCTTTGATATAAGAGATCAAATAAAAAATAAATCAATAAAGTTAATTGCTTGAAGATATATTCTACATATATACCATAGTTTCAGTTTCTCTACATATAAAATATGAAGAATTGTGTAGGCTTTGGTTCTGTATACATCCATGTCTCTTCCCCCCCCCCACACACACAGACATCACTTCAAAAACCACAATTTGGGCTCATTTCTCATAGACATTTGCAATAGTAATGGAAATATTCTTTAATCGTAATTGATCAAATGATTGAGTTACCTCGATTGACACCTAGAAGCATCGGTCCACCTCATAAGACTCTAAAACAAATATAACTACCAAAAACTCAAATTCTAAACAAAAAACAAACAATGGTACTGTTTATAATAATATAATAATAAATAAAATACAGTTTTAAAACTTTGTAAACAGAGAATTTTGTATTCTATGATTAAAATAAAATAAATTTGCTTCTTGTACACTGAGGATTATAAAAAAAATTTTTTTTTAAAAATTTCATAACACTGAAATTGAGTTGCCTAATCTCCATAGATTAAATGGGAAAAATATGGGATTGACCATGATAAACACATAAAAATGTTTTTTTAGCAAATGTTGGTAACCCATGAAGTAATATCATTTCATAAAAATATTAGAAATAAGTAAAAATTAATTGTTTTTAACCTATAGATAACATGGACCTAAAAATACAACGAGTGTTTAAATGTTTTTTAACGGTAACTAAATAGAAAATTTTTAATTAATTTCTTTTTTTACGAAAAATTAAATAAAAATCGAAATTTTTAGAATAAAATAAAAAACAGTACAAAAAATGTTATACCGATATGTCTTTTAAATACATTTTAAAATAGAAAATATTAGATTTTTTACAAAGGTTCAAAAAATATATATAAATATTATATTAAATTTGTATATATATTTTAAAGTATTTTTTTGTTTACCTAGAAGCATTTCCAAATTTCATAACAAATATTTTCTACCAATAAAATTCAAAAAACAATACTTTGTATTTATACCATAATATAGGTGGAGAAAAGTAAAATGTACAGTTTTAAGTTCTAATACAGGAAAATTTTATACACAGTACTATGAATTTATATGCATATTAACAATTTTAAGTCTTGTACACCAGGGCCAACTTTTATTAAACTTTTTTGTTTCTTAAAATTCATGGACTGACTGGGATGATGATGTATCCTGTAATCCAGCTAATTGGAAGTCACAAGTTATGGATAGTTATGAGTAATGGTTGGTGGACCCTGTGTCAGCTTCTGGTGAGTCACGGCTACTTCAGGAAAATCTCCATCGTATGGGAAAGTTGGAGACATCCCGGTGTTCATGATTGGACCAGTTTGAAATTCAGAGAGAGGCAGTGGTTGGGATTCCACGTTAAACTGTAGGTCCCTCAGATGCCATTGACTGTTGGGCTATTAAATAAGTAACTGTTCTATCTAAGGAACATGTCTTAGCCTTGTAGCTTTAGTCAGTAACAAGACCACAAGATCGTGCTACAACCATCTTACTCATTTCTCATTCATACTTGGCTTAAAATAGCTACCAGGGTAGGTCGCCATTTTAGAAAGGCAATAATAATGAACACATACCGTACCCCAAATGAGTTACTTCAACTACCGATATGTATTTTAAACATTAGTTTTTTAGTTTATAAAAATACTCGTCAGACCTTACCAGGACGAGAATCGTAATTTTATTTCTTATAGATTCCAAATTAAAATATTAAAGCGTCCACCGTTAATATCCATAAAGACGTATAAGTTATAATGAAAGTAATTTTTATTAAAGTTAAAGTTTAAGGTTAACTGCAACAATGTTACAGGTAATTCCTCAGTGGCAGTTAAATAGCCTAGTGATTGACACAAGTCTACCAGATGTGGATAGTTTCATAAAGCAAGTGTTGGCTTCCCCCATGTTCATAGCAATGCTGACTGGCTGTCTATTGGACATCTGTCTCCCAGGTGAATATGGAAATATTTCCAATGGGAATGTTTGGTCAAAAATTGGTTTTTAAAACTTAATTTTTATTTAATCAAGGCAAAAATTAAAAATCAAAAAATCAAAACTTTAAATAATTTGAGGGAAAAAAGGAGTTAAGAGCAATAATAGAAGTAGTAAATTTGTAAAATAAATGTACATGTTGAGGAGGAAAACTGTTAGCTCGATTTCAATATATCTGTGTCTAAAAATTTGCTTATTTTCATGATTATATTTTCCTGTGAATTTTAAAATAAAAAAAATTAAAAATGTAATAAATTATTTTTTTGTGTTTTAAAATATGCCAATTTAAATGGGGTTGATAAGGTAAAATTTGTATGGAGTTGATATCCTTTTCGTTTGGCTTGAGAACTTCCCTTGTAATTTTGAGAACCGCCTTCAAAATTATAACAAAATACAACCAAAATGAGTACCTAGTGGCCAGTGTGATGATTTGAGGAACCCGGCCTGTCGCTGGGACTACCACACCGTCTAAACAGCCTTAAGCCCTTGACTTTACATAATTTATCACTTGTTCAAAACGGTCCATTAAACTCAAAAACTATGAACTTATTTAACTGTATTGTCACGTGATGTTTCATACAAGGACTGTTTTTATTTTCAACCTCTGATTGGCTGTAAATGAAAGAAAAATGCACAGAAAATAATAGTTTTATCCCCAAAAGTACAGTAAAGTCTTAGCTTTCTTTCTACATAATCGTCAAAATGATTGAGGCACTTGTCATAACGTGACTCAAGCTTTTCGATGCCTTCCTCAAAGAATGTTTCCGCCAGTGAAGTCAGGTAAGTCTTGACGGGGTCCTAAAGTTCTTTGTTAGGAATGAAGCGCTGACCACCTAACCATGACATCAGTTCTCGGAACAGGTAATAATCACTTGGTTATAGGTTTCGTCTGTATGGGGGATGTTCTTCCCATTTAAAATTTTTGAGGAGATCTTTTGTCATGTGGGCTCTGTGTGGTCGCTACTATCACTACTCACAATGTTGTTACCATACGTATTGCTCATTCTGTGATACATTTCCGCAGCACTACATCTTTCTGCTTGCAGAAAAAAAAAATTATACTACGTAACTGACATTTGGCGGGAGCATCAAGCGTCATGCCCTCGCTCATACAAACGTAGCTCGGCTATGACTGTCTCACTGGAGCCAAAACCGGCAGAGGTTGTGGTGGGGGAGCTGCACAATCGCATGACACGCGGATCCAGCCTCTCCCTACCTCTTACTTGCTAAGGTGGACAATCGGATGTTGAAAAAAAATAGCCCTCGTTTCACTAAAAATGAAACATTGAAGCTAGGGTGTTTTTACGCATAAGTACAACTCCCTACACCGCATGCGGTCCTGGGCATGATTTTTGCAACCCTCTTACTGTTAGAAATAAAAATAAAATTTAGTTTAAAAAAAATTACTTTATAAATATTTATTAATTATCCTAATGAAGTAATACAACTATTCTATAAAAATTGTTTGTTAGTTAACACCAGTCGCGCTTACGGGCTTCTTAGTCACGATTAAAGAAAAATGTGCTTCAGGTAGCTTTAAAAACACATTTTTAGACTTTTATTTTCTGCTGACACTGCTTGCAGCCCTGAGGAAAATTTGATGCAAACAAATTGACGCTCAGAGAAATCCCATGAGGATCCCTGCTGTAGTAAATGACACATGCCTCGCTGGAAACAGATGTTACTTATAACTAAACTTATATGAATTTAGAATTACATGTAATATTTCACTCACAGGCAAGTCCTGGGACCGTTCCTGGAGATGTAGACAAGAGGGTGACAAGAAGCTCTACAGACTACCCACCTGGGAGGAGCTGCTGTGCTCCCTCCTTGAACAATTGCCCTTCTTCACATCAGATTGACCTTTCATGTATTATCTCTGAATAACCATTTTTTATCAGTGAAATAAGCAAATTGAAATTTTTATGGTTCAATTAGAGAAAATAAATAGAAAAGTGGATGAATTTTATGACTAACCAACACAGTAAACCCCTCATTCTCAGACTTAATACTACTAGTTCTCACTTTTTATTTAACTGCTTCTTGCAAATCTGAATCAAAATTTATTTTCCACGACTTTACTTGATTTTTAAAATCAGGAATGTAGTCTTCCACTTTTGAATTCTGCCATGGTGTAAAAAGGTCTTGCTGTCAGCCAGTTTATCCAGAGGTGTTTTCCCGAGAGATTCCTCATTTCTTCAGGTAAGAGGATGAAAATTTTCTGCCAGCTTATAACGGTTTACTCTCGAACAAACTAAGGTGGTGGAAGTGTGTAGTCTGTAGCATGCTTGTTGGAGTGGTGGTCAGAAATTCGTGGTAAGTCCAGTCTATCAACATATGGTATTGTCTCCCGGGATACTGCAGCCAGGATGTGAAGTCGTTTAAAAAGACTCTCTGCATGAGTTAATAGGGCCAAGACCACTGAGCACTCTTACAGCTTTCTTTTAAAGGAGCATTATTAGATTCTCTTGAGTTGTTCCTCCCTAGACAACTATTCCATATGGGCTGTGCGATTCAAAAAGTGCAAAGTAAATTATTTTTACTATCTCTGAGTCAGCAATAGCTTTGATTCGTTTTAAAATGTTCAGGCTTGTGTTTAATTTCTTGCACAGGATATCCACATGCTATGTCCATGACATACTGTCATCTATAATGACTCCAAGGAACTTGGCCTCATTTTTCATATCAACATCTGACAAAGCTGAAACTAAGTCTTGCTTCCTGCCAAAAGCTAGCTGGTTTGTCTTGGTCATGTTGACAACAAGATTTCTCTGACACTACTGATAAGCTGTGTGAATTGCAATGTAGAGTCATGATGTAATAGAAATATTTTGGACTTTGACTTTAAACAGCTTAGTGTGACCATGACTTTGGAACAGAGTTGGGACTCAAGTGATCCTCGCTAGTTTTCAAGTTTCAGCTAAAAATTGTCATCTATTGCCCTGATTCCTTTAACACGTTAGCTGCCATGGATATTTTTTGGTCCTCACCTCTATTGCCATTTACAAAGCCAAACAATTTTCTGGTTATACTATGTTATTAATATTTATTTAGGTTGGTTATTATGTAATCTATCAAAAAACAAGTATTAAAATGGCAGGAAAAGAGTCGTCCCAATTGGGATGACAGTATATTATTTTGGAAAAATTTTTCTAAAAATTAACACTGTCATCCCGATCAGGGTGACAATGAAATAGTCAGTAATTTGACTCCCGGCGTATTTTGTTGTGTTCGGATGGAAATAGGGAGATCTTTTGCAGGTGTAAATGGCATACCTGCTCATATGGATGCAGTTAGCCCTCGTTTACTGGTGTAGCGATGTACTATTGATTTTTCTGTAGAACAGTTGTAGTTTTTTTACATTATTTTCTTGTGAATATTTTTCAATATGAGTGACAATCTTGTCGACGAAGACAGAATGTTTTTTGGATATACTATACCACAATCCATTGTCTTGTATTTTGATGTAGGTAGCTATGTGAAATGTTCAATTGTTTGTGATAATAAATTAAAAACAATATGTTTGTTCTATTTTTATGCCTTGTATTTATTACCGATAAATATCTAATATACCTAAAAAAATATATTTTAGAAATAAAACCAATATCAATAAAATAATAATATCATGACAAATATTTTAAAAATTCTAAATGAAGTAAATTGTATTATCTAATAGAATATGCTGGAAACTACAAGAAAATTACAATAAATTGGTAAACAAAATTTTACTGTCATGTTTACAAAATGTCAGTACTTTAGACGTCAATTTGGACATGATATAATCATTTTAAAATCTTCAGACACCGATCACTAGTTGGGTTGGAATGGAATGTTTTATTTTTAGACTACAATTTTATTGACGACAAATTTTTATAGACGACTTTATTTGTCGTTAAAAGTCAAGAATTGTTGTCATCCCGAACGGGTTGACAGTGCTCACGAATGAGACAACCTGTGTCAAACTTGATGGCAGGCAATTTGTTAAACCAGCAGCTTAACCAGAAAGAGGACTGAACATGGTATAAGGCGAAAGTGTGTTAATGTGTCGTAATAAATTGCTTAAAGACTTGTTTACACTTGAACTACAGATCAAAACTTAAACAAGGATTTATTTCTTGCATGACCAAAGTACAGACAGTGTCATTAGTCTATGCGCGTGGCTCTGATGCTACTAGTCGTTCTATTAAGGTTGGGCTTGCTCTCTCCATTGATCGTTTACAAGATTTTTTAGCTAAATTCAAACTAATTAAGTCCCCTGACTGAAAAAGTAGACATTTATATCCCTTAAAAGCTATTAAGTTAAAACATAACATAAAAGCCACAAAAAAGCAACATAAAAGCCACGAGCACAGACTAATGGCACCATCTGTAACTACTAGGTTAGATTATCTGGTCAGGAATTGGTCCTGAGGTGACTAGATAGTGGGATTCTTCAGTTTTTTACATATTGAACCTTTTGATGTGGTCATCCCAAACACAATAAGTCTGATTAAATCATAATCATGTCATGAATATTTACTAAAAGCTTTAAGGTTAGTTCGAGGTTAACTTTAACCCATTATTATGTTGCAGCCTCTCTAAATGCAATCACATGTTTTTCCTTGCCTCATCAATTTGTCATTTTCAATTTCTGCAAAATCAGTTCAACTGCATCTTAGATTTCATTAAATAAAAATAGGCTATTTGTAAGAACTAAAAAAATATGTTTTATCGTCTCTGTTAACGTTAACCCTTATGAATGATACAATCCAAACCTCTTCACAAGATTAAAGAATATGATTTATGTAGTTCACTTTTTCAAAAAAAGTAAATGTTTGTAAAAAGCTGTGAATATTCCTCATCTAACTTGAAATGCAATATCAGGTAAAACCAAAATCACTTGACAACGGTAAGAATTTCACCACAATTTTTTGCAGAATTAAAAAAAATTCAATAATTTACAGCCAACACTATTATGAATTTCAAAGACCTATGTTTTATTAATCAACAGATCAGGGTAGTAAACTATGTAAATTTACTCTTTTAACAAACTATTTATTGTATTTTTCAACAGATCAGGGTAGTAAATAATGTAAATTTAAATTTCCTCTTTTAACAAACTATTTATTGTATTTTTCAACATCAATCAAAGTTTCTGAACTTTCTACCACTGTTTCTGTTGTGATGAATTCCAAAATAAGAGGTTCCCCGTCAAAGAGCAGACTGTCACTCATCAAGGATCCCATGACCACCTCCAGCGGGAGGCTGGTGCCAGTCTCTTTACGAAATATCTTCAGTTTCGGTGCTCCAGGTTTTGCATTGCTGTTCTCAGTATTTAATTTCTTGGCAAAAAAATCCAAACACCGACCAACCTAAGCACGTATTAAACACAAATATTAGTAAATAGATTCAGTAAGACTCTGGATAGGTTGTATGACTCATCCTACTTAAGAACCAACATTCTTATTATTATTATGACAAAATATAATCATGCAATCGTAAATAAATTTATGAAAAGAAATTCTCAAAACATAATTTAGAATTAATTTTATATTAGTAAAATAAGTAAAAATGTTAAATATGCTTCAATGACCAATATAAACAAACAGCATGATCCATCAACATGATCAATGTTTTGATTTTTAAAATCACAGCTGATTATAGTATTTCTTTCTGTTAAATCCTTTTTAATTGATCAGATGTATAATAAAATTTAAAAATTACCTTAAGAGTGAGGTTGAATACAAAATTATGTAATTTTTTTTCCTTTAGTTCAAGATATTGATTCAAATAATCTTTATGATAATAAAATATTCAGTCTGAACATTTGTGACAATATATTAGACTTCTGATTATCCACGAGTGGATTAACTCGGTTGCAGCTTATCAGCGATCAGCAAATATATGATTAGTAACTGCGGCAAGCAAAGTATAGCACATAAACGTACATCCTCAGGGCTTGAAAATTATAGCTACTGCCCGCAACAAAATTGCCCTCGGGCGCGCGATTGTACAAAACTGCCTGCCATTATGCAAAGGAGCTATTGGTGTTTGGAATAGGATCATGACGCTTCGCTGTGCCATCTCATGGTACTGAGGAAATTCGGTCGGGCCAACTATTGTTAAAATCAAAGCAACTGTTTAGAGACAAAAATAAATAATGAAATTTTTCCTTCATAGTTGATACAGGAGGAAACTTCAACAGTAGGCCTGTATTACAGTGCACTTGTAGAAGTCTTTCACAATATGAAGTCTAACAGTCATTTAAGGTTATTAAGGACTTAATTTGCTTTCACGGTCAAATGACTTTCACTGTATTTTGGGTAGGTTTCTTTTATTCTACACTATTGCTCAGCCACCCATTACCGCAGATAATCATGAGTCTTACTGTATTCATATGGAGATTTGTAATTTAGGTCTTTACAGAGAGTTATCCTAATGTGCAAGAAAGATTTTGCTGAGAAATCTGTTTTAGTGTTAATTTGAAATGTGTATATATATATATATATATATATATATATATAATAATATAAATTGAATACAAAAACTTATTATCCAAAAAATTGATTAGAGTTTATGCAAGTTTGAAAGTATAACATAAACATAACGTTTTATTATAATAAAAAATTATGGGAAGAAATTTATGAATAAACATTAATTGTAAATGCAATAATTGTTTGAGGAAGATAGCTTTTAAAAACAAATCTGTTATCCTTGTGGATTTACTGAATAGAGATTTGTCGCTTTGAAAATCAAAGCAAGTTTAATGACACAGAGACAATATATGAAACCCAAGTTAGAAAAAACAGTTAATGTTTATTAATACAGTAACTGTAGTCTTTCACAAAAATGTCTAACATAAGCAACGTCTTTCACGGACACATGACTTTCACTTATACCACACTATAGATATTCCGCTTTAAATACTTATTACCAAAATATTATTTCATTCAAGATTTTAATTTGTTTTATATAAAATTCATGTGCAAGAAAAACTTGCTGAAATGTTAATTTTAAATTATAATTATATATATATATATATATGTAATTGAATAAACGACCACATACTGTCCATGTTTTTGACACAAACAGCGGACGGCTTGTCTGGGAGGGGTTGCTGGCTGGTGGATGGACGGTGAAGAAGATGCGATCAGTCGTAGGTATCTTGTTGTCTCCCACCGCTTTACCTTTAATCTTCATCAACCTGATCTTGTTTGCTGTAGCTCTCTTGGCATCATCCTTCTGAGCCGCCTTGAGCTTCTCTTCCACCTAAAATAACATACAATATTTATATGAAAAATAAATAGTTTAGTGATGAAATATATGAAAAATAAATGAAAACACTCTGAAAACAACTTGTGATTTAAACTGTAAACTGCCTTGTTATAAAATCTGGGCTGGTGCCCTAAATGATCGTTTTGAGAAAAAAATCGGCTGTGCTAAACTTAGACTGGTGCAAAATTATGTAGCAATCGCTAGAACTATTTCCACTAGGAATAACTCATAGGAATGGGACTGTGATGTGTCCTATAATGCAGCTACTTGGAGGTCACAAATTGTAGATAGTTATGAGCAATGGTCGGTGGATGTCATATGCTCTGGTGTGCATTAATGTCCGCACCATTGAATACTACATTCATCTTAAAAGACTCTCCTCATAATTAGAGCAGTTGGTAATTCAGATCCCACATTAAACTGTAGGTCCCTTCGATGACATCGGCTATTAATTAACAGTCCCGTCAAAGGAACATCTCAGGCTCGGTCAGTAACAAGACTACATTATCACGCCACAATCATGTTACACTTATTTCTCATTCATACTTAGATTCAAATACCTACCCGGGTTTGTTACCATTACAATTAAACGTATTAAAGTATATATTTGTTCTAACCTAGTATTGCTCGGCACATAGCCCACATTTTGCCATTAACTATTTTTTATATTTCGGCACTTAGCCTCTGAGGATTATACAATGAGGCTTTAAATTAGAGCGGGTCTGTCAGAACACAAGATAACACAGCCAGGTTAAAAGATATCTGGAAGGGGTTCAGTCTGGATTTTGCAGCACGTGACACAACCCAGACTGTGAGTAGCCCTCGGTCAAATAGAGTAGGTCCCACACCATTTCCAGGGGTTCAAGCATGAAGCTTACCCCTCCTTCCCATTATAAAATATTGTGAACTGACTGGTTACTTATTATTTGAATATATTATTGTTTAGTTAACACAAATTTCATCCCTACTTCTGTATTCATATTATTGGCTCTAATATAACAAAAACAAAAGTTTAAAGCAGCTGTCTAATAAAACGATAATGCTTTTTAAAAAGGCTGAAAAATCCAACATCTTAACATATAAGATCTTTCAACTTTTAAATAAATGTTGCTACAGATTAATATTATAAAACATTCAAGTATTTTTTTATTACCATGTTAACTCGTCGGTTAATCCCAGACAGTACACGGTCCTTAGGGACTTGAGTTATTGACTTTTTCTCAAATATACCTGGATATTTGAGAAAACAGCAACATATCCCCAAGTAGTGGTTTAAATTAAAGCTTATCGACAATATGGATATAACGGAAATGGATATTGGTCTTGAATTTAATGTCATTGATCCCACAACATAAAAAATTATCAATATACTAACTGAACAAAAAAGTAAGGTATTATAAATCACATCATTATAAATGTCTAGAAGATTTATCAATATCTTCCAAAACAATGCCATAAAGAAGCAACCGTAATAAATATGTGTAGGGCCTACTTAATTCAATAAATTTTAGGATATTAAAAAAAAATTAGTTACTGAATAGGCTTAGTGGGTACTACGTTGAAGAGACCTGCTTATCAGTTTCGCCTTTGGCTTTAGCAAATTGCAATTTCGGAAGCCTCCAGGGCAGTACGTCCTCGTGGTTACCATAGCAGCTGTCATGGTGTCTGTGAGTCAGGCAGTAGTGGTGGTTGCACTTGGTACACAGCATCTCCACAGCACTGCGCTCCTTGCAATTGGCTATGTGACATGAGTAAACCTCTGATGCTGCCTGAATACAACAAGAGCAAGCTGATTGATATGTAATTATTGTTTTAGCTCTCAATTCTTTTTATTTTTGTCTGATCAATGTAATTTTCAGTTGCTACTTTTAGGTAAGTGCTCAACTTTCTCCAGATTAACAGATTTCTTTTCCCATTTGAGGTTAAATAATACCTACGTTAAATGTTAGGCCATATATTTTATTAGGCTAACATGACTTTTCTAGACTTAAAACTCAACTCTATATTTACTACAATAATAAATTCTTTAATGAAAACTTTTTTAACCGTTGTTCACTGCGGCTAGCACCGATTGGTAACAAGCTGAGCGCTATTCGGGTGCGGCCTTCATCGATCGATGACATTGAGGTTATGTGCAATTTTTTTTCACTATAGATTAAAAAAAAACAATACAACTTGTTGACACATTAAGTATTAAGTAAATATAATTATATAGCTTCTTTTGTATGAATACAATTTATAAACTAGCAAGAGATCTTTTTCTATTTAAAAAAATGGTGTATCAATTTAATGATACGATACAATGTAGGCTATACTCTCCCCATCATAAATGTAGGCCTACACTTGATAGAATATTAGGTTGAATTGTTTAAATGTATCTTTAAAAAAGTTATTGATTAAAAACTATTCACTCTAAAATTTATGGAGTCATGGTATCCATACCAAAAATAATAAAATGACATTTTGTATTGGACTAAACTGAAAAGCATCAATTTCATCAAATGCGATCACTGATGAAACTTTTTTATATATGACCAACGGTGGGTTTTGCAATAACTTCCAATTACCTTGATTATTTTTTTATACTCTGATCACACATACCAAAGATATCACAAAATCTAAAAAACAATGTTTATACTATGTAGGATATACTAAATCTGCCATTTTCATACCTTCTTTTCAACTAAATTGTCTATTGTCTTTTTGCAATTATGATTTGACGGGAAAGAATGATCCTTGCAGAAAGTTTCTTGACATAATGAACAGAGCACAGGTAGAAAGTCCAACTGTCTGCAATCACTGTGGCAACAGCGTTCTCCGAGCTTTGGTAACTCCATCTATGATAAACAGAAAATAACTTAATACAACATATAGTGATATCTCTATTTTGATCTAATTAGAAAGTCCACAAGTAAATATATCACACTATACAATTAATTACAAACAAATATAAATACAATATGAATTAGAAAGTATTTAATGTAATGTGGGTGTTTTGTTGAATGTGTTGGGTCAGTCTTGTAAAAAAAATAAGACGGATCAAAATTTTTCAATTCTTCTACCTATTTCTTCTAATTGAAAATTCAAGTAAACCTTTGATAATTATGAAACAGTAACTTGTGGTTTATGTTTTTTTTTAAGACTCATAAGTCAAAGAAAGTTGCATTAATAGACTATCATAGTAATTTTTCTCCAAATAGAAATAAAGGAGATCCTAACCATCCCTCACATGACTGTATTTAAAATGGCACAATAATGATACTCTGACATGGGAAAGCATGAACATTGGGAATAGTGTGCCCCTTCAAGCAGCTAAGCTTTTGGTGTCCAATCTGAAGTTGAACAGATAGTGATGAATTTAAAGCATTTTCATATTATCCCGACTAAATTCAAATACCTAATGTATTGTCGTATATACAACATTCACTGCTTTGCGGGGTTAAGCTAGGTTGGTTTTCTTTAGTAAAATAATATTAATAGGTTAAAAATATCAGTAGCCCACCTAACTTAACTCAGCAGAGCGCTAGATGTCGGAATAAACAATACAATGTATGAATGTGGTCAGTATAATACAAAAATACCAGAACGGTAATAGTCCTGGCTCCAGACTTTTCTAGACTATTGTAGGCCTACCGGTATCTGTTTGAATGGTTTTAAAATTCATAGGCCTAGATAGACATGATCTCCAATCCTCTGGAATCAGACAAATCGATCAAGATTACTGTCTTGTAAAAGAGAATTTTGCGGGCTGTATGAAGGCTGCAAGAACAGTGCCTGTTTAACAGAAGGTTGTCAGGAGCAATGTGACAAACTATGGCACATCTCCCAAGTGCCTGTCATCGGTAAAATCATAATATTTCCTCAAATTTGCTACCGAATAACCTAGACCATAGAAGTAAATTAGCTGTAACCTGCCTGTTTATTACTGTACTTGACAATATATTAACAATCAATACTAGAAAAAATTAGGCCTACCTTTAAACATTAGATTGTTGCTGCTCACTCATAAGTGCCAAAGAAAGATCATTCCACTTTGACTCAGCCTCTTTAACAGTCATATGAGTATCACCATTATCTGCATCTGGATCAGGCAGTTCTTCAAGAGGCACGGTTATGTCATCAAATGGAAGTTTATCCTCACGCCAAGCGTCATCAACAATATCTAACAAACGTCCTTCAATTGAAACTTGACTATCCATCTCTGAAATACAAAAAGGTTTTGCAACATAAATCGAACCTCTTCATGAGAAATATTTTAAGACTCTCTTGGCATCAAGTTGTTTAGTATCATTATGAATTGCACTCAGTCAAATTAACAACAGTAACAGTAGCATCAATAATTTCACCTGTAGAACTTTTCAATTTATCGAAATGTCTAACTATACAGGATTCAAGGTCAGGAGAATCGATTTCAGTCCTTGGCATCTTCCAATAAATTACCAAAAATGTGTTGTGTATATGGATAAAGTATAAGGAATTAATTAATGTTGGTCCATTGAAAACATTAACTCCCATCTAAACACACTAGGAGAACTTTGGCCACAACATGCAGGTGACCTCAGTGCTCACCCCCTCTAAAACAACCTAATTTGAGTTGAAATACCTTTTTAATATTCCCAAATTTTTTTCATCAAAGTATACTAAGAAATGAGTTATTAAAACAATAAATAAATGAGTAAAAAGTGTTATTAAAATAAAATTATTGACATTTCTTTAATTTGTATACCTATTAATCATTACTGTGTACTTAATCTACCTTTGCGTTTATAAACATTTATCATCCTATCATCTTTATCATGATTTATGGATTTATCATCTTAATCATCCTATCCTTCCTCTCCTTGTTCCTTGGCAGGTTACGCTGTATGTCATGGTGTGATTTCCGCACAAGACGACTCTTAGTTTTCCGATTTTTTCTCAGTTAACCGGGCTGTCTGAGAATGTAACTCTATTGTTTTGGGCCACTCATAATCAAGTATAGTCAGGTTAACTAGAAAGTGTGTGTGCCACGTTCACACGTGTGTATTCATTAATTAAGTCATTCCTTATAGCCTATTTAATTAATGTTTTCTTAAATAAACATCTGCATACGTTTGATCTGTATAAGTTCCATAAGCTTATTCTTAATTTGGTACTACCTTGACTTAATTATAACTACAAATAAATTTGAGCTTGGAATTTGAAACCCAACAAAAACTACAGGGATCAGATACTTTAATTTAGTTGTCAGTTCAGATGGATTTCTAAAAGCCTTTAACTGTAAAAAAAATTAGAACATTTTTATATAATATGATAATGATATTGCTATGCAATTACAAGACTAATATGAATTCATTTATTCCAACGGGTAAACCCATTACATCTTTTAACAATATCAATGAAGATGCATACATACATCAGTATAATACTCTCAATTACAATGACATAGTGTTAAATAAGTTCATTAACTAATACATTAGCCTTTCTTACGACTATATTTATTTGTTGGATTAATTTTTACTATCAAAACATTACATACCAGACTAACTACTACTATAATACAATTTACCACAATTACAACATTATTATCACAATTTACAAACGAAAGAAGACTTAACCAATATAATATACTAATCAGGAACAATGACGAGTGCAATAGGATTAGACGATAAACTTACAAAGTAAAATGCTAATATGAAGAATTTTGCTTGATTTAGGGGTGGAAATTATAATTTAACAATAAAATGTAGCTTTAAATCACCAATAAAACACACTGTCACAGCTATACGGCCAGTTAACCTTAAAACCTACATCATAAAATAATCCAAAATGGTTGAAAACGACCATCACATTTTTCTATAATAAAGACCAGCTCAGCATAAACTGTTAAGCCTAGTAATCTAGCATGGTATTTTCATTAAGCATCAATATTAATTCAATAAAACTACTATAACAAAACTAGATAACATACAATATTAAATATTACATTGTTGTAGACACAGCTGCTTATTTTTAAAATCATATTTTTTGGCAGAAGGTAATTCTTTATAAGTACCCCTGCTTCGGAGAGGGTTATGTGGTGACTCCACCGTTAACCGTTGTATACCCAAACTAAACCCACCTTCCCCCATCCGTCCAGAAGTGTATGAGCAACTTACATACGGGCGAATGGACTTCATTTGGGTGAATCGCAGTATTAGCTTTACAGCTGTAGCTGCTGGATTACCTCTTGGAGTGGATAGAACAATCAAATGAGAACAGGGCCGGAGCAAGTGAAGTAACAAATGTTAATCCAAATATACTAAACATCAACTTAAATAAAGAAGTGTCGATGCACTGCTGTGTCTTTGGTTGGGCAGGTCACGCTGGTCATCTAAGGTGGATCATCCAGGATAGCGATGGGCCTGGGCCTCCAGACATCTGCAACATCATGCCGTCTATAGAGCTTCCTGATGCGTTCTAGGGTGGATTCGGATGCTTTCTGAAACAGTCCATGGGCTTTTGTTCTGTTAAATAGGTCAAGAATTGGGACTCCCAACGTCCCTTTAACTACGGAGTTCCTGACGAACCACGGCTATCGTGTGATTCGTCTCAGCGACTTCGTCTGGATGATCTCTAGGCGTTTCTCACAGAGGTACTGAGGCTTTCCCACAATGAGAGCTTTGTGGACCAAACAACATGTCAGCACTCTGCATGGGCCATCTCCATGGGGGGTAGGTGCAAGGCCTCCCTAAAAGGTGACACACGGTCACGGCGGCTGAGGCAGAACACAAACCTGATGGCGCTGTTCTGAACCTTCTGTATCCTCCCCATATTTTCCTTCGAGATACTATTGCCATATGCAGGATAGCAGTATTGGAATACTGATAGAATCAGTGACTGCACAAGCTGAATTTTTGCTGCCTTTGGCAACAACTTTCTAAATCTGTAAACCTCTTAATCTACCAACTGCACTTTTGATAGTCTGACTAATATGGTCAGAAAAGTAGAGATCACGATCCAATGTGACACCAAGAGTTTTGACATGGATATGTCTTAGCTCTGGAGGGGTGTTGGCGATTTTTTAAGATGGAAAACATATGTAACAGGTTTCCATAGAAACTAGCAAAGCAATTGTATTGAATTTTTAATATAAAAGAAAAAGAACAGCTGTTTAGATAAACTGAAACCATTCCCTTAAGACATATTTATAATCTAACCTATTTCCCACAGGGAAGTAAATACAGACATTTTTACCCTGTCACTTGTCATGAGTACCTCACCATTTAATATAATGGCCAAGGCTCTCTCATTTAGGGACTGTACAAGTTGTTGGGGGGCTATGTGGACTGCAGTGCATTTATTAACATTTAGTTTGAGACCATTTTTCGCAGACCAACTATATATACTCTGCAGGTCTTCATTAATGCAGCCGATTGCAAAGTCCACCGTCTTTGGGCAGTAAGCTAACTGCAGCTGACAATCGTCAGCGTAAATAGTTCTAAGCAAGGTGTATCGTCTTTTTTCCTAATTTTTCAAAATATATTTACTAAGTAGATATTGCAATGCTGTAAGACGGTTGAATTTGTCAAACTATACTTATTCTTGTAGGATTTTTGGTACATTCCATAAAACGTAAAATGTGGCAATAAGATTTGTAAAGGTTGATAAAAATAAGATTTAATAGGTAATAAATCTGAAAAAATGAAAAATGACTTTTTCGTAAAGGTAGAGAGATATAATTTTCCTAATTGCGTATTTTTATATCATTTTGCACCCATAATAACGCTTTGAAATTTTTGAGACTCACTGCCAAATACCCAATATTTTTCAAAAATAAAAAATTAATAAAAAATAAATTTTTGTTTGTTTAAAACTACTATAATCAGGATAAACATCTCTCTCAGTGCTTAGTTGTACACATAAGTACTTCAGTCACCTCAAGGTTAGAGGTAGGGTAGCTCTTGCTTAAAAACTTCTACATTGAAAAGAAAATGAACAGTAATTTAAAATGAAAAATGTCAATACAGTATAAGAAAATGGTGCAGTATGTTGCATAAATGATAAATTACAATACCATATGTGATGACTTATTGATACGACTTACTATGGGCAAAATAATAATGATAATGTAATACTCCCGTCGTAGCAGACCTGCGTACTCAGCGAATTTCCAAATCAATAATTTAATAAATGACAAGTTTTATAAAAATAAGTCCAAAAACATAAGAATTATTTGCCTATTCTCCATAAGATTAACATAGGAAAGAGTGTGCAGGTTAGCTGCTGTGAGGAACACTGAAAGAAGTCATTTCTACCATGAATAGATTTTATCTTAACATTTATACCAACTTTCATCAACATCTGTCCATAAATAAAGGAGTTTGCCTATTCCCTATATGATTAATGTGGGAAAAGAGTATGCAGTTTTGCTGCCATGATAAACACATAAACTATGATTTTTAAGCATAAATGGATAGATCTCAATCACATAAAGCTAAATATCAAGTTTTATCCAAAAATATTGATTAATATGGGAAATATTAATTTTTCCCTATCCTCCATAAGATTAACATTGGAGCCCCACAATACAACGTACTGTGTTTATATTTTATAATATATCTCGGTAACCGTTGAAGATAGAGAAAAACTTTAATAAACTTAATTGTGTAGTTTTTTAAGCTGATTCTAATGGTGAAATATAAAATTAGAAATTTTTAAAAATTACATGTGAAAAACGCAAAAAACCCCATTTTGGGGTACAAAACCCCCCCAAACTACCCGTTCCCATTGACCGGTATGTCTGGTTTACGAACTCGTCCGAGCAGTTGTAGGAATACACCTCTCTACCAAATTTGGTCTCGATCGGACCATTTTTACGAGAGTAATCGTGCTAGCAGACACATATATATATACATATATACTAAATAATTATGCATAACTTAGTACCCTTTTTTTTTGTTTGAGAAATTATTTTATTTAAAAAAAAAAAGGGTATTAAGTTATGCATAATTATTTAATATTAATAGTAGCCCTCATTTACCAACTCAAATTTATACATATATACATATATACATATATACATATATACATATATACATATATACATATATACATATATACATATATATATATATATATATATATATATATATAAATTTTAACGACTATTGTTTTTGGACTCTGGGCACCTAAAGACGAAAAAATAACATGGTCTCGGGCTTAAGTCTTCCCATGAGACCTACAGTAATAATTCGCTAAAAGGACCGTTTGGTGTTAAAACTACATCAGTGCGCCGCTTACTTTATATCCAAAAATTAAGCTGAATACCCTGATATGTCTGAACAAAGCACAAAAACTTCCTGTGGATTTTGCAAAAGTTCATTTTTATACTGATAGTGTTTTTCAAGTAATCAAGGTCAGCTCTTGTGACTAACGCCGCAACGGAATCTTACTGTCTTTAATACATTGCAAAATGCACATGCCCTAGGCCTAATAAAGATGGTAAATTGAGTTTTTTTACACTAATGTGTAATGTGTGTGTAATGTAATGTGTTGTTTTTTTACACTTTTTCTTATTTTATTATTATGTCTACGAAAAGATTTTTTAAAATTTTGTTTATAATATCTAACATTTCAAAAATGTGCACAGTTTAATTTGTAATATATTTTGTTTTTTTGGAATAAATCTGATTTTGAGTTTGAGTAATGTTAGTTTATTTTTAGTCAGATCATTGAAATCGGTTTGATATTATTTTCATTATTTGAAGTGGTTTTAAACGCCGTGTATCTTTTACACAAATGAAAATGTAATAAAAGTAAACATTTAAAAAATAATCTAACTCATGTGTACATTAGTTCTCAGTGAAAATAGGCCTACTACTTTAGAAATGTTTTCTAAAAATACACCCTTTATCGAAGCGAAAAATAAAGGTGTTCGCTGAGAAGAAGCCATTATCTGACAATAACGAGGGTATCAGCAATACTTCTCCATCGAGAAGCAATTTCCGGACCCGCTCTCGGCCCACATAACGGTGGCGCTGATACCATCGGCCTTTATTGGGTCCACGAATTTGCTCCCATTGGCTAGCTCGCGGACCACGTGACCTGGCAGGCGATGACGTCATTGAGTGTCTCCAACATGGTAATCGCACGTCACATAAGTACAAGCCTTGAATTGTTTCGAGTGATATCGGATTTAATTTGAAATAGTTTAGCTATTGTTACACTCTGCATAGAGAATACTGGCTGACCCGGCGAACTTCCCAACGCCTAATCTATGTTAACTTTAAGAAAAGCATTACGGCTTCCTTGTGAAAGATTAGATATTCTGGGTCGCGGCATAGTTAATACTGAAACGATAAGACACGTTAATAAAATTTCCACAAAACAAATAAATCTGAGTGGATTGATTCAGTTCTCTAATTTAACCTAAACCCAAAGCAAACCTAACTGTAATACGACTTTTACAGGAAAGATTGAATTTTCGGGATCGCGGCATTTTTTATAATAATACTCTCGTAATCTAACATCCAAAATCAAATACAAAAAAAACAATGACCATTATAATCTGTCCAGCCATTATCGAGTTATAAAAGGTGCAACTAACACGAAATTAATTGTTTTATATTTAGATATACAACAGCTGATTATTGTAATAAACATAATATGTAACATGTAATATGTAACATTGTAATTAATTTTTATTTGTCCAACATATGATCACGTGACTTTTAATCAGAAAGAGAATAAAAAAATAAATACATAATCCCAAAACCCGTAAACTATTAACGTGGCGGGCAAATAAAGCTGTTCATTTTGTACAGTAAATAATTAATTTTTAGTTTTACATTAATGAATGATTCAGATGGCATTGGATAGTAAAGCATTGCTAATGGAAAGTAAACCAACAGCTGTAGCTTAAGAAATCAAATAATTTGATTGTAGAAAATTTCTGATCAAACTTATTCCATAAGGCTAACATTAGAAATTTAATACACCATAAAATAGAAACCTATTAAGTTTTGGATTTTTTCACCAAAACCTTCCCGGAAACATATAAAGATATCTCCCAAAGTTTCATAGCGATGGGTTCTGAAATTGATGGACATATTTTTTACTTTTCATGCACTTTTATTAGTTTTTGTAAATGGAGCATGGTTACAGGCTTAAGTGTGACCATGAAGGTCATGACATGATTCAAGAATAATAGAATCTTGAATAATGAGAAAAGCTCACTTATCCATCGAAAATTTTCTAATAAATCAGTTTTGAAGTCTAATTTGATGGTCAAAACAAAGAAAACCAGTTTTTATATTAACAATTATTTACATTTTATTCATCTGGTCTAAAAATATACGTCTGTGATATGATGATGGAAACTTATGGAGTGTTCGATCGAATTTTTGTGTCCAGTAAAACCTTCGCGGACACATATAGAGCAACTTCCTAAAACTTCATGGCGCTCGGATGAGTAGAAGTATAGGATGAGTTTGGCAACGCATAAAGGACATAAAAACATTTTTATTGGAATAATACTAAGACCACAAAGTATTTTTTCAATCAGTGCTTGACTTATAATTTTCCATGCGAACAGACAATTTTTATTACAAAAAAAGTTCAGGCAAAAACGCCGGTCCAGTCAAACGTTCCTGGTTTGAAACCAGCGGTAACCAAGTACGAATGAGAAATGAGTGTAAGATGATTGTGGCGCGATCGTGTAGTCTTGCTACTGACTAAGGCTGATATGTTCCTTAGACAGGACTGTTTATTAATAGCCCAACAGTTAATGACATATTTAAGGGACCTACAGTTTAACGTGTGGTCCGAACCACTGCCTCTGAATTACGAACTGGTCTAATGATGAGGATGGTCTTTGTGGATTTACGTAGTATTGTGCGGACGCTAATCCACACAAGAGAACACTAAACCCACCGACCATCGCTCACAACTATCCACAATTCGTGTTCTCCAAGTAGCTGGATTACAGGACACGTCACGGCCCCACTAAGTGACCAAGGCTTGAGCAGATTACATTATCTGACTGTACCTGAATACTGTACTGAATACTGTAAAAATTTAAGAGACAGCGCCAGTCATGAAAAAAACCTTTCGATCGTGTTTTCGATGTGGTGTGCTGGCACTCCATACCCGTCCTTTCAAAATCTTTCATCAGACACTGTCAGTCAAAATGTCTCGTCTTGTACTTCTCTGTTCAATTATGTGTGCGGCAGGCTTAACTCCACTATGGAATCTTGCTGTCTTTAGTTTTCTTTCATTGTCCCTAGTTTTGATGAAAGGGGGGAAAATATGGGTGCCCAATTACAGTTAGAAAAAGACACGCAAAGATTATCATCGTATAGACCAGTTCGTAATTCAGATGTAAACTAGTTCGGACCTCACGTTTATTTGTAGGTCACTTGGATGCCATTGACCATTGGGTCTATTAATTAACAGTCTTTTCTAAGGGACAATCAGTAACAAGACTACAAGATCGCGCCACAATCATCTTACACTCATTTCTCATTCATTCTTGACCTAAAATACCTACACCTGGTTTGGTCGCCATTTCAGAAATGTTAGCTTTTACGATAGTACTGTTTTACAAGGACCATAGACAGCCTCAAGACCAATTATTCACTTAGTAACGCGGGCGGGTCCAGCTGTAGAACTATTTTACCATTGTTGAGTTAATCGTTTCGCATCTCCAAGGCCTAATTGAGTCCCTAATTAATTAGTCGTGCTGTGCCGGGTATTCTGCCTTGTTAAAATAGCTCACCGGCGTCGTTTGTTTATCTGTGTTTTTCACAGGAAGTAATTAGGGGGCAAGCCTGAATATATTCAGTCGTCACGCCTTCTTTTATCTCCGCTTCTAAAAGCTATTATTTATTCGGTAGCGCGATGTAAATTTCTTGGAAACGGCCGTGAAGTTATTTCTTAATTTACGTCGAAGGATTCAATTTATCTTAATGTTTTTGTAAAATAATTTTCAACGGTTGTGCTTTACAAAAAATCTGGCTACACTTCCGAAAGATGGGTTTTGGCTTCAAATTAAAGCTCTCACCTAGTAAAGCTCAAATTTTACCTACCTGACCTCCGCAAAATGGTCTATATTTATATAATTATTATTATTATTATACTATCTATAAAGTAACCAACCTAACCTAACTCTGCAGGGCGCATGTCGGCAATATCGCGTGTGTTTATGGTGTAATGCAACATGTGTATATTGTTGAAGACAAACAGAGCCTTTGCGGAGTTTTAGGTTAGGTTGTTCATTGACAGTATAAAACTATTAATAACGATATAAACATATCTATATTTGCCCTATTGGTCATTTTGACAAAGACAGGCAGCTCAGTGTAGCCAAAAACTATCGTGATATTGTAACGAATCTGTTTTAATAGTATTATAATTTTGAAATATATTTCTGTGTATAGCTAAATATATTTATCATTCAGAGTAAATTTAATTTTGTTCGACCGCAGTATAAGACAGGGATAGTGGCGTGTCCTGTAATCCAGCTTCTTGGAGGTCACGAGTTTAGATAGTTATGAGCGATGGTCGATAGATATAATATTCTCTGGTGTGGATTGATGTCCGCACTATTGAATGCTACATTCATCGGCAAAGACCATTCTCAAAAGTAGACTTCTTCGTAATTTAGAGGCAAAAGGGGTTCGTATTAAACATTAAACTGTAGGTTCCTTAGGTACTATTGGTTGTTGGGCTATTAATTAATTAACAGTCATGTCTAAGAAATATGTCAACTTTAGTTAGTAACAAGACTACAAGATCGCGCCACAGACATCGTACACTCATTTCTCACTCATACTTGACTTATAATACCTACATGGGTAGGTCACCATTTTAAAAGCTAATATAATCTACTTGATTGAAAAACTGATCGTTTTTATAGTGAACGGTCCAAACCTTTTTTTATTCGTCGACCTGTGGCTTCATAAGCTGTTGGTGTATCCTATTCTTACATTTGAGAATTTCTCCTGACTCCTGGTAGGTGAATGAATACAAAATCTCCAATAATAGTATTTGAAATTAATTATATATAATTTGAAAAAATTAAATAGCATTTGGATTTTCGCCTTGTATGAGGTATATTTTAAAGGTATATTTTTACACTGAATAAATTTCATGAGCGTAACTAAAACAATAAAAATTGTTAGCTTCAATCAAACTCTAAATTTCGCATTTTCATTTAGCCAGCGCAATATTTTTTAAGGTATATCAATGAAGACACAGTTGGTTTCAAAGACATTATACGTGTCTATTGCAGAGAAAAATTACGATTCGAAACTCCTGATCGTTGCAAAATTAACTAGAACTCCCCATTTGAATTTAGATGAATTGCAGATCAATATCAAATTGTTATTCATCGATTCGTAATTAATTATTCGATTAAGGGTAAACTAGGATTTCAATTACAAAAGAGGCAGGCAGATACGGAGGTGGCGCGGTGCGGCGGCGGCGGTGGCTACCACTCAGTCTACGGTAGTGGAGCGATCTGGTGTCCGTATGCTAATACTCAGGGTGTGTAGCCGGCCAGCTGATGCTATCTCGTGGTTAATTAAACAGCTGATGGGGTGAATTATTGCTGGTCCAAGACCACCCGAAACATAGTGGATTCTATCGAGAGCCAGCCAGCAAAACAAGCTCCACACCACGAAACACGTATATATTTCCTGTTAAATATCCAGTTTGTCCGGCAATAGGTGGCTAATTAAGGGGGATAGCCATAGCAGTAGGGAGTCTGCTATTTTTATTGTTTGAATTAGTTTATATTTGTGAATTCACACAGCTAATAAATGTGTGGCCTTTAAAAAAGATTCCATGTCCATTTGTAATTAATTAAAAATTATTGTAGCAATTAAGTGGAATGGCGTAACGAAGAAAATTTGAATGGAATTTTGGATATTTAAAAAATGTTGTAAACCTTTTTTGAGATATTTTGATAATTACGATGTATTCGCTTGAAACAAAAATGGCTGCGATTCTGTAGTAGAATATAATCTGAAAGTACAGTCTACGAATTGAGCCAAGTTAGAAAATGTGTATGGTTAGTAAAATTTGGTTTACATTAAGATAACATTTTAATATAGTATAATTTTGAAATAGGTGTGAATTCAAATATACATAAACAAACTAATATTGATTTCAATTTGGCAGCTGGGGTGAGTGCTATGATGCTATGATGCTATGATGCTATGATGCTATAATGAGTGCTATGATTACTACCTTTCCTGAATGGCGATATACTCAGATCCAAGTATGAATAAGGGATGAGTGTAAGTTGATTGTGGCGCGATCTTGTAGTCTTGTTATTGACTAAGTCTGACATGTTCTTTATACAGGACTGTTAGTTAATAGACCAACGGCTAATGGCATATATAAATTATATAACCTAATATAAACCTTCAGTTTAACGTGGAGTCCGAACCATAATTTTGCCTCTGAATTAGGACCTACGTTCTGGTCAAATCATCAGGATGGTCATGTTGAATGAATGTGAACTATATTTAATAGTCCGGATCTTAGTTCATTCCAAAGAATAACACGTCCACGAACTTTCGCTCATAACTATTTATAATTTGTAACCAGTAGACCTTAAATTCCAAAAATAAAAAAGAGAAAAATCTGAACCAATACTTACGTTTGGTTTTAATTTCCCATTCTTTTTGTAATATATAAGAAAATAATTGTTTTATTTATTTATTTACGAATCATTGATATATGTATATGTAAAGGTCATGTTCATGGGACGACATCCCATTAGGCGCTCAAACTAGTTTCTTGAAAATTGCTTGAAGTCTACAAAATTAAAAAAAAAGAAATATTTCCAACAATCATTGCCGTTTCTAACTAACTTCAATACTCATGGAACATAACGTACATAATATAAAGTAAAACTTTAGTATTTCAGGCATTTGCTTACAAAATACTAAACATATGACCATCATAAAAAATATTACGGTTACCTAATCAATGACGTCACTTCCGTTACAAGGCCATTTGTGTTAGACATACCATGTCAAAGCATGGCAAAATATAGGAATAAGTGATAAAAAACGATAAAAAATTATATGATTTGTTGATCCTTAGTAATAAACAGTAAAGTAAATCAACAGTTCCGTCCTGAAGGAGCGCTCGTCTAACCCGTATGGCGCTGAAAATATCCAATAAAGTACGCTAGAGGAATAAAGTCGACCATAAAAGAGATACTGGAAATAAAAAGGCGACTGGGCAGTAGCTCGCCATCGAAAAGCAATTTCCTGAGAGCCGCCTACAATGGGTGGTGGTAATACGGCCTCAGATAGAATTAGGGACAATTCGGCTGCCGCTGCGAACGTGCGCGAAATACGGTATAGGCCCTACAGTTAGCCTACAGCTACAGTACAGTCCCTCCCACTGCTGGCTACTACCTGTCATACTTACCAGTCTATAGCATATAAAATAGTACATGTTTGGTATTCCTAGGCCTACATTACTAATTTATATTTATAAATAACATAAAATAATCATATACAAAGTAACAAATAAGTACAAATAATCATAATATATATTACATGTGGAAATTTACTCTTTGTTATAAAAACGTAAAAATACAGGATTTGAGTAATTTACTTATATACATAAATACGTACTTAATTACTTTACTACGCTAAAAAATTAGTAAATCTGAATTGATGCGTATAAAAGTACACTGCTATTATGTATAATAAATAGTACCTGGTGACTGAGCTTTGTTCGGATAGAATAAGACATGTATTATAAAAATTAATTAGAAAAATTAAAACACATTTATTACTCAATGAAAACATTTATGCGGTTTAAATAAAACTGATTTAATACACCATAATTAATATAGCACTGAACAAAAAGTATTGCCCCTGACGGGCACTCGCGGAACTCGCGGCTTTCGTTTTGCGAGGCTAACACGCTACCGCTGGACCTCGGCGTTCATATTTTACTGTTTAATTATCCATACAGTTATTATTAGACTGAGATCAACTGATTTTATTAGAAACAGAATGAGGATTGAAGAGCAAAGGAGAAATTTTATTTACACCTATTAATTGGTTTGTGACAGTGGCTTCAAGCAATACAATGAATACGTTTTCTATCAAAACACGGAAGATTTTGGAAATACTTTTTCTGCTTTTATTTCGCACAGTTATGTTACCCTTAAGTTTTTACAAATTGTTTGGTAACCTGATAATTTTGCATTTATTACATACATGTAATAAATATTAATGAAAAACCTCTATTCACATGTTGCTCCCCACCATCTTCAATCAACAACTGTCAAACGGTTATAAACAGATGTTTTAATTTGTATTGTTTACATTTGATTCTCCATAAGCGTAATGTTAAATTTTTAGATTTTAAACTTAATATTACAAGAAAACAAGAACATACAAGAGAAAACAAGAATTTTCCTGGACATATGACCTATCTAGAACTTATTTTCTACTCAGAAATTAGTTATTTCCAAAATTTAAAGAAAATCCTTCTGTGCCGTTTCCGAGATCCGTGTGCAAATATATATATACAAACCTTGCTCGTATTATAGTATTGGATTTACAGTGCTGTATGTTTGCTTCGAAATTAATTTAGATCAATTAATTAACTGTGAATAAATTTTTAATGGTTGAATTTACACATTTTAAATTTGAAGGTGGTACTTTATCCAAAGTCACAAGTCCAGACTTTGGATAAAGAATGTATATAAAGAAATATTGTAAATAATTACGTAACCGGTACGTTTGAATGTTTAAAACTAAAAAATAATTATATTTATCAATTTATTAGTAGTTATTTTTTGTTCATTTTACCAGAAATAACATACATGTACCATTTTTAGAGGCCATTGTATTTAACCACAACGGGCTCTGGTTCTAGTTACTTATAAAATATATAACATAACATTTTAATATTTCAGGGATTTTATTACAAAGTATTAAACATTTTACTATCAAAAACAAAAAAAATCCGGTCACGTGATCAATGTCATCAATTCCGTTACATTTATTACGTCTCTAAAATTGCTAAGACCCACCCAGAACCTGGCATAAAATAGAACTTCTAAGGACAATTAGAGTGAGGTGTTACAATTTTTGTCAAGGTGCATGTTTCAAAGTGACAACGTACGAGTGGGAACTGAATGACAATTTGGCATCTTTGTTAACGACTAAGACAAACTCTTTAATTTTTCAGGAACATCAACCGATAAAGTGACAACTGGAAAAGTATCAACCAAAAATATCTTGATCATTCACACTATAAGTTATACGAATAAAAAGTAAGCCCTAAGGAAAATAGACCAATTAGGTGGCCGTTGTCGGCAACGAAGGTCTTTAAGGTACAAGAATAAAACCGAGTTTTAAAGCCTTTCTAATTCAATAAAAGAAGCCATTCACAAGACATCGCTTTAATGAAGTATGAATAATTACGGCGTGGGCAGAGGAGCCCCGACCCAAGGGTTGTGTACAATGGTGGCCAGGTGTTGAGGTGTGGGAACCCGACACTCCATAACTCTCCACCCTTAGAGCGAGACATTCAACTTGATAACTCCTTGAATTGAAGCATCCCAAAGAAAATTTTATGATCTCTCCTAAACAGATTGCTGCTATATTGCATAAAGTAACGTTTTCGAAAAAAAACATTACAAAACATTGCATTTGGCTCCTTCCAAAAAAGTGGTTTCCAGGTTGAGGGACGAAGACATGTCATTTACTCTAGCCCCTTGGAAGTAACTAATTAATTGTGGATAACAATGTGATATCCCTTGTTGTGGATTAAAGTCAACACTATTGAATACTATGTTCATCCGCAGAGTTCCTAATTCAGAGGTAAAATTGTGGTTTGGACCCAACGTCAAATTTTAGGTACCTTAAATGCTATTGACCTTTGAGCTATTAATTAACAGCCCTGTTTAAGGAACGTGTCAGTTTAAGCCTGTAACAAGGCCACAAGATGCGTCACAATAATCTTACACTCATTTTCCATTCATATCTTGATTCTTAACCTGGATGATCGCTATTTCATAAACATAATGTAATGTCTGTCTGTCTATCTAACTGTGTATCGACGTAACGTCCTGCAGACCACACCGACGTTTAGACGTTAGTGAAATTTGCTATAAGGGTCTACTTTGATAATACCCGGCTCCCTTTTGCCATTTTTTTATTTTTAAGAATAGTTTATTCCTCAAACCCCTAAAAAAACAAAAACATTAAAATATCTCAAAAATGGTTCTGACGATAGAGGTTATAATTTCATGATTAATAATACTTAAGGTCCTAAAATAATGTGAGATCTTTCGCATTTCTGTAAAAATGATGGTTCGAAAGGAGTATAAAGTGTCAAAAACCATGTTTTTTAAACAAAATAAAATTAAGCTTCAATATAATTTAACTATCGTAACTAAACCAGCCGAAAAATAAAATTTTGGTATGGAAGTATAAATTCACGTGTCTCTAGGTGGTTTTTTATTCTTTTTAATTTTTATTTTAAAGGACAGTTCACCCCCGAAACCATTGAAAACGGTAAACATCAAAATTTATCAACGATATTTAAACGATTTTGATGAAAATCTTTTACTTTATAGTGCTTGGAGTCCCAAGTAATACGATACCACTTGCATGTCTGTCTGCAAAATGGCTATTCAAAAGTTATGGACTTATAAATGTAGAAATATTTAATTATTATTTTTCTGGTCTAGCAATAAATTTATGAAATTATTAAATCGTCTAAATTAAAACCAGCTCAAAAATCATAGCAAATTAGTAATTAGAATTAGTATTACTGTAGTATTATTATTAGTATTAGTCTCACAACAATCTTTTTGCTATTATTGAAAAGTTAGAGCTGTTCAATTTTACTTTAATAAACATTAAATAATATTGTCTTTTATTAAATGCACTCATTATTTAATTAACTTCCAATGAGATAATGTTTGTGTTAGTTCACTAGTGCCAATTATCGGCTTTAGGATAGTGGTTATTCGAAAGTAAAGGAAAAGTATAGGATATGTGTATTGTAAAACATAATGTTAAGCCAATTTAGGGCATTGTTGTTATGGTAGGCCGACATTTGACGTCATTACGTGTTGTGACGTAACATTAAATTATTAGAATTTTCAAACTTATACTATAGTTTATCCGAGAATATAGTTAAACGTGTGTGGGGAATAGTCCGTTAGAGCTGTAGTGGTTAAAATGTACATAAAATATCACACATGAAACATGGTCGTAGAATATTTAGTTATTTATATTCAAATTCCTAGCAATCACAACATAATGTACACAACAAAAAACCTTAAAATTAAAAGCAGAAAATCTCACAAGGATTTCGAACATACAAATTTAATAATTCAACTTAAATTTAATTTAAACATCGAGCTAGTATCGAATTACTTCCACATCAAGAAAAATCAGAATCAGAACCAGCCAGTCGCATTCGTCATACAATGTACGAAACATGAATGTGTTCAGGCAAGGATGTCGGACGACAGAGTTTCAAAGGGAGCCAGTAAATTATACGGTATCAAGAAGTAATATTAAATTTGTAAAGTAATCGAGTGGAAGCTATTCTGGGGTTGCTAATGGTTCGACGTCTTTATCGTGGATTAATGTCGTGGCTGGATCTGCTCCACCTGAGGACGAGACGCAGACACATCTGCTACCGCTCCCACGCGACCCACCCGGGGACCAGGTAGTAACGGGAACAACCGATTGAAAAAACCGATTAAATCGGTTTTTTCTAGTCGGAGAAATGAATGAACGACCAAAAATAGTCAGCTTTGGACAGATTGAAAGCAGTAAGTTTTAAACAGACTTACTGTTTTAATTCTCTCGATTATTGAGGCTGAATCCAGTTGGGAGGATTTCATCTCGTCCATAGGGTGTTTGATCCATTGTGTCTCAAATAGATCTTAGAAATGAAGAAGCTAGATTGTATGAAACATTTTTAATCAGAATGGATCATGGTAAATAACTAAGAATGATTGTAAACATCAATAATAATAGTAAAAAAATGACAGTAAGATAATCAGCTGGATTCATAATTTCACCCTTTTACTAAGCATAATATCTCTCAGGAATTTTTCCGAATTCTTCCTGAACGTCGGGGAACTGTCTCCTCTTAACTCAGGATCAGATTCGGTAATTTGAAGGTCACATGACGATTTTCATTTTGACTTGAATGAGAAATGACTTGGGTTCTTCACTTGAAATTTCTTTATATGACAAATTATCAATTAATTGTTGTAGAAGAGGGTTGTTTTTATGGGATGGATTATGCTGATGTGTTTAAGTCTTGTAAAACGGTTTTTGCTATTTCTTTTCAAAATTTCCTTTACAGTAACTGAATTATAGCAATTATTAAAATAATTCTAAAACACATTTATTGAATCCAGCCAGAGTTGTAGAGACTGTTTTCAATCATAATCCAATAAAATAAGTGACACACTCGGAGGGTTGTAGACTAGATTTCTATAATAGGCTGAACCCTTTCGTGGATGAGTGAAGGGTGGAAACAACTGGATTGGCTTCTCATCGGTTATAATAAATGATTTATCCATTCATTAAATTTTTCACGATTAGCAGAATTTGTTTTTTGGAAGGGCATCAGCCCAAAAGCCCCATACTTCCTAAATACACCCTAAATAGGAGAGAAGGGGTGTATTATTGAGCATGTGCCGGATTTAAAGTGATATTTTTAGTTCCCAGTAATTACTAGTACGAAGACGAAGAGAAGCGAGCTACGGCGTACGCGTGGAACTGCCGCATGGCCATAACGCTCCTCGATAAAAAGGCGTAATAACCTCGACGCGGCGTGAGAAAGCGGACAATACTCTGGCAATTAAGGACGGAAAATTAAGGCGCGTTAACTGGATCGGAAAAAGAAAAATGTGTTACAAAAATCAAGAGATCGCGCGTCGATAGAAACGCGATTTGATTGATAGGTAAAGAAATAGAGCGGCTGTCGACATTCCCACCGCTCCCGCGTCAATGGTCCGGCGGGATCAATTAAAATTTTTATTGCAGGAGTAATTGGTGTTTGAAAAAGTGCGATCCCGCCCCGTTCCTGGTAGCCGTGAATGGGAACGTGGTGTAATTGACGCGGACATTCCAACATGGCGGCCACCCCGCGACGCCACACGGTGACCACGCGGGCGCGGCGGTACCGGAAGTGACTCTGGCCATAGAGCATAGTGAAATTAATCTCTTTGCTTTAATATATATGAAACGCGACCTTGCTGCAGAACCAAATCAAGGCTTTGAAAACGTCGTAAAAGAAGTGACGCAGCTACACTGTCTCTGAGATCATGATTGTTTGTGACCTTACAAACAAATAGGTGAGTGTTCAAAACTATATTTACCCAAAAAACAAGTTTAAATCGTGTAAACAATTATAAATGATTACTATCTACTATCGCTCACTTCAATTTTACCTATACAAATTAATTAATTTTTACCTATTCGAATAAATGACATTCGTATCGAATGTCATTTATTCGAAGCTCACTCACCTCTTGGGGCTATCACTCATAACTTCTGAGGACATTAAGATTAATTCGAGAGAGAAGTTATTACTCAGAAGAATGAAGACCAGTCTGAACAAAGAGCAAGGAAATACACGAGCCCTCTACATATTCCGCATATCTGTTTTCCCATTGTTAAACTTCGATCGACTCTTTGGTGGTCACTAATTATGGATATATAAACGATGGTAGGTTGATGTTATATTCCCTTGGGCATTTTTAAATAATTTTGCAAACTAATGATTTTATAAAATAATTGGACTATTGCCATTAGAACCAAAACTAAAACCCTAAATAAATTAGTATCTTAAATCACTAGTAAAAGACTAACGATTCTAGAGAAAAGTTAAATTTACCGTCCGTGGTAAACAATGTACGTTTTTTTAGAGTGCCAAATGTTATTTTATGTCCCCAACAATTTTTACTTGTTTTCTCTTGATTTCAGTTTAAGGAATTAGATGGTTCTTTTTAAAACAAAAATTTTTAAATTATATTTAAATAAACAGAATATATTATAATAGTTTTACTAAAGGTATGTAGTTTAAAAAATCTATTTAGTGAGAAAGTATGTATCAGTTCACTTGTAACGTTTATTTTAATTGAAAAAAGAAAGATTTGTACTTCACCTTTTCATAAAATTTGCTTCACGGTTAAAAACAAATAACCAATTGATATGACCTTAATAATATCATATGCAGAGGCGAATCCAATCAGAGAGGTTCCAATCTTCAACATATTTTTACAAGACCGATGGCAGAGTCAATATCACTTCTAAACGTAGCACAACTGCTGCAAGGAGCCATCTACCTTCTGACGATCTGATAACATACGAGTATATCTTGAAATATGATGATCATTTGCTGTGCCGTATTTCTTATCTATACATATAGTAAAGGTAGACAAAACTATCAATAAATTGTATCATACAAATTTCTTTACAGTTGCTACCTAATAAATTAAGGCATCACTAGGATTATATATTATATTATATTTAATTAAAAAAATATTTATATTCAGCAATAATTTGAATAAATAAGTTGATGAATTTTTTCTGAGATGGACTGGCTCTTTGAGGTGATAAAAACCGTATATTTCCACAAAATGGCCAATACAGTATACTTTTACTTATATACGTATATTATATATATATATATATATAATGTATTAACATAAAATGCTTCATTAGTATACGTCAAAAATAATCTAAGAAATTGAGTACAAAAAATAAACTGTATCACTGGACTGATACATACTTTCTCCCTTAGGTGTATTTAAAAACGACAATCTGTAATAAAACTCATATTCATATCATATTCTTTCAGGTTTATCTAAATATAGTTTAATAATTTATTGTTGTGTAATCTATTGTATTCAATAGTAATTATCCAATTTCTTAAAATAACAACATGCGAAATAAGATTAAATTAATTGTTAGAAGTTTATGGGAGGAACACTCCCACCCCGGTATACCAAGATTTTTTGAGTGACTTTTTTTGGGTGATGTGACTTAAGCTGCATACCAAGTATCATGGAAAACGGTTGGGAAATAAGAAATAAAATGTTTTTTTAATATTCTCCATAAGAATAACATTAGACACTCTCAGACAACTTAGTCTTCTGTGTTAATCATGGAAGATCAACTTAACTTTTCTCTGGAACCATTAATCGTGGACAAATTATTCAAAACCCCAATTTCCTTAGTTCTTATGCTGGTTTAAACGGTGGAAGTCAAACCATACTTTATATTTATTGTTTTCACAGAAAAATAAATACAAATATTTTTTACTTTTAAAAGCCCATAACTTTTAAATTCCGATATTTTGAGAAAAGTGGATGATGTAATTTTGTTTATCTCTTAAAGTACTATGAGTCATATAATTTTCATCAAAATCGATAGATCCGTTTTTGAGAAGTATTCATTTTACGTGTTTTGGTGGGGGGGGGGGTTAAGGAAAAATATACCCTTAAAAATTCAAAGAAATTGTCCGAGATAACGTGGATTGTTACCTGCATACCGAATTTTATGAAAATCAGACAATCTCGTCTCTAGGCTTCTGCACACCCGCCACACACACAGTTTTATCTTAAAGCGCCTGTTGACAGAATACCAATATTAACAAAATTGTGCTCCAAGAACAACATGTGTAGTCGAGGATTCGTTTTGCATTCATCGCTATAAACGTTTGACTGGGATGATGGCGTCATCCTGTAATCCAGCTACTTGGAGGTCACGAATTGTGGATAGTTATGAGCGATGGTTGGTGGTAGTACGCTCTTGTGTGGATTAACGTCCGCACTATTGAACACTACGTTAAGCCACAAAATAACCATACTCATAATTAGACCAATTCGTAATTAAGAGGCCGTGGTCCGGATTCCACGTTAAACTGTAGGTCCATTAGTTGCCATCGGCTGTTGGGCTATTAATTAACAGTCCTGTCTAAGGAACATGTCAGTCTTAGTAAACAAGACTACAAGATCGCGCCACAATCATCTTACACTCAATCCTCATTCACACTTGGCTTAAAATACCTATGGTTGCAGTATGGTTGCCATTTCAATGGTCTAATCTAATCTAACACAATAACTGTGGTAATTTTCGAATTCTTCGTAAATTTATCTATAACGGATGAACCATCGAGTGAGCTTTCTATCGTTAATAAGTAATTAATTTATTACTTACAGATGCTGGTGTTTTACGTTCGTTTTACCAACTGTGCAATAGACTAATCAAAACGATAACTAATAGGGTTTACTTTTTTAACCTCAACAATTTTAATCGAACAAATAGAACAATGCATTTTCGTTGTTCATATTTCACAAAAACCAAGCAATGTTTGGCTCTACCTGTGCGAGAAGATTATATAAAGTGGATCGGTCGAGGAAACGCCCAATCTCCACAGCTGCCAAGGGAATGCCTGTTGTGCAAAAGAGAACATATGTTGGAAATATTTTTACGACGGCGTTAATTGCACAAGTCGTTAATTACACAAGACATTGCGGAAAAATGGAGCGGATCCGGGGAAGAGTGGAAGCGACCGCTCCAAACCCGGCGGACCCGACGACGACCCGGCATCGGAATAGGCTGTTACCGTGTATAAGGCTGTGGATATGGTGTCGTTGTAATTAGTCTTACTAACCGTGCGGAACGTGGACTCGCATCCGGGGCACGGGAGAAACTACGATTGGTACAAGTGAAACAACGCACTGTCCTGGCCAGTAGAACCTCGTTGATCCGAATCTCATCCATTCAAAAACATCTACAATTCGTAGATTTGTTCAGTTCCATTGAGAAAACATATAATATTAAAAAATATATATTCCAATGATACGTTCCATTCAATATGCAAATGACGCCCTAGTGATTTACCACAGGGATCTACTCCAGGGATCCCTGCGGTAAATCCCTGGGATCCCAGGAATTTACCCCAGGGTTCCCAGAAATTTACTACAACAACATATTCTAGAAACAACATATTCGGTTCTATTCACCAATGAGCAATTGTTTGACGCATAATTTATCCTCTAAAACTCGAATTGTTTGTACTTGAGCCCCTAGACTTCAAATTATGTTCCTCTAATTTGTAAACCTACCTCTAAAATTCGAAGTGAACCTCTCAAATTCGTAGTAATAAAAAACTTATTTACTTATCTTTGGGAAATAGCTTAGATCATGTATATGTCTGAAGCGAATATTTTCAGTTCCTGGAAACACCTGTCCTTAAAACCATATGACGTCTATTCTGTTTCAAATTTTGGTCTGACGAATTTCTAATACCCCCTAGACATTAGTCATATATATGTCAAAAAACAAACCAGTTGAAACATCTCAAAAGTAAGTATCCAATACAAATACAAATATTCTTTATTTTAAAAATACATCAAGTATTGAAATGGCGTCTGATGGTTTAAAAATGTTTATTGTCTTATTTCCATTAATTCGGTCAAAGTATAGAATGGTTTGTTGATTAGCCATTCTGTATGAGCAGTCTTCATTTTTCTCCAGGTGAAGAATATGAGTTCTTCTGGCAGTAGGTTATTCAGCTTCATGCCCATGTAGGAGGGTTTCTTTCCATATTGGGTGAGCTGGTAGATAGTATCTTGTACCATGTCGAGTGTTGTATCCATGGATCTGTCTATTTTGTTTAAAGATTAGTACACATTTGTAAGAAGATTATGTACTAATGTCATAATCTTCAGAGTCTTGAAAGCATCTCTACAACTTTGTCAGAAATTTAGCTCAGCTGAGGCTCTTACAGCCCTCTTTCGCAGTATAAAAACTTCATGGAGATTTCTTGCCAAAGTTCTTCACCAAACAATGAGGCAATACTTCAGGTCCGTGTTTCAGCAATATTTCATTTTTTATAGTTATCGTATTGTAAACAGTTAGATTTTTGGTACGCTACCGGTTTTATTTGACCATTTAGTAGATTTTATAGTGATTATAATTATAATTTTAAAGAAGTACAAGTATAATTAGAATTATAGTCTTGCTAATTTCTACAATTGTACTTGAGCCTAAAAATTATGAATTGTGAAATCTGTGATAAATGTTTTATGTTTTGTCAGTTTCTGGAGACAAACTCTCTCTGGATGCAAAGCCCAGCTCCAGAGGCTCCAAAATTCAGGTTTGTGGTTCGTTTACGATTTGAGGAAATTTAACTACATAAGCCAGTTACGAAGAGCTGCAAAGCTGTTGCCATTGAAGCTCTTCTTCAAGTGAGGTGACATGCCTGGTGCACAAAATCCTACTACCAGGCTTCCCTCCGTACCACAGAGGTGTGTTGAGGACTCGTTCAGAGGTCAGAGATTGACGCACTCGACAGGAAAACATGCTTGTGATGCCAAGGGGTTCACTTGAGATCGGCTGGAATGGTTTTTCTTGTTTTGCCCCTCAGATTTGTAATGGCGTACCTCAGATAATAAAGTCACTGACCAACTCCTCCATTAAATGTAAATACAAAATATTCTTAGAATATTATGGTTATTTTAAAATTATTGTATATGTATAATTATTTTGTGTTTCTAGTTTGAATGTAGGCTGTGATTATTGTAAATAGTTGTACGACTAGAGTTATTTTGAAAAACAACTTTGTAATGTTGAAAATCACTCAAAAATAAAGACGTAATATACTATTCACCAACTACCAAATTGAATCTTTACTGTGCAGTTGGAATTTTAATAACGCTTTAATCTATAAATACAAACTCCCGCTAATTCAAACTTCCTTTCCAAGTATATTGGATTACCTTTGGATTTCGAATCAACGAGGCTCGTCTGTATAACACTAACCTATAAAATGAAAAATTACTTATTTCTTGTTTCCTAAATAAACGCTGTTTTCAAAACAAATCAAAACGATACACTAATGTTCTAACACATTTGCAGGTGTACTATTTAAAATCATAAAGCATTTGATTTTATTTTTTATCCAAGGGCATCACAGTCAAAACCTCTAAAATTTTTCCGCACAAAAAATTAAATAATCTCGAGTTTGTTGTAGGCTGGAGTCACTATGAGGATACCTGTACCAAAGAATAATATCCTGCAATGTTTAAAACCTTTAGGATAGTCATAGACGTGTATTTGCTACACCAAATTTTCAATTTTTTAGTTGTTAATAAATAGTTTACCAAAAAGTTAAAAAAGTATTGGGTTTCTGCAATAAACGATGTAATCGAAACGATGTTAAAATCATGATTATATTAAAGTGAGGTAATGATTAAAAATAGAAATTTAAGCACTTATAAATATAACTGAAATGAACATTATTAATGGTGAACAAAACACACTTTCCTCTCTCAAAGTAATCCTCAAATAACTTGAAACATTAAAGTGGATTACCAAGCGCAAACAAACGTATCAGCACGCTTACTCTCCGGAGTACAAATTGTGAAAATTATCAGCATTGAAAACGGTCTAGAGACGGGTATAAAGTTTCAATTGTGCTCCATCGTGTTAAATTAATAAAACGGAATTACCCGGGGAGGGAGTGGAAGTGGGGGGGATGAAAGGTGCTCGAGCGCTATCTCTAACAATATAACAAGGGCGAAAGAGGGGGAATTGGCGGGAGAAAGGGGGTGTAATGGGGTAATCATGACAGCTAGTTGGTACATAATAGCTCCGCCAGGGGCGCGCTTATCAGAAAATGACTCATTCTAAAGGCGACAGACAGCAGGGGAAATTGGAATAAGAAGAGTCGGGCGTAAATGAAAGATAGTCGCGTGTGGGATGAATGAGTATGGGCTGTTGGAAAAGGGTAATTTCCTCCCACTACTGTCGGGCCTGAAAACATCGGTGCCAAGTGGTAATGTGAAACCAATATTGCGGCAGTAACCGAACACGTGTCTTATGTGCTGTGAGTGACTTTAACTTGGACTGACTCACAATGGTAGTGGAACTTCACCTGTCTTGTAGTCTCTCCACGTCTCACTAGGCTCTCATTCATTTGTTTCTGAGTATTAAAACACATACGTATGCCATTAAAATACCATTGTACCATTAAAATAAAAGTCGATATATAACACTAAGAATTAAATAATATTTGCCTCTGGTAAAAATATATGTTTGTGTACTCTGCCTATTAGAGTAGAACATCGATATTTCGAAAACCACTACAATGTGTGTTTTTCTGTTCACTTTAAAAAACCTCAATCACCAGAAAACTTTGAGAAAATATTAGAAAAATATATAATCTGATAATGAAAGGTATTTTGGACGCATAATTTAAAATTTGAATTCGTTTCTACTTGAGCATCTACAATTCAAATTATGTTCCTTTAATTCGTAGCCTAACTCTAAATTTCTAAGTTAACCTATACAATTCGATGTCGGTTCCATAAGCCTTTGCAATTCTAGGAAGCCTAATTAAACATGGTCGAAACGTGAACCAGTACGTATCCGCAATTCATCAAGGTTCGGATTGTCTGCGGTGTTGTTTTCTTTGCTTCGTTAAGTTATCGTATTGTTAACAGTTAGATTTTGGTGTGCTACCGTATCTATTTCACTTTATAGTTGAGTTATTTAGAGAACGGGGTCAAAGAAGTACAGGCGAAAAAAGTATAAATAATTCACTTTAACATCTATAATTTAAATATCCAAATTGAACACTGAATTTTAATAATGCTAACCTCTATCATTCAAACTTCCTTCAATTCAAAGTAAATTGGCTTCCTTTGAATTTCCAATTAGTGAGGTTCGACTGTATGAGCTCATTGCTATTTACGTTTACTAAAAATATTTTTGACACTTTTGATGCAAGCTGTAAATTTTTGTGTGACTTTTTGACAACGATTACTAGTGACGTTTGTAAGGTTTTTACAATCCTACCAAGACTGAGAAGAAACCCTTATTATTTTTAAGTAAAATTGCTTGTATTTAAAAATTGTTTTCACTAAAAAAATTTAAAATTCTTCATAAGGAACAAATTAATGAACCAAACTTTAAAATAAAATCCAAACAAAATTGTTATATGGGTCGGACTACACGTAAGATACCGAGGATGTAAAATTTACCAATCAAGTTGCTTTGAGTAATCAATACAATACGCGTTGAGAGCGGAAATCTCTTGATGTTTAAAGGGACTTTACATGGCAATCATTATGACAAGCAACGAAATAATAAATCTTGTAAAATAGTTAATATAGTAACGAGCAGATTATTTGTTAAATTTTTAGGAGTGAGTAACGTGAAATTTTCATATGTCAAAGGAGCATTCTGAAAATGAGAGTGATTTTATTTTTTGTGTTTTTATTGACTTTTGGCTAAACAATTTTGAAAAGTATGCATTTCATATTTCGTATTTCATATTTTCATATATCGTGAAGTATTGTATCAGAAATGGTGATACAAATTTATGAAATTTTGTAGGTCATAACATTTGTGTCGTAAATTATATTTTTTTATTACAAAAAGTATAGTATGTTATATTATTATAAAGGGGTTGAATACCTCTTAATGGTTTAGCTGGTACGCTTTATGGGTATGTTCGCGAAATGAGATTTCACCACACATACTTGGATTCTAAATTTTCACAATACTTATAAATGTGAAACACTTCACTTTCTAATTTATAAATTCGAAATTACAAATTATAGTCAGCATTAAAATTTAAAGAACTAAGCTTTAGAAACAAATTTAATAAGTACTCTCTCAATTTAACGTGTTTACTTAAAAAAATGTTTGTATTTACTTCCCCGTGGGGAATATGTTAGATCATGGATATGTCTAAGGGGAATGTTTTCAGTTCTTCTAAACAGCTGTTCTTATTCATATATATTAGAAATTCAATACAATAGCTCTGATAGTTGCTATGGAAACCTGTTTCAAATTTTCATTAAAAAAGTTGCCACCCCCCCTAGAGCTAAGTCATATCCATGTCAAAAAAAGAAACGGCTAAAAGGGAGCATTAAAGGGAGTTATTAGTTAATTTATGGAGGAACAAGGAATTAATTATTATATTTTTATGTTAACTATTAATGGTAATATAATATTTGATTTTGCTTTAAACCTCTTTTAGCAGTTTAAAAAATATTCTGAGGCCCTTATAAACTAAAAAAATTATTGAAACAATTTCTTGGAATAATTTATTTTAAAAGGCCGATAAGGAAACTAGGCTGATTTGATTCCAATATTATTTACGACCAAAAGTACCACTGCCGAAACCCGGGATCGAACCAGGGACCTTTAGATCTTCAGTCTAACGCTCTCCCAACTGAGCTATTTCGGCATGAACATTCTGTAATATAATTGCTCATTATGGTCTCTTGGAAAAATCAGACAAATAATCGATCACTAAATTTAAATATCTCAATTGTCGTGCCATATTCTAATAATTGTGAAATTAATTATTTTTTGGTTTTAGTTTATTGACCAACTTAAATAGTAAATGTTAAATAGTAAATAGTAAACAACAATAAATGAGAAACCACGCACAATATTGTTCAAATTAATTTAAATTTTATATAGTAAGTATATATTTCACTAAATTATCTAAGGTGAAATTGTTAAAAGCTTGAGCAAGAATAATCATTACTAAAATAAATACACAAGTAAAAGTGATAAAAGAAAAAGCAATGCAAATACACATATCATTTGGGGACCGCAAAGTATAATTTTGTGTGACCGAACTTCCGAGGAAGGAAAGGTTTGTCGAACAGTCCAAGCAAGATTGTTCTGGGGGATTTGATAAAGAGGCAGGGCAAAAAGTTAAAAATGGCTTGCCAAGTAATTTATGTGACATTTAGATCAAATTTAAGTGTGTTGCAAAAGTTAAAACAAACTGGATTTAAGTCTTCTACACGAAGAGTGGACTGGCACACAGATTTTAAAGTAGTAAGTTAGTAAAAAAAAACACGATTGAAATTACATTTTACTGCGATAGAACGCAAAATGGCGCTTTTCCTGGGGAAATTACACCGATACAAGTGGCAGCGTTACAATGTGGCGACGTTGCAGCGTTACAATGAGTCGGCAACTCTCATTTCCTGCCAGCTAACAGCTCCTTTCTGCCGCCATCTTCCACTCTTTCATTTCCGTTTTAGGTTAAATAGTTAAATTAAAAGTACTTATTTTTTATTAACTTATACTATAGAAGATAATGTTTACCACGATAAAGGTAATCACTAGGTAATTGACTATCAGTTTTAACTGTCAGCTAGAACTAACTCCAGTGGCCTCTACATGGTCAGTTTTTTTCTGACATCAGTCCATTTAAGAAATTAATTTAACAAAAATCAGTCCATCAGTACAGTTGTTTGGCCTCAGTGTAAGCTTGCAGACGATCTTGTACACAAACAACCAGTTTAAACTATAGTCAAAATTCATCATCTATAGGGGACTTTAAGTTATTTCATAATTTGTTTAATACAGTTTATTATATATTCAGTAGTCATATTATTTGATCATAATGTTATCATTCCGTTATGGTTTATTTAATTTATTAACAGATATTTTGTTAATATATTACAACTTGGAAGTGATTTGTGGTTTTTGTTAACTTTTGAGAGCAAGATTGATAGCTTAAATATATGCAGTAACATTCTAAATAAAATATGGATTTACATATTTATCTCATATTTTTGTTTTTGTAGACAATTGGTTTATCTAGTTTACATTTTAACTTCAGTTGCTATTGGGATTTTCAATGTCATACACTGTGTGATACTTCATATTAACTTCTTGATTTACATTATACGTCTTGGTTTTACTATAAGATGAAGTAAAAGCTCACGTCTTCCAACAATACTTAATATAGTTACATTTATATTGTAATTATATACAAACGTTAAATATATACAAAAGGTGTTAAATTAGCGATCGATTTCGTCCAGTGACACCGGACGTCATCAGGCCGGTGTGACTGATAACCTTCTAACACTATTAAGTAGTGTTGGAAGACGTGAGTTTTTACTTCATTCCACCTCAGATTAGTTAGTATTTGGATAGTTAAACAAAACACGATAAATAATAAATTATATGTGAAATAGATAAATAATAGGCTTGCACAAATAAATAATTCACTGCACGAAATATTGGAAGTTTTCTTTTTATATTTTACCAAGTATGTAAATTAAATTAAATTTGTTAACTCCACATGATAGCTGAATAGAAGTGGACGTATGTGATTAGACAGGTTTTAAAAACAAAAATGAACCAATAATCCTAATAAAACAGAAAGGAAACATATAAGTATAAAATAGAGTATTGTCACTAATAAAAATAACCAGATTCTATTCAAAAAGTTGAAATGCATTTGTAAATGCTGTAATTATGTTAATAAGAGTAAAATGGAACATAATAATTGCCTGACGGTATTGTTGAAGCAATTACATTATTATTTGAATGTTATTTACACTGAACATCAAGTATAAATGTTTATTTAAAAAATTGTAATTTTGTGCCCACGATATTGGTATTACTGGTAATAATCAGCTGTCTCTTTTTAGTTTAATGATTTAATAGAAAGAAAAACCACTGTCAAATTAATATCCATAATAAGTTAGTTTATATTGGTCATTGATTTTAAACCCCTTTCCAAATCATACCGTATTAAAATTTTATTTTAACGTACAACTAATTTTAATAATGGTATAAAAATGTTCTAATCTATTTAATTGTAAAGTAATGCTAAATTATAAACCAGGGAATTTATTTATTTTCTTTTAAATGATTTGTTTTGGATTTCAGGTTTACATTTTGGTAAAATATCCTTTCTTCTTTTTATTGAATCCTACAACCCGTAGAAAGGATGGGCTTACTGCTAGTTTAAAACTGAAAGCAATATACGACTAATATCGCGTAATAAGATGTTTTAAATGCTCGTTATTTACTTTTAAAGGGGCGGCGGACAATTCAAGCTTTAAAACCCCTTCTCTGGAATGTTGGGAATGCATGAAATGAGTTTCATTGTTATCAGTCCTCCCATTTTTTCGGAAAAGGCGCCGTGAAATGCCTTCTGGGGTGTCACAGACAGATATACAGACAAACAGACAGTCACAAATTGAGATAAGACTTGTTTCGTATTCTCTAACGTACGAAACGTAAAAATAATTAAAAATTCAATAACCCTGAACAATGTATTGACAAAACTCTAATTTAATTTATATAAATGAATGTCAATCGATAAAGTAATTTACTTGGTTAAAATTAAGAATGTCTGGAATTGCGGACGGTTCAATACAAATTCTGTTTAAATATCCGATATGAAATAAACGACCGGAAATGAAAGAGTGGAAGATGGCGGCAGAAAGGAGCTGTTAGCTGGCAGGAAATGAGAGTTGCCGACTCATTGTAACGCTGCAACGTCGCCACATTGTAACGCTGCCACTTGTATCGGTGTAATTTCCCTTGTACTCCAGGAAGCCATTTTGTGTTCCGACATTGTAAACTGTATTAAAGACTCTCTGGTTTTCGTCTCCCACATATCTGGAAACTCGTTTGTAAAATAATAGCACGTATAAAGTATATTTAGAAATAAAGAATTGTTTTATTGATTTTAACGATCGATCCACAGGAGTAGTTTTTTGTTTTATTTTATCAAACTATTAAATGATCATGAACTATCTACAGTTATCATCGATAAGATACTTGACGGGTAACAATAATTGTAGTGATGGCTAAAGTAACAAGAAAGAAAGAGAAGTAAAGGTAATGTACAACAAAACTGATGACGTAGCTATACAACAATGTTTATGTTTACACTTACCAGAAATGTCAAAACCTTTCACAATGTCGTGATCCTAACCCAATTAGCAAACCGTTTTTGTAATAGTCGTAGGTTGTTGCTCTTGAAACTGATAGTTTTAACCTTTTAAACCTGAGTATTGTGTTGAGCACGCAAATCCCTATCGAAAACTTTTCATTGTTGATCTCATTGTAATCTTAGTTTAAATATTTAATGGATTTATAGCTAAAGAAAAATAGTTTTTAATGGTTTATTTCACTGATTTCTATGGACAGGAAATGTTATTTTCAGGATTTTCTGTCAAAGACGCTAAGGATGGGTTTTGTTTCTACAAAAACATAACGAGAATGTTTGGTTGGACGTATTACTACAGTATAATATATCGGTCTAAGTTCGTGTTAAAACCATAATGGTGGAAGTTTTGGCATAAATTAACCTTTATTAGTAATAAATAGTAATGCGTGTTTAGCCCTAAAGCTACTGCGAAAGTAGATACATGACACTTATGAACCTCTGGTTAAAAGATTTAGACAAAAAAATATAGGAACCATTTTACTTAACAGCATAACACACAACTTAGCATTTACGACAGTATGCGTTCACCATAATAGAAAATTTAGTTTAACCACATATTAGAGGTTAACCAAATTTTTAAATAAACATGTTTAGGTTATTTATGTAAATAAATAATAATTGTGTTACAGGAACTAACTACCGTAGGCCTAAGTTTGGCAGACATTTTGCTCGTGGTCCATACATGTATGTCTTTCTATTTACAATGGTATTGATGATTGATTTTGTGAATAAATATGCTAATATCAAAATACTTCTAATATATACATATGCTATAACAAAATGTTGTTATGCTACATATCAAATGTCATCACAAAATATTATCAGTACTTATGGTACAGCACTTCATTAAAAACTCCAATAAAAAGGGACAGATTGTATAGGTTTGTTACGATATAATAAATAAACGGCATCAGTGGAGTGACACATACTTTCTCCCTTAAGTAAATTTAAAAACGACAATCTGTAATAAAACTATCATGTTCTTCAAAGTTTATCTAAATATCATTTAATAATTTATTGTTTAAAAAATAATCATCCCATTTCTGAAAATAAAATAAGAGAGACAAAGTTAAATTAATCGTTCAAATTTTATGGTGGGGGAACACCCCCCACGGTAATCCCAAGCTTTTTTGAGTTGGTTTTACTAGGTGATTTGACCTTACGCTTTTCATGGTAAACAGTTGGAAAATAAGGAAGAAATTGATTTTGTAATATTCTCTATAAGAATAACATTGGGCGCTTTCAGACAACGTCCTGCGTTTATCATGGACTGTAAATCTAACTTTTCTCTGGAACCGTTAGTCGTAGACGAATAATTCAAAATAATAATTTGTTTAGTTTTTTAGCTGGTTTCAATGGTCTCAGTTAAGTTATACTTAAATTTTATTGTTTTTGCTGAAAATTTAAAAATTGGATTTTTTGGTCATTTAAAAGCTCATAACTTTTGAACGGTAATTTTTACAGACATGCGGGTGGTATTGATTTAGTACTTTGTGCACTATAAACTATCAGATTTTAATCAAAATCGTTAGAGACGTTTTTGAGAAATTTGTATTTTTCACGTTTTTAAGGGTTTTTAGGGGTGAACTACTCTTAAAAATCAAAAACTAAAAAAAAATTAAAAAAATCCTGGAGATACGGTGAATATATACATACATGCCAAATTTCATCTAAATAAAGGCGGGTAACGGGTAGGCTGTGTCTGAACACACAGACACAGACCCACACGAAATTTTAAATGAAAAATGGATAGCATCAACTCTCAATGAATAAAATTTTATAAAACAATACGGTGTCGTGTTATACTCATGTATAAATGCGTGAAATATTTGAAAAGAAAAAGTAGCATCATACAATAGATGTTATAGGTATATTATAAATTTCTGTATTACTATAAAATAAAAAAAACGTTCTAAAAATAAAATATAATAATGATTTCATCTAAAGGAAGGTAGGCTGTGGAGTACACATAGAACACACGGACGTACAGACATCACGTCGAACCCACTTTTTTGGAGTCAGGGGACCTCAAAACGGATATATCCACTCTCAACTCAAATTCGAAAATTTTGACGAAAACAATACGTTCTCCATATACTATGTATAAGGGGAGAAAGTAAGAAATACTCGTGTGTTACTCATACATTATGGAAAACAACTGCGTTGAGCCAAACGCTTATTTATATATAAGTGTGAAGAGAGAAAGCTTCTGATGTTATAGACGATATTAAAAATCTTAAAAGGATCATTGTTAGAGGCCCATCGTAATCGGAGGACCGCGAACTGGAGCGAACAGTAGCGAGACAGTACATCCTCCGACAGCTACTGTCCATTGGTCCAAAATTTGGGATCGAACAGAAGTCTTCGCGATATGTTCCTTAGGCGAGACGACCCTGTAATGTCCGACACTGTGTGATTTATTAATGCGACCACAGCACATCCTCGCCCGACCGACTCCTGTCCTGCCAAAACTGCGTCCACCACCCTGGGTGACACTGTGTGTCTAGGATATATATCCTCGCCCGACCGACTCCTGTCCTGCCAAAACTGTGTCCACCACCCTGGACGACACTGTGTCCAGGATATATATCCTCGCCCGACCGACTCCTGTCCTGCCAAAACTGTGTCCACCACCCTGGGTGACACTGTGTGTCTAGGATATATATCCTCGCCCGACCGACTCCTGTCCTGCCAAAACTGCGTCCACCACCCTGGGTGACACTGTGTTTCTAGGATATATATCCTCGCCCGACCGACTCCTGTCCTACTAAAATTGCGTCCACCACCCTGGGTGACACTGTGTGTCTAGGATATATATCCTCGCCCGACCGACTCCTGTCCTGCTAAAACTGCGTCCACCACCCTGGGCGACACTGTGTCTAGGATATATATCCTCGCCCGACCGACTCCTGTCCTGCCAAAACTGTGTCCACCACCCTGGGCGACACTGTGTCTAGGATATATATCCTCGCCCAACCGACTCCTGTCCTGCTAAAACTGCGTCCACCACCCTGGGCGACACTGTGTCTAGGATATATATCCTCGCCCGACCGACTCCTGTCCTGCCAAAACTGCGTCCACCACCCTGGGTGACACTGTGTGTCTAGGATATATATCCTCGCCCGACCGACTCCTGTCCTGCCAAAACTGTGTCCACCACCCTGGGCGACACTGTGTCTAGGATATATATCCTCGCCCGACCGACTCCTGTCCTGCCAAAACTGTGTCCACCACCCTGGGCGACACTGTGTCTAGGATATATATCCTCGCCCAACCGACTCCTGTCCTGCTAAAACTGTGTCCACCACCCTGGGCGACACTGTGTGTCTAGGATATATATCCTCGCCCAACCGACTCCTGTCCTGCTAAAACTGCGTCCACCACCCTGGGCGACACTGTGTCTAGGATATATATCCTCGCCCGACCGACTCCTGTCCTGCTAAAACTGTGTCCACCACCCTGGGCGACACTGTGTCTAGGATATATATCCTCGCCCAACCGACTCCTGTCCTGCTAAAACTGCGTCCACCACCCTGGGCGACACTGTGTCTAGGATATATATCCTCGCCCGACCGACTCCTGTCCTGCCAAAACTGTGTCCACCACCCTGGGCGACACTGTGTCTAGGATATATATCCTCGCCCAACCGACTCCTGTCCTGCTAAAACTGTGTCTACCACCCTGGGCGACACTGTGTGTCTAGGATATATATCCTCGCCCGACCGACTCCTGTCCTGCTAAAACTGTGTCCACCACCCTGGGCGACACTGTGTCTAGGATATATACCCTCGCCCGACCGACTCCTGTCCTTCTAAAACTGCGTCCACCACCCTGGGTGACACTGTATGTTTAGGATTTATATCCTCACCTCATGTGTCTAGGATATACTCGAGCGACCGACTCCTGTCTATTGAAAACAATATGTATTACCCTCGGCAGTAATAATTCTTTGTAAATTACGTATATTGACTCCTTACAAACCTAATTCTTGAAAAATGTTATCCACACCAACTAGGTGTATGTTCTGTCTCAGAAATAGATTACTGAAATAATGTCTTGGTGTACTGGCTTGAATTTAATTGAATTTTTAGCTCCTAAATTATGTGGGTCTTAAACTGGGTTTACATACTAAATAATTTATGAAATCGTGGTTTCAACATGTTATCTTCACTGTAATATTTCACATAATCGGATGCTAATATTTTGTTTCGAAAACACAATTGAAATATAATAAATACTGGAATCCAGTATAAACTCAGATCCTGAAGAATATATACGCATATACTGTACCGTGAGTCGGTCACTACACTAACTAGCGGGTGGAACGTCAGACCCGCTAGCGGCCGCTAACTGATGTTGACAGACGTCCGTCTCGCGCGGGACGTGGAATAACAAGTGTCCGTCTCACTAGTTCCAATACCACTGTAATTGGTTTAATCGTCATCCATCACCAGTTAATAAGCCTCTCGAATGTCAATCCTTGATTTAATTTTCTCAAGACATAATTTTTATTCAAATCGTACTAATTTCAAAGTCTCAATTAGTTAATGTCATTATACTGAACTGCCTTTTCTTCTTTCAGTCTGGTAAACAGAGAGGTCGGTCTTAAGGGAATGAGATTAGGTTAAATATGAGTAAGAAGAATTTTACGATTGTGAACCAATAGACTACAAAGTAAGAACAATAGTGCTATTATCCACCTACCAAAAAGGTTATGTACCGGTTAATTAATTAATATGATTGACATACGTATAAGAGTTTTAAATAATATATGTATATAATCCATTTGTTGCCACAATGAGGTACATTAATAGTTTTATACACTATTACCATAACACCAAACGAACCATTAACGTCCAACCTCTATTCGTTGAAGTTTTATTACAAGAGGCACTGAAGAGATGTTGGGAAGAGGTCAAAATTTAATTTTATATAGAAATGATATAAGAAATTAAAAAAAATAAAATGAAAATTTCTAAATGTAAATTCAAAATGCCTGGTGAATAAAATATAAGTTCATCATTGAAATCATAATCCTAATAATTTCGCTCGAACGTGAACAAGCACATGCACATTCCTTCCTAGTTCAATTAAATTAAATCAAAGTGAAATGTGTTGGATCTAAACCAACGGATGGTAGTAAGGTAATTCACGCAGTAGTGTCAGTCTATCAACCGCCACAACGGGCGATCGTTGCGGCTATAAACAGAAGCTAACAATCCTAATAGTGTCGCATACTTCTCACAGAGCATCACTGAGGCGTCGAGAATCACAAGCAGCCTGTTTAAATAATAGCCGTTGACAATGTGCGACTACGACGGCGCGACGGCCAGTGTTGGTGGTGGGGGACGACGTGACTACGCATGCGCGTGTGAACTGCGCCGAGCCTTGCGCAGCGGACACAATAAGTGGCGGGTGTCACGATCCGGCTAATTGGGCCGATAAATCCTACCCAACTGACAAAACTCAATTTTTGTTTTCCGTTTTCTTCGTTGCCACCAACCTGCGCTCCCTGAGAGGCCCTTCGCGCTTTACGTTCTGCTTTGTTTTACTAATGACGAACACGTTGAGTAACTGAAGGCCAATAAATATACTTCTTCAGAGATGTGTTGTGCAGGACACTTACACTTACATCGCGTTTCTAGCAAAGAAAATGATTCGTAAGTAGAAACCATTACAATAGTGTAGCGACTGATTCTCTCTACTGGGACTTAACATTGTCCATGGTCGGATTGTGTGATACACTGTATATACATATTCTATTCACTAGAACAGACCGTGTACATGATCAAGGTAGTATGGATTGTATGGATGTTGATTTTTTTTGTTTATTAAGCTGATACTGAGTTAGAGTTTTCTACCATCCTGTATCCATAATTTAGGTTATCAACATACAGCTTATATCAGCCAATTTCCATGATAAGCCCCTATCTACTCGTGTGTATGATCTTTCCAAAGATGCCATGAATCTTCATGGTGGTGCATGTCATGACATCGTCGTAATGCCAAGAAGCTCTTACGAACCTGAGACCATGATTGAGGGCTATGCCATGAAGCCCCTATGAGCCTGTGTTCATGATCGAGGGCTATGTCTTGCAGCCTGCGTTTGTGATCGAGGACTATGCCATGAAGCCCCTATGAGCCTGTGTTCATGATCGAGGGCTATGTCTTGCAGCCTGCGTTTGTGATCGAGGACTATGCCATGAAGCCCCTATGAGCCTGTGTCCATGATCGAGGGCTATGTCTTGCAGCCTGCGTTTGTGATCGAGGACTATGCCATGAAGCCCCTATGAGCCTGTGTCCATGATCGAGGGCTATGTCTTGCAGCCTGTGTTTGTGATCGAGGAATGCCACGAAGCTCCTATCGTCCTCCTTTTGTCCATGAGCTCGAGTTTTGAGTCTACGCCGGCCACGGTTACATCGCCCGACAAATAGTGAGCTCAAAAGAGCCGCCCGATTTATCGAGACCTCGGGCTTTTTGTAATTGGGTGTCCGGTGTCCCTACTAATTTATACACATTGATTTATAATTTAATTTAAAAGTAATTAACGGCATTAGTTTATATGGAAATAATAACAGGGACTACCGAGGAGCCACGCCTCTGGCGCGATCTCCAGGAGATTTATAACACCAACAGTAATTTGCTCCGCTGTCAGCTCGGTTGTACGCCTTTAATTGATTTTCGATTAGGCGGAATTATGCGCGAAATTATGCCTTCTCCTGTGATGGATTGCGTCTTTCCAATTTGCATCGGAGATTTATTAGTTTGTCGATCAAGTTCGTGTTTTCGCACTTGAAACGCGCCTGCGCGGTTTGTGACCTTTAAAATATCATTTTAAAGGTTGTGATCTAATGAGATAGCGACGTTGGCTATAATTGAACGCTGTTATCCAACGACTTGTTCTAAAGACCAGAATGTTCTGCTGGTGGGTAATAACAGTCCAATACGATCCTCGTGAATATTTTTATAGGAAATTAAACGCCATTAACGTTATAAACTTTACTTTTACAACAAAAAACTCACAAAAATTCCGCTTTAAATCCATTCTCTCATTGCATAAGATAGTAAGATTCTAACGAAAATTCTAGATTGGTAGGTTAATTCCTATATAAATAAAACTAGGCTATAACTATTCTTTTTGAGTGTTTCTTTCATAAAAAACCATATGAGCTCAATCGTGACTACTCACACCAGAAATTTGTATGCAGTTTTGAAACGTGAGTTATTTCGTTATGACTTAAAACTTTTGGTGATTTCTTTTAAGATAACTGTGAGTACCATAGCAAAAGTTTACTATATACCAATTAAAAAAATAGATTACGAACTTTTTATAGATACCGCCTCTTTAAGTTTTATTGATACATCCATAAAACTCAAATTTTAATGTTTTCTTACGGCAACAAACCTAGTACTCATTACCCATGTAATTCTTGTGGGGGATAGATAAATTAGTATAAATCGCTCGATTATTAACATAATTTGATAATATTTGGAGCGTAATTTTACTTACATAACAGCCTTACTAAAAGCAAATTACCTTGTAAAACAAACCTAACTGCAGCAAACCAGCATACTCAGTTTGATTATTATGATGGGAATAATATAAATTCTATGAAATTCGCTGTACTCACGCCAGCTTGCTGCGTACGATCTCGTTTTAACGGGAATATACCAACGTGTGTTTAAGTGTTTCACAACATTTTATAATATCCCTTTTAGTGTCTGTATTTACAGAATTCGTTAGGCCATCCTATTTTAAACTACAAGTTACATGGCTATAACCGTCCCTGGACAACTTAGATTTTACCACCATAGATTTTGTTAGGTTTAGTTTTGTGTTCGTATGTCGATTAATTGTATAATACATTACATTACAATCAATAACGTTCAAATATAAATGATTAAGCTCTCGAATTTGCTATACAACAGTGAGAAATTTTTAGCTGTAAAAGTTATTCAAAATTTGTAAAGTTAAGAGGTCAGTAAAGGGGGGGGATTAGAGGGTAAGGTAAGATTAACACAACCCCCCCCCCGCCGCGCACCGCGCGCCCTTCTTGTAAATAACTGTTCTCGATGTGTAGTGTTATTGCAAATAGTAGTGTATTAGTGTAATGTAAACACTTGACGGCAATACTCAAGACCTGATGATGTGTTCAAGCAACACGAAACGGCCCTAGTCGAAAAACTACACCAGGATACATTGACAGAAAGGTATTTTAAACCGTAATTTTGCTCTTCAAAGATCCAGAGGCTATCCACAACGAAGATTAAGAGGTCGGAGAATCCATCGATTTGACTTATTTAAAAACAAATTTACTCAAAGAATTGATTTAAAAACAATCTTTTGATTGATGATAAAGTAACGATCTCACACATTTTTAGGAAAAACGTTATTTAAATAATAATTAATTATTGAAATTACAAACTTAATCCTACTTGTCGTAGATGCTGATTTTTATAGTCATGTAACTCATAGCTTACAAGTAAATAAATAAGGAGAGCATGGAGGTGTTTTCATAATTGAACGCCTCCCAACTGTAGCCCAATTAAATTAACAGGTCCCAATTTGGCCAATAAGCTAATTAGCCCACGCAAATGAAATAGCCAATAACCCATAACTATGGAGCCGCTGTTTGATTTACTAAATGCAGGATTACTGTATTACTTCTTGATTAAGACGTCCACATAACACATAAACCATACCGGGGCTAATTAAATAATACTTCCTAGTTTATGGGGCCCGCTGGCTATAAAAGTCAATAGCTACAACCCGGCCCGTACGTTATACGTGCCTCGGACGCCGTTTTCTCTTTTAATTGCTTATTAATACCTATCATATTTATTAAGGTCAATTAATTTAGTCCTAAATAGTTCTCCGCTAGTTCAGAGCGAATGGCTTTAGCTGTGGTTTTATTGAGTAGCAATGTTAGGCGCCTTGTTCCCCGTTAGGTTCATGTCCGTTGACCTCAGAATTTTCGTTCAAACTCGAAATTGTTATTCTAAAACTTGCTCGTTTCCATCTGTATTAAGACTCTTTGTCGTGATTATGCTACTAGTGGTTAGTTAGTTACTGAAATAGCAGCCTGTTCCATATTCCCTATCCATTATCTGTTATTTTATTTCTAAGTGCTGCCCATCATACGTTGTTGCTATGTTCGTCTATCCATTTCGGGGTTTCCTTTCCTTCGGTTGCTTTTCCCTTGTTCGTCCAGTGTGCTTTCATACTCTGACTGTGTTCTTGTCCTATTTTTTGTGAGGTAACGATTGTAGTTTGTTCTTCTTGATCATATTCCTGAGGAATGTTCTATTTTGTGTTAATTCTTGTATGCTACTTAGTTAGTTAGTTACTAAAATGACAACCTGTCCAAGGTAAGGTATTTTAAGCCAAGTATTAATGAGACATGAGTGTAAGATGATTGTGACACGATCTTGTTGTCTTGTTACTGACTAATGGCTAAGGCTAGCATGTTCCTTAGACAGAACTGTTAATTAATAGCCCAACGGTCAATGGCATATCTAAGGGACTTACAGTTTAACGTGGAGTCCGAACCACTGCTTCTGAATTACGAACTGGTCTAATTATGAACTGGATGGACTTAGTTTTCAATAGTGCAGACTTTAATACACACCAGAGGATATCTCATTCACCGACCATTGCTCATAAATATCCACAATTCGTGACCTCCAAGTAGCTGGATTACAGAACATGCCTCGGTCCCAGTCTATTATTTATGGTATTGGTATATTTAATGACAATAGTCGAAAGTGATTCTTTTCGTATAAGCTCAAGGTTGTAAATCCTTTGAGCGAGTAATGAAAAGACTCTTTAGCCTGTGTTTTTAACATTATATTCTTCAACAGATTGCATAAAATGTTAATCTAACTACTGTACAAACCAAACATTATACGGACGAAAGAGTTGCTTCCATTTTGTTCTTGAATCCATAAATAATCAACTGATTCTCTGTCAATACTAATAATCGATTATCGCTTTCGAACATTGACGTGTACATGTTCTAATTTGTAGTAACAAACAGTTTATGACGTCAACATCAGCTGTCTATTTACTTCCCTAGAATAAGGAAGGCTTATTTTTGACTCCCAAAGCATATATTTAAAACAGTCGTTTTAACAGTAGTATAACGTAAATATACATGAATAATTAATCGATTTTGTGGGTTATTTGTTATGAATAAATAAAATATTCGATTGATACAGCTTGATCCAATTTGGTCTTACCGATCATGTGCGGAAATAAAACGGATTTGGTTAATTGGCCATAGTTATAGAGACCTGTCCTGTTTCATGTCAACTTTCATTAGTTGGTTTATTATTGAGAATACATGTTTTCCTATCAAAGCCATACTTTACTCTCTGGAATACACTACTAAAGTAATAGGCCTACTGTTAGTTCCAAGTGAGAAAAAGTATGCAGTTTTTAATCCCAAGGGACAAAAAGTATGCGGTTTGTAGAAAAAAGAGTCCCATAAGAATAACACGGGAAAAATCGGGAACACCCAGTAACAAATCATCACAAATAATAGCGGCTGACAGTAGAAATGAATTCTTGAACGGTCAGCTGATGGTTTTCATTGATTTCCTTTAGGTTATGTTAGCAAACATGGCAATTAGTTGGACAAAAAATGTTTAAACCAGTGTGACGATAAAACACCTTTGGTACATCAAGAATCATTCGAACAAGTATTTTCGAGGATGTATTGAATTATTAATTTTCAAAATGGAGTCGGATGATTTATATTTTACCATGTTAATTTTGATTTGAAAAGTACAAACATTCATATTTTTGACCATATTAACCATCCGACTTCTCTTTAATGTCGTCAACGTAGTCAAAGTATCAACTATTACAGTTGTTGAATATGGTCGCGACACTTTTTTACCAGCTCTCTCCTGGTCCTCGCCTACGGACTACGGAACCCGCCATTCAACAGTAACTGGAACAAAGCCTTGTTAGCTGCTGAATCAAGGTTAAATGTTATTACTAAATAATTGGCCCTCTACAGCTGTACTCTCGTTTGTTTTGTGCGATTTGCGTAAACCTGAAACCGATCGCTACCAAATTTGGTCTCGATCATCATTAGCGGAGCGCGGGCCGCGGTTTTTGCCGCGTAATGGGCCGCGCCGCCCAAAAAGGAAGACCCGAGATGGTATCGTGTCGCCTCAATGGACGTTGCCTCCAATTTAAACACTTTCCATTCTTCTCGAATTCCCCAATAATTTATAAACGTTGACAAACTGCGGCGCGTACGATTCAATTTGAGCCAGTATCCACGCTCGGTGTTCACGCTCTGTTTGAGAGTCATTTGCGTGTTGCATTAATCATTTAAGGACGATAAAATACAAAATTATCTATTAATACTGCCTAAGTCCCCATTTTTTTATCGTGGGGTATAGGTTAGAGGTGGTGATTTAAATATTTTTTACAATGTTGAAAACATGTAAACTGTTTAAAATTTTCTACTTTTTCGTAAACAAGTATACTTAATTCCTAAGGGAAGTAAATATCCGGGACGATGGCATCATCCTGTAATCTAGCTACTAGGAGGTCACGAATTGTGAATAGTTGTGTACATTCTACAATCTGTATTAATGAGTGGACCCCTAAGTGTGACCTTAACCTCGTTTAAGCTTTAGTCATCTTTCATTTTGTACTCCGCCACGGCCCGTGATAAAGGTAAAAAAGATTAAAAAATATTCGAAGTACAAATATTCAGAGGCTAAATTTAGTTCGGATGCCACGTTAAGTCGTTGATCCCTAAGATGTCATGGACTATTGGGGATATTAATTAACAGTCCTGTCTAAGGAACATGCCAGCATTAGTCTGAATAAGACTACAAGATCGCGCCACAATCATCTTTCATTCATTTCATCTTTCTCATTCAACTTGGCTCAAAATATCTACCTGGATAGGTAACCATTTCAGGAAGGAAATAATAATAAGGTAAACAACTTCAAGGTCGTAACTCAGGCAGAAGACTACATTAATAATTGTTAAAAAAGCACACATGTATGAAAAATTGCACCCAAGCGATAAGGGATTAAAGTGACAGTTTTTGTCCCTGAAGTAAACTGTTATTCAGGATTCTTTCTGTCAGCTGCTATTATTTGTGATACTGTAGTTCATCACAGAGTGCACTAGATTTCGTCTATGTTATTATCACGGGATTACCTTTAGTCGAAATAAACTAAAAACTACACACCTTACCCTTGGGACTAAAAGTTGTATTTTAGTACTCTAATAAAAACAATGCAATAACGCTTTAGGTAGGTTTTAGTAGGTGGAGAAATAGTTGTTTGTGTAACAAGCGATTAAAGTGAAACTATTGTCCAAGAAGGAAACTGTTGTCACCCGAGGTATATTCAAAGGTTACAATTTCCCGTGGGACAAAAAGGACTTTAATCCCACGATGTACGCAAAGTTTTTCCTCCACCTACACATAACAATACACGTAACAAATTAACGTTGAAGTTACAAACTATCCACTATTAACTAACCTGAATCTCTATAATTTTCCAAGTTGGCTAACATAACCTGAAAGCAATCAATACAAACGATTATCTGACCATTTAAGAATTATTTACTAAAACTGGAAGCTGCTATTATTTTATAATAGTTAAAACTGGGTGTCCCCAGTTTTTACCCTTGTTATTCTCAAGAGATTACTTTTTCTCCCTTGGGACTAAAACTATTACTTTAGTACCCTGTTCCAGAGAGTAAAGTACGACTTTGCATAGGTGTAGGTGTTGGAAAAATAATTTATTCTTTTCTTACTCATTTTCTATTCATACTGGGCTTATAATAACCACCTGGTCGCCATTACTTAAAGGTAATGCACACATACATAAGGCAGTGCCTTTGAGATTCTAGTTCACAAATTTATGGGAGGATCAAATGCAATAATATTTGTGACGAGAACAGTGACCGTCAGGATGTGTTACAGACGAAGATTGTGTAGCCGCGCGTCTCCGCTTTATCCTGGAACGGCCATCGTCTGAGTACTGTGACCCGGCGGTTGTTCTGGGAATCAGATGATGGATATCATATTTAGCGAGCCGCTCGTAAATACGAGGTTGACGCGTCCGCGCCTTCCCGGGACTGACGGCTTGCTCAACGGACGATGGCCGCGGTCGCCAACCGGAACGACATGACAAATCAAGAGCAGATTCTGGAAAAATAAAAAATAATATCCAACAAAAAGATTAAATAAAAGAAGATAAAATCCGACAACCTGCGCAGTAATGACGATTGGTCAATTTGGGCGGTTGGATATCTAGTAAAACAAAGGGTCGAAGGTCCAATATAACTACAAATAAAGAGGAAATCCATAAAAGGGGGTGGGTTTTAGCGAATTTCCCATAAGGAAGAAGCTATTACCGTAGGTCTCATGGTAAGACCTAAGCCCGGGCGGGATGTGTGTGTCCGTGACTACAACTCTCGTAAAATGTTTCAATCTAGACCAAAGTCGGTAGAGATGTGTACATTTACTCGGACGAGTTCGTAATCCAGATAAATCGGTAAATCGGAACGAGTAAATTTTAAGGAGGATTTTGTATCCCAAAATGGGGTTTATACGTTTTCATATGCAATGTTTAAATATTAAAATGTCATCTTCTGTCATTAGAATCAGCTAAAAAAATACACAATTTAGTACCTTAAAACGTAGTAAAGTCTAAACACAGTGCGTTGTATTTTGGGGATCCAATGTTAATCTTAATGAGGATAAGGAAAAATTAATATTTCACTTATTAACTTATATTGTTCGAAGAAACTTTCTATTTAGCTTCACGTATCTGAGATCCATCCATGTTTGCTAAAAATCATTGTTCGTGTATTTATCATAGCCAGCTAACCTGCATACTGTTTTCTCATGTTAATCGTATTGAGTATAGGCAAACTCATTTATTTATGGACAGCTGTTGACAAAACCTGGTATTAATCAAAATAAAAAAATGGCAAAAATGTCTACTTCCAGTGTTTTTTACAACAGCAAACCTGCATACTCTTTCAATAACCTGATTTAAATTCTAGTTTTCAGTTTGAAGGACTGTAGTTTTCAGGTGGTGGCTGCTGCCATACTTTATTAAATCACAACACTATTGCTACTTTGAGTAAGTACAAAAAATTGTTTACAACCTAAGGTGGCACTGAGCTATTTTGCTCAGAAAAATAAAGTTTGTTCCCAAGATGCCGCCATAAAGGCTCTAATTTTTCTTTTGCTAAAAATGTTTATGAACATGAACACCCGAACTAAATCAATGGGATTTCGATCCTGTTCATATAAAGAAAAAGGATTAACGAGTAGTAAAAATTATATTTAAATCGCGTTGTAAACGAAAACAAAATAGAATTCAACGATTGTAACGTGTTGCGACTATCAACAGTAAATAGTTGAACAATATTGAAATCTTAGTGCTGAGCTCCTACGTTGATACAGTAGTTTATTCATAAAGTCTGGTAGTTTTGGGAAGTCATTTAAAAAAAAGAATACTTCATTAATTAAGTTATTGAATACATCGATTAATTAATGAATGATTACGTCATTAATACTTCCATGTACTGAAATATAGCTTAGTACATGACGTCCAAAGCAAAGAAGAATAGCGTCTCTAAACATCAACCTTGGGGCATACCGTTGGCCCTCATTTGTAAATTCCTGCCAACCCAGTGTCTGATCTATTCCTCATTACACACTACTGACGCAATAATTTTCAATTAATCAAGCAGTTAATCTGAGCTAGTGCGGATCAGCTGCTCATTTTCAATTCAATCCGTCTGAAGAGATTATTCCATCGCGGCCACGCCCCCTTCCGCCATTGGCCGCCCGTGAGAGGGGCGGAGCCCCACTAGCAACATCTCTATACAAGATTTACATCACACGAGAACATTGTATATTCCCAATAAAAATACAGATACTATTGGGTTATAGTATCTCGAACTGTTCTCTGAAAAGAAACCTTTAATGTGTAAAGACGTTTCACTTTACATGAAGAGTTTCATTTGAGATTATGCTAATTTGTTTAATAAAAGGCAAATTTTCACCTGGAAACCCTTTTAGACTAGATTCCAAAACCACAACTTAGCTTTGGGGGGGAGGGGTTTGCAATCCGTCAGACCAAAATTTGAAACGTTGACGTCATATGCTCAGTGACGTCATATGGTTATAAGGACAGCTGTTTAGAGGAATTGAAAACACTCCCTTTTAGCATATCCATGATCTAACCTATATCCCACTGTTAAGTATATATATTTTTTCATCTTTTCCAGTAACTTTTACCACGAGGACCAGCAACTGCCTACTGCCTACATAACTTAAAGTACAACACATTCCACATAAAAAACGAATACGATAAAGACAGAAAAACGCTAAACGAATATGATAAAGACAGTGGTGTTTGTAGGCCTACTTTTAACGCCATCGTGATCATAGCTGGAGACAAAATGGCTGGAATTCAAGTAACCCCGTCATCGATTCCAAAAATTCGATGTCTTTATCGTGTTTGTTTAGCGTTTTTCTGTCTTTATCTTATTAGTTTTTTATGTGTCAGTGTGTGTTGTACTTTATGTTCCGATTAGTGACGAGTCTAGAACGTCCATGCATCGACACTTAAAAATTTTGTCCGGGTAAAACATGTAGTGGAAAACATACCGACGTGAACTGTGATAGACGAAAGTCTTTATTACATAAGTAAAAAGATTTAGCGTTTTGGACTTGCAATATTGCTTCTGAATTATTACCTGTGATTTTTTACTTTGGAGCTAATTTTTAATGAACAAACTCTGATTCATCTTTTTCTATTGTTTCTTATTTAATTATTGTTTCCATGTTTTGCTAAACAGATTGTGAATAAAGCTGATGTTAAAAAAAGTTGAACCATAAGTCTACAGTTTTTACATTGGATGGGTGCGAACCACTAATGAGTTTAGACAAAAAGTTGACAGACCGATTGGAAGGCAGAGGTGTTCTGGGAGGGGTAGGGGGTGTCCGTGGGAACATGAAGGGTTGGTTGGAGCCAATTTGCCAGGGACGGATTAGCGGGTGTCCGAGTGTCCCGCTGTCACTGTCACATGGTCCAGCGAGCCTCCTCACCTCCTGGACGTCAGTCTCATCCTCATCCTATTACAACCCCTTGTCACCTTTCTTCTGTCGAAACAACACGATTTCCGCGAAGGAAGCACACATGTTCCATTAATATGTTGGACGACAAAAATCAGCAAAACAACACAGCTTGGTGATGCATCAATACTTTTAAAAAACATATTTAAAAATATTTTTGAATTATTAATAATCTACCACTAGTTTTGTCTAAGAGAGCTAAATGTTATTCTTATGGAGATAACTAGAAATGTATCAAACTCTACTAAAAGGTTTGCAGGCTTTGTTAGGTATTTTCTAAAAATTAATTTTTTCAAGTTTACTTTCAAAGTGAGAAAGTATGTCGTGTCCGTTTGCAAATGCCGTTTATTTAATAACGATTTCGTTCTGTTCAGTGTTAATTAATGTCCTTGAACAATAATGCATTACTCGACGGGTAGTTTAGTTGCCATTAATTATAGGATATTGTAAAGTGTGGTTCAAAAGTAATTTGCGTTCGTTTCAACGTTGTAACAAATAATAAACTTCTAATCTACAATAATCATTTACGATTAAGAAGAAGTGATTCACTTCTGAGACTAATTCCGCGTTGTCTTGGCTCATGGTAATTATGCTCCCGATTGCGGCTGCCCGGGTTCAAATGTACAACCCTCTGAGATTATTTTAAACTTTTTTTATACTATAAAGTGTTTTATTTGCATCATGAATAGAACTTTTAAATCTAAAGATATAATTTGACTAAGACTTGCTTATTAATGTTTTTTATTTGGAAAAATATCAGAACATTTATTTTTCCTTGTAACTATTATTGTTAAAGAGTTTAGATTTATATTTAGACATAATAATAAGTACCTTGATTTTTGTCTCTGAGTAATACAACCCGTACAAATGACGGGCTAACCGTATAAATAAATTCTAAAAAAGAACAACAAGCAAATTCGTTTATGATTTCCGAAAAGCAGAAGCGCTGCGGTTGGCGTTGCCCATCAATTCTAGACTCTTCACAACGTTCGGCCGGCGGCAATTTGTTTATCTGAAACGGAAATTAAAACGGTTGGAAAATGGGAATGGAAATATCGGATGACAATCGAAAACATCGACAAAACGACATGTTTTGATGGAAGATAGCAAAAAATGGTGTAATTGTGGGGGAGGGTTGCGATAAGCCTTATCGAGTCGTCATACCTCGACTTGGCTGTTTATTGCTATAAACCGACACTGCGAGCTCGGTGGAATTGAATCTAAATTGTCATGCTAGTGGGCCTAAAACGGTGTATACAATTATACATATTCGATTAAATACAATTTGCGAATATGTATGTAATAATCGTTTATTTATCGTGATAATAATTACAAATTACATAATTTACGTAGTTACATAATTTTTTACCCTCCAGTTTACCATATTTGGTGGTAAATAAGAGAACAAACACTCCAGTAGTTTTCTGAAAAACTAACCTAATTTGTGTTAGGAAATCTCCATGATTATAGATATTGACAAACGTCTTCTGTTCTCTGGTACACATGGTAATAAAGTTTTAAATTGCTTATCATCTCAAGCTAATTAAAGTTATGTGCCGAAATAGCTCAGTTGGGAGAGCGTTAGACTGAAGATCTAAAGGTCCCTGGTTCGATCCCGGGTTTCGGCATTAGCCATGAGTTTTTGTCATTTAAACTGCAAAATTAATTATTAAAATCTACTTGCGAACCATACTGACAAAACAAACATTGTATGAATCATACCAGAAGAAAAAACATTGTTAATTTATGTAATGTTAAATTCAAGTAAAATAACTTATCAAGCTTAGAAAAAACTCATTCTCTGAGAACTAAGAAAATAATACTACTTGCAATTATTACAGTATAATTGATGTAATAGCAACAATAGTTGTTCTGTTAAAAATGTTTGTATTTACTTCCCTGTGGGAAGTAGGTTAGATCATGGATATATCTAAAGGGGGTGTTTTCAGTTTCCTATAAACAGCTGTTTTTATTCTTTTATATTAAAAATTCAATTCAATAGCTCTGGTAGTTTCTTTGGAAACCTGTTTTATATTTTCCATCTTACAAATCACCAACACCCCTCCAGAGCTAAGACATATCAATGTCAAAACAGAAAATAAATAAATAATTCTTTATTTCTGGTTAAACTATTTTCGATATTATAAACTAACCATATAGTTGTATATTGCCCCGAATGAGCGAAAGAATGAAATAAAAGTAGATATAATTTGAAATGTTCTATTTCAATGTTATTATCACAGATCAATGAGCTATAACCATCCAGCCTGATTTGTGATGGCGACTTGTGATTGATCAAAATATTAAATTAATTACTTAAATCTAGTAATATAAAACATGTATACTATATACAATGATATGCATAATCTATACGTCCTATTTTAGAAGGTTTTTTACACTCTAAATTGACCTACGATCTAAATAAATAAAGTAATTTGCTCTCGAAACCCCAGTTATGAGCGAAATCAGCCATATATTTTGTAAGTTTTACTGAACATATGATCTCTTAAAGTAATTTAACACAAAGTAATTGCTATCTGACAGTTAAAATCACTGTATTAACATCACAGTGTCATAAAACATCACATAAAATCACAGTGTTAAAATTAATTTTACTAATGTTACCTAATTTAATCCAATATATCTAATTCAAATTAATATTAAATAACTGATATGGGATTGTTTTTTACTTGTTTATAGTACTTATTTTTTTTACAAAAACATTTAGTTTCAATGACAACAATCTAATCTATTTAATTATACATGTAATTAGTCCAGTTTATAATTTAGAGTGGTTTGGACTCCACGTTAAACTGTAGGTTCCTTAGATGCCATTGATTGTTGGGTTATTATTTAATAGTCGTGTGTAAACGGAACATGCCAGCCTTAGTCAGTAACAAGGCTAAAAGCTTGCGCCACAATCATCTTACACTCATTTCTTGTTCAAACTTGGTTTAAATACCTGCCTGGGTTGGGCGCCATTTTAAAAGGTAATCCAATCATAGCTCTGGGTCGTACAATGTATACAAAGGACAGACTGAAAGGATGACTGCTTGTGTCAGTTACATTTTGAACATCATTCACGTTGTTGTCAAAATTTGCTAGGTAAAGCAATTAAAATGAAGCAAATTGTATAGATGAAATAGACCGTGATATACATTGACCATGTGCTACATTGTCCTGCAAACTTAATTTTTCTTTTTTGCACAAACAATGATAAAATAGCACTTAATCATCAATTAAAAAAATCATAAGTTCATTTTAAAACAACAAGATATGTTATAATGTGATAGCAATTTTTAGTTTTATGGCTAGAACGGTTTTTGAAAAAGTTTTTTTTCTTTTAATTCCAAGAAAGTGTTCTTGAAAATAAACCGAACAAAAACATCTGAAATATTACCAATTACGAATGTAATTCTGTAGTTTTTTATTTTATGTTATTTTATTTTATGAGCTATCTATTATTTGATGAAAATATTTTATAAAATCACGCACATGTACATGTGCGTTCAATGTTCATGTTTGTTCTTATACATTTTCTTATACATATTTTTACAGTTTTATGTGTTTAGAAACAATAAGAAACAACTTTTGTTTGTTCTTATTTATTTTTAAACACTCGTAAAACTACGGATAATGCTAATGGTTAGAGTAAAGCAAATAAAATAAAAACGACAACGACAACGGCATCGGTTAGAGATAAACTAATGACTGAAAAGGATGCAGGAAACAATATTTTGGATGAATTCGAGCAGCGAGGAAATGGTCGCTGTTAAACCGCGTTTGTAAAATATCACTGCGTTCGTTCTACAACTCTTCTATTTGTAATTGATGTGTAAAGCATTTTTTCGGTAAATTATTTGAAATACATTTTAGAATACTATACATTTAACTACTTAAACAGATTTATGAATCTTTTTTTATAAACGATGCAAAACTTTTAATAGTTTCTATAGGTTAACAAAAACTTAAAACGTCTTATTGACGTAGTCATGCTGAACGCAAATAAACCGATCGACGAGTTTTTATTGCCAAAAACTAAAATAAAACATAACTGAAAATTAAAATAAGCTTTATAATGTTTTGGTAATTCCAGGTACGGGAAGTTGGAGTTCAAGAGTTAGTCATTTGTTTGATCTCTTCCACAATCCACAGTTTGACGTAATATTCTTACAGTGCCGATGTACAGGGTGTAGGGTGAAGTGAGGAACGACATGAAGTGAATGAAAGACAACGAGAAGGTTGCAAAAGACAGGAAAAATTGGAGACAGTTGGTAAGCTTTATGTTATGTTAGCTATGTTATGAATCCATGGTAGTAAATTAGCAAGGAAGTGAAAGTAGCAGCAAGTAAGATTAAATATAGGCTCTGTATGTTAAATATGTTAACGTTCAAAATCGTGGTATTTCATCTTTTAGGTGTTATATAAGAAAATATTCAGTTTTCGGACTCCAACATTAAGTTCTTAATTCAACTGATAAAAGAAATCTTCTAAAAATTCCTACTATACACAACAGTGTAGATTTGTATAGGCATGTGTGTATGTGAGCTCATAGGCTATTGAGGCTAGGACATTGTTATTTGGTAAACTTAAACAACAAACCTTGGAATTGAAAAGGGAGGGATTAGGGTTTTTTATGTTGCTTGAGGGAGTGAGAGAGTATTTAATTTTATGGCAATATGTAATATTTTATAAAAAAAATTTTTTGTTAGTAAGAGGAAGTTGGGGTACCAAGAAGGAAGGAATTTAAAAACCCTTTAAATTGAATTGGTTGGCGGGGTTTAACTGGTTTTGAAGGACGCATAGATACTTACTTGGACTTAAATCCAAAAGTTTAATTTTGCTTGAAAAAGCTGTAAATAAATGTATGTATTGTCTTGTCTTATCCATAAACAATAAAACTGTCTATTGCGGTAGCTAAAATTGTGTTTTTTATTCATAATTCCATTATTTCATTTTATTTGCTTAGTCACTTCTTGGGTTAGTAAGATATTACTATTCTGTAGACGATATTACCCAGATGGATTATTAATTATTAATTATTGTCTGCTAATACAGTGTCAACAAAATCATACTCAAACAGAATTCAACTAAGAGAATTCAAGTTATTATTTCGTGGTTATTATTAGTTCGTAAAGTTGTTAGTAGGTTATTTATTTAGGGTGTGCTGTAACAAGTGCTTGTTGTTTTTTATTCCCTGCGAGGAACAATTATCATTGTAAATATTATTGTTTCAGTAAGTGTGGATCTGTTGTGAAATAAGTGTACATTTTTAAAAACAGTGGAACATCGATATAATGAATTTCAAGGGACTAAGAAAGATATACGTTATATAGGGGTATTCTCAAAAACGAGGTTCGTTAAATTGAGGTTGAATTTTACCGAAATTCGTAATATAGGGGTTAGTCATAACTTCCAAATAAAGAATATTGAACGCGCCTAACCTATATTTAGAATAGATTTTTAGGCATACGTTATTTTTGGTATACTGTATGTTTTACTACTACAGATTGGTTTATACAGCCATTGACTGCTCGAAAATCATATAGCCCAATTGCTCGGACTATAGTTGAGGTTTTCCTGAAGTACAGGTCCCAAAACGCATACATTTTTGTCACGGTATAGTTTCATCCATAACATGATTCAACTATAAAACTGTAATTCGTGACGTTTAGCTTTTTACTCTGACCAGAAAGTCCAACTTCGTCTATTTA